>CM029770.1:3721231-4391577 GCA_017562165.1 Ectropis grisescens | reverse complement strand
AACCTCTGATTAGAGTAGTATTAGCGAAAATCAACTTAACATGGTGTAATATTTTGACAAAATAAAACGTTTTCATGATTGTGTGTTTTTTGACATCATTGTGAAATGGATGGAGAGGATGTTTTCATGAAAAAAGTATTCGTTCCAAAATATAGATAAGATAGCTATGATGACTTTATCACTCTAATATATATTTCTGAAGACGCCTAATTGAATTATTAGTCCCGTACAAGTTGGGTTCTACTATATCTTACCGCCGCCCGCACTGCTTAACTAAATAGGATGTGGGTTTTCTATGCCGTCACTTACGTCATAATTTCAAACGAAAATAATAGAGAGGTAATATCAAAGCTAAAGCCCTTAGCGTTGGCTAAATTTAGTGACAGAATTCAGAAGCAAGTTAAAAGCAAGCGATCCTCGCTTCTAAATTTAGTATAATAGCTTTTGGAATGTTTTTCTCACTTTTTTATTATACAATGCAATTAATTCAGGAACGACTAAATTTAGCAAGTGTAATAAGTGGTTAAGACTGTTTTATCATGGTAGGCCCCAGGTTACAGCGTTTGCTGTTTAGATGATTTTAGGTTAGAGTGAAATGAAATCAATAGCAAGGCCATAGCTATTTTTAGAGGCGGTTGAGGCGCCGCATTTTTTTAATTCTCTGTAACGGCAGTCCGAACGGAGGTCGTTCCTGAGGCGCCAATGTCTCGTCAAAACGCGTCACATACTAGTTGATAAAGTACGTCTGATAGCATTAGTTGTCAGTGTGTGCATCGCTCGGTATGTATGCCTTTATTCCATGTTTCTTTTTCATGTACGTCAATGTTTATTGTGATTATAAAAACGGATTTTAGGTTAGGTTAATTTTATCGATTCTTGTGCTGTCTTTGTGCTTTTTACGTACTGAGAAGTGTGTGGTGTCTTATGAAACTGTATGTTATTTTTTATACTTGCAAAAAATACCTTAAGGCAATCTAAAATAAGGTATATTATAAACCGAGTAAGGTTTTTATAGTTGGTGCAATGTTTCCAGATATTACATCAGACATATAGTGTATTAAATACCGGCTGCAAATTGTTCATCCAACTCGCTAGGGCCGTAGTGTAACCCCTTGTGGGATGCCAGGTCATTCCTTGATTTTCCCTACCGGCGCCGGCGCCTGCCCAAGCCAAGGTCGTACGGTCTGGGTCTTAACCCTGGCGTTGGTCGACGTATAAGATATCGTATTCGTTGAGTGCAGTAAGGATATGGAAAAGTCGATAATAGTACGCTCTACATCTGTGCATAATTATAGTTATTATTAAGATTAGGTTATGTAGTAGAGGCCCTGCACCTTCTGCGCTAACGCCAAGCACTTTAAGTAAGAGCGAAGCACTTTAACTTGAGATCAACTGCCAAAGCAGCCTTTAAAAAATCTCAGAAACATATACATGCTGGAAGTCAAAAAATTTGCATGGAGCAATTTAGCATGTTGGCGCTCGCTAAGATAGGGTTTTACGAAAGGGGTGAAACAAGGGATGGACGGTTGTATGAAAATTTCGTCGCAAAATTGTATGGGTGTACAAATACTGGCTCGATTACCTTAATATTTATTTCGCGCCGACGAAATCACGGGTAAAAAGCTTAGTGTATGCACATAGTATGTCAATATCAATAATACAAAAAACTTACGTCAGATTCCAACAATCGAACAAAGACCAATTGACACTAAACGCCTCTTGAATACGAATCAGATTAAATACAGCAAATAATACAAAAACTTTTGCAACATTAAACCTGACAATTGATAAGAATACATTGAGCAATACAGTTGAATAACACTACATAACATGAGATATGTAGTCACAGTTATGCTTATTCTTATTTAGGTATTTTTATCACGTTTATTTATGTACAATATTAGTATGAGTCACTAGGCACAGTTTTATTTGTTTTTATTAACAAAACACACTGAGTTATGAAAAGCGTCTGAACGGGGCGAGTGCAAACGATACTAATGATACTATGGTCCTATGGTCTTATTGCGTCAGTTCAAAGGTGTACGCAGAAAAGGTGTAGTAAACAAAAAAGGATGCTTAGATTCTACTTCTTATTATTTACTAATGGCCGTGGTAGCCTAGTACCATAGAATAGATAACTAGTACTGAGAACGTCAGTTTGTTCCTCAATCGTGAGTTTGTAGGTTCGAATGCCGCTTGCACCTCTGAGTAATTTTTCAAGTGTTTACGAGTTTTTTCATCGCCACTGGTTTTAACGGTGAAGGCAAACGTCGTGAATAAAACAGCATATTCCAAAGACATACAGCGCAAACTCTATATAACGACAAGGGACTCAAGGGACTATGCATATTTTGACGTTATAAAGACTTGTCGTTAAATGGAAAAAAAAATTTGTAACAAAAAATTGGTTGCCTGTAAAGTCGGTATACGGGCTAAAGTTTTACGTGACAACGACTTTGAGTGGTAAAATAATTTTACGGAAGGGACGCGTGCCGTTCACTTTTTATGTCTGTCTCTCTCGCTCTTAGGCGGGCTAACCATGCCCGAGTGGAAGGGACGCGTGCCTCTCACTCGCTCTCGTTGTGAGCGCATAACGTGAGCGGAGCGTAACGCAGTTTCTTGAAGTGTCACCTGGCAAACCAATTTATAAGACGTTGTCACGTCAAAAAAAACAATTCTTATTTGAACGCTTTTGCGTATGGCAAAGAAGTTGGAATCGTATGGTCTGTCATTTTCGTTTGACGTCTTTGGTTGCACCAGTAATTTTGTTGAATTCTTTCGAAGTTAGAAACTACGAACCAGAAGTTAGGGGAATCGAACATTTATGACGGCCACAACCACTCTACTTAGTCTGTGGCCACAACGGCTTTTAAATCAAAAAATTTAAATGTGAAATTCATACCGAAAAGGCTTCTTTACACTTGTCTAAATTTAGTGTCTGAATTTAGAAACAAATTTATAAGGTCGTTATCTAAATTCTACATACATTAAGTCGGACCGATACTTTTAGTAAGTATAAGTATTATACAATCATAATATATACTCGTGGAGACAAATACATAGATTTGCAGTTTATAATACTCTATATTAACAAGCTGCAAATTTGATATCAGCTACTAGGGAAAAAACTCCAGCGATGAAGAACTCGAATAGGTACTGTAACCCTCCCCGAACCCCTTCCCTCCACAGCCAGACTTGCGTACGCGCCGTGTAACACGCCTGAAATCCTATACTTAGTACTAGACGGGACGCGATCGCTTAAACGTATTCCTCAAAATAATAAAGGACTACACTGTACCATACTGAGTACCATCTATATTTTGCGTGAGTTTTTATTTGTTTATTAACCTTACGAAATTATTTTTGATTATGTATGAGCTTCAAAAGTCACTAAGGCATATTTGTAGCCTGGCGTTGACACGTCATGCAAACTGAAAGATTAAAACAGAAATTATTTCAATACTTATAAATAACTTCAATAACTAAGCGAAATTATGAGACTAAACCACAAGCCATAAAGCAAAAGTTGAACTTTAATAAGGCCTATTTTCCTTTATGAAGTCTGCAAATGTATCATACTGTTAATTATTTTAATTGTATCACTAGGTAGTGAAATGGTTGTTGGTGTCATCAGTTCCGCCAGGTGAAAATAAACCTTACTGGTAGGGAAATAGAAACATTCTGATGGGAATATATTATTTCTCGCTTCCCGAAGATATTATTTAATATTTTGAACGGATTGCCAGTGTGTTAAATTTAGCCAATTCAGCAAATGTTTACCTGACAGCCACCGTTCTTGACGTAAAGTGACGGACCAACAAACTTTCCAGTATCCAAATTTTCACAGTAATAATATTAGTTGGATAGGATTAAAACAAATACCCTAGAAGATTTTCATCAAAGTGACTGTACAACCTTGGCAGTTCAGACCACTAACATTATCTACTGTCTACTGTACTTAACGGGGCTTTACCATCGCAACTCGTAATTTTCTTTCCTGTCTATGTGTCTCAGCTATTGTTAAATCGTTAAGTGGCCTTATTTTGACATTTTTGACATACTAGGTATATTATCTTATACCATTATTACATTTCGTTCATGTACATATTTTTGAAAACACACTATGAAAGTATCGTTTTTTTTTTTCAACTGTTACTAGCTGTGTGTTGCTTCTTGTGTAAACACGACAAAGTAATTTATAAAGTGGTTCATTTTAATGATTGATACTAAGAACTAAAACAAGGAATAATTGCCGTTTTTATTTCCACATCCTTTATTTTTCCATTGTCTTCAGAAATAATCTAGGTAATTCTTTTTTAAATGCTTATTACGTCTTCCTACATCATTTATAGACGGATTTTTCTCATACTAGCCGCTTAGGCGCGGCTTAACAATCACTAACTTTATTGGAATTAAAAGTATCCTATACCCTAATCGAAGTAATATACTGACTACGTATTAAATTTCATTAATATCCGTTCAGACGTTCCAGAACGTAGGAGCAAACATACACACTTACCCACAAACTTTCGCTATTATAGAGTACCTAATTAATACTTTGTTTGATATTGGATTAACAGAAATTTCATCGAATTCGGTAATAGCTGTTCTAAACCCGGAGACTAAATCGATTGTTTATTTTCCGGATTTAAGTATGTTTTAATAAACAATATCTTATGACAATATCAACATTTTCATGGACAAATCATTAATTCTCACAAATCATTTTTTGATGAATAAAATAGGTCCATCAAACGTCTCTAACACGATTTACAACACCTATTTTAGCCCTCGACGTAAATAGGAGTGTTATATATGTATAGTATGCTGTCCGTGTGTTTCTACCTCATATCTGACATAATAGATCCTAAATTAATTGCCCTATTTTGACTTGACGTTATTTTTTTGTCTTGTAACTACCATGATCTCTAAACTGTTCAATGAACGAACGTATGTAATGTTATTAAAAGCTCTATGATAGTTTTTGTAAAAATCCTTAAAATCAAAACTTGTAACGAATGGTTTCATCAAAAGGTTTTCTTTTTCTTGTGACATAATATTTTATTACGCGAGAAAAAGCCAACAACGGTTTAGCCATGTGGCGGATACGTAAGGTAAGACTCAAAAATATGGTACATGCAAAATGAAAGCATTGCGTAATTACTGCTCCTATTTCCAAAGACGCATAACTTCAGGAACTACAAAGTATGTCAATGTATTAGTATTATCAGTGGTATATTAGTGTATTAATACGAGTATTATTTGAGTATATGATCGCGCTGTGACGTCATTTTGATATGTCTTATCAAAATGGCAGTACGGCTCGTGCATGGCTTATCTATTTGCATGTCGGTGACCTCGAATGCGGCCACTAGACAGATGGTATTAATTTTTATTGTGTGATGCAATGTACAATACTATTGTTCCAAGACAATTTCAGTAGGAAAGTGGAAACAGCTTAAAACTTCGAAAGCTGATTGAAGTACATATTTAATCAATGTTTAATGTTTCCGGTCATTCACAAATTTTATGCAGACAAATATGCAAAAAACCCAAATTTTATACAATAAGATATTTCATCTAGACATATTTAAAATAAAACGAACGTACTGAAATATCTTTCTTTAATGGCTCTTTGTGTCAAGACTACGCGTTTTTGTAAAGAATATAATTTCTTCATGGATAAAGTGTTCACGTAAGATATACCTATTTTATTATTCTGTCTAAAAACTTTTCCAGCGCTAGTTTTGCCATTAATTACTTTTTCCCCGCTACTAGCTAGCCGCCAGCCAGAGGGCCTACCGTCTAATTCTTTTCGCTTGAAATGATAGAGACAGCAATAGCCATAGCCGATTTAGTTAGGCGGTAGAAGGGCTGGTGTGCGCCTCCGTGGTGGGGTACAACTGAAAAGCTATGTGACTAGTTTTCACCTTGCCTCAAAGACTAAAGGTAGCGGTTCGCGCAGAGACCGCGACATGAGACCGTGACGCGAGACCGCGACAGGCACTTGACACTATGGAATTGTATGGGCGCCAGTTCGCGCCGAGACCGCGACAGGATACCGAGACATGTGTCGCGGTCTCGGCGCGAACTGGCGCCCATACAATTCTATAGAGTCAAGTGCCTGTCGCGGTCTCCGCGCGAACTGGTGCCCATACAATTCTATAGAGTCAAATGCCTGTCGCGGTCTCGGCGCGAACTGGCGCCCATACATTTCTATAGAGTCAAGTGCCTGTCGCGGTCTCCTGTCGCGGTCTCAGCGCGAACTTGTACCTTTACCCAAAAATTGCTGCCAGCTCTCGGAATACCACGAGTCTATTTTACTTTCACTTAAGATGTTTTAACCTAGTCGGGTTAGACTTTAACCTGGAATAAATTATAAGTAGTCAAACTTTTCTTTGCGCCACTGTCTTACATAAGCAGCCCACTAAATGTTCCCACTGCTGGGACTCGGGGCCTTCTCTCGCAAGGAGAGAGTTAAGGCCATAATCCACCACGCTAGCCAAGTGCGGGTTGGTGGATGACACATGACCTCGAAAGATTCTAGGTACATGTCGGTTTCCTCACGACGTTTTCCTTCACCGTTTTTAAGTTAGCGGCATTACGCACATGACCTCGAAAAGACAGCAGTGCGCGTGGTGGGGTTCGAACCCGGGGGCTCCGGATCGGCAGTCGCCGTTCTCCCGACTAGACCAGCCACTGTCTAGTAGGTCATAAATATATAAAATCCAAAACATCGACGAAATCCGACTCATTGACACAAAAAAAAATCTATTACCCCTATTTTAGAGCTAGCTCGACTGAATTTAGAAACAACTGCCAGTAAGAAGGACTACAAGGAGTAGGTACGAGTATTTCTGCGAAATTACTTGTATTTCCTTAATAACACGTTTTGCTCCGTGTAGATGGTAGTTAAATGCAATTTTATGTGTAATTATTTCCCAAGCAACAAATCTGCCCTCGATGACCACTTAAAGGATGTTTAACATGCGAGATAAACACGCGAATGAGTCAGCGAGCGCTGGATATTGTATAAACAGTAGCGAGAATATTTAGAACATGTTTACACGTTTTGGTTAATAATAAAAGTATTTGTTCTGAAATTTGCTTTGCAATTTCATTATCATCATCTACAGCCTGCTTTATTTACCATCGGATATCCCGAAACTTGAAAAAGCGACGATTGTAAATGGTTGAAGTTCTAAAAAACCGACCAAAGCCGCCTGAGTGGGTCTTTCCCAGTAGTAGTCACATGACTTCGAAAGATTCTAGGTACATGTTGGTTTCTGCAAGATGTTTTCGTTCACCATTTAAGTTAACGCCATTACGCACCTGACTTCGAAAAGACAGTGGTGCGCGTGGTTTTGAACCCGGGGTCTCCGCGGATCGGCAGTCGCCGTTCTCCCTGCTCCCATCTCCCGAGTAATTTATTCTACATGTCTAATAGTGTAATATAATTACTGTTATTATTAAAATAAATAAGATTCAACGTCGGGCTGTGATCGTCGATATCACCATACCACATGACGAGAACCTCGTGAAAGCTGAGAAGGACAAGCTTAGCAAGTACCTTGACTTGGCTCACGAGGTTACCGCCATGTGGAATGTTGATTCCACGATCATAGTCCCCATAGTCGTGTCGGCAAACGGCCTTATAGCGAAAAGTCTCGACCAACATCTCAAGAGACTTTCGCTGATGGTTGATCAAGGGTCAGATGCAGAAGGCGGTCATCCTTGACACAGCGCGCATCGTCAGGAGGTTCCTCACTCTGCAGCCCTAACCACCGGTAGCTTGGGCCCTGCCCCGCTGCTGGCGGCAAACTAGGTTTAAGTTTTTATAATGTTTTTATGTTGTTTTATATATCAATATTGTAAAAACTTAGTCTTAAGAAAAGAAATAAATACGTGAATAATAAATAAAAAAAATATTTGAAACAAAAACAATTACATTGGAAAAAAAATACATGAAATCTTTTTTTTATCTTAAATCAATTAAATTAAATAATAAATAAATATGCAATAAACTTATTATTATTTAGATAGATGTTTAAAAGTATTTATTACATATCAAATGTCAATAGAAAAAAACCAACAAACAATTCTGGCCTCGTGGCTTAGAGGGTAGTAACTCTGCCTGCGAAGCCGAGGGTCGGGGGTTCGATTCCCACCCAGTGCAAATATTTGTGTGACGAATTCAAATATTTGTACTGTGTCTGGGTGTTTGTATGTATAATAAGTATGTATTTAAAACTATACAAGTATATTGTATCAGCTATCTGGCCACCATAGTACAAGTTTTGCTTAGTTTGGGGTCAGTTAGTGTTGTGTGTGAATAATTGTCCACCAATATTTAATTCACATCAGGCCTAAGGGACCACGCACTTCCCCTGCCCGAAAGTGCCCAAAACGTTGTTCGTTTGTTGTATAATGAGCGTAGAAAAATGTGCATTGTGCAATAAAGTGTAATTTAATCGACGTAATATTTTATTGTTATCAATGATACCTCCAAATTTTCAGGCTGCGACCGCGACTTCGTGACAGCCCAAAATAATGTTAGATATATATTACTTAATCTGTGGTTACCATGTCTTAGACGCCATGTCTTGTAATATATGTATATCAAACAATACAAGACTGTGACCTTCTAATGATTGTAGAGTTATGCGAATGAGTCAACGGACACATGGTAGATATTTATTGAAAAGGCCTTGAAACAGCACAGCTGTCAAAATATCTGAGATTCTTTAACGCGTTCTGTATTTATTTGTACGCACTCCTAATAGCAGTAAACCTGCAGTTTTACTTCTGCAGTTCCCATTCCTATAATGTAATCGAGAAAAGCGAAGCTCATGTGTTATTCCAGATAACCAATCTCCGTATCAAACGCCAGCCATTCAGATACAGTTTTTCTTGAGAAATCTGAGTGTATACAAATCGAGAGCGAAGGTATCGCTAGGAATCACCATTTAAGGTGCGTCGCCAGCAAAACGAGGTTTTTTCCAGTTTTCAGAGCTATCTATTCATTAGCCAAAACAAATATCAACTGGTAAAAATTACATAAAATTTCTACAATTTCAAAAATAGAATATAATTGTAATTATCATGCATCTACTCAAAAAACCGCCATTATGTGGATTTTGTACTTACGCCAACGGATAGGCAATTTCATTACGATAATTTTGTTAGAAATATTTTTTTCAAAAGACCAAAATCTGATTTTATTAAGAGATTATTCTAAAATTTGAGGGACAAATCCTACTGTTTCTCTCTTGCTCTTTCTTGCGGTGTGTGATGAGGTAAGAAATACTCAAGGTCATTTGCTCGGCATATCAGCCGATTATACATCAAGCCTCAAAAAATTCACTCAAACATATACCTCTAGTAGGCTATAGGTACAACGATACATATTTGTTAGTCATATTTCAAAATGCGTTAATTCCACTGATTTTCATGATCTGATACCACCTTGCCCTTTTTTCTATCGGAATGCTCGTAGCTCGAAAAAGCGACATTGTTTCAAGGTTGATGTTCCAAAGACACGAACGAAGAGATTTGACTCAACTTTTGTGATAAGAACGTCTAGGCTGTGGAATACATTGCCTGAGTGGGTTTTCCCCGATGGTTGCAGTCTTTGTGTCTTCAAATCCAGAGTGTTAAGTGTTAAAATAAAAGTTAAAAAAATACCTGAAGAAAATATTTTTGAAATGACCATCACATGGAAAGCCCAATCAATATCAATCAATTGTAAGGTGAAAAAACTCACGCAAAAAGTAGATTATACATATTATTTGAGTCGTATTTCAAAATGCTTTTGTTTCACCTGAAGTAAATGACTTTTCATATCATTACATTCTCTTTGTTTCAAATGCCCATCAAACGAATGCCCAATATCAATAATCAATTATCTAACAGTTAAATTATTACTTATGCAAAAAACTAAAACAAGATTAGTTGTAAATAAGTAGCAAAGTTATAAGTTGAATAGGGTCAGTCCTTCTAGGACTGACCCTTAGCCCGACTCTAAATTACGGTGGCTACCTGGAGTCAAGAGCCAAATTAGCTGGAAAAAAGCTTGGTGTTCTCAATAAGGTACAGCAGTATTTCACACCAATCAACTACTAGCTCTATATCAAGCTCAAGTTCGTTCTTGTGTGGAATACTGCTGCCACCTATGGGATGGATCGGCAAAGTACCAGCTCGAGGCTCTTGACTCGGTTGAACGGCGCGCTGTTAGGCTAATCGGCGATAGAGACTTAGTAGCTAAAAAACTGCTAAGCCTAGAACATCGTCGAAAAGTGGCTAGTCTGTCAGTATTTTACAGGATACATTTTGGAGAGTGTGCAGCGGAGTTGCACGACCTGATATTGCCCAGATTCCCAAAATCCGTACTAAAAGGTTTGAATCCACTTTTCTCGTACGTACAGCTTTGGAGTGGAATAAGTTGCCGGCCTCCTTGTTCCCTGAGAGATACAATCTAGAACTTTTCAAGGTCAGAGTGAATAGGTACCTTCTAGGTCAACGTGCGTCATCTTCGACCACACCGTCGCTTACCATCAGGCGAGTTGGTGGTCAAACGCGGACCTATACGCGATAAAAAAATAATAATAATAATAACTTACGGCCCTGGACGTCTGCCGATAAACGCTATAAATATATAAATTATACGAATGACGCACACGCACACATAGATAACGAGTATCGTTGTCGGACAGGGGAATATGTGACAATGGGCACTTCAATTCAAGTGATCTCTGGAAACAGTCGTGTTAGTTTTATTTGTTGCTTTAGGAATATAATTCTAATTGACATCATTATTTCATTGCTATTTTTGTTTTGAACTTTGTGGATAGAGTTATAGAGATATATTATTGTTTGCAGTTTATTTGCAATGGTGAAAAAGGACACTTGGTGGCAGAGCGACGGCGTTAGTGCTTCAAGGTATTACAGTTTTTTCTCTATGTATTTAATTTCGATTTTAAACTTCGGAGATTTCAATTCGTATTGAAAATATTTTACGGGGCTTAATATAAAAAAGTCCAAATTATTTGTGAAAACCTCCCGACGATGGTGACGTTTCAGTTGCATTACAACGTCACGAGGTCTTTGTTTCGCTGTCAAGTCCTTGTTAATGTTTTCGATATTAATATAATTGTTTTAGTTTATATTCGCTTTAAATGTTTCCATAATGGCTACTTTGCCTCATATATCGTTAGTAATGGCTACTTTGCCTTTGGCTGGCACCTGGCGATTTAGAGTTACAACTCAGTCTGCTTTCTGAGAACCCCGCCCCGCATTGTGGCAATCTTGATGACGTATCATTTTTACATCTCATACCTTTAAACGACCAATTCTTGCAGGTATATATATATATATATATATAAACCTACAAGAATTGGTTATGTATATATATACATAATCTGAATCTCGGAAACGGCTCGAACGATTTTCATGAAATTATGTATACAGGAGGTTTCGGGGACGAAAAATCGATCTAGCTAGGTTTAATTTTTTTAAACATCATTTTATGCGCGTTTTTAGACAATTAAAAACTCCTACAATGTCTTATTGAATATTGAAATACTACTACTATACTACTAATACTATACTATACTGTAATTAGAATACGATAACTTATTTCGCCACTGTTCTTTAAGTCTAAATGGCTCAGACGGAATATGCTCGCCCTCGGAGTCAACAGGCCCCGGTTCGAATCCTGATGGGTTACACTCGGGACTTTTCTTTTTGTTCTTTTTTTCTGAGAACATCTTATACTTATAGCCTTTTATACACGCATTTAATTCGTATCTAAGTAAGTCATCACTACGTAATTCGTACCTGCCTAAATATCATTTAAAAAAACCGAGCAAAGCTCGGTCAACCAGGTTCTTTATATTTAATCGTCTCTCATTGTAAATAGCGGATATTTGTATTTTTATACTATGTTTAAATATTTGGAAAATGTCAATCAAAACCGTTTTTGTGGACATTTTTCACACAATATCGTGTGGGTTTTGTATTCCTTGTCTAGTCCCAAATTAAACAAAACTTTTAGAAAGAGATAGTTAAATGTTTTCTATTCTATGAAAATGAAAACCAGATAGATAAATTGACGTGTAAATTGTACATTTATCAATAAAGAACTTTGACTTTGACTTTGATAGCGGATATTACCTATGTAATTTATCCTGATAAAATTTATATAAATTAAAGTTGGAGTTGCAGTTTGTAGCTTGGTGTTGATTTCTAGTGACAAGATATTATTGTTTCTCTATCGGCGAAAGAGATAAACTTATATCGTCGCGGATTTTTATTTATAAACTATATTTATCGAGATGATAAATAATCTAAACTTGCGTGTTATAATGTTACACGTTTTAGTAATGTTACAAGTTCTATAATTTTGTTCATGTCGTTTTATTTCAGCTATACAAAACAAGTGACCATGGAAGACAGGTCCACTGTGATCTACGACCCCAGTAGCGGGGATTACAATATGTCTGGCGACAAACATGTGTTCATCTTTAGCCAAGACTCAAAGAACCCACCTCAAGACGAGTAAGTCATATTTTTACACGTCGCTTGACTAACCGAATCAATGATAATTTTATGAAAGATTGTCTGGGACTTCCCATGGAGTTACGAGACCTGCGCGCTTGAATTAGCTCATGAGTCATGGCTGGCCTGTTGGCTTAGTTGGTAGTAACTCTACCTGCGAAGCCGTGGGTCGTGGGTTCGATCCCCACCACGTGCAAATATTTGTGTGATGAATTCAAATATTTGTGCTGTGCCTGGGTGTTTTCTATGTATAAGTATGTATTTAAAAATATATAAGTATTATATCAGCTATCTGGCTTCCATAGTACAATCTTTGCTTAGTTTGAGGTCTGATGGTGTTGTGTATAAAATGTCCACCAATATTTATTTATTATAGTACAGTGCATAAGTAGGTACTAATTTAGATATTCTGTAATGTTTTCTAGAACCCTCAAGAATTAATATGAACGTCCAGACTGACGTTGCCTGAGTTGAGCTTTCCCGATGGAAACAAACTTAGTGTCTCGAAGTTGAGAGTGGATCGGTTTTCTCTTTCTTACCTGTGAAGCGCGCTGCATCGTAAACCGCGTCGTCGTTTAACATCAAGCAAGATCGCGGTCTAATGCAAACTTATTATTCTTAAAAATAATAACAATACACTTCATTTTCTTCAGGTGCGAACGAAATCGAAACTTCGAGACAAATTATACGACAAGATTTCAACAGACCTTCGAAAACGTTGGCTTTACTGTACACGAACCTTGTAGCGATTTCACTCATCTGGAATTATTAAATGCACTAGATAACAGTAAGTATATATCATTTATCACAGGAAATATGCCTTATCGATATTGTCCTTAAACAGTACCTACCTACTTAAACAAGATGGCGCCCAATCTCAAATCGATAATATTTTAATATCAGTCTAGAACAAGGATTCTGATTGATCAAGTTTTAATAATATCTAAATGTTATAAATAACTTTTATGATTAAATAGCCTGATGGAAAGCGAAGCTAATATTGAGAACACTAACCCATGACCCATGAAGTACCTTTTCATTCTAGTCTTGTATTGTCTTTGTCTTCAGTATACAAAAGCAAACTTATGTATGTATCTCGCTTTCACTGTACTTCTGGCCTCTGACCGGAGCCCTGCAGACCTGGCAACTTTTCGCCGGTCTGCAGGGCTTATTAATAATATACTAGTTTTTATTATTATCTGACGTCAGTTGACTTTTAATCTAAGAGATTGCGTTGCACAAGATGTATCTGAGTCGGCTGAATTACTATGGGAGTGTTGGCTGACTGATTATTAGTTTCGTCGAGAGACCGAATTGAGCTTTAGCTTCGGTACACGGCGACTAATCTTCTTTAAATATTAAATTCTCTTTCAGTTTGTAGAATGGACCACAGATACACTTCATGTGTCGCCTTTGTGTTTCTCACGGACGGCGACGCGCGCGGTACGGTGAACGCGGCTGACGAACCGTTCCTCCTGAAAGACGTGATCAACCGCGTGTTGCACGCTCCGAAGCTCGCAGGGAAGCCTAAGCTGTTCTTCAGTCAAGTAAGTAGCTTTGTACAACAGGATTATTACACCCATATATGTAGAGAGTAAAGCAGTTTCTTCTCAGTAATCGTGTCCGTCGTGGACCGTGTTGCTTAAAATCCGGCGAGATAGTGCAGACTCATTCCTGCTAATATTACACATGAGAAGGTAACTGTGTCTGTTACATACGCTTCCACTACTGAAACGATTTGAATGGTATGTATGATGACTTGGTAAAGAGATACTCTATCCAGTGGCGGATTAGCCATATAGCAAGAGTAGCAAATGCTACGGGCCACGCGCGAACTGGGGGCCTCGCGCTCCGACGCAAGACTTTGATATAGTAAGAGCAAAAATACCTTGCAAACCTTAACCGCGAACAACTTAGTCTATGCTTTACTTCCACCTAAAAGTCTAAAGTCTAAAAACTCAAAAACTTATCGGACCCATTATGAAGAATACCAGCAAAGGATATTACGACATTTTTTTTACTAAGGGACCTCGACAGAAATTGCTACAGGCTCCGCGCTGGCTTAATCCGGCACTGCCTGAGGGATATAGGCTACTTTTTAATGCGACGAAAAGGGTTGTAGTGATTGAGAAACGGGATGAATATTTGAATGAATTATCGTTATTCTTTATACTAGAACTTTGATAATGTTTTTGAAAGAAAAGAAAGACGTGTTCACATTTTTTCATTCATAGATAGCTTCACACAAAAACTCACCTACATCCAACCACCATTCCAGGTAACCACGCCGGGAGCCGAGCCTCAGTGTGTAGAAATATCGCTGGTCGGCATCGAGGACGCTGCGTAGACTTCACAACTCCTTAAAAAGATGGTTCAGTAACACGTTACAATGCTACGCAGTGGACGACGTCGAGGTGGAGTTCAGGCTAAACTGCTTGGTGAGTTGTCGCCTATCTCTAGTATCTCATTGTTTTTGAAGTGAAAACTACTTTTGGCGTACCACACACAGATTTTTCGTGGGTTGTGAATTGAGCACAAGTGTCACACTCGTAAATGAAAGAAATCTTCGGGTGAACTCGGCACTATGGCCATCTATAAACGCATTTTTAGATGACCATGCTTAGAAGACTTATTTGGACAACAACGCTTTGAAGATTTATTCCAGACTAACAGCGCCCTCCCATTTCATTCGCGTAGTTTCCAAAGTCTGTGAGCTATCAAATTATGAGTTATACGTTTTCACTTATATCGGCAGACCCTATGAGTGTCAATTGACCTTTATTGACAAAACAAAATCACAATGAGAACTGCGCAACTCTATACCTATTTCATATCTAAATTACTTCCTCTGAGCACATCTCAATTGACCATAGGTCATACCAGAGATATAGTGTAGTTCTCACTAGCATCGCCCCGCGGTTTCACCCGCGTAGTTCTCGTTCTCGCCCTTCTACCCCCTAACTAAATCGGCTTTCGCTTTGCTGTTGCGGTCTCTATCACTTCAAGCAGAAAGAAAAGAGAGAGCAATTTCAAGGCTAAGACAGTTCTGGTTAGGCGGTAAACCCCCGTTATCTTACCGGAATGAAAGTATAGGTATGTTCTTCCTGACTATAATCTCACTATGTCCCAAATTTCAGCTCGACCCGTTCATACTTTTCGACGTATTTGAGAAACAAACATCAAAATATTAACCTTTATAGTATTAGTAGGATTGTAATTTAAGTTGTTAATAAGAGTAAAAGCTCCGTCCGTTCAAAAAAAAAAGAATCATCTATGCTCACATTTTTGTGCGTAACTTATCTGTGCAAATCATCGAGCAACTCGATCTTCCGCGCAAGCACGGAGCGGAGTCGCCTTAGCTAAAAAATATTGTTCAAATCTTTCTGTCATTGCGTTGTCTGGCGCAAAGCCGCACTATTACATACAAAACATACCTGTACCGATCCATTGCCAATCATACTCACACAGCCAAATCACTAACACATAAAAAATAAAGCACCATTCACAAATCTAGCCCCGCCCTCACGCCACAGTATATTATCAAACTCCATGGTCCACGCGGACTTGTACTTTGACAGAGGGGAAACGCTGTGCGTACTCCCTCCCCTTCCGCGTTGCTCGCTGGTGCAAATATTTTATGGTAAAATCTGTATCTTACCTTTATCTTATCTAATCACAGGCATGTAAGCTCGGGAACGAAGACCCTGGTCACCGAGTGTTCAGCAAAAGAAGAGTGCCGGATACCATCCCAACACACTCCGACTTCCTCGCGGTCACATCATTCGAAGGTACCTATTACCACCCACCATGTTTCCACCAAAAGCAAAAGTACTTTATTTTTACTCCTTTACTCCTTTGTTTTACTCCTTTTGGGGTTGTACTGATTTTGTTTGATTTTGGGGCATTAGGGTAAAATGATTTGAGTAGTTTTTTACGATGTGCACCCATGGACGTACAAAAAAAGTCGGACGTAGTCTCGCTAAAACAAAAACCGTGTCCATTGAGTCGGCCACATAATATACATAAGCGAGACTACGTCCGACTTTTTTATACGTCCATGTGTGCACCGCACGCCGTCACGAAAACCCTACATCCTGAAATAAGCCAGTCAACATTTTAGTAAACACTGTAACTAACTTCAGGTTAATACTTCATCGATATAAATCAATAGATGTGCCTTAAGCACCTTTAAATTGTTAACAAACTGTGTCTGTGTGTAGCGTGAGTGGTTTACAACTACCAATCTACTTGACCCCTAGCCCCTAGAATCGCTAGCGGGCTGCGGTTCTACTAATTTGGTTGTAGCAACGAATAAGTAGGTATAAATATAAACGTGCGGCGTTCCCTGCTAACCTGCAAACGGAAATAGTGAGCTCACTCTTCCCAACGATGACATAATTCCGTGCACCTAAAGTTTGGAAGGGTACATCCATTCATTTATTTCGATGATTTATTCTATGGTTATATGGTATAACAAAAACACGAGGATTAAATAAAATTAAAAAACTATGCGTGCTCCATAGTACACTCTCACGCTTTTTTTTAAATAACATCACTTATTTCAGATGAGAGTTCCTTGCGCTCTAGCCCGGACAATGGGATGGTGGCAGTTCTATGCGACGTGGTGACGAGACACCATCGTCATCACGACCTCATGGACATGATGACCATTCTGAACAACAGGCTCGACAATAACCCCCTGAACTCTTCACATCCGAGACCAATCGTCAAAATCCAGTCTACTATGACCAAGTTCTTGAAATTTTAAAGATGGAGTCGTACCAAATCGTACATATACTATGTATAGAGTTAGATTTTCCGCACGGTTCCTTTGTGTAAATCGTAAGCAGATGATGTGCATACTTTCTATGGGAACAGAGTGACGTGCCGCGACAAAAGTATGACACTTCCACAAGAGCGACAAGGCTAGAAAGATGCTACCCGTGCTTTCGGTAACAAGCGTTTGTGCCAACTCTATACGTAGTATATGTAAACTCTTCGAATCGTACCTTCAGCGTGGTTGAGATTCTCAAGGCGACTTTTTTTAATGCAAGCCTGTCACCGTAAAAGTGTAAAAACCGTCAAATTGCAATGTAACGACGTTACATTATAAACTAACCTAACTACCTACCTAGTTATATTGTAAATTGACGGTTGACATTTATATATTAATTGTGCGAAAAGCAATACTTAGTAGCGGCTCGTACTTCATGACGTAACACTACCTGTATAACAATAGAATATAAAATAAGGATAACTTTAAGTAAATAGTCACCAACTGTTTATTTTAGCTCTACAATTGCATTTAAAATGGAAATTTAAGCATTTATACCGAAAAATAGTGTAATTAGGTATATTTTTTGTTATTGTTATTGCGTTTGTTTATTGTACAATTAAAAGCCCGTGACATTTTAGCCCGTTATACCTCTATAATAATTCAGAGTAATTCTTCGTAAAGTCAGACATTTCCGAAGATTACCTGAAATGTATACGCTCAGCGTTCTCTCTTTATTACTTTTGCACAGATTTATAAATACAAATATAAATCTTTATTTCTGTTTGTAAGTAAGATAAATAAATAAATATTGATGGACATTTCACACACAACACCATCTAATACACACACACACAGAACATTGTATGACTATATAATACACACTATTTAGAGTTAAAGCCGACCGAATGCAAACTTGTTTCTTCAACAGGCACACAATACATACATCTGGCATTACTGACCATTTATTTTGCATTTTTATTTGTAATGATTTATTAGCATTTATTTTACAATAGTTTTAAGCCTGATTTTAAACATACTCATGTAAGGTTTTTTTTTATCAATTTTAATAATTAGTTTTATTGATGAAAGAAACATTTGAAATACACTCTTCTAAATAATATACGTAGCATGCAAACCACTGTTGTATTGAACAATATTCCCTAAGTCATTATTTTTAAGACTTTAATTAACACCGTAATACGAAACATGACTCAAACTCGGCTTTATATTTCTGAGTTCGTTTGGATTTACTATAGCGTTTTGAATGTAGTAAATAAATTGACAGTTTTTTAAATGTTTTTAAATTTATTGCTGTGTTTATGTAGTGAATAGTAAATAAGATTATAATAAATAACAACTGTTTGATACTATATGATACTATATAACTATTAAAAAAATAAAATAAACCTATATTCAATTGACTATTTTATTGAAAAAGTCCATTGTATTTATAAGTTCATTGTATAACTACAAATCCGGTGATATATAAAGTATGTAATGTAAGTAATGTAACTCAAAAAAATTAAAAATATAAATTAACAATAAACAGAAATTCATTAATGTTACCCGTGATCAACTTTGATTGTGCGAGCGATTATATATAAATATACCTGTTCCTTATGTACTTACAGTCATAAGGTTGGCTATGCTAGAGAATTAAAAGCTGAAGCGGCAATGATGCCTTATAGCGAGAACCCCCATTAATAACTGTTAGTTAAGGGTGCTTGAGTGGAGACTGTGTGTCTAGGCTAGTGCAATAGGGAACACCTTGCGGCCACATGGAGCAACGATATGTGTGAAGTAGCGGAGAAACAATGAATGACAGGTACTGCCGATCGAGCTCCGTGGTATAAATTGGGAGAGCCCTACGTCTAGCACTGACGCACTAAGTCCGATAGCGCTCAACTAGAGTGCTTATGTTCGGTATGTATGAGTTAGTTAGTTAGGTAGCTCTCTCCTAGTTAGTTCGATTTCTCTTGCAGGTCAGATTCGTAAGTATGTCAGGTTAGGTTATTTTGAGTCCTGCGCCTCCGGCGCTAACTCAATAGTCAGATAGGTAGCAGGGGCCTACCAGGCCAGCAGCCGTTAGTCAGTTAGAAAAAAAAGTCTAGCACTGAATTGCTACTGATGATGATGACGATAATGATAGAACTGAACGTAAAACACCCATCTTTTTGAAGTCAGTTTAAAAATGAAACGAAAAGATGCAGTGATTAAAAGTTGCGATATAATCAGAAGTCCAACTTTTCTGTCACGCCACTCTAGAGGCGTCTACTCGTAAAACTCAAAAAAAGACATTACTGTGTATTACTCCAGAGTATTTTATTAATAACGAATGCCCAAACAATACAAGATTTGATGCAAATATTCAGATTAAGTATTTCCCTTTTCCGAAGGGACAAAATGTAAATAGATTTCCGGAGGCTCCCAAAGGAACGTTTCATTATCCTTCTGCGATGTAATAATTATATCCTACTAAATATTCAGCGTTTCGGCCATCGTAAATCTTGAATTGTTTGAGTACCTACTTGTGTATTTCATAGTGGTACGATTCTTTGCAGAGTCCGCCTGGAGAAGTACCACACCTTTGCCAGTTATTCTACTAATATTATTATACTATTATGTGCAAATGACTGTGTTCCGATTTGAAGGGCATTGTTTCCAGAAAAACATTCAGGGCAAAGAGAAGAGCAGAACATTTTATATCTCTGATTGACATAGTTCTCCAAACGGACTCTGCAGGGGCCAGCGAGCAACACGGAAAGGAGTAGGCATACACAGCGTTACCCCTCTGTCAAAGTACAAGTCCGCGTGGACCATGGAGTTTGATAATATACTGTGGCTGAGGGCGGGGCTAGTTTTGTGAATGGTACTTTATTTTTTATGTGTTAGTGATTTGGCTGTGTGAGTATGATCGGGAATGAATGTACAGGTATGTTTTGTATGTAATAGTGTGGCTTTGCGCTAATGTGCAACTTTCCTCTCCCTTAAGAAATGACAGAAAGACTTGAACAATATTTTTTAGCTAAAGCTACTCCATTCCGTGCTGGAGCGGAAGATCGAGTTGCTCGATGGCAGGGACCTACCACCTACAGTTAGGTGTTTCAAAAACAGCGGTGTTTAAACTTGAATTTAAAAAAAAAACTTTGAATTTGCTTAAAAAAATTGTAGTTTTGGCTCATGTAATGTGAGCCGTTAGTCAATAAATAAATATTGGTGAACATGCCACACACAAGGCCATCTGCCATCATGCCATCCAGATTCGCAAACGCAACAATAAATACAATAGTAAATTGTTGTTGAGAGTTACGGCAAAAATTAAGAAAGCATCATTTATTCAGATTCAATCTTTAAATTGAATTATTAGGATTGTACATGTATCTCTGAAAGTATATCAAAACATTAAGTACTGTTCGGGAACCCGCAAAATCGGCAGTTTTTATTGCGCTTAGCCAAACTTACTCTGATTTTTGCACCAAAAAGCCTCGAGAAAATCCTTAGGCATTTAAATGCGTAGGTACAAACATTTTTCTTTCTACGAATAGTCGAAGCGGCCTAAGAAACGCTCATTATGGCAGGAGGGGAGGCCTTAAGAATTTCCTTGCGAATAAAAATACTTCTCATTAAGTCGGTTTAATGACCAGCTTTTTACTAAACCTTGCAAAGGAGCGTAGCTTAGCAAGTAAAGCTGAAAAAATAAATTATGAGCTGAATGTAATGAACAACTGAATGGAAATATGTTGAATGATGTATAAAATAGAATTTACAATGCTCCCCTGTAAAATTTATTTAATCACACACAGTTAAATAATGAATCTCTGTATTCAGAGATTGTTTAATTTAATTAATCAATTGTTCACCATATTTAGTGAAAACAATTGATTAAAGCGGGCCGCAGTTCTAAAAGTTTGTAATTTGAAATTTGCAAATTCAAAGACGAGCAGGGCATGTGTCTGATGATAAGCAACACACTTGCCCATAACAGCACTGTGAAACGCAGCCATTTGAACATGAAGAGTCCAAATCGTAACACAGAGATTTAAGATGATCCATCTCTATGCCCTGTGATTTATCTGGAAACATTGCCTTTCGGAATACAGTGATATTTGAACATTACTGCTTGGCGGTATAAAAATGAAATATTGAACAAACCCTCAAAGCAATTGTTTCAATTTTTGGTCACACGCATGTTTATAAGTACTGCGAATTTAAGTATGTAATAAATACTCATTATGCGTTCAAAATTCCTACTGCAGTTAAACAAACAGCTCATAACTCTGAAACGGCTGTAGCTACCGATTTTGATGACACAAACTAAGAAAATTCCAAACTAATTAACCTTTCAATAAAAATCGGTCCTTCAGTTCAAGATCTACGACAGACAGACACACCCTCGCCCGTCGTATTTGCTTCGGGGCTTAACTGCTGTAACTAGCAAAATATCACTTTGCGCACTCTTTTGCTAGGATGTAAGCCTATCAACGTCTTTATAAGTAGGAAGAATGAGAGTGAATTGAAATACTCGGGCGAAATGCCAAAGTTTGGGTGTTTGATGATTTGATGAAAGAACATAGCCTGGGATAACACATAGGTTTTTAGCTCTTTATCCCGGGAATAGAACAGGAACAAAGTGGGTAAAACCTCTGCTAAATAATAAATATCTATATATAAAAATGTTATGTTGGTTTGTATACGCTTCAAAAACTCACAAAATTTCTACACGATCGAGCAGAAATTTTACAATGATATATAATCCGCATCAAGAATTGTTTTTATCTAATTTTAGCATCACAATGTGCCACAGCGAAGCGTGGCAGGGTACAGCTAGTAAGTTATAATAACAGCGACCTAAATGTTAAAATTGCTAAAATGTTATTAATAACTTCTTACAACGTCACTACAGTGTCTTCTCGTGATCACCGATGATATTACGCGATGTACTCGTAATAATGCATTCATAGAATTTCAATTAAATTCACATGGTGCATGAAACTCCAAAACCATCACCCTTATTACTTCGGTAAATATTCGACTATTAATAGCAACCTTGCTAGCTCAGAAACCGATTTCATTTTGAAGACACCCATATCACAATCTAACAAATGCATACTGTACCAATATAACATAGGTGATATTGTATCCATCAGGAATATCCACTCAGGCAAAACAACTAGTCCTGTTCCTTCGTATCAAAATTAAAATGAAAAAATGTTTATTGTGGCAATAACTAGAGACATAAACAAAAACACAAGATATGGCACACGTTTCTTACAAGAAGAAAATACAAAAAACAAATACATGTTGTGTTAGTGTGCACTGAACCCCACACTAGGGCTACCTGTGTTGTGGGACCCAGGCTTCTCCTAATTTTATCTATCTGAACTTATACCTAACTATGTAGAATGCCACTTTAGCATCGTTGAGTTTTTTAACTGATGTGTTTATTTGTGTAGCACTATTTTGCATCTACTTTATCGAGTTTCATGAGAACATCGTTATAAATTCCCATCTGAAAGCGTTACTTCCAGCACTTAATTCTGGCTGTAGGCATCGCCGGTCTCAACGTTGGGTAAAAAGCGAGTCTCATCCCTGCTTCGTTATTGACACGCACCTCAAAACAAACAAATATGGTATTTATATTAAAACTGACCACTTTCCCCATAATTGAATTAATTGGTAAATAGGATGGTTTAATAGTCTTTTTTTTTAGAGGCCTAATACATTTTCACCCATATTGCACAACTTTAACGTTCTATTCTGAGAAAAGTTTGGATAGCTTTTTTTTAAATGAAGTTTATTTATTACTGTAGACCATATCAGCTTCCGATAACTAATAGTTGCCTTAATTATTTACGCTAAACTAAAATGCCCAAGCAAGTTTTTTAAAATATGCTCGGCGACTATTTTTGAGCTCATAGATTGAACGACAGTATTGAGTAAATGAAATGAACAAATATAATAATGAATAATAAACATTGACCTAGTTCATAGCGGAAGCACGCGGCGACAATGACGCGAATGTTACGATTTTTGTAACGTGCCTAAAGAAATGTTCACTTCAAAAGTTGAAAAGTTGAAAAAAATAACGCATCCGAACTCATACTCGCTTCAGGTAGTACGATCCACGCGGCGGCAGTTGCAAACTCTTTAATCTAGCCGGGAACGACGCCATGAAATTTAATATTAATATTAATTCACAAGTTCGGACATAGCTGCAGTCGCGCGGCCGGCCGTGCTTTTAATTTTCACTTTGTGCCCGTGTTTCTGAGGTTTTCACGAAAATGTAGGGAAAACTGGAGAAATGAGCTCCAAGGATTAAATATTCAAAAGATCAGTACTTTATAAGGAAATATATCAAACCTATACTTAATACTTATTGATAAAAATGAGGAATGGAAGATGAGGTACGTTCTAATATGAAAACAACATAATGTGGCGAACATTTCACACAAATACACAACGTGCACACAACTACACTTCCATCGTGACATACGTTTTAATGAATGATAAAGACATCATAACAAATTGGCAGTAGATGGGAATGAGACAGCTATACATACCACAGTTACACGTTTGTTTAAATATTTTTTTTCGATAAGTATAGAAAGACGTACGAAGACACTGGCGTGAAAGAGAAGGAGTCTTTTACCCAAAGAAGTTGAAAATGGTTTTACCCGTGAACACTGCAATCAACATATCGCTGATCGTGTCCCACTTTTTCACGTCATGTAAATCTGTTCCTTTTTACGAATGACAAATTGTTTACAACAGAAAATATTAATTTAATTGAAATAATTAAAGAATTTGTGTAATTGCATATGAAAAGTGATGCCACGAAACTTTTTCATGGTCTTGGAACTATTTGTGCACCTTGATGCACCACACACAAAATGGCATTATAACAGCTCAAATCGTATTTCGTGGAATTATTAGCACACATGCGCTCCATTTGTCTCTTACGTAGCGACTGATCTCAATCAGGAGACGTCACCTGATTTTACATCGCCATCGTTGAGGAGCGTGCCTCTAATTCCGTTTTTAAGAGCATTATTACTACTACTAGCAGCAATGCGCGGTTTTACTCGAGTATTTGACGTTCTCGTAATTTCACTGCGATAAAAAGTAGGTAGTAAATGTTTTATTTTAGAATATCTACCTATGTTCCCAATTTCAGACTCGTTTCCGACGTCGCTGTCGTTACGAAAGTACTACGTAAGCAAATTTATAGTAAACTTTTCAAACGAGAGCAATCTCAGATAAGTCAGACAAGTCAGACAACAAATTGAAAGAAGGTACACGAGAGAGCTCCCGGAAGTAAGAGTTTGCTAGTAAGCTCGTCACAGCATTATTTATGTTATTTAATATGATTTGCGCAAATAACTAAAAGCGGGTAGATTTCCCGAGGGACCGCCGTGACCTCGCGAGATCGAAACATTTTTTATGATGCCCTGAAGTTGTTAGGAAGATGGTACTCGCTTATTATACGAATTGATAGATTAATCTGCCTTTACCTAGTAATGAACAAAATATAGAAAGGGCAAATTATAAAAATTTACCCCTGACTTAGTACCTACCTTAGTAATCTGTACAACATTCTACTAGTCAAGCCCTTTCATCAAGTTGATACCCATTTCGAGGGAGTAGTGAAAAAAATAAATGTAATTCGCCATTTTGTAGTGGCAGCCATCTTGGATTTGAAATTTGACATAGTGTATAGCATCCTACTAGACATGCCTTTCATTTAGTACTCATAATGAGGAAGGTTGTGAAGAAATATTTTGTCCGCAATTTTGTGGAGGCCGCCATCTTGAATTAAAACCACTGCACGGAAATTAACCTTCAAATAAAAAAAAACGCGAGAAGAGGCGATGGGAATCTGGAAAAGCTGATCATAGTTGGGAGCACCGAGGGCAAACGATCGCGTGGTCGCTCACCAACCAGATGGACCGATCAAGTAAAGGACCCCTCTTCCTCAAAATTTTACTCGGTCGTAAGAGACGCGCGGGACAGAAACCGGTGGAGGCAGATCATCCGCTCCAGATGCAACCCTGATGCTGACCACGATCCTCAGACATGAGGGACCGACCAAGAGAGAGAGAAAAAAAAACGCATCGAAATCGGTTCATCCGTTTGAGCTCTACGGTGGCACAGACAGACACACACACAGAGACAGACAGACATCACGTCAAACTTATAACACCCCTTTTTTGGACTTTGTGTTCTAATAGCTGAGTGACACTCTGCTCTTAAGGGCTTATCTTCTTTGTTTATTCTTTTTTTATGTTGGTTACCAAAAAGTCTGTTTGTCTCATTACGATTGCATTGGAGAAGACTATTTTATAAAGTATAAAAAGTTAAAAATGTCTCTCCAATAATACGCCACTCTGACCGGTCCTCAGTTTTACGTTTCCAACTGCCTGCAGTGCTGGTCTTTCTGCCTTTCGTAGGTCGTTATTCCATCTAGTCTCAAATATTATGACAACGAATCAACGAAGTTATAATAGTTTTTCGCCACGTTTACTGAGCACACAGTGCGGGTTCGGGGTGTTAGCAGTAATATTGTAAAGGGATGAGGGTTAATAGAAAACTTAATACCTTATTCTTGGTCCACGCCAGACTATTGTAGGGTGACTATATTATATTATTTTAACAGACTCTACAAACAGCGTAGCTTTCTATATTTTTTTTTCAGAATATTCTACAAATGATTAGAAAACTGAAAAAAGATGGATGATATCGATAATGTCATTTTTAACCTATGACGTGACCAACAGAGTTTTAGAAATTGATATTGGGCATTTATAGCGAAGCGGTTTAGAGTGCTTACTGTGGTTTTTGTTGTTGCAGGGTACCACCTGGGAAAGTACCACAGCTTTGCCAGTTATTCTCCCGCTAAGCAGTAGTGTGCAAACATTATTGGGTTCCGGTTTGATGGGCAATGTTTTCGGAGAAATCACTGGGCTAAGAAATAAAACACTGGCAGGCTTGTTGCTTACCATGAGCACACCACGGACACTCCACTAAAATTCCATACAAACGCCGCTGTGGAGCTACCTACTCTTCACACAACTACGCAGATGTCGTTCGTACACACGCGTGAATGTGTGCGTTAGAGCTAGGGCTACTGAATTCTTTTATTGAATAGTTGTGCCCCTTGAGTTCACCTGGTGACGTAAAGTAGTCTATAAACTTGCTATAATGTTGAGTTACAAAAATATGATAGAATGGAGGCAAATTACTAATTAAAAGGGTGTTTGCACAGATGTCTAAATTGTTTCAGAAATCTGTGGGTGTTTGTATTGCCGCGTAAAATGAAACGAAACCGATGATAGATTAGACCTAGATATCTATTTCTGTTAGTAGGTAGAGTCTGGCTAACGAAAGTTGAAAATCTCGTCAAAAATAAACACATGCCAGGTACTACGAAACCTCAAAAACACGCCATTTTGTTGCGTCAGAGATAGGGGATACCATACACTGATTCTGATTCTACCAAATCTTTCGAATAATAGCCGAAAATTAATTTCTTAAAAATGAAATTGCACAAGCTTTTCTCTATTAAATAGCGTAATTAATGAATATATTCATTAGGGCAACTAAAGACTTAATGTTGCTCTTGAAATAATCGCCGAAATGTACATACGTCGTACTTATTTTTGATGAATACAATTTTAGAACACCTACAAATTGTTACAACTTATTTCTTATAATGTTTAAATCAGTTTGTTTTAAAATGCATTTTTGGAAAAAAAAATGTCCCTAAGTATTTTCTGTTTAAAATATTCCAATTCGTAGGGTAAATACCCGTTGGTAGGAACACTTAAATGTTGTCATATAAAAAGTTTGCAAAAAAATTCAGTATCTACTTGCGTTGGCCAGACTCTACACATTCGCATTTTATTTTACTCTTACCTATGAAGGAAACTTTATTCTGTCACTATAATTATTCCTCCAGGCATTATCAATCCATGCTTGGGCACATAAGTTACTGGCTGTGTAAGTTACGAACTTCGAGTTAAAAATGACTTCGTTATTATAAATAAATAAATATTGGTAGCCAATTCACACACAACACCACCTGACCACAAACTAAGCAAAGCTTGTGATATTATAAAGCAACGTTATTGAAAAGTTTCTAATCTGACGTTATTTTATCATTAGGAAATGAAATACAGCTTTTAATCCTGTCTCGTTTAGTTTGCGGACAGCCGTAAACAGCACAACAACCCACCATGATGATATTTCGTTAGGAATTAGATGTTCGATACCAGCCCTTCGTTGGGTGCTCCTAGCGTATCCGAAACGACCTGAGTAAGCAACATGGTGGTTATGGATAGGCGTCCATAACAGCAACCATGCACCTCGTCACTCATAAATGTATCCATTTGCCCTGTAATTTTCTCTTGTAACATTGCCTGTCAAATTCACACAGTAATGTGAGAATGTTCTTAGCGGGAAATATATGGCACTTCGTAAAACTAGCGGTAATTGCACAATAAATTTTCAAATTATTTTCAAAGAACGGGAACACATATAAGTACAAATACATATATTTTGTGTGTGAATTGTCCACCAATATTTTTTATGTATGCCCACACTACATGTAGAATTTAAAATTTCTAATTATCCCATAAAATATAAAGTAATGGTCACACGTCACCTCCGTGCTGAGCTGTGATGCACACGGATTAGATTGGGGTCCGTGAGCTTTAGGAGAAAATAGCCGGAACCCGGGTGACTCGTAACCTGTTCCAACTCTCTGATCGGATTTAAAACATAATATAATAAGATATGTGATGTGTTGACGCAACTGAACTCTCTACTGGATACTGGATATTAGATACGTACAAGGCTGTCTTTATCTAGGTGCTTATTAAGCTATTGCATAGCTTTTATCGCGGGCCTGGGGACCGAATTTTACTGATCGTGCATCTCTTTCTTATGTTCACAAGAAAGAGGGATGGAAGACCGTAACGCCGTCCTCCCCACTCGGTCATTCGGCTTTGAATCTTATTTGTTTTAGCTTTACAGACTAAATACTCTTAGCAGAGTTGCCAACTTAACGGATTTCCCGTGATATTTTTTATGGTAAACAAATGTCACTCTTCAAAATAAAAGCAATTCCGAAAAATTGTTAACATCCCTATTGCTTATGTTGATAAAAATGCATGCAACATGCAATAGATTTACCGTGGCAGTCCTCGAGTGCCACACTTCTTTTTTATAACAACATCACCACTACAATTTTTTATATCACAGCTGGATATTGCCCTGTTTTTAACAAACTTCAAAAAATGAGGAGGTTATCAATACGTTTTTTTTGCATGTATTTTATTATGTACGCGATAGCTCCGTCATTTGTGAATCGATCTTTGAGATTTTTTATATTTGGTACATGAAATTTCAGACGTGGTTCCATATATTAATCTTAATATATATAAATCTCGTGTCACAATGTTTGTCCTCAATGGACTCCTAAACCACTGAACCGATTTCAATAAAACTTACACACCATGTGCAGTTTGATCCAACTTGAAAGATAGGATAGTTTTTATTCCGATTATTTGTCTTTATATGACAATATCCGAGCGAAGCCGGAACGGGCCACTAGTATAGTACATAAATCTCTTGTCACGATGTTTGTCCGCGATTGACTCCTAAACTACTTAGCCGATTTAATCAAATTTGGACACCGTGTGTAGATTGATCCAACTTAAAAGATAGGGTAGTTTTTATTTCGATTAATGGGCTTTATGTGACAATATCCGAGCGAAGCCGGAACGGGCCGCTAGTAATATATAAAAAATCTATGCCACTTTTCGTTGTAAGTAAACTCCTCCTAAACGGCTCGACCGATTTGAAAGATTTTTTTTGTATACGTTTGGGTAGGGCCCTGGATGGTTCAGATTCACAAATCACCCCGGCAGGTGGCGTTGTAGTTGTTATCTAGGTTATCCGAGCGAAGCCGGAATGGGCCGCTAGATAGTATTTCATAGAAATTGGTGCGGTAGTTTTTAAACTATCGACAAAATACTAAAATTTGCTTACCTTTTAACGCGGGTTACGTTATGACGTAGATTTCCCAAAAAATAAATACGAGCATTTTAATAATTATTTACTTAGTCGAGTGTTCGAATTTAATTGTTAAAATGTAGCCAGTTTTTGTTTCTTCGGAAAAAAAATGTTGATCATTGCAGCTTACTAGGTACTGTTCCAATCGTGTCCGGGTTGGACCCGATAAAACCGATATCGATATCTTACAGTTGGACAGCCTACATATTTATGTATATACATACTACGCTTACGTCACCTCGGCCATCACTCGCTCTAAACCAAATCCAAACTCTGCTCCAGCTGTTATCACTGCGTCTATCAGCGTGTCTAGCCCAACTTAGTTCTTGTTATGTATTAGTTTATTATTTTAGATTTTGATAACTCTAGTGTAATTAACTAGCAGGCTGATGATGATGAGTGATGACCTTATGATTGTGAATCGCACCATAGCTTAAAGAGTAAAGTATCTAGTAATCTTGCAAATATTAGAAATACGAAAGTTTCGATGTTTATTTCAATCACGTCGTAACGTCTGAATGGATCTGTTTCAAATTTGGAACACAGTTAGATTATAGTTAGGAAGTATAAATGGGCTACTTTTATCCCGGGATTAATAAATGGAACGAGAATTACGCAGGTCAAACCGCAGGGCACTGCTAGTTTAAAGGATGAATCACTCCTAGAAAAATGTACGAGCAAGTTGTATTCAGGACTACCTATATTTTTTTTGCACAGGCGTTTTATACCCAGATGGACTTTGGCCCACGAAACAGTCCAAAGTCCAGAACCTATTTATTAACCAGGTTATTATTACTTATTACGACTTCTATATATATTTGACTTATAAATATCGATAACATTACCTAGTCATGAACAGGTATCAAGGTATTAAAATGATAAATGTTTTGCGGTTGAAGTCCATGTGAGATATCATGGTGCGAAGTCTAAAGACCCCTTTATCTTGTATTGTTTATCATGCGTCGTTTTCGATAAATGATCAACATTGGAGATGTAAGAATCTTATACTATTTTTTAAAACCGAAATCGTCTTACACACCGTGGTGGTTTCATTTCATAATATTTCCGAAAAAGCAATTTATTGCATTCGTATTCGTACCTAGTTCTTACGATCTTAGGCAGATACCTATCTAATTAAAGTCGAACTTTAGGAGCTTCCAAGTTATAGAATAGGTAGTTTAAACATCGAGTAGATGGTACAACAGAACATGTGAATGGCACTGACTTGATAGAAACATCAAAATGCGAGGAGTGTTCGAGACAAACATTTTGTGTCATAATTTAATTGCGAAATGCAGAATATATGTAATTGAAGCTCTCTTATTCTTCATTTATTTTGAATCAAATGAAGAATAAGATAATAAATGAAGAATAAGAGAGCTTCATTTGCATATATATATGATATATATATATACCTAATATGAACTAATAAAACCTTCGCCTATTTGTTATCAAACGTCGTTTTATCCTTTCATAGTAAATGTTCCGCGTCTTCGTACCAAAGCACTCTTTCGTAACCAAGGAAACGATCAAGGAAATATGGAACTGCCACCAGCAGTGTTTCCACACGTCTATTATTATCTAAAAATCTTTATGTACACGAAGAATGAATAGCTGAATAGATGCATCTTCTATGCAGGCGTGATAAAACACAACACCATCTGACCCCAAGCTAAGCCAAGCTTGAACTGTGGGAGCCAGATAGCGAGATAGCTGGTGTAATACTTGTTGATACTTTTATTGTTTTACATAAATAAATAGGATTTTATCGTATACAGAAACAAATAGGATAATAAAATATTTATATTCATTACACAAATATTTGCACTGAGTAGGAATCGAACCCTGGGCTTCGCAGGCAGACTTACCTACCAAAATAAGCCACCTGTAATGTTGTACCTTAGACCTTGTCTTACTTGGTGATTTGAGGTCATTCCAGAAAAACTTTACTGGCTCTACTGGGCAATGTGAGCAGCCAGGTTATGTGAGATATTACTCACTAAAACTCTCTCGGTGACCTACATCTGTGTCTGGGAGAGGCACCGAACTAAATTCGCAATTAAGGCATATCCCCCGATATCCGTGGGGAGAGGATACTGAGATCTCCATGGGCAGGTACCGGCACGTAATTAGTAAATTTAAGGCACTTAAATAATATAATATAACTAGATGCCCGACCCGGCTTCGCCCGTGGTATATTATATGGCACTCATCGGGATCCCGTACAAATCCAACGGTGAAAGAATGACTGAAATCGGTTCACTCATTCCTGAGAATATCGATTTCAAACAAAAAACCTCTTCAGCTACCTGCTACGCCACCTGTCGGAAATTGGTCGAAAAACCAACTCAGATTTAGAAAAAAATAATTAGCAAAGGTTTATATTCAATGCACAGATTACTGAAATTCAATGACGCAATCTTTGACACATGCTGTCATGTGTCATGTCAAAGCACGAAACGTACGAAAACTCTCAAAAGGGGAATATTTTTTCTCGATTTTGTTACATTCTAGTTTCATGCTTCGCTTCAATTAATAGTAGAGTTATTTACTATAGCCTAAAGCCTTCCTCAATAAATGGACTATCCAATAGAAAAAGAATCTTTCAATTCGGACCAGTACTTCCCGAGATCCTAGCGTTCAAACAAACAAACAAACTCTTCAGCTTTATAATATTAGTATAGATATAAAACTGGCTAATCAATTAACTAATAATGGCTGAATTACCTTGTTAGATAGAACTAAGCGACACGGGCCGTACCAAGTCGTTGTCTTTACACTGTTGGGCTTGCTTTCATTTTCGTTAGGCCCCCAAGCACATCCGTCTACGAGCCCATAAGTACACTTTTAATCGCTTCTAACGATAGGTACCCACCTACACCGAAACCGAGTTCTTGTTACGACCCCGGCTCCAGGGTCAAAAGCATTATGTGCCTATCAGCTATCACCACACCACAAAAGACAAAACCGCTTCAAAAGCCGATTAAAAAGCTGGCTTATCGATCAAACTTTACAGCGAGTTTTTATATAGTGATGGCAAACTCACAATAAAGTTGTAGTAAGTACATATATTTTAATTTTTTACACTTATTTGTACGATACCTATTATCGTACAATATAAAGTTCAATTTAAACTTTAAAAATGTATACTCTTTGTATGCTCTTATTTTGTTTTTTTTTTATAAAATTGACGTGTAAATTGTACATTTATCAATAAAGAACTTTGACTTTGACATTGACAAGCTGTATTTCTTTATTCCCAGTGCTGGGATTCCTAGCTTTGCAAGTTGTTTTTCTTGGAACGTTTTCCTCACGATATTTTCCGTAACTAGTTTTTTTTTTTGTAAATAAGAAGTGACGAGACGAGCAGGACATGTGCCTGATGGCAAGCATCGTGTCCGCCACATAACAGCACAGTGACACGCAGCTATTGGAACATGAAGAGTCCAAATCATTAGCTAGCACTGCACTGCGCTCGTCACCCAGAGATCTAAAATGTTATATCTCTAAGCCCTGTAATTTATCTGGAAACATTGCCCTTCAAAACGGAACACAGTAATGTTTGCACATTACTGTTTGGCGGTAGAATAACTTGCAAAGGTGTGGCACTTCCCCAGGCGGACTCTGCTAGGAGTCCTACCACTACAAAGTACTAGTATAGCTTCAAATGAAAAATACGCAGAGATACAGGCGGAATTCACACCTATGTATACATATAATACATATAACCTCACGACTGTGATTCTGAATTTACTTGCAGTCTATCGAACACCATAATAATTTAGTTTTTCTAAATAACTCCTTTCAAAGAGAGCATTTAAGGATCTAAGCCTTCACAAAACATGGATACAAAAACTTCAACAACAATCAAAAGAAACAAAATCAAGGCAAGATATAATCGAACATGCAACAGACTTCTACAATGAATTATGTGAAAGAGAAGTCGAGATAATACAGGCTAAGAAGAGAAAGGCATGGAAAAAGTTGGAGGAGGCCTTTACCCAAAATGGGGTCCAGGTCCATATCCAAAACCCAACTGCAAGCTAACACACTTACTAACAACTAAGATTAAGATAAATACTAACAACAGGTAACAACATTGTAAATGAAATATGATTAAGGTTATGGAATAAATGGCTTAATATAAATAAATAACTCCTTTTTAACGTAGGTTCCGTGAGTTATGCCCGATTTTGTAACCAGACAATTAGCAAACTTATTAATGCTGCCGATAAATATGAAATGTTTGAAGTTTATGTACAATTTCTAGTTATCAAACGCAAACTGTTATTGTCAGAAGCTATATAGATAACTGCGATATCGTGGTGACCCCTGATGGCCCACAGTTTAAATAATAGTAAAACATAGCCGGAGATCCGGCGTGGAGTTGCATCCCTATCTGTTCAGTCATATCAGCTGAGATAAACTGTTGTTTCTACTTCATAAAAATCTGATTTATCATGCGGAACAGTACAATAAATGTGATTGTACCGCCACTATCGCAAGTACTTGGAAAATTTACCATTTATTAAAAACTTTTTGTTTATAGTCCGCCCCAATATTTTGGAGTTTTTTATCAATAATACGTTTATATAACCGCCATCTAGCCTGATGTCAAGCAACGATGCAATCTACGAACCCGACGGAGTGTAATTCGGATGATGACATCTATTATATTTTATATTAGAAAATATACCATTCTAATTAATCCGTCAGGTAGATTATGGTAAAATATGGAACACATAACTTTCCATAAAATAAGAAAAAATACTGTACTTTTTTCGATTATCATCGACAACATACTACAAATTTAAACAAAAGAGAATTTATGCGTGTGTAATTTATAAGTGTGCGAAATATCATACTAGGTACTCTAACCGTGCAATTTTAAAAATAAATAAAAAGGGTTAAAAAGTAAGTACGAAGATTCTGCTTCATGTAGCGAGTATTTCTCAATTTTTTTAGAGGGTATTTGATTTTTTGGAGAAGAGTCTTCAAAGGAATCTTTATGAATGAATTAATTTACAATTCGAACAATTTTTGCTCTAGTAACGACCCTGTAAATGCAACAAACGAATTCCTACTCCATAAATATATTAAACTGCACTTTGGATTTGGACTCAACGAAATAAGTAATTGTTCAGAACGAAATAAGTATTTGTTCTTCAAAAACTTCCATTCATAATAGTATTATAGATTACATTATTTTATAGTGGATAGTACCCACAAATTGATAATGTAAAAGTTATTACGTTGGGACATCACGTATTATTTAAAAATACGTAAGCAAACAACCTCGAACTCGAAACATCTTAAAAGCAACTTATTTGAATTAATTACGTTAAATAATTAAAAATAGTACTTAGTTAACTGAAAACGCGGTAATTATAATCATCAAATCCAGAGCACAATATGTAATACAATGTTTTAATTACTTAATTTAATCAGGTGTTATTCCAAAAAGAGGAGAATCAATTTGACAATTATATTTAGGTACATATTTTTTGTATCTGCCCTAATTTCTCAAGAACACCCAAACCGATTATGAAAATTTATTTTTTATTCGAAAGGGTTTACTTCTCTCCGAGAAGAATGATTCCATAATAATTTTATCGAAATCAGTGGGGCAGTTTATTATAATTTAAGCGTAATAACAATTAAACAATGGCAGTCATAGGAACTGCCGATAGAAGTGAAAACTTATAACTCAGAATTTGATAGCTTACTTTGGAAGCTGCGCGTGTGAAACTGGAGGGCGTGGCTATGAGCATGGCCATCTAGAAATGCGTCAGCAATGGAAATGCTGACGTATTTCTAGATGGTCAGTAACTGGTCTCGAGTTTACCCGAAGATTTCTTATCATTCCCGAGCGTGACGCTGAATCGTGTGAAACATTTGTCTGAGGCGCGCCAAAAGAAATATAATTTCAAAAATAATATTATCAAAAATTAAATTCATTCTATTAAAACTAGTTAACTGTGCTAGTTTGATTTTTAAATCGTAGTTGTTACGTTTTTCAGAGCGAAATTAATTATTATTGATTTATTAATAACACATAAAAACTGCGTACTTACATAAAAACTGCAGTTCATTTTTAATATAACTAAAGTATCCACTACTTGTCATTGATGCTTCTCTCTTTATATAATATCATTTGTCTTCCTATGTTCGTACCTCTTTCTCCATCCTACGGTTGCCTGGGAGAGATCGCTCGGAGCGATAAAGTAAATAGCTACTCGCTTTTCAGGTTTTGTGAACGTTATTGTTTAAATTAAGTGCAATAAGAAGTATATACATTTAACAATAAGTTAGTCTGTCACTACCCGCCGAACTTACATTTAATGGTTGGCCATCCCTGTCGGCCTGATATATAATAATCGCCACAGACGAGATAAAAAGACAAGCCTTTATAAGCGATTCATAACAAAATCTTTATCATTAATACCACTAAGTCACGACTCCGTGTCACAGTAACTTGTTGACTGCCGTCCCGAATACACAAGACTGAAAATGGCAGATATTAAATTATTTTTAATGGTTTTTCATTTATCGGTGGTTTTAGTGAATTCATTCTCAATATGGTACGATCAAATGTACGTGGATTTGCCTTTCCCGTCGAAGGATATCGAGGCATTGCCGTTTAAAGCTCGGCACATCTTTCTCACAGTTTGGTGTTTGGTAAGTTAACAGTTTTAAATACCGACGTATAAAAAAGTTATTCTTTTTAATAATAACATAGTGATCCGACGATTTAGACATGCGTTTGATGGTCAGTAACATGCCTGCCCATGACAACACATTTTTTTTTTTTTTTTTTCTAACTGATTTATGACTGCTGGCCCGGAGGCCTCTACTGCCTATCTGACTATTGGGTTAGCAGGACCCAAAATAACCTAACCTAACATTCCTAACATACTTACGAAGTCTAACCTGAAAGAAAAATCGAACTAAGAGAGAGAGCTATCTACCTAGCTATCTAACTCATACATACATACCGAAAACATAAGCACTCTAGCTGAGCGCTATCGGACATAGTGCGCCCGTGAACCGCATGTCGCGGAGGGCAGTGACGCGGGTACGGTGACTATCTCACTCACGCGAGGGCGCCTAGACGGCACGGCCTCAGCTCGCGCTGTCACCGGGGGAGAAATTCAAGGTTCGGCACTTAGTGCCTATTGACAGAGTTACTGCCTTCACCCACCGGGTCGTGACGGGAACCGAACCCGGTACTACTACGCGAGTTACTATGTCTACTGACTTATTATTGGGGAAAAAAGCAAAGAGAGACTTTGCCGGCTGGCTTAGTTTTGTTTTAGAACGACTATGTCGGCTGACTGATTATTATATGGGAATTAGCTAATTGTCATCTGACTGAAAAAGATTTCGTAGTGCTGAGATACGAACTCAGGACCGTAAATCGTAACGACTTCATCTGCCGCTTTAAACATTGCGCCAAATCTACAGATCCATGACAACACAGTGCCACACAGTCATTTAAAGGTGAAGACTCCAAATCACTATCACTATAATACTTATATTAATACTTTATTACTTAGCATTGCGATCGTCACCCAGAGATTTAAACAAATGAGATGAAACATAGGTAAAACCCTTCAAAACGGGATTTAGACTTTATAATACACTAGATGCCCGCCCCGGCTTCGCCCGTGGTATATTATATAGCACTCATCGGGATCCCGTACATATCCAACGGTGAAAGAATGACTGAAATCGGTTCACTCATTCCTGAGAATATCGATTTCAAACAAAAAAACCTCTTCAGCAACCTGCTACGCCACCTGTCGGAAATTGGTCGTACCAACTCAGATGTAGAAAACAAAATAGCAAAGGTTTATATTCGAGGCACAGATTACTGAAATTCAATGACGCAATCTTTGACACATGCTGTCATGTGTCATGCCAAAGCACGAAACGTACGAAAACTCTCAAAAGGGGAATATTTTTTCCCGATTTTGTTACATTCTTGTTTCATACTCCGCTTCAATTAATAGTAGAGTTATTTTCTATAGCCTAAAGCCTTCCTCGATAAATGGACTATCCAATAGAAAAAGAATCTTTCAATTCGGACCAGTACTTCCCGAGATCCTAGCGTTCAAGCAAACAAACAAACAAACAAACAAACAAACTCTTCAGCTTTATAATATTAGTTATAATATTAGTATAGATACTTATTTATACAATACTGTTTGGCGGTAGAAATTAAATTGAAAAACATTAAAAACGACATTGCTTGTAAAAGCTGAAACACAATACATGAAAGATGAATACCTAACCGGCAAGTCAATTATGAAATGTGCCGATCCGTTCCGCATGACCTATCTGTATATTGCCATGCACTACCAGGGTCATTATAGAAAATTATTGGATGTATAAGAGCTAGATTTTTTAATGTTAGCAATAAAATAGTTGAATATTGACAATAACTGGCAAAGGTGTGGTTACCTACATCCCTCCGGGCTCAAAATCATTCCTGCGCGACTGTTAATTTAGTACCTACCTAGTTAGCTTAGTACATTTATGTATCCAAATATTGAAAATAATATGTTTTGTTAGGTTACGATGAAGCTGACATAGACCATCATAGACATCATGTAGTCTAAAACCCCCCATAAAATTAAAGAATAAAAACCTATAGCTCCAGCAAAAGAATCCTGCCATTACAATGTGAAATAACTACCTACCGTGCGACGGTAAGATCTTTGAAGGGAGATATGTTCCGACATTTAAAAATCCATAGGTTTTCGAAAAAATCAGAAATGTATGTAAAAAACTAAACAGTCGGTTGTTTCGTTGTAAAATTAATCATCATTGCATGCATCTACTCGAAATCCCGCCATTATCCTTATTATTTGGATTTTGTACTTAGGTTCACCAACGGATAGGCAATTTAATTACACACATTATGATAGAAAGATTTTTTTCAAAAGACCAAAACCTGATTTTGTAAAGGTTCGGTTCGCCCGGAGACCGCGACACGAGACCGCGACCGGAGACCGCGACAGGCACTTGACACTATGGAATTGTATGGGCGCCATTGTAAGACCCACGCGCCATTGTATGTGTATTGTGTACTACCAATTGCGCTCAGGTCTCAAGTTATAGTAAAAGTCTTGTTTAGAATGAATGTTTAATCTCCGCGAATATAGAAATGACATTGATAGAAATATTAACTGTTTGTTTTTCAATTAAGTTAATCTTGTTAATCTTGCAATTGTCTACTAAAAAAATGATAAGAAAATATCTGAATTAATTAGGCACTTATAAAAGTAACCTATCGAATTTTTCGCATACCTGTCACGATGAAAACAATTGATGTCATGGTATTAATGACATACCTACATAATAAACAGCATGTTTTCTACTTATTTATCGAAATAAACATCATTACAACTACTTAAATAAAATACTAGCAGCCCCTCCCGACTTCGTCCGTCAGCCCTAACTAACTAAATTCATTGATTTTCTCAGAAAAAACAAATCCCTGTTTCAATTTAAAATTAAATTCATACTCTGTCAAATTCCATAAGAAGTCATCACTTAGTCATCCAGATAAATTAATATTATCTAATATATAAAATTCTCGTGTCACAGTTTTCGTTGCCATACTCCTCCGAAACGGCTTGACCGATTTTGATGAATTTTTTTGTGCTTATCCGGTATCTATGAGAATCGGCCAACATCTATTTTTCATCCCCCTAAATGTTAGGGGTAGTCCACCACTAAATTTTATTTTTTATTTTTTAGACAAAATTTTCAATTTCTATTTTTTTATGATACAACATACAAAAATACATATAATCCTCAATTTCCACTCTTCTACGATCAATTCTTATTTTTTAATAGCTATTTTAGTAATTTAATCATTTTTCCTCTCCAGTCGAAAACTGATCAATCGTCATTTAATTAGTTAGCCCCGCCAGTTGTCTACAGGTGTCACTTCTGACCCAGTAAACAGCACGATAATTTGGGGATCAAAAGTAGCCTATAGCATATTTATAGTTTGAACACGGTAATCTCGGGAACTACTGGACCGATTACAAAAATCGTTCACCGTTCTTTCATATGTTCGTAATCCTTGAACGCTGTAGGTTATACATATGTACCACGGGCGAAGCCGGGGCGGGCCGCTAGTTTTATTTAAAAACGTTGAATTTTTAAAAACAATTTTAACAGTAGGAATACATCATGATTAAAACATTAATTTTATATGTTCCAGTATTATTGCCTTTTTTATTATTTAAAAATAAAATCTTTTTATGTGTCACGATTCGATACGGCAAGATATAAGTTGTTCACACAACGACAGATTTAAGAAGAATGTATGAATGTAACTTTACATTGGAAAAAAGAAAAACACTCACTTTTCAGGGTTCCGTACTATTCGCAATCCTCAAAAGTGAAAACCCTTCGATACTCGTACCTACTTAACTAAATCTGCGTCTGCGTCTTATTCAGGGCTATACAATCCATTTAACCCATAAAATATAAAAAAAAATTGGTTGCCTGTAAAGTCGGTATACGGGCGAAAGTTTTACGTGACAACGACTTTGAGTGGTAAAATAATTTTACGGAAGGGACGCGTGCCTTTCACTTTTTATGTCTGTCTCTCTCGCTCTTAGGCGGGCTAACCATGCCCGAGTGGAAGGGACGCGTGCCTCTCACTCGCTCTCGTTGTGAGCGCATAACGTGAGCGGAGCGTAACGCAGTTTCTTGAAGTGTCACCCGGCAAACCAATTTACAAGACGTTGTCACGTCAATATAATAAATTTATGATTGGTCTAAATACACATCATCTAGAAATGAGTCACCATTTCCCATTGGGCACGCCCTCCGGTTTCCCCCGCGTAGTTTCTAAAGTTAAAATCAAATTCTGAGACTTCTATCGGCAGTTCCTAATGACTGCCAATTTTGACGCTACCTGTAAGTATAGTTACAAATATACTGATACGCCACTAAATTCGCATGTCGGTGACCAGGACCCCCAAAATCTTATACGTTAAATTAAAAATATGAAATAAAAAAAATATCTAATAGTAGGTACATAATGTAGCCTATTTTTTAACGCGAGAAGACAACTGGAACGGCAACCACACTACTAAAGTCGTGAAGCACTAGTAACTAGTAAAGTATTTTTTACTCAATTTATTGTATTTCTACTGGAGATCTGAGGCTGTGTACAGGTGACCCCCTCCAAATTCGAACTGGGACCGCGCCTGCCTGTCGGTGAGGCGAACTCATAGCATTTAACCAAAAGGTGGTTTTCAACCAGCTGCTAAAAGAAGTCTATTATGAAGAAGAATCTGAAGAATATCTATTTTAAATTTTTTCAGGTACTACAAACCATATACTTCACCGTGTCTTTCCTGAACGATGTATTCGGGACCAACGCTCAATCTCCGAGGAACCCGCCACTCATAAGAAGAACCAAAGACGTCCTGTTCAGCGTCGCCTTCACCGTAGCCATTTACGTGTCGTTAGCTTTCTGGACCATCTACAGCATACACAAGGATCTCATCTTCCCACACGAAATAGAGTCCAAGATGCCTCCCTGGATGAACCAAGTTATGCACACCTTAATCATCCCTTTCATTTTCATCGAACTTTTCGTCGCAAAACGAAACTATCCTTCGAGAAAACTCGGTATTTCTCTGATTGTTTCTTTAATATTCTTCTATACTATGTTAGTATTATATTTGTATTTTACGACGGATGTTTGGGTATACCCTTTCATGAGCCTGCTGAACTGGACTATGAGGTTTGTCTTCGTAGTCACAAGTACTGTTATAGGAATCGGAATTTATACTTTAGGTGAAAAGTTGAATAGTGTAGTGTCACCCACAGAAAAGCTTTATACTAATGGAATTAATAATCATTTTAAAAGACATTAACATTGGAATAAATGATCTTAAACTGTGCATCTCTTGGTTATTTTGTTTACTTACTTATACCTACGCTGATCCTAAAACCACGTAAGTAGGTACCTACCTACTTCTCTAGTCATGCTCCGTTTAGACCAAAGACATTACCCATATTTGATCAGGATATTTGATGTGGTTTAGACCTACTTATAAGGCTTATTATAGTGGCCGGCAAACAAGTTGACCCAAACGTGGCGTGGAAGGGGAAAGTTCGCGCATGTGCACTTCCACCAAAGAAACGTTTCTGTGCAGCTAACTTCATTGGGTCAACTAGTTTGCCGGCAACTATACAAAGGAATGTAACATAATGGCTTATTATTACACTAGGTTATTAATGCTTAGCATACTAAATTTAGAAGCAGGATTGCTTGCTTCTAAGTTTGCTTCTGAATTCAGTCGACTAAATTTAGGCAAGTGTAATATAAGTGTATAAAGTAAAGTGAGTATAGTTGCAGGCAAAGAAGTTTACCCAATGAAGTTAGCTGCGCATGGCTGCGCAGAAACGTTTTTAAGACGCCCTTTCCCCTTCCACGTCATTTTGGGTCAACTTGTTTGCCGGCCACTACACTTAATTATGTGATTTTCAGACAAACCGTGGAACTTGATGTGAGTACAACCTCTCCTTCGTAATGAACTAGAACGGTGATGACTTTACTAGTCTTCCGTTTAATTTCAAGCTAAACAAGAGCAATACAAAAGTCAGTCAGGTCTCTATCTGACCCAAAACATTTCTTTGGCCATACCTACAGCGTGGAAACGCCACCAGTCTGATGGGCACGTTTGGTAGGCGATTTGACGAACGCGGTGACTGAATTAATGACTCCAAAACTTGACATTATAATTTGTAACTTTTATTGTCACGCTCATATTCGAATATACTCGGGACCTACTCGTGACGCATTGATATGTAGGTGACCATGCTTAGAAGATTTATCTAGATGGCTTTGCTTATAATCCTAATCTACGTTCTACGTGGCCATGCTTAGAAGACCTATCTACACGACCTTGCATTGAAGATTTATTCCAGACTGGCAGCGCTCTCTGGTTTCAACCGCGTAGTTTCCAAAGTGAGCTATTAAATTCGGAGTTATAAGTTTTCACTTCTATCCTATCTGTAAGACCTTATGACTTCCAAATTTTTTTACGCACCTTAGAGGCCTCTGTAGCCTGTGTTCGCCATAGATGATGTCAACGTTGTTTTGTTACAGAAATTTCAAAAATAATACATTGGCGCCACAATTTTTGTTTTACTTTTCAACACTTAGGTTTCCACTTTACCGCCATCATCATTTGACACCTAACATAAACGACGATGTGGTGTATGGTGGAGCGTGCTTACCTAGAAGAAACCGATTCAATCTCCATTTCAAGACACCAATATTGTAACCACAGATTTCTAAAACAAAAGGCAGATGGAACGTGCGGAACACAGATCCTTAGGTCCGGAAAGCAAATATCAAACGCCAAAGCAAATACAAACTCCAGTCAGTACGAAACTGACTTCCGTCTCGTACGGGAGTCCCGTGTGATTTTATGTTTTGTTTAAGATTATGCCGTCTTGTGTCATCAAACATTGCAAACATTGTTCCCAAAAATAAAAAAAGGAAATTTCATAGGAAAATTAGAATATTTTTACTGGTATTTATATAATTTAGACGATTTTATTTCGATTGATGAATAGAAACACAGCACCTCAACGAAAATAGGTCAGTGTTGCTATACTAAATTGAAATTATTTTCCCTGAAGTTAAGGTAAAATGTAGATTCTAATTTTGTTTTGAAGATACTCGTAGACCAAATTATTGATGAACATTGTATAATTCAATTTTAAGCCCTATTTTTATAATCGTTATTTTTTATTTAATGTGATTCGATGCCAAGAACAAATCGTCGCCGTTACTAGGGTTAATAAAATACTAATAGTGTTGATGAAAACTATAGTTATGAAACGAATAGATAAGAACAAATCCTCGCCGTTATAAAACGTCTCTTCTATGACCTGTGGATTCTAACTTGATTTGTGCAGTGCTGTTAGCATACCTATATATTTTCAATAATATAAATATAACATATTTCTTTCTTACTCCTAGTTGAATTAGAGCCTCCCAGAGCAGATTGTGTTTGATTGAGTCGAAAGCTTTATTGTAGTCGACAAATGAAATGTATAGGTCTTTCCCATACTCTTGAGATTTTTATATTAACTGTTTTAATACATGTAGACTGCAGGCCCGTGAACAAAATTTATGGGTCATATGATACAGCAAGAGACCTATGTAGGATGATAGAAAGGTATAAAGTAATAAGATTGAGCACTATGCCGTCACTTGTAAGCTGTCCAACTGAGCGCAGTTAAAGAGGGGGGGTTCTAAACCTCGATCATTTCTCCCTGTCGCATGATTTTGTACGGCATTGCGAAAATAATGTATTAGAAGAGGTATTGAAACTGTATGGAACCAAAGCCGAACACAATCAAATGACCAAACTTACTCTGTAAATCGTCGGAAAATCATGAATTTTTTTCACAAACTAACCATTAGAATTTTAAAATTTATATTTTTTATAGTTTCAATACCTCTTCTAATATATTATTCCGCAACAATCATGCGGCAAGGAGAAATGATCGAGGTTTAGAACCCCCTCTTCAACAGCACTCAGTTGGACAGCTTACAAGTGACGGCATACTGATCAATCTTATTACTTAATACCCTTCTATCATCCTGCATAGGTCTCCTGCTGTATGCTCCTGCTGCCTGCAGTCTAATGCATATGATCAATAGTTGAAAACCCTGCTCTAAAACCAGCTTGTTCAATGGGCTGTTCTTCATCTATAGTCCTTGATATTCTATTTAGGATCAGCTTTGAAAAAAATTTTGTAAATGTTTGACATGAGGCTAATAGGTCTATAATTTCAAATTACGTTTTTGTCTCCTTTTTGTGGAGCAAGTTATTAACAAGAAATCCTTGCATTATATATTATCGGTGTAATAATAAATTATTTTAAAATAATGTTTTATGCGTTTATTATACGTGAAATTTTCCAAAGCTCAGGACAACAATAGTGGGATTTTTTTCTTAAGACTGGGAACATTACACGCACACCGACGTGAGTAATTTGACAACGTCGGTGAGAGCTGTCACGCATACATAACTAATGACTGGCCTCACAGTGTCGTTCACGAAGGTTTCATCTGTTTAGAAATCTGTGATTGTAACCAAGTAAACAATAACAATTAGCGAAATATATAACTATCTTTGACATGTGATCATGTGTGTCAGTGATCGGCTCACAGATTGGCAAAGTCTGTAGCAAATTGATCGTGAATGACTTGCGAACTTTTTTAAATCACTACATACCTAGTACAAGACAAAATCACTGTCTGTCTGTCCGTATGTACCTACATGCCTAGATCTTTAATACTACCTAACAGTTTTTGAGGCGGATTTTTTTTATAGACAGAGTGATTCAAGAGGAAGGTTTATTTGTACCTATAATGCATGCATAAAATATCTAAGAAACAGAATTTTTTAAAGATTTCTAATGTGATGTAATATATATATATATATTATATTACAAACGCTGCGCTGGCTGAACCCTACGAGATAGGTAAAAATAATGTACTGTAGGTACCTCTTAAAAAGGTCTACATAAAAACTGCGATGGTACCTATATGCCTATCTCTTAGGGATTACACGGTAACAATGTTTATTAGTATATGTATTTAGAATCAGTATAGTACGCTTGAGAAGCCAGGGTGGGTCGCTAGTTATAATATAAGAGAGAATTGAGGAAATGACGAGCAAGACTTGTTCCTGATAGTAAATCGGTAAACAACACATCAGCCCATAACATTACCTACCAGTTACCTACCACGCAACTATCGGAATATGAAAGAAGAGTCTCTGAATCACTACACTCATCACCTGAAGGCTTATAAACAGGGCAATTAGATAAATCATGGTCATGTATAATCATGATTTATCCCACTGCCTCGGTTTTATCTAGAAACATTGTCCTTCAAACCGGATACAAAAAAAGCTAGCAAAAGTAAACTATACCTACATAGAGGTATAACCGCGCTAATCTGTTATCGCGTATCGTGTAAGCGTCGTAATCTCCGGTAGTGAGAACTATGAAGAACATCTGATATGTCAAATCTTGAGAATGGTAGAGATAGATTATAGAATATTATAATTGATTATGCACTTATTTTTAAGTTAGCTTTTAAAATAGGAACACTCCAAAAGTTGTTTTTTTTTTCCGGATGAATTAATAAGTCAAAGACATTTTTATGTAAGCAGCACCTTAATAATATTTTAGAGCTACCAATATACCTACTTGCATAATGACCGAAGCAACAGTGTTGTTTGTAGAACTTGTATGTTATTGTTACACATGTGCATATATATATGTAATATTATGCATTTTTATATTCTAAAAAAACAAACAATACAACAACAGCTTGTTGTGTTGTATTATCGCCTGATATATCTTTGTGATAGAATGCTCTCTCAACAGAAAAGGGAGCCGACAAGGCTGTGAGCCCTAGTGGTTGTGACTAACCTAATAAGTATTCTCTGATGCATCACAGCACAAACAGAGGTGAGATTTAAATAAAAAAAAAAACATAAACAATAAGAACGTCATGAAATATATCAAAAATATATTTATCAATAAAATATCTGCTCAAATAACTACTTCTGATTCAAAACCTTTCACAATAAAATTAAGTTCATCAGATTCAACATTTTTCTTCCGTCGACGTCTCTTCCCTGTGATTTTAACTGCAGTCTTCAAATCCATAACTTCGGCACATTTCTTGTAAATACTACATAAACTATTATAGAACATCAAAACTGTTTTAGACCCTCTCAAGTATTGTTTGAAAAATGATTCAGGGTCAATTTGATTTTCTAATTTCACAGCTATATTGTAGACAAATGTACCGTTAAATATTTTAGAATATTTTGTACTTTCAAATGGACAACAGCACAGTGTATTTAAACTATTAAACTGTAACAGGCAACACTGAAACTGAGCAAACAAATGCATCACTTTATTATCATAACTTTTAGGCTTCTTCTTAATTTTATCATCCAATTCAAAATGTTTCAGCAAACTGCTTTATGGCAATGAGGGAATCTTCATATTGCACTTTATTCTTATTGAGATACAGCTCATTGTCTTCTGTGTATGTTTCTGAAACTTTCTTCAACTCTTCAAGTTTTTGGAGTACTTATTGTTGAAAAATTATGGCCTCTGAAAGTGCCTGTTTTCTCATCAATGACTTCGAGCATTACGTAGCACATCAATAAGCTATGTATGTGACCCAGAGGTACATTGCAAGTATTTATCCACCATAGAACAGATATCATGAATAACCTTAAATTTGGTGGCAATAGTTCTATTATCGAAACATCTAATAGCTCCATTTTATTCTGCAAAAAATTATGAAAATATAATTTTAGTTGTTCATCTGTTAGGTCTTCAAATGGTATATCCAAAGGCCTGGAGATTGCAAATTCTTTGTCAACATATAATCTTTTATAATTATTGTCTGTTTCTCTACTGACGTAAACACAGTTTTCTTCAGAGAAGTCTGTTAAAATGTCGAAGGCATACCGTAATATTGGTAGAGTGCAAAGAAAACTATCTTCAGAACTGTAATCTTCTGCTTGAGGTGAACAGAAGTATGTGTGGTGAGTGTAGAGGTTAATGTAAGATTTCGGGACGCGGTTGTAGCGTATCCTTTCTGCGAGCCACAGAGGTAGCCCCTTTACAAGATCAGTGCTTGTGTCTGTTTCTTCTTCTGAACTATCGTCTGAACTAGACGAATCATCTCCACTTTCTGACTCTGTTTCAACACCTGTTATATCTTCAACATCTTCATCGCATTGTGCAGTATTAAAATTGTCATCTATAAATGTTGTAGTTTGAATAACTTGTTGAGTCAAATCAAAGTATTTCAATGATTCACAGTATGTGCTGTTATACCCGTTTATACTTTTTTTTAATAATTGCAAACACTTTGTCTTTCTGTGCTTTTTTCAAACGACCCAGTATTTTAGAAATAGCAGAATCAAGTGTTTCATTCTGAAGCCATTTGAACAAACCATGAATGCATCTTTGCTGATCGTTTTTGCTGCTTTTACTTTTTGGTAACTTTAACTGAGAAAAGAATTTTCTAAATACTTTTTTCTCCACATAGTCGTTGCCCAGAAGTGTTGCAAGTAAAGGGAGCAAGTCTTCTTTCAATCCACCAAAATGACTTGTCATATGTTCTACTCTGTATATCTTACATTCTAGAGCATTGAATTTATTTTCACCTTCTACAGGAGTAGGTTTGCGTTCCAATGTGTTAAACGGTATATACAGAACATTATATATGAAGAAATCAGAGTCATAGCTCAACACGGGGCAACGAAGATGGCGAGCCAAGGCCGCTATTTCATCATCAGCTTCAAATTCACAAACAGTGTAAACGATATTCATATCAATGAGTGCTTCAATGAAAACATCTCTTAGAAGCAATGGGAATATTTGTAAACAACCCTGCGTAACAGGGTCCAGCTTGGAAGCACCGTATATCTTAGACCGTAACCGACTGTAAGCGGTCTTCAGTTTTCTGTGTTCGTAGCTCCCGTCAAACAAAACGTAAGAGGTTATGTTACATTTCTTCAAGTTTTTGAAGAAATTTCTCACGAATGACGCAAACTTATCGTAATCACCGCCGAATGCGGAAAAACAGTTTAACCGTCTGTACAACTGCGCACACAAACTGTGCCCGTCGATGACCAGATTGCAATCGTGCAACAGGAACTCTTCCAAGAGAGCATCTTGCTTGACATTGATATATGTAGTCAATCCTCTGACACCCATATTAAATTGGTTACAATTTGCTGTAATATAACAGCAGTATGTATTCTACTTTCTACCTCATCTCGTTTATTGTGCCACAATTTATAACCTTATTAACCTTAAGTATAATTTTAATTAAATTTTTTGAGGTTATATTTTTATTTTTGTTGTTGTCCTGGTCACAGATCACTATAACCAAGACCAAAGAGAATGTAATATACTCAATTACTCATCGCCACTCATCGCACATCACGCAACAGACACAGACTCTGAAAACAGCACATTTATTTTGTTCTATTTGTCGATCGCTGGATTAAAGGCTTATCACACTACAATTGGCTAAATTTAGTCCCTACAGAATTCAGTGTTGTGCTACTCCCAACACTGTTTTTGAACCTCACAGATTTTTCGTGGGCTGTGAATTAAATTCTAACGTCACGCTCGGGAATGAAAAGAAATTTTGGGGTGAAAACTCTGGACGCTAGAGCAAGAAATATAATATTTTATAGTGAACAAGTCCACCAGAGCGAGAGAGATAATACAGACAACTGCTCTTCGCTGTTTAATTTGTGTGTTTACCTTCTATATTTATGTTTTTTTGTATCGTGACATTAACTTCTATGTACTTACCATATTAATTAAACCTGTCACGAAATATTAAATTTGCATTGCAAAAAGTGCAAGTTTTGGTTTAAAATATTACTGTTTTATCACAGCACTACTTACACTATGTCACAAAATTATACCTATTTTTAACCGACTTCAAAAAAGGAGGTTTCTCATTTCGACCGTAAATATGTTTTTTTTTATCACAGTATTTACACATACACTATAACACCTATTTGTGCATCTTTAGCGAAATACATATCTAATAAGTAAATGGCAAATAGGGACTAAAAAAATTGCGAGGCAAATGCTTTTGTCGCGACACAGACAGATTTTTCGTGGGCTGTGAATGGAATTCTAGCGTCACGGTCGGGAATGATAAGAAATCTTCGGGTAAACTCGGGACCATGGCCATTGGCCATCTAGAAATGCGTCAGCATTTCCCAATGGCTGACGCATTTTTAGATGGTCTTGCTCATGGCCACGCCTTCCGGTTTCAACCGCGTAGTTTCCAAAGTAAGCTATCAAATTCTGTGTTTCCACTTTTATCTGCAGTTCCTATGAACGCCAATTTTTTGAAGTGAAATCTTCTTTTGGGCGGCACAGACAGATTTTTCGTGGGCTGTGAATTTAATTCTAGCGTCACGCTCGGAAATGATGAGAAATCTTCGGGTGAACTCGGGACCATACCCATTGGCCATCTAGAAATTTAGAAATGCGCCAGCATTTACCATTGGCCATCTAGAAATGCGTCAGCATATAGATGACCATGCTCAATGCCACGCCCTCCAGTTTCACATTCCGGTTTCGTAGTTTTCTACTACTATACTAATCTGTGTAAAAAGTATCGGGAATATGTCAACAAACAAAAAAAAGACCCGTGTTAATAGGTCGTTCTAATTTTTTTACTGCATGTTGGTAGCACTGTACTGATTTAGCGCGCAAAGTTTGAGCGGGATCTGTCATTTAATTTGTTTTAAACTATACTTTTTGTTGGTCATAGTTTTGAGTTCCCGGCGATTTTTACAATGGAAAATATTGTTGAACAAAGAGTGTGCCTTAAATTTTGTGTTTCGAATGATATTGCATGTGGTGAATCATTAAAAATGTTGTGAAATACCTACGGCGAATCGTGTTTATCGAAAACAAGGGCTTATGAATGCTATAAGGCTTTTAAAGAAGGCCGAGAAGTAATAGTAAGAAGAAGACTTGCCTCGTTCTGGAAGACCTTCAACCGCTACGACCAAAGGAAACATCGACAGAATCAAGAAGCTAGTGCTCGAAAATCGACGTATGAGTCTGAGAGACTTGGCTAGTGAGGTGAACATATCTTTAAGGTCCGCGCAGCGAAAGCATGTCGCTGAAGACATGGTTTCCCGAGCTTCTACTGATCCGACCTTTATGAAATGTATAATAACTGGCGACGAGACATGTGTTTATGAGTACGACATGCAAACAAGCCAACAGTTTTCAGAATAGGGTCTCAAACACGCGCCGAAACAAAGAAAAACGCGGCAAAGTCGCTCCAAAATCAAGGTGATGCTGACAGTTTTTTTGACTACCGTGGCGTGGTTCACTCCGCATTCCTTCCAGAGGGAGAAACAGTGAATAAAGAATATTACTTAGGCGTTATGAAGCGTTTTCGTGAGACGTCCAGATTTGTGGCAACACAACTCATGGATGCTGCACCATGATAATGCACCATCACACACAGCCATTATAGTGAAAGTGTTTTCAGCAAAAATTCAACAAAAGTTCTCGACCAAGCACCGTATTCACCTGATATGGCTCCGTCTGACTTTTTTTTATTTCCCAAGTTAAAATTACCACTTCGAGGAAAACCTTTTGAGTCGATAAAAGCCATAAAAGAAAATTCGCTGAATGAGCTAAAGGTCATTCAATTCAATTCAATTCATTTATTCATACCATAAATTCATAAGAACACTTGGTAACGTCATTTACAAAAAGGCAAAGAATCTGTGTACATAATATGATAAAATAACAACGTCAAAAAGAATAAAGAGCTGTAAAGGGGCCTAGTCAATTACATGCAGCTGTAAAAAGGCTTTGTCGAAGACAATATAACAAATAATCAATACACACAGTATACAGGTACTACATTAGTACAAACAATGTAACATCAAAAGTCTTAAAAATCTATTATTTTACCTTATTACAAGATTCTAATTTCGACACATTTCTCTTCCATACGTTACTATCTTTAACAAAGTTGTCTATATTATAATATGCCTTGCTCAATAGGTAGCTTTTTATTTCATTTTTAAACTTGGTTTCATTGAGGCCTTCCACTTGTACAGGGATTGCATTATAGAAGCGAATACCATTACATTTGAAAGAGTTATTTGTTTTCTGAAGTCTGCACTTAGGAAATACGATTTTGTGTTTATGGTGCGCTTTTGGATTCAGATCAGTTAATTTCTGCAGACGACTTCGATTTTTTCTTACATACATTATACATTCATAAATATACAATGAAGGGACTGTTAATATGTTAATAGTTTTGAACATCTCCCGTACTGATTCTCTAGGTGATAAATTATATAGACCACGGATTGCTCTTTTTTGCAATATGAAAACAGAGTTTCTGTCCGCAGCCGAACCCCATAATAAGATCCCGTAGGACATAATACTGTGAAAGTAGCCAAAATAAACAAGCCTAGCTGTTGCAACGTCTGATATTTTTTTAATTTGACGAACTGCGTGGGCAGCTGAACTGAGTCGATCAGCTAGTCTCGCTATGTGAGGACCCCATTGAAGCTTTGAATCTACTGAAATACCCAGAAAACAAGTAGATTGTACAGGTTCGATAAGTTCATCCTTCAGTCTTATATCAAGTTTACCGCACATTACATTGCAGAGTGTGAACTTTATACATTTCGTTTTAGTTGGATTAAGTACTAGATTATTTGCATCAAACCATTTGTACGCAATGTCCAAAAGTACGTTTATTTCAGTGAAATCGTTTATTCCTCTCTTAATTTTGAATAGAAGTGATGTATCATCGGCGAACATAACTATTTCTATATTTTTATGTGTTTCTTTATCATAAAAGGTAGATCATTAACGTATATAAGAAACAAGAAAGGTCCAAGTATGGAACCTTGTGGTACACCCATTCTTATATGCAACTCATTTGATTGCACACCGTCAACATCGACTATTTGTACACGGTCTTTAAGATATGAAGAAATGAAATTTAGAGCTGGTTTCGAAACCCCAAAAACTGCAGTTTCTTTAAAAGAGTGTCATGATGAACACAGTCGAAAGCTTTTGATAAGTCACAAAATACTCCCAGAACGTCATGATGATCTTCCCAGGCTTTCAATATATAATTAGTTAGTTCAATACCTGCATCGGTAGTGGAACGTCCTTTTGTGAATCCAAATTGGTTACTATGTAATAGATTATTAATATTAAAGTAAGATAAAAGTTGCTGGAGAACAAGTTTCTCGAATATTTTGCTGATGCAAGGCCATACCGCAAATAGCCTATGAAAAATGTATGGAAGCCTGGGTGAAGCGTTGGAGATGTTGTATTGCAAGCGATGGGGCCTACTTTAAAGGCGATAAAGTAAATTTAGATGAATAATTTATATTTTTTGTTTTATTGATAAATTCCCGATATTTAGTACACAGAATGTAAGTTTTCACTTCTATGGGCAGATCCTATGACTACCAATTTTTATTTTAGTTTTAAGCTTAATTTCGGTTCGGTGTTTCTTAGATAATGTTATGTTTCGTTAACATCTATTTAAGACGGGCGCTTTACAAACTGGCGGACAAAATATTTTTTCACAACCTCCCTCAATATAGGTATGAAAGGGGTTGATTTTACTTGATACCTATATTGAGGGAGGTTGTGAAAAACATTTTTGTATTTTATTTCCACAAAATGAACTACAAAAATTTTTTTCACAACCTCCCTCAATATAAGTATGAAAAGGGTTGATTTCACTTGACACCTATATTGAGGGAGGTTGTAAAAAACATTTGTCGTTCATTTTGTGGAAATAAAATACACTTTGACAAATTTCAAACCCAAGATGGCCGCAACCACAAAATGGTGAATTACATTTCTTTTGTTACTACTCTTTTAATATGGATTTCGAGCTAGTAGAATGTTTGACAAATTACAAATGAAGATCAATTTATTTTTGTAGTGAAAACTTCTTTAGGTGCGTTGAGACAAAATTTTCGTGAGCTATGAAATGAATTTTAACGTCACGCTCGGGTATGATAATAATTTCCAGATGAACTCGGGATGCTAGAGCGAGAAACAAAATACAAGCGCGTCAGAGCGAGAAAGATAATAATATAGTCCCTGTGAACCTGTTTTTATTATATTTATGTCTTTTTTATACAGACATTAATTTCTAAGTACTTACTACACTAATGTAATTAATTGAACTTGTCACGAAATATTAAATTTGAATTTCACATCCATTGCAAATAAGTTTTTGTTGTAATATACTCGTATTACTGTTTTATCACAGCACTTACACTACGTAAACACACAAAATTATACCCATTTTCATCACAGCACTTACACATACACTTTAAACACAACATATTATACATGCATTTTTAGCGAAATACCTATAAAATAAATAAATAAATAGCAAACACTAAAAAATTTGCTAGTCAACCCCTATTTCCGAACCGCGTAATTTTTTTTTAAATTAATTCTTTTTCATAGATACTAATAATTTCGACACTTGTTATTCTCGTGTTGCTGTGCTTACTAGATCATCATCATCATCGTCAGCCGCAAGACGTCCACTGCTGAACATAGGCCTCCCCCTAGATTTCCACAACGAACGGTCCTGCGCAACCTGCAACTAGCGGTTTCCAGCGACCTTTGTGAGGTCATCTGTCCATCTAGTGGGAATCCGTCCAACACTTCGTCTTCCGGTTCGTGGTCACCACTCGAGAACCTTTCTTCCCCATCGGTTGTCAGTTCTGCGAGCGATGTGGCCTGCCCCATTGCCACTTCAGCTTGCTTACTCTTTGAGCTATGTCGGTCACTTTCGTTCTTTTGCGAATATCCTCATTACGGATTCTGTCGCGCAAAGAGACTCCGAGCATAGCTCTCTCCATAGCTTGCTGTGCGACTTTGAGCTTCGTTATGAGGCCCACACGGTGGACCACGCAGGACCACGTCTCAGTTCCATAAGACATCACTGGCAACACGCACTAGTTAAAGACTTTCGTCTTTAGGCATTGGGGTATTTTAGGCTCAAAGATGTGCCGAAGTTTCCCGAACGCTGCCCATCCGAGTTGGATCCTTCGCTGGACCTCATTGTCGAAGTTGGATCTACCTAATTGGATCTTTTGACCCAGGTAGACGTATTCGTCAACAACTTCGAGTACTAGGTACTATATACTAATATAGGTATAATAGTAGTAGGTAGTAATAATAAGTATAGGTGTATATACTAATTTTCAATTTCTAAATAATTTGTATTTTTAATTGTTATAATTATTTATTTTAGTGGTCTTTGAATATAAGTATTTCTTATTTTAGTTTTCACTTCTGCCGTGCGGTCTTAAGCGCACACATTTTTTTTTTATGTTTGACTATGTATCCTCGTTCGCACACGAAACATCGCGTTTAAACTGGTAGTTGATTAAGTAACTGGATTAAGAATAAGTACCTGGTTGACCGAGCTTTGCTCGGTTTAAATGCGTTTATAAAGGGCTCTAAGTAAAAGATTTTCTCAGAAAAAAAAGAAAAGACCTGAGTGCAACCATCAGGATTCAAACCGGGGCCTGTTGACTCCGAAGGCGAGCATATTCCGTCTGAGCCATTTAGACTTTAAGAACAGTGGCGAAATAAGTTATCGTATTCTATTGACATTGTAGGAGTTTTTCATTGTCTAAAAAAGCGCATAAAATGATGTTTTTAAAAAATAAAACCTAGCTAGATCGATTTATCGTCCCCGAAACCCCTGTACATATAATTTCATGAAAATCGTTCGAGCCGTTTCCGAGATTCAGAATATATATAATATAATATATATACAATGAGCCGTTTTCAGACGAGACAAAAATAGTTCCAAAGTATGCACTAGATGGCGGTAGTGGAATTTCAATGAAAAAAAAATGCAATATTGTCTTCTAAAATATTTAAAAAAGACCGAACGAACGAAAGATAGGAGTGAGCTAGTTCGATACAGGTATGCGAGCTAAGTTCAGCGTTCCCAGTGGTTCTCACTATGTGGCTCAGTAGCTTTTGACATTGACATCGCAATTTAAAACTTACAAGCGCTTCCTATCGTCGTTTTTCGAAAAAGCGACATCGAACCATTTTTTTTCAAGGCTGTGGAATACGTTGCCTGAGAGAGTTTTTCCCGATAGTTACATTTCGTCGTAAAACGCCTCATTCCGAAAAAAAATTAACATCCCTATTCAGTCTACTAACTGTCCACGTGTAATAAGCCTTTAATAAATATCTGGCAGCACTGCTTGAATATTACATTATTCTTGATAGTGATCTGTGGATTGTAAAGTGTTTAATCTGGCAGCACTGTGTATTTGACCGGGCGCCGCGTGTGGTTAAATAAAACACGTGTTTTTGTAAAAAAAACTGATTTGCAGTTAAAATAGGCGCATTTTAGAGTAATACTTGCTGGAAATTAATTCCACCTTAATTTCTGACATATAATTGTGTTATTACGTAAGTAAATAGCTTCAAATAAGTATACGACGTCAGTAATTACAGAGGAATCCTCAGCAACTCCTTTTACCCTCTGAATTTTGCAGCTTAATCAATATGACTGAGGAAAAAGAAGTCCCGGAAACTAACGGTCAGGAGAATAAAGAAGAAGAAAACAATGCCGAAGACAAGACTGATTTGGAAAGAGATATTATTCGACAAGTGGAGTATTATTTCGGTATGTTAGTCATGCTCGCTTGTGTGTCACTTCTTGAGACAAAAAGATAAATATAAACCAAAGTTGAATGTTAAAAAAATTCGAAATCTATGATATAAACGAATTAATTAAACAATATACATTTTACATTAAATACCGTGGTATAAATTACACTTGAATCATCTTGATTTAGTAGTCCTCAGAAAGGGCTCCTTCGATTTCTATGAAGTCTTACATCATAGAATCGGATTTGTATGAAATTTTACAATTGTTTGTTTATTAATCAATAGAAGGTTTCCATCTCTCGTTATGTTAAGTAATGATGCAGTTGGTGTTGGAGCTCTCATACCAGTAACAAACCTCTTTACTCTAGATTAATCAAAATGAATGTTTAGGTTTTTTTTAGGTTGACATTAGGTAGAGTACAGTCTGTATAAAATATAAGTTAGTGCGCCACAAAATACAGATATCCTTGGGCCTTTTCTGATTTCACTCTGAAACTTTATAATAACAGGGTCACAGTCAAATACTAACAAATACATAAATTCTTCTCTTAAAATGGGAGCTACACCTGTTTTTTTTTAAACAGCAAAGGACGTAATCTCAACCTAAATTATTGCTTATTTATTACCTTGATATTTCTGCCGCTTTACAACTGCTGTTGTCATCAGAAACCGAGAGATTAAATAATGATGTAGATAATAGTTAAGTACTGTGCTATGCTCATAATATGAGTTCAAATCGTGAAAGTTTAATACAATAAATGTTATTTTATCTGTCAGGTGACATCAACATATCCCGTGACAAGTTCCTCCGTGAACAAACCCTCCTGGATGAGGGTTGGGTGCCTCTTGATGTGATGTTAAAGTTTAACCGACTTGCCAAATTGTCGACTGATGTAGAATTCATTGCTCAGACACTGCTAAAGTCTACATCTGGATTGCTCGAGGTAAGTCCCATATTACCTGATTTTATTATAGCCTATTGATAATATGTAGGGATGGGCCGAATGTGGTTTGAACCGAATACGAACTTCGGCCGAACATTTGGTCAAAATGAAAAAGTCGGCCGAACTTCGGTTCGATTTCGCCGCGCTTTTTCGTGTTGTGACTTGTTTACGCACTTGCTGCAAATATTGCTAGATGTGCCTCGCCCGCACTCCGCGGTTCCCAGCGGGCCGTTAGCCAGCTAGTCATGTGTAAAGATGTCACCAGCTATATAATATAGCTAAAGATGTCACGTGCTATTCAAATACAAATACAAAAATCTTTATTGCTGTTTGTAGGTAAGATAAGATGATACAAACTATTTTAAAAGTTGCCCCATACAAACTGGCCTCTGCGAGAGGCATGCAATATGTATTGGTTACATTACGCAAATTACATTAATTGTTTTTACGAGATTTTTCTTGGTTTGATTGATAACTGATGACGTTGCGGTTGGACCCGCGCTACAAAAAAAGTTATTTTGTAGCACCGGTCCAACAACTGTGCAAGGTTGTAGTAACTGTCATTTTCAGTCCCCCGGAAACGTCGATCCAGCTCTTCTTTTAGTGAAACACGCATTATGTTGGCATTAGGACACGCAGCTTGAACTACATTCTTTGTCAAATAACTGGAAAGAATTGTAAGGTCTGGTATTACCTCTGATATGCAGGAGTAGGAAGAGCTGATCTTTTTTGTAATTTCTTCAAAAGGTGGAAGTAAGGCCAGACACTCCTTTAGCAGATCCCATTGTCTTTCTGTCAAATCTTGAATTATTGTGCCTCTGTTGTCCGATATATATAACGAAATCGCTCTCTTCTGCTCCAGTAACCTGTCACCCATATAAAAAGTACTATTCTACCGGGTGCTCACGTCTTGAATACGTTTGTGCTTGGGTACATTGAGCTCAGTCTGTATCAGCTGCAATTTTTCTTGAGCCGGTTTGGAATGATTAAATAGCTGCATAGGAATTGAACAATAATGTCCTAATTTATAGATATCTGATTCTGTCAAGCTCGAATGCAATTGGACTTTGCAGCTGCCAGTTCTTCGTAGCAGTTCCAGAACGTTCTGTATATTATATATGGTGCAGTACATAAAATGCAGAATGTTCGGCATTTTAACCGAAATTCGATTCAAGCTGCCGAAGTTCGGTTAAACCGAATGTAAAACGAATTTCGGCCCATCCTATTAATTCGACAATCCTACTAATGTTATAAATATCAATGTGTGGATGTATGTTGCTCAATCACGTTGTAATGTATGAACGGTTAGGGCTGAAATTTGGAATGCTTTGGAATTTGAATTTTAGTTAAGTCTGGAAGAACACTTAGGCTAAGAACTCTTGGAGCGATTTCCGCGACCGTTTAGAATAGCGACGGGCGACGGTTTTATTTCAAAGCTCACGAGACCGCTGATATTCGCGGTTTCGCAGCCACCGCGGGTGAGATTTTCGCCCGCGAACGTGACGGGCGGGCGGCGACCGCGCGGCAGCCGCGCACGCCTCGTGAGTTTTGATTTCAATTTTTTGCTTATAAATGTGTATTCTACAGAAGCCGCGGTCCCGCTCGCGCGATTGGAAACCGCTCTATAAGTTCTTAGCCCAGTTTACTTTTTATCCTGGGAAAATATCGAGAATGGGAACTAATCAGATAAAACTGTGGAGCGCTGGTAGTCATTGATGTCAAATTGTTGTAACCTCAGATATAGGAGTGATCTGTGGATATAGACAGTCAGGGGCTTTGGGTCTTTGTGTCAAAACAATTATTTATGTTACTTGTTGCCTCTTTTTTGAGATTCTCAGCACCTATAGTTAGTTAGTTTGGCGGGGCCTTTTCCGCACCTAGCCTCTTTAGTTGGGCCATTGTACTCAGCACCTATTTGAACAAGTTCAGATTGAAACTATTACTTCGAAGTAAGCATGCGCCATCATAGACTGCATAGATTATTTTAAAATCTAATTTCTTTGATTTTATTTAAAATTTTCGAAAATGTCCACCTTCTTGTAAATATAGTGATGGCAAACTCACAATAAAGTTGTAAAAAATTGACATTGTTTAAAAATGTATACTCTTTGTATGCTCTTATTTTGTTTTTTTATAAAATTGACGTGTAAATTGTACATTTATCAATAAAGAGCTTTGACTTTAACCAAAACACTTTTGCTGAACATGGTTTTTATATTCTGAACAGTTGTGATGTCCGCTAAATGTAGGTAAAGTGTTTCCTTTTTTACCACCTTATAATATACACACAATGCTGCAGTCAATGTTTGTATTTTGAAAACAAGTGTTTTATACTTTTCAATACGTTATGCAGGTTTCAGACGATAACAAGAAAGTTCGTAGGAATCCAGAGTTGCCAATTCCAGAAATGAATGAAGATCGTCGCAAGGAGCTTGCAGGCCGCACTATCTATGCCAAGGGTTTCCCCAAAGATGCAGAGTTGGATGAAGTGTTGAAATTCTTTGGGCAGTTTGAAGAAGTGGAAAACGTCATCATGAGACGTTACCAAGACAGGCAAACAAAGAAGAAGTTGTTTAAGGGATCTGTGTTCGCGATGTTCAAAACTAAAGAGCAGGTAATGAACTCCTTTTAGCAGCACTGGTCTGTTTGTTTGTCATTCCTTCCAAAAAAAATGTTATGTTTTCCAACAGTTACCTCTTGATGTTAGATTGTGATAAAGTCCTGTTTTCTATGTAAATTTACCCTGAGAAAGCTTAAAAAAGTTTCAAGAACTTAGACAAAAATACTAGTGATCCTATAGATCCTGGTCGAATACTTAGTGTGACCTCAATCAGATGTTATTTCTAAGAAAGCATAGCAATACCCACTAAATGGTCCCACTGCTGGGTCTCAGGGCCTTCTCTGGCAAGGATACAGTCCATAATCCACCATGTTGGATTGGTGGATGACACATGACCTCGAAAGATTCTAGGAACATATTACTTTTAAAAAATGACAAAGGTCAAGGACCCCGGCGTCTGTGGAGTAGCTAATTTAAATTAAAAAAACACATGTTAGTTCCGTCGCGACGTTTTCTTCACCGTTTTTTAGTTAGTGGAATTACGCACATTAGTACATTGATAGACAGTGAGTGTCATGTGAGAAATAAATCTAAAAAATTGTTTTTCAGGCTCAAAAATTCATCGAACTGAAAGACACGAAGTTTGGTGACAGCGAGTTGCTGATACTGTGGCAACAAGACTACATTGATAAGAAGCAGGAAGAGTACATCGCCAGGAAACAACAAAAGGACAAGGGCAAAGAAAAGAAGGAAGATGTCAGTTGTTGTTTACATTAACTATTTCTTATTGAACATGTTTAAATTTGAATAGAGACATGACAAAAGGCTCATTGAAAACAAGGAAGAGTGCAACGATAACGAGACTATTTACGAAACGCAGAGGTGGCGGTTGAAAACGTAAAATCAAGGATCCGGCTTAGTGACGTATTATTTGAGAGGCCTATGAGTACACGAATGTGGAGTGATTAGGATAGTACTTTTGAGTTATACTTTAAAATCTTTGTCATCATTGTAAAGTTGCAGAACGGTTCCGAGTAAATAAATTAAGTGTTAGTCACATTCTTTTGTTTCAAAAACTTTATTGTTGAATCTAGCGATTAAAAATTACGAATTCCGTGGAAAGTTTTTAAAGAAATAGTGAATGGAAATACTAATACTAATATCTACATTTTTATATTCATTTTACTTAAGTCAGAATATTGTATGTATTATATTTTAAGTAATAAATTGTTCTTCACAGTCGAAAGCAGACGACAAATCGCGGGAAATAATAATGGCGACCGGCGCTTGCTTCAAGTTCAGCGAGGGATCCGACAAAATGACCAGAGAAGATATACGAGACGCACTCACCACATTAGGTATTTATTTTTAAATTTACGTTATACTTCTAAAGGCCTCCTTAAGAAAAATAATGAGAATATTTTTTGCGAAATGCGCAAATACCGTGACTAACAAGAACAAAATAAAAAAAAAATATTTACCTCTGACTACCTTGGATATCTAATCTGTACAACTTTCTACTAGTCTACTAGTACTACCTTTCATTTGATACCTATATTGAAGGAGTAATAAAAAAAATGTATTTCGTCATTTTGTGTTGGTGGCAATCTTGGATTTGAAATTAGTCATAGTGTATTGTATTTTACTAGTCAAGCCCTTTCATTAGAGACCCATATTGAGGTAGTAGTGAAAAAAAATTGCAATTCACCATTTTGTGATGGCCGCCATCTTTGAATTTTAAAATTTGTTATAGTGTAAAGTATTCTACTAGTCAAGCCCTTTCATCCAATACACAAACATATTGAGGTAGGTAGTGAAGAAATATTTTGTCCGCCATTTTGTGGAGGCTGCTATCTTGAATCGATAATAACCAAACATGCTAAGAACATACGCACGGACATTAACTTTCAAATAAAGAAACCACATCGAAATTGATCCATCCGTTTGAGCTCTACGGTGCCACAGACAGACGTTGACGTTAAACTTATTACACCCCTTTTTTTGGTTGGTGGTTAAAAAAACACCCTGAAGTTAGCTAAGGTCGTCATATTTTAGTAAACATTGTAACTTCAGTTTAATACTTCTTGCGCTGTTATATTACCGTTATTACATATTATATGGTTGAAGTTACGAGAGAAATACATACATATTTACTATTTGCGTACACTTATGTGTACTCAGTACACATCAAGCTATCGGCATTACGCACGCGCTTTACGAAACGACTGGTACGCGTGGGATTAGAACCAGGAAATCCGGATCTGCAATTGCCTGTCTCGCGACCAGACTATAGCCATAACGTTTCATCAAACATATATAGGACTTAATGCACATTGTTATACTGCACTTTAGCGAGGCAATTGAGATGTATCATAATATATTTTGTACATGTTGTATGCAAATTGACATGACCTATATTTTCTCAGGAGGGGAGGTAGCATACATAGACTTCAAAGTAGGTGACACAGAAGGATGGGTGCGTCTCGCAAAAGAAAATGCTGCCAAGGAACTCTGCGAGAAATTCACCGATGGCAAAGTCAAAATATGTGATAAAGACGTTGTCTTCAAACTACTCGAAGGAGAAGAAGAAACAGCCTACCTAGACAAAACAAAGGCAGAAATAATCAACATGAAGAACAGGAAAAAGAACAATTCCAGGAATAGGGGACGGGGCAGCTTCAGAGGCCGACAAAATAGAAAGAGAAGGCAGGATAATGATGACGGACCACCAAGTAAAGTCAAGGCCGACAGTTAGTTGTTACGTTACGCTTAATATGTGAATATAATGTAAAATCATATTTCAAGTTTTCCAAGTTAATAACTTTGTACAGTGATTTTACATGTAAGAGTGCTACGGTTATGTACATGAATGTACAACTGTGTATTGTGATTTTGAACGGAAAGGATTACTTTTTGTTAAAATAAAACTTTGTCAATTAATAACTTGTCTTTTTTATGCCATCAGAATATTGTAGATGATTGTAGACACTGACAAAGTAGAGAGATACTCTATTGTAGACACTAATGTCTATGAAAGAAGTATGAATATAGTTCTTATGGAACTATGGGTATTTTTTCCCCTGAGCCTCGGTTTTACGTCCCCAACCGTCACCGGCCTTTCGTATATCGTCACTCCATCAAGTCTCAGAGCGTCCTACACCACGTTTACCGATTCGCTGTCTCCACTACAGAGCCCGCCTTCCCCAAATGTTATCGGGTCTGCCATAGATGTGGCCGGCCCACTGCCACTTCAGTTTGCTAACACGCTGAGCTATGCCGGTGACTTTAGTTCTCTAACGAAGTACTTCATTGTGGATGCAGTTCCTCACGAAACCCCAAGCATAGCTCTTTAAATATCTCCTGAGCGACTTTGATCTTACGGACCATATTGACTGTCAGTGTCCATGTTACAGTACCGTAGGTCATTATGGGTAGGACGCACTGATTGTAAATTCTTGTCTTGATACTATGTGGGATGGGTGATGAGAAGACTCGGCCAAATGCTGCCCAACTGGATTCTTCTCGTGGCCTCTCTCACAAAGCTAAGTGATTCCATTTACGGTGATTCCATTTACGGTAATATGTCCCGGAGCAACGAACTCAAAATGCATCCACGTTAGTTCATACAAATTACGCAGTCACGCACCTATATGCTACTTGACAACTTGTGGAGAAATAGGCAACCTCGCGCGTGGATGCGGGAGAGACGGGAGTGCCGTGCGTGTTTTTGGATGGGTTTCGTGTGTGTTTGAATGAAATGAGTCAGAGTCACCGTGAATCTACAAAAAGCAACAACGCGCGTGAGTGCGTGAAATACCCGCACGATGACGCAGATCTCAGGCTTAGGTTTAGAGTTTAGAGGCAAATATTTGTAGGAGTTGGTACTACTGTAACATTTTGTAAACTGTAAAGCGGCTAAAGGACTACAATCCATGGCCAAGAAGAAAAAAAAGTAAACCATAAAAGCGGCTGAAGGACTAGTATCCAATTTCCATTAAAAAAGAAAAGAAGTAAAGTGTAAACTTGTTAGTGATCTGTGATCGCTGAAGATCGTAGTAGTTACATTCTCTTTGCTGTGATTTGTGAGTTAGAGGTGGGTCGTTGACAGTTTTCCGTCAACATAATTTAACACCTTTTCGTCGATGGTCAACAGGTTGTAATAACAGTTAATTTAATTATTAGGTTTTTCAATAAGGCTGATCAACATTACGTAGTAACATTAACGCGCCTTTAACATTACAAATCAACATTTTTTACCTGGGAAAGCACCATACCTTTGCCAGTTATTCTACCACCAACCAGTACCTAACAAGAAAATATCACTGTGTGCCGGTTTAAAAGGTAATGTTTCCGGTGAAATTACAGGGCATAAAGATAAAACACCTTATGTTTCTGAGTGACAAGCGCAATGCAGTGCTAGGTAATGGTTTGGACTTGGGCTCTTCATGTTCCAATAGCTGCGTGTCACCGTGTTGTTATGGGCAAGCATTGATTATCATCAGGCACATGTCCTGCTTGTCTCGCCGCTCTTTGCTGAAAAAAATTGCTTGTGGTACTATTTTTTTCGTTTCGATTTCATATTTTATCATTTTAGTTAGTTACCATACTCCCTCTTGTAATAGTAAAGCAAGTGATCCCGCTTACTCTAATGCCGACCTCTACACTCTATAGCCATTGGTATCAGCTTAAGCGAATTTTAGCAGAAACACTAAATACTAATATTGCGCAAAACAATTGATGCTTCAACTGTTTGCTCAAACCAGTTGAGAGTTGACGCGTCAACTGTTTTGCACATTAACGAAAAGCTGTTAATGCGTTGATCAACGAAAAGCCGTTGAAAAACAGTCCGTTGAATTAACGCCCACCTCTAGTGTGACTGACTGACTAAGTGTGACTGACCAAAGAGAATGTAATTGTGACTTGTGAACTTGTGACTGACTGTACTCTGTCTCGTAAACATTCAAAACCACAACACAACATCGGTGAATCTTTCAAATAATATTTCTAGTTTCTTGAATTTCAGTACTTATTTTTACTTCATTGATCAGATCTGGATTTATTCATTGAATAAAATGAAAGCTCAGCCTGAAAACGACGTAGAAAATGGTGATGTATGCATCACGGGAGACGTTATAGGCGATACCGCTTATAGTGAGCGATTTGTACTCAAGATCCTGTTGAAACTAGCGAACCGGGATACTTTGAAAGAGGAATTAAAGGAGCAGACCTTCGAAGAAGACCTTTGCACTTTGTGGGATATGACCGCAGAAAGAGAAGTCGTACTCTATTTACAGAGACACGACACTCTGAACTTATTTTATTTCGCCTTACCAGTGATTGAATCCTCGCGCATCGTTGAAGTTATCGTAGGTACGATTGCCAACATGTGCTGCCATAAAGAAGCTGTAGACTCTTTCATGTCCAACAAAGATCTGCTTCAGCTTCTTTTAGAATTTCTTAAATCGGATGATAGTCAAATTTTAAACCAATTACTACGCTTAATCAGCTCCTGTCTTTACGTCGCAGAAGAACAAGATATACAGACTTGGATGGATATGTTTGAAGCTGTAGAATACCCACAATGTATCTACTTTATACTTATGAACTCGACAAACAAAGAACTGCTGATGACAGCATTAGAAAATTTGAATACAATATGTTCAAATTGCAAAATTGAAGGATCAGATAAATTTTCATTACTTTTTGAAACACACAATGCCATTGCAGCTGTGTATACTGCACATCGGGAATATGTCAGTCAAGCAAATCAGGAAGAAAACTTAGAGAGACTACACCTCATAACATTACAAATGATGTTGCACCTTGATAAAACTGAAATTATTACAAATGAACATTCTGGTCCTGTAGAAAGCAGAATGAATGCCATCAACCTATTGAAGGATATTTTAACAAGTTATGAAAGTAAAGTTAATGAGTGGTATAAGATAGATGAAGATTTTCTCAATGTTTTAGAAGCTACAGCAGTATTTGTCCAATATTTTGAAACTAGCGAAAGTTGCTCACTGGATAAATATTTTAATCCTTGCTATAATATGTGGAAAGTAGTGTTGCCTAATGAAAAACAAAGAAAAACTGAAAGAATAGGTTTTTTGGATGAAATACAAAAAACACTGGCCTTGATAATGTGTGTCTACATGTCAAAATGCACTGATACACATTTACTGGAAATTCTGGATAAGATTGGTGATGACTATGAAAGTATTGTGAGTCAAATCAATGATGCAGAACTGCAAGCAAAAGTTGCCAACAGAGCCTTAACCCGACTTCAGCACTATATGCGATTAGAAGAACTTGATGGTGAATCAAGATGAATTATTTTTAAAGTAGATATCATTTCTTGTTTTTCATTCATTGTTCATTTCTTGTTTGATTCTTTTCAAGTTGTGAAATACATACATACACTCCGTGAGGCATAAGCTGAGCTTTGCATTTGTGTGAGTGTACATGGATAGTGTAGGTGTGACAACCGGCCTTAGGCGCGGCGCCATTCTGTCTCGCCGCGCTCCTGCCTGATTGGTGATCACTCACACTAATGCAAAGCTCAGCTTATACCTCGCGGAGTGTACCTACCTATGTAAATAATTAATTGGATGGTAGTAAATTACCATATTTTGGTGAAAATTAAAAAACAAATGTTGTATATTATTAAATTATCAAATAATTAAATGCACAACATTGGCAGAATATAATATATGTATTTGATTTATATTTTACTAGTTATGTGCTTCACATGGATCCAATGTAGGTACTAGGTACTATATGGAACAATGAATTTCCATGAGACTTACATTTGATGTTTCTTTTTAAACAATTATAAGTTTACACTTGACCGTCTGATGTTAATCAAAGATGTGGTCCAGTGTAACAGTGGGAAGACGTTTCATAGTAGAGTATGGAGGTATGAGCCAGTAGTTGGTAGACCCCCAAAATGACCCCCAAAATCCGAGAAGTATGTTATTAAACTAAAAATATCTAATAGTACCTACATACACTATTTTTTAACGCTGGAAAACAACTGGAACGGGAACTTCGTAATATCGTGGGGCGCTACTAGTAAAGTTTTTTTACTCAATTTATTGTATTTCTTGAAAAAGTTACGGCTGGTCTAGTCGGGAGAATAGAGCCTGCCGATCCGGAAACCCCGGGTTCAAACCCCACACGCACCACTGTCTTTTTGAAGTCAGGTGCGTAATGCCGGTAACTTAAAACAGTGAAGGGAAACATTGTGAGGGTTCTTCACATTGTGTTGTTCCGACATGTACCTAGAATCTTTCGAAGTCATGTGTCATCCACCAACCCACACTGGGCCAGCGTGGTGGATTATGGCCTTAGCTCTCTCCTTGCGAGAGAAGGCCCGAGTCCCAGCAGTGGGAATATTTAGTGGGTTGTGATGATTGTATTTGTACTGGTGAAAAAAAATCTGAGGCTGTGTACTGGTGACCCCCTCCAAAATTCGAGGGTAGGACCGCGCCGGGGCCGAGTATGGAGAAGCGACACTGCCGACACTCATGGCTAACCGCATAGCTTAAGGCAGGAGCCCGCAGAGTCAAATTTCAGTGATAGACCCTAATTGGACCGGTATACATACATATTTCTTTGGTGTAACCATCACCAGTAAGAACTAGAAAACAGTTGAGTGTGAATCAGAAACTACTTAATATCATCACACTTTTTGTATGTATCCTTGAAAACAACACAAATCATTCTGAACATACCTACCCTAGTTAACTATGTTTTAGAGGATAACTAACGGGATGAGACAATTATGAAACTGTTTTTGTCTTAATACATAGATTCAAACCTGGTACTTCATATAGGAGTAAACTACAAACTTACCTTTATAATCAGTGTTTCAATTCAGTCAGTAAATCAGTGGGAAGGCACAAAAGAAACCACAATAAGTAAATGGGATTACACATTTTATTTTTTAGACATTGTAAAGCAACATTTACATTACGATAAACGAGTTTTACGCCGTCTTCAATCGAGCGGCGCCTAACACTAACCGAATGTACCAGTAACAAGCACGCCCTCCCACTCGCTCTGCACTCCTCTCACTTCTCACGTAAAAAAAAACATTCACAATACTGAAAAGGATAATATTTAGAGATTAATAACTGTTTAATTTACATTAATGTACTTATAACTAACTAACCACTAGCCTACGCGCCCCTAGAGCGGGGCAAAAATCGCATTATATTTTTAAATATCAATTCGTTTATATTCATATCGTAAGAGATAATAAAAACAGGATAAAGACTAGACTTTACACTGAACAACGACGAATTAAATTAGCTAACAGCAACATATCAGCGGGCGATCTCTGCGCGGACGAGTGGAGACAAGAATATATTACACCGGCGTCGCGGCGGCCGGCGGCGTGCCCGGCCGCCCTCTGCTTCAACTAACTGTACACGAATACATGACTATGTGTGACCGAGAGGGACAGTCGTCGGCACAGAGACGCGTAACATACATAAAACATTACCTACTCAATAAATTACATAAACAATCTGAATCAAAACAAGTTCTTAGGCTTCCGAAGAACGTTATTGTAGTACCATTTTTGTAGGGTCCCGCCGGGTAAAAGCGACTCGGGGGCGTATTGAGAATTGAAAAAAAAAACAGTTATTGTGAGTGGTTCTACACAACGGGATCCTAGAGTATACTATACTAAACTTTTACATCAAAACGTATAGAAATAAATATTTACAAATTAAAAGGTAACGCAGAAAAAGCCGCGGGTGATATGAACGCACTAATAAACAGGTATATAAACCCCTTTGTACCAAATAGGGATATGTATATATTGTGACTCTGAACCTAACTTGTTTGTAACAAACTCTGTCCGCATAGAGTACATTGTGAATTAATAGCATCTGACAAAAGTTGCAGTAAGATAGAAAAACGGGGAATATGCATAGTTGTATAAGATTTATGTTTATGTAGCGCGTTATTATTGTATATATATATATTGAGCACCTTTTTCTATCTAACTTACATATTTTGTCAGGAACAACAGATTATACTCACTTACTAGATAAATAAGAAAGCGATTTTTAAGAGGGCCCGATATAACCTCTCAGGTCATTATGACATTAAATGGTCTCTCACTCTTTCTTTAGGTGACTGAGTGAGACAATAGTTAAGGTAATATTTTTTAATGTTACGGTAGGCCAACTATAGTTTCGTAAATGTTGATGTGAGATCGAATATGCCACAGCGGGTATTATTAATTTATCAAAATAATAATCTTATTAAATCCACATACGCTTCGTCATAATGTAATAAAATAATATACGAATGTAATGGCATGACGAACACTTCCTACCAATAAATGTGAAGTGAAATAATGAATGGTCCAATTTTGGCACAAGTCCCTTGGAAAACAATACTTGTAAATGTATACGATATAAATTAAGAATTTAGTATACTTTTTGTTTGCCAATTTTATTATTTCCGTTTTTTTTTCGGCACAGCGCATTAGCGCTCTTTTGGCGAATAAAAGAAAGCGGATTTTATTATTTACAAAAATGAACAATATAATTTACTCAGTTGCCGGACTAAGCCCATTCGTCCCTTTGATGCATATCATTATAAGCCTGCACGAAACGAATAAAATACTAGTACAATAGGTACATAATAACTTATCATTGTGAACGCATTATATTTTATTAACGGCGCTGCACACGTCTACATACGCAGCGAGTGGCGACATTACAATTAAATTCTTTGGTAGATTCTTTGTGAGCAACAATTGATGATCACTGTGAATGATAATGAATTTGAACCTTATTTCTTGTTTTAAAATACTATGATTTTGATTGCGTGCCGAATGAAAATCTTTCCCGATTGAGAGAGGCTGTTTGCTTGACCGATCTAAAATGTATTTTATTTCATTATTACGAAGTGTGATATCTCAATGACCATCATGGATACTCCAAGTAAAAATCAATATATCAACCTCTCTCAGGATTTCTGTACGTATAACACACTACATGACGGTAGGCGGATATCTGCTACGCGATGCGGTCCACCATAACATGTACCCAACACTACAGAAAGAGGAGGCTGTTCTCTCCCTTCCGAGTTCGCGACTGACTGGAATGTGCCGGCGCGAGAGACGCCGCGTTCGCACCGCGCGGCCATATTCCACTAAGCGTATTTCATCGAGAGTAGGTACGCCACATTTGTACTTACACACAGACATCTAAACACGAGTAAATATGTATTAAATCGAAACAACCTACATCCCCTTTCGTTGTCTTGATAGGACAGCAACGTTACGTTATAGCTACGGGGGGCGACACACAGAGATTATTTTCGTATAATAAATTACGTGAATACAACTATACAGTCTGATTAAACGGCAAGGGGCAATCGATAAGTCGCATGCTATGTGTACATTGAGAATATCCTAAATCACCTTAAACGGCTGACTAAATCGGTAATCACTATCAAGTACGTGGGAATCACCACAAGATGGCGTAACTGTGACCATTAGATTTACATATAATATGCGCCATCTTTGCAGTTGTATATGTTTAGTAAATCGTTTAAAAATAGTTGGCGCTCCTATATTTATTACCCTAGGACACCATATTATACTTATTTAATTCTAGCTGTCTTCTAAAGACATTGGGTCACACTCATTGTACAAGATCGTTTTTTTATGTTTTATTAGTTAAATCATAGTTCTCAAAATGATAACCGATTTAATCGCTTTTTTTTTACCTACAACTCACAGCGGCTCCACGCAGCGTTCGATGTGATCGATACTCGTACTGTCATCCTCTACCGCCTAACTGGATCAGCTTTGGATCTGCTATCTCTATCATTGCAAGCGAAATAAAAGAGACAGCTCTATCAAAGCTAGGACCGATTAGGCGGCAGACCTCCGGCCTACAGCGTACCACTTGCATAACGTTACTCTAACGTGCCCAGACCACACATCTCGCGACCGACAACAAAAAAGCACGCAATTTTTATCTAGCTGCAATAAGGTTTCTCCATATAGAAATATAATCATTCGAAATAGTCGGCGTTCAGAATTTAAATACGTTTTCATTATTACTATATTCGATAGTTTTAGACGAGTTTATTGACAGGATAAGAAAATTTTCAAGGTACGGTATCTAGCGATCAGTTGTGTAAAAATGAGACTATCACTCAGATTACACCGGAGACCAGTCAGGAGGTTCTCGTCGATTCTAGACTGTTCTAGAACGGTTCGCCTGACACATACACGCGCGAGCACGCACACATTCACACGTCGATACCGAGATTTCACTCCGATTGTCCGTTTGAACGCGCGCCACCAGAGCAACGACACGCTAAAATGAGCTTAATATACAGAGCACGAGGATATCTATAGCCCGTTGGTGATGAATGGAACTAACGACGCTAATATACAATGTCAATACAGACTGCTATAGTAGCGCCGTCTTCCTATTGGCCAGATAAATTTGTACTACTGTAGACGAGGATAAAAAATTCATGACGTTTCGACAACGGAAATCTTGCGAATCGGCTACGAATGGGAAATCATTCCGTCTCGTTCTCGCCGTGAGTAAAACAAGCGAGACGGAGCGACGCCTCACTCCCGCATCATTATTTCGCAAGATTTTAGTTCTACGATAAGATATCTGAGCAAATAGTATGTATAATTTATTGAAATTAGACAGGTCATGAACTTTGAATGAACGGAAAGAGTTAATATTCCCTCCGATTCATTGTTTTCAGTCTTGATTCCAGCTAACGTGTAGCTAAAGCTAAATTTTGGACAGTCGATGCTCTGTGGCGCGTCCGAGGGTCTGACTGGGGCTGACGCCAGTCTGCGTCCGACCGCCGCCGCGAGTGGTCAGAGCTGGCTCGAGCCTGGTCCGTATCTGGCACGCGCCTTCGTCTGAAGGTGACCGAACGGCGGCATGCGCTACGTCGTATACGCTGGGTACGTCACTATGGAGAGTCCGAGAGTGGCGCCACCGGTCCGGCGCGGCTTACGCGCCAGAGAAGCCATATACTTCCAGCACGCGTATCTCGAAGTCTCCCGACGGACAGAGAGGCGGGTTGTTGAAGGTCGAGCAGCGGTCGGTCTTGCCGAACCTGATGTTCTCGTCCATCCATATGGCTTGGCCCTCGCTGAAATCATAAACAATTTTACATCACAAAATTATCATACATAGTTAGATACTTCGGGACAGTGTCATCCAACCCATCCACGAGAAATTAGTGAATTAAATTGTTCCGAAAAAAGTCTACAAACTGATACTGAATAAATAGATTATATACATTTACACTTTTGGAATGTTCGAAACATTTTGTTTATTTTCATTGGCCGATTCAGAATAATTCAAACAGATGTGGAATCTGCATTTGTAAGAGTAAGGAATTTGTTAACAATTTTCCCAAAATTGTCAAAAAGGGATTTACCGAGGTTTTAGTTAATATTTACAAAACAGACGTAACTGAATAAGTAGTTGATTACAATGATTGTTCAAAGGTATGTACAAAATACATTTTCAATAAGCTTTAATCACTCATATTATGAAATTATATTGTGTAGAGGTATATATTTATTATTATTTACATTAAAGCTGTGCGGACTGATCTTTGAGAAACTTTTTTTTACCTATCAGTTCTTCTCAATATTGGGATTATAGGACTCATTCTTAGTACAGCGGGAATGACACTTCTTAAACAAAGTTGTTAAATAGTTTATCATCGTTTAGTTATAACAGAACTACATTCAATCACATCAAAGTTAAAGAAGATCATGAGTTGATTTGGATCTTACAGGATTGTCCAGTTTATTTAGACCTTATAGGATTGTTAAGTTTATTTAGGCCTTCGGGATTGTTTTAGCAGTTTATGCAAGAAAAGTGCACACCTTCCCAAGCTAAACAATTGTATGAAACCACAATGGAGGTAAGAAAATGTGAGTTTGAAAACAGAAGTTAGAACCGGGAGAGGAAGAAATGGGCAGAGGCCATCGAATGGGAAATTATAAGCTGGTTATGGTAGTGGTAATAGACTCAGTTACAATTAAAACACAAGTAAGGTTTGGACAAGTCGATAAATCATTTCAAACAAAATATTCCACGGGCAATTAGTGGGGGCGAAGACCATCCAATAGGCAGTGATGGTTGAGACCATCAATTCGGTACTATTTAGAGAGCGACTGAGAAACAAAAACAACGGTTAAAAGGTTTAGCAGAGACATTAACCGATAAGTAACATTAAACAAAAGGTAATATTTTCAAGCAACAACAACACTCAAACAGCAATCCATTACCCTCCACCGATGGTGATCATGGTATTATCCGCGGCCATGAACAGCGAGTTAGCGTGAGGCGTCCTCGCTTCCGCCTCCCCCTCCTTCGCTTCCTTATCTTCGAGACAGCCGACCCAGGGGTACTTGGCCCTCTGGGGGTGGAGGCTAGACAAAAAGAAGCTCTATATTAAAGGTGGTAAGAGACTGACCCGCCTCCGATGGTGATCATTTTGGCGTCGGCCGCCATGAAGAGCTCTGAGCCGTGGGCGACGCGTTGCTCCTCCGTCTTGTCTCCGCTGTTGTTGGCGGCGGCACACCCCACCCAGGGGTATTTCGCTCGTTCAGGGTACAGGCTGCAAATGGCATGCGGGTTACGGCGGGAACGGTGTTAGATATGTACACGGTGGGGGAAAACAAACGAGCACACGTGATACGTTAAAACAATCATGAAACAAATTATAAATGTTTTTGTAAGCGATATGTTGTGTACAACGTGTTATTCGTGCTCTTAAGACGGTCTAAAAAGATCTAGGAATTATAAACGTCTATCAATAATAAACCTATGTTTTTTTATAGTATAGAGTAACAGCACCAGCTGAACATGTGCCTGATGGTAAGCAACATTCAAGCCTATTACAGCAGTGTCATATAGCTATTGGAACATGACAAGTACAAATAATTATCTATGTACATAAAAATCAATGCCACTTTTCGTTGTAAGTAAAGTCCTCCTAAACGGCTCGCCCGATTTGAATGTTTTTTTTTGTATACGTTTGGGTAGGGCCCTGGATGGTTTAGATTCACAAATCGCCCCGGCAGATGGCGCTGCAGTTGGTATCTAGGTTATTATCAGAGAGAAACCGGAATGGGCCGCTAGTATATGATAAAATATGATTTATCTCTATCCCATGTAATTTCTTTGGATATACATTTTCACCATAATAGCTTTTGTAATAAAGGTGGAGTTTTTAGTCCATTTTATCAATTGACTCTTTAGATGATAAGCCAGCTTAACGTGGCCACAAAACGCTGTGATTTTGCACAATCGTAGGTAAATATACACTGGCGTGTCTTTGGTTATTATTAATTGAGAATCACGTCGCAAGCAAAGGTGTAATCACTATTTAAAATAACTAAATTTTAGTACAAGATAAGTGTGATGTTGACCATTGTTTTGATTCAGAAATTAAATGTGCATGGAATATTAAACTGTGACAGAATTAATAAAACAAACTGAAAACATATCAGTAGACACAGACAACAATTTTACACCAATGTTCACTGATAATGTAAAATATCGTTATAACCAATTTAATTTTAAAAACGAAACTCTCCACACTCACGGTAGGTACCCACCAATACAATATATATATATATATCAAATATCAAAACACGGTTATAAGAACATAACCAGAGAGGGAAAGAAATCATCGCTTTTTTGTACAGTCCATATGGAAAGGACAGTGATATTTTAAATAGCTTAATAAATTTAGAATGTGGTTTCAGGATTGGGTCTACTGAAGTATAAAAACAAATGTTTTTGTTTAGGCATTTTTTACACTAAAACGTGAAAAAACATTTAGCAAAAGCGAAATGTAAAACATAATATTTTATGAAAACGATACACAGTAATTAATAAATGTCTTTCATCAGAAACATCATTCACATAAAATATAATTACCTAAAGAGGAATGTCTCTCCCGTTCCGAAGTACGCCTGTCTGTTACCACGTTCGTCCTTCTGATTGCGTTCAAACCACCGCGTCGAGCAATACGCCCCGAAAACCTGCAGCAAAAACCAAAATCAATTTAATCATATTTTTCTGTGAATCTTTTTGAAACACACAAACTACTGGTACAAGCTGTCGAAACTAGTGAAAATGAGCATTATGGCTCAGATAATACGTATCTTGTTGAAACACACAAACTGGTACAAGCTGCCGAAAACTTGTTTATACGAGCTTGATGCTCAAATGTTACGAATCATGCTAAAACACACAATATGGTACACCGGTATCTGCTGGAAATTTGCGAATACGAGCTTTCTGGCTCAGGTAATACGTATCATGTTGAAACGCACTAACTGGTACAAACTTGCGAATATGAACTTTATAGATCAGATAATACGACTCTTGTTGAAACACAACAAGTTGGTAAAAAGCTACGAATATGAGCTTTACGGCACAGATAATACGAACCTCGTTGTTGCACGTCTTGATCATCAGTAGCGTGGGTTCGTGGTGCTCGACGCGCACGTAGAACGTCGTGAGCGAGCATCCGTGCTCCTCGGTAGTGTACAGTAACACCGGCTGGTACATCGTGATGCGGACCGGCAACCACGACCACAGCGTGAACAGCTGGAATTACCGGAATAGCAGCTTTAGCGACGTGTAATAAAGGTTGTATTGCTCTGCCTGGGATTTGAATAGTGGCTTCTATGGCGCGGTAAGTCGAAAATAAACAAAACAAGGATGATTCTTACGTGTGACTGGTATCGATTCTTCTATGAATTTTAAAAGCAGATACTTCAAGATTAATTATCTGAGTCAAAATGTTCATTATTATAGGTTTTGGGTAGGTTGACTCGAAAGGAAATCTTGCGAATATGAGCTATATGGCTAAATCATTTCGAATCTAGTTAATGCACGTCTTGGTCCTCAGTACCAAGGGTCATTGATGCTGATCAACCATGCTACACCTTCGATTCTAACCGCATCGATAAGGTGAAATAAGATCAATCAAGCCATAATATTATTAAAAAAAAACAGTTTCAACTGACCAAGCAAACTGGAGGCTATAGTTAAATCAATGAAGCGATATCCATTAAAATGTATGTCCGGCAAATGGACATTACTGAATATTTTCATGGCTATTCAAGTCCCAGGCAGAATAAACTGGTGATCTATTAATATGGTGTTAAAGAATCTAGAAAAGAGACTATTTTGAAACACAGATATAATAAAAACAATTTTTCTAAGATTAAACAAGAAAGTCCGTGCAGGTAAAAAAATCGCTGACATGGTTTGCGATTGGAAGCTTTTTTAACTGTTTTACAGCAAAGAAGAGCAACTGTTTTACAGCAAAATAAATTTCAAATTGAACTTATTACTCACACAGAACTTAATCGAGTTTTTTTATTACATTTTTCTAATTTCCTCCCGACGTTTTGGTCGCTTTACAGAGTCTAATCGCGACAATGGCCGTTGCAATGCAACTGAAACTTCGATAGGTAATTAAAATTATGTAATTAAGATCGTTATTAAGTCTGTGATATTTTTAATTTGTGTTAAAAGTTTAAAAGTTATTTTACAAATTATAATTTAGACTTTAGTAACGGTGGTTCAATACAGTCTCAGCTTTGATGAATATATGAATACCACAGAAGAAGCTAGTAGCATTACATTAAGTATGGCCGTTCTCGTACAAACATTTAGATTTGAATACAAGGATAATACAGTGAATCACTTTAGGAACAAATAGAGAACGTAGAGGTGCTCGCAAGGCCGCCATTGAAATTCAGAGATTTTTTTTGTCTAATACGGCCGAATCCATCACCTTTATACAGTTTACATACACAATTAATTTAGAGAAGCCTTCTCAAAAGAAAATCTTACTTTTAACTTCTTCCGTAATACATGTAACACTAACTGTTTCAAACTATTAATTAATCTGATAAAAAACATTAGTAGAAATGATTAAACCTTTACTAATTTAAACGAGCATTTTATATAAAAAAAAAACTAAATTCTAATTTAATTTTGAAAGAGTAAATTGATATAAGATAAAAATAGCCGTACCACAAAATAACTTTCGTCTCTAGTGATTATAAAAAAAATATTCTGTGCTAGGGCCATTATACACTTAGAACAATAAAATTACGACACAAATTAGTTGTGTACATTAGTAGACATCTACAAGTGAAAAGTGCTTATATTTGTGCACACCTATACATAAATATATATACAATTTGGAAACAGATGAGACTCCACTATTGAGCAAATTCGAGGCGAGGCGACGAGATAATATTATTTGAATGAACTGCGACACTCGAGTTTACATAATTTATACCCGCTTTCGCTTTTGTGAGAGTAGGAGTGAGAGGGCACAATCATGCTAAATGATATTACCAAGAATACCAGAACTGAAATAAAAGAGTCACCTAGTCCTCTCTCAACGAGATTTATTATCAGCTGCTCCATTTGCATCCAAAGTGCAATTTTGAATAGAACAACTGACTATTGTGTGTGAATTGTCCACCAATATTTATTATTATTATTTATTTTTCGTGTTTAGGATAGGTCCCATAGATGAAAATTGTGAGTGAATGATGAGTGTAATTACAAACTTTAAATATTTATACTGAATATGCTGTTTCAGTCATTGTTATTCATCTTACGGCCGAGAATCTTTATATCTAAAACAATGTATACGCAAAATGTCCACGTGATTTCAATAACGACCGTCAGTTTTTTTTATCATTGATAGTTTTAGCGTATCAATTGCTCTTGTTCAAAGTGAATCAGATCAATCCCAGAAAAATAATACAGGAAAATATAATTTATCTGTACTATCACCGAATAATTTCTATTAGTCAATAATACACAACATACGAGTACTTTCCAAAAAAAAATCATCTTTATATTTGTGTTGATATATCGTCGTTTCTAGTATATTTTCGCGTCGCATCGCCTCGCTCCGCAGTGTGCCACCGATCTACATCTAATAATACTTGGACGTGTACATCGCATGCAACATTAAACGGTCTCTACACAAACAGCACAATTAGTTCTAGCGATACTTGAGTGGGAGCCAAATGTGCGAACGCATTTTAATTAACCATGGTCACGTAGCTCATTTGTACTAAACCTAAATGAAAAGGAGTCCTAAACGCACCATTTATTTTGGGACCAACCCTGGAATGGCCGAAAAAAACTACTGTTCCACACAACACATTTTTTCATGTTGCTAGGGTTGGCTCTATAGCAAAATTGTTTCTGGTGGTGAATTCTATTTATCAAGACACGAACGAAGAGATTTGACTCTACTTTTTTGATAAGAACGTCAAGGCTGTGGAATACATTGCCTGAGTGGGGTTTTCCCGATCTTTGTGTGTTCAAATCGAGAGTGAATCGGTTTCTTCTAGGTAAACACGCTCCATCGTAGACCGGATCATCGTTTAACATCAGGCGAGATGGCGGTCAAATGTGTATTTTCGGTTAGGTCGGGGACGTCGGGGTTTACTACGTGAGACTATTTAGAAGCACCGGAGATCAGGAAAAAAGCGAAGCTACGTAATTTGTTTCAGTATAGTATGAAATTTTGCGAACATTTTCTCGTTCCATGTATACTTATAGTTGGATCACAGACAGATTTAATGTTTGTAAAAATGTTTTAAAAGAATCCCAAACTAATAAACTGTGATCGACATGCAGCTAACTATTTGTTGATAATGAAGCAATAAGATGTGTCGCAGCTATTCGCTTACTTATGTGTATTTATTAGCGATAAATACTACGTGGCTAAAGTAATATTCCTACAAAACTATCTATAGAATTTATCTGCAAGATTGGCCGAAAAAAGTGTAAATTTACTAAAAATGAAAAATCAAATCTTGATAGAACACGGGAAAAAATAACTATATTTACAATACATGACATTAATTTATGGAGTTAAATAATTTATTAAATTGATCTCTTAATGATACTATTTTTTTTGTACAAGTAGGTATACATTATTACTGACTTGAATTATAGTAAATTTCTTATCATACATGACAAGTAAATCCCACCGATGTCGGAACAAACAACAAACGAAGGTGTGGCCGCTTCTGTGCATAATATTCGAAATTATAAAACTAATATGTATCGACGTTTTAAATATGAATAAAGTAAATACTGTCCAGTGATACAAAAAATACACTGGCCGAAAAGGAGGTATACATAGAGTTCATTATTATCGATCATATATTATGAGATTCAGTCTTATACTTATAGAGCTGTAAATCTACGAAGATGGTTTAAAACAGACACCGTAACATGCACTACTTAAATCTGATAAACCACATAATTTTGTGCTACCACTACTACCCTCTTGTACCTTCAGAAGGAGACCCACATTAACATTGTGTCACGCATACCTGTTCAGGGTAACAAAGTTTTAAGACATCGAGACAAAATACAAGTTCCCACATATTCGCTCTACAGCGTACATATCCCATTATATTCGTAAGTACCCTCTTGTACCTTCAGAAGGAGACCCACATTAACATTGTGTCACGCATACCTGTTCAGGGTAACAAAGTTTTAAGACATCGAGACAAAATACAAGTTCCCACATATTCGCTCTACAGCGTACATATCCCATTATATTCGTAAGTACACTATAGGTGTGATCCCAAGTACAGTATACTTAAAACCACAGTGGGTCTACTTGTAATCACAACAATAGATGGTGCGTCTCAGCGTCTACAATAGGCAGTGTAGACTCATACATACATTAGGTCCAGTGGCAAATTTGCTGTTCTGGCCCCCCATAGACCTAATTAGTATCGACTATTACTTAGCTCCTTCCATCATCAAAAATTTACGAAATTTGAGGATTTACGGAATTTTCATTTCATTTCACTGAGTAGGTCTTCTGTAATCTTTTCTATCTAAATAATAGCAGTTGGTGCAACCTCAATACTTTCAACACTTAACGCAGTGAGACCCTTCGCATCACAGTAAGACTACAGTGCTGCCCCATAACACAGTGTACAAAATGACACAGTAGGTTCCCAATAGCCCCAAGAAGAATATACGGTGCGTTCTTGGTACAGTGTCCCACTAGTCCCACTACGTCTCATGTCGCACCTTCTGCCGCAGGTCGGAGGACTGTCGCTCGTCACTGAACACCGCGTTAGGGAAGGGGAACCAGGTGGCCAAGTGCGCTGAGCGCGGGCTCTGTTGAAGATACTCCCTTTATTCTCTATTGCTAGGCATCTCTTTAACTTGCGTGTGGTTTCATTTGAAACCGGTGGCGGGGAAACGCTCCCAAAAGCCGTAGGTAAAGGACGCAACTTGTCATTATAATATACCACTTCTACTAACCAACCATGAAAATGCTAAAATCGTTGCAGGTTTCTCCTATGAAATTGATAATGATAATTTTATTGCACAGATATTGAGTTACAGCAAATTATGCAGGTGTGCCTTTTGCGTTGGTATACATACATATCTACGTATGTTCAATAACGTATCAACGTTAATAAATAGAAAATTTAAGAAAAAATACAAACGTCTTCGATTTTTTAACGATTTCAGAGTTGTTGCCACAGCACAAGTTGATCGTTTAATAAGCAGAACGCGTACCTTGCCTCTCCGGAGAGATCTCATTAGGTGATTTAACCATTTGATATCATAGGAACAATGTAGCCAAGCAAACGACTCGAAGGAATTAAGATCCTCATCCTCAGAGAGTGTTAGTACACTACACTATTCTCTGAGTGTAAAAACTACCTATAAACCCAGTTGTATAATCATTTCATAGTTTATTGTAGTTCTTAAATAGATGCCAATATTCACACGAAGTTGGGAGATATGTAAAATTATAGATAAAATAGCATCCAGTAAAAATGTTATCTGGTCAACACTGTAACTTCAATTTTTCTAAAATAAAATTAATTCTATTCCCTTTTAAAAACTTCAATTTAAAGCCGACTGTAAAAATCTATACTATTTACTCTTTCAGTCAACATAGTTTACTGGATACTGTTTACTTGCCTACAACATCACAGATACAAAAAAAAAAAAAATGGCAACACCGAACACGTAACAGTCATAACAGCCGCCATGCACTCTAGCTTACCGTACTTACCGACCGCAAAATAAAACTTCAAGCGAACGTAGAATCGATAAAAAATTAAAAAAACACCTAGGTGACAAGCGGTGCGTCTACACATCGATAGAATTAAAACGTCGCAAGCGGCTCGGCGACAGTTACGGGGCTTACTTCGCTCTGGTCTAGAATCTGCGACTTGAGGGATTGGATGGGGTATACGCCCATCGATAGGGCGCGCGGGCCCGGCGAATGCGAACCCTAATATGGAAAATCGACACACGGTTAGCACTCACACAAAACAATCGATTACATGCCTCATCACTATCGAGTATCGATACAAATGTTAATTCTCAAGCTATGTTCATCAGTTACGACTGCAGTTGTACACTTGTATTTCAATTTCTGAAAATTCACACGCATGCCTCGCAATCGGTAACATTTTAAATATATCTTACAAAGAGATAGAACACATTGAATACATAAAAAAAAAAACATGATTTCGAGACATTCAAAGCTAAATGAGATGGATGTCGGTCCGTCGTTTTTTTTTATCGTGATAATTCGTAATACAATGATAACATCGAGACAACATTTTAACCATTCACAGATGTCGCTACACGGACGGAACATAACATAACTCGAGGAAAATAAAGTATGTACGGAGTATCTTACAACAAAACGAAAGTGGGGACACTCTTAGTATCGAGTCATATAGACTCGATATGTGAAGTTAGTCGTGTTAGGATCGCAATCGGATGAACGAATGAGAAATAGAAGCCAAAGCCACGCCTACAGTCGGGTACGATACCATCTGTTTGCACGTCTCCTCAGACATTCTCTGCAAACCAAGTAAAATATTCCGATATATAAATACCATTATGATTCGGGCCGATGTATTTGGAGGAGACTGGAGTTAGCTGAATATTAAGCTCTCTATGAAGAGACGTAAGGTCGTTATCGTTTAATTATAGATATATGTATACTATTGAATGTTAAGAAACTGAAATATATGCCGTATACACATCATTGTGACGAAATAACTTTTAGTTCGGAGTAGACCCTGAAATCGCGAATGCAATCCAACATTCCATGGGTAATGGGCATCTTTGTACGCCGTTTAATACAAACAATATGTTTGTATGGGCCAATTAATCTATTTATATTAAAAGGTAACAACAACGTGTATAATGCGGCTTTTCAGCTTCAAAAACCATTTCCATTAGTAGCTATCATCCAGTCTTGTAAAATTTGGTCCGAATCATAAGTTTCATATTTGGACTGTGTTCGTGCATGTGTCGTTAAAATACACAATAATAATCTTCGTAGCAGTTAGGTAGAAGCTTCCTGTAAGCTTATACATAAATTGTTAATACATTATACTCAACTATCTTTGATTAGGCATTGGCTCTAAATTGCTGGATACAACATAGCCTTTCAAATTCATATTATATAAGTATAATTATAACCATCAAAGTCTTATACTTTACAATGTTACGATTAATTACGGAATATTTTCGAATTATTTTGTAGATCGAACAGTTAATATTTTGATACAGTTTCATTACCAATGTTGTTAGGAGAACTCCGATTTATTTGGTATATGAAACTACACTAAAAATTAAATATCGGAAGCTCGATCAACAAAACAATCACATTAAATATCCCATAAATAATAATAGAATTGTAGTGAGCTATCGCTAAAAATCGTCACTCAGTATGAGTAATGCAACTATAGGAAGTACGTAGAAAATATCCACCAATAGGATACCTTTATTTTCAAATCCACTTCATTCGCTATTGGTGGATAAATACCGCGCGCGTCCGTCGGCTGCTTTGCTCATTCATACTTGATATTAACCTCAAACAATGTTCTAATATTGTTTTCATATATAGAGTGACGACACGAGCAGTACATGTGCCTGATGGTAAGCAACACGTTGCCTATAACAGCATAGTATCACGCAGCTATTTGAACATAAAAAAGTTCAAATAAAAAATATATATATATTTTTCAAACAGAACTAAGTAAATAGGATATAATTTAGTAAATATAGAGTATATGCCATGGAGTTATAAATGCGTGGATGCGTCTTACCTCGCGTATGGTGAGCGTGTGAGACATCATCTGGATGTTGACTTGCGACTGGCTCGTGGGCAGGTTGTCGGAGGACCGCGACCGAACTAGCCGCGAGCCCGTTATCACTTGCTTCGATTTCAACGTCATCTCTGTCTTTATAAACACTCTGGATATGTATTGGGAGCTGTGGAAGAGTTCATTTTGAATTATTATATCGCATAATATTTAGAATCAGCATCGCCCCGTGGTTTTACGCGCGCTGTTCCCGTTATTTTCCCGGGGATAAAAATTAGCATGTGTTCTTCCAGACTTATAATCTGTGTTCCGAATTTCAACCCGATCCGTTCATACGTTACGACGTGATTGAGCAACAAACATCCAAACATTGACATCTATAAATAATCTAAATCAACTAATATTCTGAAGCGGAAGAGTTTGTTTGAACGCGCTAATCTCAAGAACTGCTGAACCGATTTCAAAAATTATTTCAACGTTGGATACCTACTCATACTCATTTATTACATACTATCCGTACATGTCAGTAAGTTAATAGTAATTGTATAGTAAAAACATACTAATTGAAGTTCAAATTACAAAATGTCATACAACTTAAAAATATATGTTGTACCTTGAATTGAATTGAATATTCCAGGTCGATTTCGGCCACGGCGACTGCTTGTGTAAATTATGTTACTTGATGCGTCCTCACATGACTTATATATCCAATTTTAGCAGTAAATGTTCGATAACAGTTGCTACATGTAAGGACTCCATTCTCATAGTTGTATATTATATTAGCGGGTGGCTTGCTTTTAATGTGATCTCTCTGAGCATCGAGCTTAGCCCTTCTTTGGTATTCTTTGATATGTACCTACTAGATATCCGAGTGCTATAGGCTATATACTCGTACGTAGCACGGGCCAAGCTAGTCTATAATATGAATAGGATCGTCTTTTTTACGCCAGGGGGTTAAAATAAAAGTATACCTGAGCGCCCGTATGGTGAAGGCAGTGCGGAGCAGCTTAGTGGGCGAGGCCGGCATGTTCCGGCAGAACTTGTCGATGGCGTGGTCCACGCCGTTCTTCGTGGCCTCGGCGTACCACTCGGAGGACGTGTTGCTCGCGTGCTTGTGGAACAGGATCAGGATCGCGAGCGCCACCCGGTAGAACACCTGGAATCGAAACGATTCATTATGAATACGATTAACAAACAAGGAAAACATTTTGTTACACATTAATCTAATCTTTCTTTAGTTATTTCTTTTCTTTCTCGTTTAGGAACGAAGTTTCTTACAGCAGGCTTGGAGACGAGATCGATTTTTAGCGATTTTCGAACTTAAAACTAAACCAGCCACGGTCCAGAGTTCATCCGAATATTTCTTTCGTTTACGAGGGTAACATAGCATAAGCAGCCCACTAAATGTTCCCACTGCTGGGACTCGGGGCCTTCTCTCGCAAGTAGAGAGTTAAGGCCACAATCCACCACGCTGGCCAAGTGCGGATTGGTGGATACGAGGGTAACGCTTGAGCGCAATTCACAGCCTACGAAAAATCTTGAAAGAAAATTTTGTTTTGTTGCGGTTAAACGTAGTTCGCGACTAGGGCTTTCGGACTCGTTATATTTACAATAAATCCAGACTCGGTCTGGTCTCGAAATTCCCGGAAACCAGAATTTTCGAAGTAAAAAAACAAGACTAAGTAAAAAAATCTATGCGCGGAGCGTCAAAAGAAGCTATCACTTCAAAAAACTATACGTGACTAAACTCGCGTTTTTTTCAAGGCTCCACTAAGTAGCGGTCTCGAACCTCGAATATACGAAAAAATTCGTCGAGATTTTCGAAATGTCTGAGTCTGCGACTCCCGGGACGAACGCCCTTGTCGTCACAACACTCTATCCATTGTAAGCAGTGAGATAGAAATGCGGTAACAAAATCGGACTTAAGAGCACTAGAATTAAGGTACAGTTACACATGCTCAAAAATAGCATGCTTAGTAGCATGCCTAAAATGAGCATGCTGTTGGAACTCAATACATTTGCTTCTATTAAGCATGCTTATTATAAGCATGCATGCGGTGCGTGTTCCTACAGCGACGATCGGAATACTACTAACAAGCATGCTCATAAGCGCAGACCTGTCCACACGTGCTTAAACCACGCCTCCCGCCACCCGCGCCGCAGGTAGCATGCTCAAAAATCGCACGCCTGTCGATTTTTGAGTATGCTCGAAATAAGCATGCTTATTTTGAGCAAGGTATGGACACACGTGCTTGTAAGCAGCAAATGCTCGATTGAAGCATGCTTTCGTGCTTTAAATAAGCATGTGTAACTGTACCTTTAGGTTGAAAATGTTCACTACTTGTTTTCTCCTAATCCAAGATATATGCAAAAAAGAACCCTAATGACAAAGGTCCCGGACCCCAGTACTGTAGAGTTGCTAAATTTAAATAAATAAGTAATACCTTGATGCCCTCGTGGAAGAAGCAGTCCAGCACGCGCACGAGGTGCGGGAAGGGCAGCGCCGCCAGGATCCACCACTGCCAGTCCGCGTAGATCCGCTCGGGCCCGATGGCACCCGACAGCCGCGACAGCGCTTGCGCCGCCGACTTCTGCGGCGAAACACAACATGTTATGTTACAATATTCTGACTATTTCTTAATATAATAATAAAAGATAAATATTGCGGCGAAAACATTTCGTTTAACGTGACATGAAGATGTTACATGTAAAGTACGTCAGAGCTCCTTAAAAAATATTCTGACTATTATAAACAACGACGTCTCATATGGCTAAGAATTCATAGAGAGATTTCCAACCGCGCCGGCCTGCGGGCGTGAACCGCGACAGGCGATGGTTGTAAACCGCTCCATGTGTTTAGCCTATATCTTCTGACTTTGCTATCTTTCATTTCGGTGAACATTAAGTTTGTATGAATGGATATTGATGAAATTTACAAACACACATTATAATCTGGAAAAAAAGAGTTCGGCAACTACGCAGGTGAAACCACGGGGCTCTACTAGTAACCAATAAAGACCAAAAGCAATTCTGTTACGCGGTAGGGGTGCGTGCTGTTTTTGCGCGAACGCCTACAATTTTGAAAATATTTTCCCCATATCTACATTCAATACGCTGGCAACCAAAACGATTTTTGGACAATTCAATCATCCTACCTTAGGGGGTTTAATATTATCCTCAGTAATTAAACTTTTAATAAATAACCAGCAATTTCCTCGAAGTATATTATCATATCAACGCTGTAAGTACGAAGTAAACAATTTCATGAGAGCATTCACTCGGGAGCAACTACCCTCCCCTCATATGAGACGCGTGAGTCAGTGGAGTCCGAGTCAAGTATTCTGTTTCATAAGAAAAAAAACGTGCCTTCATAAATATTGCAAAATAAAATGAAAAAGACTTGAACAAAAAATGTATACACTAAAGAAATATGGGCAGCATTACATTACATCAAGTATGGGAAAACAGAAGAACTGTAGCTAACATAAGTCTTCCACTAGGTTCCATGACCCGTGCTATGGAAACCTCTTTGATAACCACTTGCCCGATGGAAATTGATGATGTGGTCAAAGATGGAGCACGCTTGCACATGCGGTACACTTATGTACTTTGGTCTACAAATTTACTTCGCCTGATTCAGTTCAGATGAGTCATCAATTACTGTTTTTGGGGAGACCCCTTATCAACAAAACTACTATAAATATTAATAGCATGCTCATGACACGGGTAAAGAAACTAGAGGTCTGGTACACAATATATAGCCTATATATAGTACTCTAGGATCACGCACATATCCAACTATGAAATATTTTTAGTCTGTCCAGTACTTCCCGAGATTAACGCGTTCAAACAGAAAACCTCTTCAGCTTTATAATATAAGTAGTCTGTAAAGTTTGGGAACCAGGACAAATTCGTGAAAACCCCGGATTTTCCAGATTATAGAGCCCAAAACCCGGACAGGTCAACATTTTTTACACATAGTTATGTGTAAAAAAATGTTATTATCTCTTCTTACATTGAGATGAAGATGAAATCCGGCCCGGACGCTGCCCGGACGCCGCGCCGTTCAAACTAGGACAAATCCGGGAAAACCCGGACGGATGGCAATATAGTTCATACTTATATGTAAATATAAGTATAAACTATAGAACTATAGGTACGAAAGATAGGTTGGAATAAAGATGTCATACGTTTAAAACAAAGATTAAAGCGTGAAGTGCTTGGCACGTGACCACTGCCAGTATTATTTATCGGCGTCGTTAATAACAAATTAATTGCATCAACAAAGCTATCAATTATATTAAACGTAATATTTCGCATTATGCAACTGCTGTCAATATTATAAAGGATTCTACTTTTGTACTACCCTTTGTGTATTTAAGTACACTTTACTTTATTGATAGGCGAGGTAGTCCCTCTACTTTTCAAACGACTTCAAGAAAGAGGAGGATTTCAATTAGATTTTTCTATTTATTTTTCTGCAAAATGCTTATGGGTTTTTTAATATTCAATTCGGAGAGTGTGCAACTGATCTAATACTACCTTGCCCATTTTATTAGTTCGATAGAAAAATGGGCAGTCTTGTATCCAAATCGTTCCAACTCGTCCAAACGTCCAACAAATCCAAATCGTGTCGCATTGTGTCTTGTAGTCAAATCTCGTAGTTAGGAAAAGAGACAACGTTTTATAGTTGACGTTCCAAACGCTCGAACGAAGAGGTTTGATTATACTTTTGTTATAAGAACGTCTAGAGTGAAATGCGTTGGCTGAGTGGGTTTTCCCAGATAGTTACAATTTTGGTGTGTTCAAATCAAGAGTAAATTAGTTTCTTGTAGGGAAGGACGCTCCATCGTAGACCGCATCGTCGCTTGACACCAGGCGAGATGACAGACAAGTGTAAATCCATAAAAGTTAAAAAAAATCGGTGGTTCCTAAGGCACGTGTAACCGAAAACAAAGTCGTAACAAGTTACATAAGCTCCCCCGGCTTTGCTCGCGTGTCGCATTCTCCTGCTACCATAAAAAACGGCCGATAATGTCAATCCTGTAGGTAAAGTAGTCACGCAATGCTCGAAGTTTAAGTTGAGTCGGTATTTCTCAAACTTTCGATACACGAACCGAAACTATGTTTTCTCGATAATTTTACCTTAACTGAAACAACTTTTATTTTGTCCAGCTTAACGCAATGATCTCATGGTATTACGGGGATAGGAATGAGTGGCAGGTCGCCGTAAATCCTTTAAACTATTTAGGTAATTTACGTAAAATTTATCGAGAATAAAAACGATCTCTCGTTGTAAGCATATTTTATTTTTTCAGAATTTTGGGATTAAATTAAAAAAATATTTTGAAATATTAAAATCTAAGAAAGACCGGCGTCGTTTCCACTGACTAAGTAAATTACCTGTGCCACATTATTAAAGCTTCCTCCTCTTTAATTTGAACTAAAATAATACAGACAGAGAATGTTGCTATTTAATTACGTGGTACGTTGGTCCATTGTTGATTTTCTAGCGGAGTGATTGTCGATGATGGAGTGGTGATAAAAAAGTAAGTTAAATAGTTTATAGATAAAATGAGTTCGTTATTTCTTTTTAAGAGATAATGAGTTCGCACTAGTATCATTTCTTTGTACATTATGCAAGATTACCTCTTTATCTTTGAATATCACCCGTACTAATATCAATAACTCTTATTAAATGAACATACATACAAAAAATATATTGATCGCTGATAAGAATACATAATATATGCAATTCAGAATTCATACTTATGTTAACACCCAAACTAACATCGGTATCACAAATATTTGTCCTCAGTGAGAAACGAAACCACGACCTTCGGCTTAGTGAGTAGACTCATTACTACAATATAAATAAAATCAATGTATTTCACTATTGTTCAAAATGGGACAAAAAGAAACCCCTAGTAAAAATTAAAAACAACGACAATCATCGAACGCCCCCCTAGTAAAATTACAAAGAACGACTATCATCTTATCTTTGCTTAAAAAATTACAGCTCATTCTAAAGTTTAAAGCAAGCAATTCAAACTTCAGTAGAGCAAGCGACCGCAAAACGTTACAAAGGGCATAAAAGTTACATCTACTTTCGAGTTCAGCCGTGCAAACATAAAATAAACGACCGTGACTTTTCAGCTTACGAGTTAGGAGGTTTCGTGAAAATTTAAATGAGTTGGACAGAATACGCTCATTTGTTATGTGGACGTGTTAGCTCGTATGATATTAAATGTCGGAATTTGCAGAATAATGACTATACTTAAATTAAAATATAGGTAGACATTCAACAGACCCGTATAGAATTTCGTGATTTGTATTTATAGAAACTTCCATATCACAAATGTTTCAAACCTCTTACAAATTTTGTGTTGTAACGGATTTGTAGGAAAACCACGACACAGGGTATCTTAATGGTGTTCCAGTCCATGCGCGTTGTAATAATTTTATACGTGTAAACCACTAATATATTACTAACAAACATAGTTTTAAGAAACTTTGTAAACTAAATGAATATACATACATACTCTAAATGAATATACTCTACTTATATGAGGTAAATAATTATATTTTAACCTAATAAAGTATTAATTATATTCTGTATCAGTAATTTGTGCTTGTGGTTGTCTACAATAAAATGAGCTTCCCCAGAAGAAACTTTCGACTTTCGATTTGATGACGTCCAGATTATATCTAGTCCTATGCATCACGGAATACCAGCCCCTGTGTTGTGTGTACCCTACTTTTTGTAGAGTTGATAGGTTGAAAGCCACTGGTTTTATACTGCAATCTTAAATTACAATAAAATAGGTATAAGAAAAGGGGTGATTGTGTGACTTAATATAATTTCTTAATGGTTGATAATTACGGCTAAGCTACTAGTTCTACATTATGGTCTTAGAAATTATCTTCAGTAAATCTTGGTGTTTTTTTTTTGTATTTGTGTCATATATACTTCAAATACAATTAATGAAACGACCGTGTTCACAGGGTATTTTTTCCTAAATCGGTTATTTCACTGACAAAAAGTAATTTATCAACATTATAGGGTTCAGGTCTGAAGGACAATGTCTCCAGAGTAATTACAGATCAAAGATCATCTTGTATCTCAGGGTGACGAGCACTGCACTGGCTTTTAGGCGTATTGCTTACCATCAGAGGTATCTAGAAGAGGTATAAAGATTTTTTTTTTATCTTCTGTTTGTAAGTAAATCTAGTTTCATTACAATGAATATGTACCTGCTTGTATGCTAGAAGCGGGACCTGGAGAACTGTTATATTTATTTTATTTTATGTACCACCCTTGTAACCCAGGACCACAAGCTCAATAAATTGATTTGACATCTATTGCTCGTTTCGTCACTCTACTTTGTAAAAAAATAATCATTTGAAATAATTAAGTTTTTAAAGGACCACTTTAGAGTACATACCTACGATATACAAATAATTTTATTTTTATTATTCTTAGGTTTACTTTTAACCACCAACTCCTTAACAGCAAATGTTTTAGTGAATATCTTCTAAGTACATGTATATTACCATACATGTATATATTCCCTATTTAAACTATATCCTCGTAAATTGAATGTCGATATTTTTATTAATTTCCTTAAAAAAAATACAACTATTTCGGTACAATATTGGTATTTGTAGTAAGGAATGTATGTTCGCCCAATTCCCGTGGAAGTTGGCAACGTCGGAGTTTATTAAATACGTGATTGCGAGGCCGGCTCGCAATAGGAACCCTATTTACATAAACACAAGTTCATAAATTAAATGGAATGCAAATGGAGCAGAAAAGGAATTTTCGCTGTTTCTATTACACGTTTCATGAAATAACGTAGTTACATCACACTGGCAAAGAGTTTCATTCACATTAGAATTTAATGAAAACGATGTTGATGTTTTTTAAAATGATAGTTATTTTAAAGGGATCTATGGCAGTTAGTCTCATGTGGCCTCCAATGCCTACCCAATTTCGGGTTAGTGTCATTTACGCTGGACCCTACTAAACTAATCTACTTAACTATATCCTAAACTAATTTACTTCACTAAATCCTCAACTACATATCCAGTCACCCACTACATGGTCTCCCTCCTGGGACTTAGAGCATTCTCTCACAAGGAGAAAGTCAAGCCCATAATCTAATACTACAATGGCTAAGTGTGGATTGGCGGACGACAAAGATGTCCTCGAACGATTTCTTGGAAAGATGGTTTCATTCACCGTTAAATCTTTTGGTGATGACGTACTTGTACACCTGCTGTTGGGAAACAGGCGGTATTGGAACCTACGACCCATTATTGTGTAAATGACGTTCTCATCATAGCCAAGGCAATTAAGGGACTACAGCCTACACTTATGGGTAAGTCCATTCTAAAGGAATTACGGTAGGGTTAGATTTGGCATTTTGCTTTTGTTTTTTGCCACTACGTAACCACTAGCTTTCTAGCACGACAGTCAATAAATAGTGCATTGAAATGTTACATTAAATTGTAACATAATATTGCATTTTCCAGAAGACGCAATTTTATTTTTGGAACATATGCGGGGTCTATAGGAGGTTAACCCCCAAGTTTGTGGGGTGGTCGCCCCTGTCCTCCAGCCGCCATCTTGGAAAACTCTTTTTTAGACATATCTTTCAAACTACCAATACTACTAAAATGAAAAAAAAATTCTACGTTTTTATGTTTGCTCATATTATTTTTTCCAGAAATTTAAAAGATAAGAAGTTTATGCAAATATAAGCAAACTTTTCGGCAAAAAAAATCTTTTTCGCTTTACAACTTTTTTTTAATCAATTTGGGATCATCTCAGACCAATATTGTAGAAAGTCTTTTAAGGAAGAGTTTTCACTTTTTTTTTCTTCATTTAACTTATTGAGATTTGGGAGCGCTCCAAAGTTGATTACTCATAAAAATGAAATGTAAACGAAACGTTTGTCATAATTTCATTTTTATTTGTGTACCTATCTTTTCAGCTATTTCTTGACACTTGACAATCGTATGTTTTGACTTAATTATTTATTAATGACTCTTTTGTGTGTTGCTTCATCACATCGGAACAACTGAAAAGATCGGGCTAAAATGTTGAACACAGTTAGATTATAGTCTGGAATAACTCTGGAATAACACATCTTAGGCTACTTTATATCGCGTGAAAATAATGATAAAGGGAACTACTCGGGTAAAACCACGGGGCGCTGCTAGTAATTAAATTAATCTTCTTGTCAACTCATAAATTGAAGCAAACAGGAAAAATACATTGTCTATTTGCTCGCTAAACTTTTCTTTGTTACCTGTTACTGAACACGCGATGAATTCTAAAGCCAAGACTAAGAGAAAAAATTATGGGCGTGTCTCTTGGTTCTGAAAAGACTCACGGTTAACTGTACAGCTATTATCCTGCTAATATTATTATACGTGAGAAAGTTTGTATTTCTTGCTCAAACACGTTGTGAATGTTGAATGTATTTTGGAAATTCGATACTTAGATTATGGACTCGAAATAGCATTTTTTTTTCCCGAAAAATTTAGAGTCCCTTATGGCTTTTTTTTTTTTACCCCGACAAAGTCGCGAACAGATAATACAGACAATAAAGAGATAATATTTTTATCTGTTCAGAATGAGTAGCAGCGGCTATTTTTAATTCGTCTTGTTTTGTATACATTTAGATAAGAAATTGAGACGCAAAAAGACAGATTAAGCAGAAAAAGTAAATTATTATGTCACTGGTATTGTGTTTTAGTTCTGCGTTGAATCTTTTGTTAAAACCACAACGTAATGAGAATTACTTTACACAATATAGAGGTTGTACACACTTCAATATACCTTTTGCCATGTAAATATTAAATTTATTAATATTATAAAGCTGAAGGATTTATTTGTTTGAACGCGCTAGGACCACTGGACCGACTTCAAAAAGCTTTCATCGTGGATATGTGCCTTCGTGATACCTGAATGTTATGAGCTATTTATAGTATACTAGCGGCCCGTTCCGGCTTCGCTCGGATATGGTCACATAAAGCCTATTAATCGAAATAAAAACTATCCTATCTTTTAAGATGGGCCCATCTACACACGGTGTCCAAATTTGATTAAAATCGGATAAGTTGTTTAGGAGTCCATTGAGGACAAACATTGTGACACGAGATTTATATATATTAAGATATCACGGGTGAAGCCGGGGCTGACTGCTAGTTTACCAATAAAGGACGACGACTTTGCCTTATCGTATTTACACTACAAAGCTGTTTTTTGTATGGTATGGCCTGTATATTTTACTTGTTCATAATAGTAAGATATTTTATCGCGAAAAAATGCTGGCATTGTATAAAATCACGATACATAAGCGAGGTCCAAACTTTGATTGTTCAGAATAACGGTTTATATTTTTAAGATGAGATTTCTTTACGAAGCTTATGACCGTTGGTATCATATGGCCTCAACTGCGTATCGAACTTTGCGTTACCACTGAAGACGATGGGACTCTACTAATCTAACTAGAATAAATTCACTTTATCCTGTAAAGAAAACTCGATATCGCCTCAACGATGATCTCGTGCCTGTAGTAAATTGACCCTTGGATACATTACGATATTTCAGCCTCGGAGCTCTATTAATATTTGTAAGCATCATGATCTGCCCAAAATAAATTGAACGCCGATTACTAAGGACTCGTAGCGAGCCCCAGATCATGTTATAACAGACACGACCTCGTTGCTCCGCTCAGCGTCGGGTTTGCTTTTTCATAATCCAGGGGCAGATAAGCCGATATTCTGCATACAGAGTATCTTAGCCCATGCCATGGAGTCGGGCGTTTTGGGTCCTATTGCCACCCAGGATATATTTTTATGTTTGAGTGTTTATTTTCTATGTATCATAAGTATAATAAGTATTTATAATTTGTAGTGGCCGAAATTCCCAAGAGGCCAAGAGGTTGAAATTCGACCACAATTTGACCACAGACTTTAACAATAAACATAATATCATTTATTGGTGTGTGTCAAACACATGGTAATGTGTATAATCTAACTCTACTTTTTATGAATAATTTAAGTAAAATATTTGAATATATGAATTACACTAACTCCTTCTTTCTATAATATAAACTACGAGTATATGCGATAATTAATTATTAATTTACGAAATTTCAACGGTCCGCGTAATTTTCGTAAAAGAGGTACCAATTTTTACTTCACGTATAAAATATGAGTATTTATACCAGTTACTTTAATCACATAATTCTAGCTTTACTTCGTCTGGGATTTTGGGAATGTCCTACAACATTGATTCATTCGTGCCGTCGAGTATCAAGAGGGAAAGAGACTTACGGCATGTTTTTTAGCGATCTGCATGACTGTTTTCCACGTGACTTCGTTGAGCAGCTTCGTTTGCGTGATGAACATCTTGTCCTTGGAGGCGACGAGGCTCGCCATGCAGTGGTAGCATTCTTCCTCTGGAACACACAAAACGTTATCGTTATTGCTAGGCTAAAGTCTAGCTAAAGTAGGCAAAAATCGAAAAATCAAAAACCGACTTATATTTAAAATTGATCTGAGACACTACTGCATTTCATCTTTTTTTTTGTGAAATCTACGAAATTGTTGTCCATATTAAGGTAAGCAAATTTTAGTTTTTTGTTGATATTTCATAATTCACCATGCCGATTCCGATAAAATTTACATGGGACCACCTCTGAAATTTTATCTACCATAAAAAAATCATCAAAATTTATGCATAATTGGCGGAGCTATCGAGTAACATACAATCATACAAACATCCAATTAAACTTATGTTTGTTACAATTTAAATTTCAAGACAGTCAAATTGTAACCATCGGAAAACAGTCTCAATTTCAAAGCAGATTTTGTTAATAGTCACTCCTAAAATCGAACGAGTTCTTATCGCGAAAAAGACTTAAGCTGCGGCTGGAACTTAAGTCAGACTGGATCGACCCCACATCACACGTGAGTTGCCAGTAAATTAAAAAAACAAACAACGACGTTAGTTAGATATGTTGTCGGTATTATATATCGAATGGAACGAGTTCCTCCCGCATCCAATCAATCGCAAGAAAAGGTAGCTCCCGTTTTGAGTCTTTTGTTCCCGGTAATTGAGGTGGCTTTACAGCGCGACCTCAATTTGCTCTCGGCGGCCGTTAATCGGATTCAAGAGTAACCCGGGTTTTGTCAAGCGCGTTATTGAATTCATTGGAACGCGAAGTGATTTTGCTTGATTTCATTTTAATTATATGAGAAATATACACCTTCACCCTTAACCTAGCATCATCAGCCCAGATTTATAGGTGTAGTTTTGTCTGAGTTATAAGTCATAACCCTCTACCAAGACTCGCCACTTAGCATAATTCTCATAATTCCCAATAATCACCATTATCTGATTGTTGCTTTAATCAATTAGGGTCCCGGTAGTCTGAAAGGTCGCGGTGGTCTAGTGGAGAGAACGTCTGAATTCAGAAGCGTGAGGTTAATATCCCTTTTGTAAGTTTCGAGTATTTTCCCAAAAGCGGACATATAATTTAATTAACAATTAAAATTAACTGGCTTTAAGGAAGAAAAACTTCGTGAGGAAATGTGCCATTCGCCAACACGCACTTGGCAAGTGTAGTGAATTATGGGCTTGACTCTTCTTCTTTTGAGAAAAAGTCCAGAGGGCCAAAACTGCGCACTTATAGTGAGTATGCTGTGATTTAACTTACAAAATTAAGTATGCAAGTTTCGTGTTTTTTTAAATTAAATTGTCTTTATATTTATGATTTTATAAAACATAAAATCAATCCATTATTGAGAATCATACATTTTTTATGTTTTTTGTTATTGCGCTGTAAGAACTGACTTTGCTACTTTTTATTCCGAAAAATGTAAGAATATCCACTTCTGGAGCTTTTTTTTAAATACTACGCAGACAAAGTCTGGTCAGATTCTAGTCAGCAATATACTCTACACGAATAATATATTCCGCTACCGTAGAATAAATACACTCGCAAATACGTAACAAAGTTTAGCTCAATATACGAGTAATAAGACGAGCCGATCTGTTTGAGAAGACGCCGCCACATTCAATTTCGTAACGAAGTTGGTATTTTAACTTTGTATACGAAATTCCATTATTAATTTATCACGATTATCAGTCGGAAAAATTACTCTTAACCGAAAAATCAATGTTCGTTTTTAAGTTATTCGTTACATCGCGTTAATGTTTAACTTTCTAAATATTCAAATGAAATTACCATACATTCAGGTCAGAAATGCGTACAGGTCACATCGACGTAAGTTTCCACAGGTGTGATGGTTTCAGTGCGACCTAATTAATCACAGAGACTGTGGGCATGGTGTTTGTCGTAGAGCTGTACACTCCCATTAGCATAATTTTCTACGCCAAGCAGCGCGGATATTAATACGCGTTTATATGTCGACTAAAGTTGGGTGGAAAGTGAATGAAGTAAGCTATTAGAATGTACACAGATGCTTCATTTACATACAGAAACTATAGAGATAATACCAAACTACCTAAAACTTTTCAAATCATACAATAATTATATAAATCAGAAATCCTAGTAATATTTTACTTTGTATTGTATATTATATTGTTGTATAGTAATTGCGATTGTATGGATGGATATGCCCATGTAAGCAAATCTTTCATGCAAATACTACAGAAACTCGTTTTTCATTATTGAAAGGGGAACGTTTCGTAACATAGAATCCTCGCATAGAAAATTTTGCAAATATGTTTAGATACAAGCTACATGAGCTTGAAAAGTTATTTACATCTAAATTCAAATTGCGGTATCGAGTATAATAGTAGACAATACAGGCAAAGAAAAAAAATGGAAATTCAACAAAGTACGAAAACTGGTAATCACAGCGTGCTATTAGGTTAAGTAATGTTCCTTAGCGATTGTGCGAAAGCTTTTAACACCAGGAAGGGGTAGGAAAGATGGAAGTAAGAGGGCAGGGAGGAACAAGGGACTCCAATAAACTCATTACGAGATCCGGAGGGAAGAGAAAACCGTAATAAAGTAGAATAAGTGGCAGGAAAAAGGAAATAAGGCTTCGCGCCCTCGGGAGTGGCAGATTTGTGTTGTTAAATGGTGAGATTAAAGATCGTTTTATCTTTTCGTTTATGAAGTACTAAGTATTGTGGAAATTAGCGATCGATTTTCTACTCTGTGATACTGCAACATACTACTGTCATTAACCAGTTTCACAAACGAAGCTAGTAAAGATCATTTGAGGCCAACTACAATTGGTTCATATAAAAAAATCACTATAAAATGCTATGAATATACATGTACATATTATAGTACTTTCGTAGGTATGCTATGAATATACATAGTACTTCGTTTTATTAATAGGTAGCGCATAATTAAATGCGTGGTTAGAGATCGTTTTCTCGAGCTTTTATTCAACTGGTTGATACCTACGAAACCTTGCATCGACTTTGACATACATTCAGTTTTCCGGCATTGTACTGCAGTCGTATTATTACGAATCGATACTAGTCTATCGTTACTGTTCTACCATTAGAGTCGTTAAAACGATATTTGCCGATCAGGTTTACGATGTAGTATACTATATATGTTTGTTGCTCAATCACGTCGCATCGTATAAACAGATCGGGCTGCAAATATGGAACATGAATTATAGTCTGGAAGAACATATAGGCAATTTTAACCCCCGACCAAAAAAAGGGGTGTTATAAGTTTGACGTCGATGTCTGTCTGTCTGTCTGTCTGTGTGTGTGTCTGTCTGTGGCACCGTAGAGCTCAAACGGTTGGGCCGATTTCGATGCGGTTTTTTTTATTTGAAAGTTAATATCCGTGCGGGTGTTCTTAGCTATGTCTGGTTAATATCGATTCAAAATGGCCGCCTCCACAAAATGGCGGACAAAATATTTCTTCACAACCTACCTCAATATGGGTATCAAATGAAAGGGCTTGACTAGCAGAGTACTATACGCTATAACAAATTTCAAATCCAAGATGGCCGCCACCACAAAATGGCGAATTATATAATTTTTTTCACTACTACCGCAATATGGGTATCAAACGAAAGGGCTTGACTAGTAGAATACTTTGCACTATGACAAATTTCAAATCCAAGATGGCCGCTACCTCAAAATGGCAAATTACATTTCTTTTTTCACAACTTCCTTAATATGGGTATCAAATGAAAGGGCTTGACTAGTAGAATGTTGTACAGATAACAAATCTAAGGTAGTCGGGGGTTAATCAAAATTTTTAATTTTGTTCTTGTTTATCCAGAGAAAATAATGGGAACAGGAACTACGCGGATAAAACCGCAAAAATCTGCTAGTTTTTTTTTTTTTAATTTAAATTAGCCACTCCACAGACTCCGGGGTCCGTGATCTTTGTCATTACAATTATCGTTTTTTACACATATCTTGGATAAGGAGAAGAAGAGGAAAATAGAAGGGAGTTGGGTACATTTAAAATCTAATTCTAGTGCTCGTCTGTAGAGCCGATCACTACCGGTTGGGATTCCGCTAGTAATCGACTCGACATAGAGTGTTTGCCTAATTGCCTTTTGCCATTTGCCTAAGCTGCCTCCTCCCGGCCCAGAGCCTCTATATCTGCTAGTTATATTTATAAAAAAATTGTAGCATGGATTTAAATAACAGACACTCGATCATCAATTCAAAGTTTTCAGGCTAAAGTTAGAACGTACCTGAGTTAAGAAAAAGAAGACGGTACAAAGAGTTAGTTGTAATAGTTCAGAGAAAAGAACTGCATCGAAATCGGTGCATCCGTTTCGAGTTCTACGGTGCCACAGTCAGACACAGACTGATAGACATCGAGGTGAAACTTCTAACACCCCTTTTTTGGTCGGGAGTTAAAAAACAGTGGTATCTAAGCAGCACTGTCTTAAAAACGATGTCAAATTTCGTATCGACTGTCCAAACCATTAATCTATAACTAAGGATACAGTATTAGAATCGACAGCAAAAATGCCCGTGACGGTCCCGTGTCCCCGTGCCGGTGTACAATAAACATCGAGCAACTCGATCACTCGATCTTCCGCGCAAAGCCCGGAAGGGAGGAGTTAGGGTAGGATTTCATGGAGCGGTTTCAAACCGCGCCCGCGCGCGGGCGCGAACCGCGACGGGCGACGATTTTTTTTCAAAACTCACGAGACCGCTGATTGTAGCGGTTCGCGCCCGCGCTCGGGCGCGGTTGGAAACCCGCAACGTTCGCGGGCGAAAACCGCGCGGACGTGCGGTTGGAAGTCAGTAGCATAACGTAGGGTGGTAGGGGCGGCCCGCTCGGGGCGGCACTTTTAAGGGGGTGGCAAATTTTTGATTAAATAATAATATATTTAAGGTCAGGTTTTTCTGCCAAGGTAGGCATTTACGCTGCCTCGCACGCTCTGATGCCCCCGCTTTGTGCGGAATCGGTGCCACAGTGCAGAAATAACACTAAAATATTGAATAAATTGAACTAAGCACTAGTTTAAACTTATTTTTTGTTCAAGATTTGTTTACAATTGTGATAAGAGTTTTGTTTGTTTATAAACCAGGAAATATTTATCTACACTCGTAGGTATACTAAAATTAACCTTTTCTTTTTTGACGCATTTTGTTGAGACCAGCATTACCGGTTATTCCATTCATTATTTAAGATGTTGCCTTATACTTCGTAGATTTGTCCAAAATAAAAAAATTAAAAAAAATGTGCGGAACCTTCATTAACGATACGGTTGCGTTAATGCCGATGATAGTGGATGAATATGATATGGTCTACGACGGCGCTTACTTCTCTAACAGAAACAAATTCACTCTCGACTCGAAACCCCCAAGGTTCGAACCATCACGAAAAACTCACTCTGGCAATGCGTTTCACAGCCTAAGTAGTCCTTCTTATTACAAAGGTGAAGATAAAACTCTTTGTTAGATTATTTAATCAATGATGAACGACGTTATTTTTTCGAGCAACAAGCAACACGATAGAAAACCTTTAATTTAAAAAACCCGACAGCAAAAAATCAACACATAAAAAACATTATGTACTATGTGATGATACTTTGGCGATTGATACTAATCTAACAATATCTTAGTTATAAAAATCCATCCAGGCATTTGGAAGAAACGTGGAAATAAAGAAATTTACAAATATACCAGATACACTCGAAAACCATAATTCTTCTTTCAGTCGGGTAAAATGGCAATAAAAGAAATAAATCATATTTTTTTTATCGCAGCCGCAAATTAAGAAAAGCTTGTATTATCTGTATATGTATCTTATTCCACCAAATTGTTTTAATTTCTTATTCTATGACGATTTCTTAAAAACTTTTTTTTGACTCCGACGATATTGACCAAGAACTCATCAGAGTGAATCTCTACTCGTAGAGTCTTGCGGGAAGAGGCCACGAAGTGTTTTGCGATGAGGCGTAAGAGCAAGATTAAAGTCGAAGCGTTCGAAACAGACTCTGTAAATGATGGAAGAAGAAGAATCAATTTAAGCTGAGTGGCAAACTGTATGGAAGACCAATGAGTACAATCAGCCCCTTGACATTGCATGACGGATAACTCGGTGAAAGTCTGGTTGGTCCTGGAATCCCTACGGCGATGCCAAATTGACTGCCGAGAAGCCGAGATATATCGAGGTAATGAGATATTTGTATATCGCCGCAACTATGACTGTTCAAGTTCGAAACTCGCTGGATTAGACTGGACGTGACATTTATAATTACGGCAACAGGCGTATCTCACCAAACGATATCGTCGTAATGGCCGAAATGCTGGGGGATCTACAAGAGATACTTGGAGTATGCCTACTTTATAAGTATAATGAGGGTAGCTATAAGACGTTTGCATATCGGTAAAGTAATAAACCATTCGCATCTCAGCTGTTATACGAGTGTCTCATTTGTTCCCGATTCCCGTAATTAAATAAGTAAGCCAGGATATCACAGTGGCGACGAGGATAAAACCTGTGTTTATCGCGTAATCGTGTTTGTGCATTAGTTTACCAATAGCAAACAATGTCGTACGGCAAAATAAATGAATTTAACGTGAATGTTGGCAGTTGGACTTTGTACTGCGAACGTGTCGAAATGTATTTTCGTGCAAATGGAATAAAGGACGACTTGAAACTCCCTACGCTAATTTCTCTGGCCGGCGATGAAGTCTACGAACTAATAGTTAACTTGTCGAGTCCGAGAAAACCGACAGAGTTAACCTATGCGGCAGTCGTCGAGTTGGTTCGTGCGCATTTGCAACCCAAGCCCTCGGTAATGGCGGAACGTTATAAATTTCGTCAGAGGCGGCAGGGTGGTGATGAAACTATTGCACAATATCTAGCCACGCTGAAAAAGGCATCCAGGGATTGCGAGTTTGGCGGTGCGCTCGACGAGAACCTGAGGGACCAGTTTGTGTGTGGTGTGAGCAGCGATCTCATACGGCAGAGGCTATTTTCTGAGCCCGATCTGACGTATGGGAAGGCGATGAGTTTAGCGATAGCGCTCGAGGCTGCGGAGAGGGACGCGGCGGCCGTGGATGCGACGGCGGCGTCTGGCAGCGGAGCGGCGATCACGAGCGCGGTGCACGCGCTGCGTGTGTCGGCGCGCGGCCGGGCCGGCGGGCGGCGCGCGCCCGGCGGCGGCCCGGCGCCGGGCCGGCCGGCCGGCATGGGCCTTGTTTACGCCTCCCAGCGCACCGGTCTCCAAGCGAACCTATATAAAACCGTGCGCCAGTTGAAAAACGTGCTGTGAAACGAAGAATGGTTGGTGTTTTTCTGAGTATCGTATACGAATCGTATCGTATAGATAATCGTATACGAAACGAAGTCATCCGTCAGTGGACCAAAGTTATTGACATAGCTCAACGTATTAAAACAAGCGAAAGTTGACTATGTCCTCGAGGTAAACCATAAATTTAGCATGTTTCAGTAAAACTTGACATAACTGATGCGTTGGCAATGAAAAAGTCACTAAAATAAACACATGTTTTTTCCTTAACCTTAAATCATACAAAAATGTTCCGCCAGGTATTAAAAACTCACTAGATCTAGTGACTAGTCAAATTCATTTAGCCTCATTATTATATTACATTATTTATTATAACTAGTTCCCATTATTTTCATGTGATGAAAAGTAGCCTATATGTAATCTATCTAATCTGCAATAAACTTATATTTTATTGCAGATAATAGATTACAAGCAAGCAAATATTTGATGTATTCGAGAGGTAGAAAACCCTATCCTATTTTACAGAATAGCCTACAAACACTAAAAAGTACAAAACATAAAATAAAAAACATGAAAAGTTACGTTTAAAATAACCGACTTCAAAACCAAAAAGTCATTCAAAAGCGAAAAGTAAACTAATAAGAGCAGCACTATTTTTGTTTCTCCCGCCTCTCAATCGACTGCCAGAACATTGACTTATATAAGTAAGGACCAGACCAACCGTACGAAAAAAAACACCGCATTGGCCCTAAAACATTTTTAGGCCAGTGTGACTCAGTTCACAACGTTCAGTACGCGGAAGTGAACGAGTATTTGGTGGGCATTAAAATGCATAATTGTGTGCAAAAAGTTGCAAAAACGAAACAAAAGTAAAAAAAAAAGATGGGATATGGTATCATCAGTAAGTATTTAATCTTAATTTCCTTTTGTTGCTGTTAGATTAATAGGCATACATTTTTAAAGTGATATTATTTTTTCTACGGATTTACACAAAATAGCCGCCATTGAACGCGTGAAGTGGACGAAGTAGCCTTGTACAAACGTAATTTTTGTTGTTGTTTTATTGTTATCGAATTTAGTGCAAGTGATTTTGAATTTTGGGATTTAAAATAAAACAAAACTCCGTCTTATTTCAAAACACGGACTAATTATAGTACTGGAATTAAGCCAGGTTTAAACCAAGTCTAAGTCTAAGCGTTATTACAAAACGAAGTTTTTCTCTAAGCCGCGTACTATCTATGATCCTAAAGATTAACTATCGAACCCCTAGTTTAACTATGGACTTACTTCGGATCTGTCATTTTAAGGTTAGGACAACACTTAGTTTCTTCCATAAAATATTTAACAATTTGAACTCTCGCAATAGAGATGTTACACATTAATGTTAATTTTATGACAGTTTGCATTAATAGAATATTGAAAATCACATTATTATAATTTAATATTACGTAGTAAATTTATTATAAATGATTTTAAATCCTATATTTTTTATCTGTTGTCACGTGACTGGCTACACCGATATGAATTATTACGTCACTAGTCGCAAAACAAACTGTCAAAACTGATTAAACTGTTTACATTTCTGCTTTTTTTATAGTTTGCGATCTTAGCGACAACGATTTTGATTGTTTGTATTCAAGTAATGATAAGAAAACACATAACCTGAACATACAGTCATGAATCGCGACCAGTATTTTGCGACTAGTGACGTCATGTCAGTCGTTAGTGTTTCAAATTTTAAATTTTATTTTAATTAAAATTTTATTCTCATATATTATTCCAATTGCAAATTAAAAAGAAATGTATGAAATTACGTTTTTTTTTGTACAATGTTATGCCGTCTTTTGTCGTCAACGCGGCACTCACGTAGTTCGTATGATTTACAGATCTTACTGTTTTTGCTTGTATTAAGAAGTTTTCTAAAAAATTTATAAGTAGGGCGCATCCTTCCTTTTGAAATCATTGGCTGCAGATGGCTACCGCGCCGCTGCGCGCGCAGCGGCGCGGTCGCCACGCGGGCGCCGCGCGGCACCCGCGTGGTAGCGCGGGCGTAAACCGCCTCGTGAGTTTTGAATTCAATTTTTACATACAAATCTGCATCCTACAGAAGACGCGGGACCGCGCCCGCGCGCGGGCGCGGTTTGAAACCGCTCCATGAAATCCTACCCTAAGTAGACTTAGCTAAAAATATTGTTCAGATCTCTCTGTCATTTCTTGCGGGAGGGGAAAGTTGCACACTAGCGCAAAGCCGCACTATTACATACAAAACATACCTGTACCTATCCATTGCCGATCATACTCACACAGCCAAATCACTAACACATAAAAAATAAAGCACCATTCACAAATCTAGCCCCGCCCTCAGCCACAGTATATTATCAAACTCCATGGTCCACGCGGACTTGTACTTTGACAGAGGGGAAACGCTGTGTACGCCTACTCCCTCCCGTGTTGCTCGCTGACAATAAATCGTTTTATCGTTTAATCGGCAACCTTTCAATGGGTTAGTTGGAAGGGCCAGCCATTGACCAGCGCTCGTGAATAAATGATCGCCGTAAGTGGGGCGGGAACATTCAGAACGTTCACCCGTATCTTACATAACTTATTCAAGTCCGATACAGAAACGTGCAGCTATTGTCTACAATGTTGCGGTTGAAGGTATGAGAATGTTGTTTTTCTTGTACTAAGACAAGGACGAAATTAAGAGAATTTTAGGTAACTGATACAAAATATAGTTAGAAACCAGGGTTGTTGCGAATATTCGCATCCGCATCCGCAAATGCGGAACATTCGCATTAATTCAGACATCTGCATCCGCATTCACATCCGCATCAATCAATGCGGAGTTTTTACGGATGCAGATTCACATCAACAAGTAACTACATGTAAAGAAAGTGGGCGGAGCCAGAGTGGCACGTGCTTCGCGTTTGTTTTGGTAATTACTAACTTCATTCAGTAACTGTCGAATAGAAAGGCGCACATTGGTAACAAGATCCTACAGGTTTGTTTGTTGTGTTTTTTCTCATTGTCAATAAATTATAGTTACAGTGAGTGTTTACTGTGTACTTCATAGTTTTTTTGTGTGTTTAATGAATATTTTGATACAAATATTAGGTGAAATGTCGCCACCAATAAAAAGCAATATCTGGACTTATTTTACACTTAAAATTTAAATAATTATCCTTTTAAAATCCCAAAATCCGCATCTGCATCCGCTTCGAATCCGCATCCGCGGATGTGAACTTCTAATAATCCGCATCCGCATCTGCATCCGCGGATGTCTAAATTTTTTGCATCCGTAACAACCCTGTTAGAAACTAGAATCAGAATGAACTGTGTACAAAAGATGGCACTAAACAATCTTAATCGCGTCATGGTTTTTATTTACAATATAGTGACGGTACAATCGTGACATATGCCTGAGGGTAATCAACACACCTGCCTATTACAGCACATAACCATGCAGCTGGCTATTCCAACATGAGGAATCAAAATTACTGCCTTGCACTAAACTACGCTCGTGATGCAGAGACATAAGATGATTTATGTATTTGCTCCGAAATTTCTTTGGAAACATTGCTCTTCAAACCGGAACACAGCAATAACGCTTAGGCAGTAGCTTGCGCTTGACGCGTTTTCCACATTCCATATTATCTAAACAAGGTAATCTCCTTCAAATATAGAAATGAGGTTCTGTATCTGTCGCTAGCATAGAATTCTAAGTGATAAAGAAAGCGATAAAGTCATTTGGTGAACAAGTATGCTTTCATACGTATATTTAGTTAAATGAATTGATGGAACAAAACAACGGCTTTATAGTTCCCCAGTATTCACATCTTATTCGAGAGTAAGGAGCTATTAAATAGATCGCTGCTCGGCCAAGAGGTGTAAACACATGAAAAAACTATTTTTTGCGTCCAACAACAGGAGCTGACCGTCCTATAATTGCAGGAAGTTTATATTGCCAACAAGTTTCAATGTAACACCTAACGATACAGCCAAATCACTCCCCCGTGACAGGTGTTTACTATGGCGTAGTAATTTCGGAATTTGGTGACTCGCCAAGCCCCACCTCAACACAGCATGTGCGCCGAGACAAAATCTTATCGACTCTTTTGTCGCTTAGGAACTCACGAAGGTCATAAAACTACCTTGATTTCTTTAGGGGGCCTGTATTTGTTCTCAGATTGACTCTACTGTCTACTGAACGTTGAGCCAAAGCACAAGGCGCAGATACCTATCGATTTAAACGAACATATTAAGCCAGTGGTACTTCAGTGGCAAGAACGCTCCCTTTCCAAGCTTGAGGTAAGTCGTAACCTCGCCAGGTCCTACACCACTGACTGCATTTCAAGTGCAAATTAACAAATGTCTCTAACACTTTAGCATGAAAAGGAAACCTCAGGAAGAAATAGACGAATCTCAAGAAAGGTATATTTCAAGGACTTGTGACATACACCAACGCGCTCTTGGTCATTGTCATGGAATCTTAACCTTCCTTGCGAGAGAAGACCTCGAAGTGAGTCCATAAAGTACGTTGTTTATTTTTATATCTACGTCTATGTTACAGAACTGACAACGGGTGTCTAAAACCCTCTACACACGAGCCCTAAAATCAGAGGAAATTACGTAAAAGTAGTGGGGAGGACCCTACATCGCACCATAAATCACCAATCATATGGTGCGATGTAGGGTCCTCCCCACTACTTTTAAGTAATTTCCTTTGATTTTAGGGATCGTGTGTAGAGGGTTTTATTTCTGAACTCCGAACCTCGACGAAATATTGCGGAAACATCACATTCACGTCAAAGCAAGTAATCGTAGAAGATATATTAAATGCTTGACGACGAAAACGCGGTCTTGCTTGTGCTTTATCATGGTCGTGGAAGCGTACAGTCGAGGATGTAGGATGTGTATATATAGTTATATAGGTTATATATGATATTCCTTTTTTTTCATTCATTAACGCGTAAATAGTACATGTATGCATAAAGAATTTGAATTTGTAGCTACACCAACCATACTAAGAAGCACAATATGTATTAGTTGCAGTAAATTCCAAGATTTCCGGCGATACAACGTATTTAACGTAGTTTATTAGTTTTAGAGACTGGTGGAATAAATTAGAAGCGCGAGTATTTCGGAATTACAGATCGGGCGATTGAATAACACGAGTCAATTCCACTCAAGCAAATGAAAAAAGTATCGTTGATTTTTTTATCAGTGTTCATATTTTTACAATTACTAAATATTCGAAGGTTTACATTTTTGACGAAACCACATTTTAATAGTCTTTAAGTTCAGGCGTCGATATCACGGCATTCAATCGAGTGGTTTTTTACTAAATCCATCTTGAAAAAACTTTAGCAAGTCAGAGTTTTAGGTAAGCGAGTGTTTAGAGAATCGAGACACAAGTCCATAAAATTGCACCGTAGGTTTATTTTAGTGGGCAAGATGCAAAGAGAGGTAACAGCTGGTAGAGTAAACAGTGAACACGTTTGCGGGCTAGATGTTTAGGTATCGGTGGAGCCCGTTAGGGCACAGATGGTTTGAAATTTTATAGATTAGAGTGACTGAACGACAGATTAACTAGTAAAGGTGTGTCATTTCTCCAGATGACCTCAGCACAGAGTGATAAAACTCACTACAAAAAGAGGCGAAACATCGGAATGAAAAAAAAATCGATCTACAAGTACTAAGGTTCTACGACGGGCGTTTTGGCAGCTACTTTTAAATGGTTTGCAACATTTCGTATCTGTTATGTCTGAGAACATGCCCTAGAAACTGTATGCCATTTCTCGGTTTATCTCTTATCAACGTCCAGAAACGTAAAAGATTTTTTAAAATCTTTTATTTATTCTCAAATATATTACAGGTACAGAGTTCCTTATATCTATTTACTCTATTATCAAACTAAGAAATATCATTATTTCTTAGTTCGATAATTGAGGGCCTCTGAATCTGTGAGAGGAAGCTGCTATTTGATACTATCAATGCTCTCACAGCTTAAGAGAACTTGGTATAAGTCTATAAGTATATAGTCAAATTTTAGCCATTCGTTTTGATGGCACACATAATAATACAAATTTGACATCATAATATGTACTATGTTTTTTTTGGATTACTTTCATTTCATGTGAGATACTTGATAATCAGATGCGACTAAAAAGGTCCGGTTTTAAGCTCTTTCTAGCCCTGCTGCTGCCGTCGTATGATAGAGAGTAAATAGTTTGCTTATTGTGCGACATTAAACAGCTGGACGTTTAGTGCGGCCTCGCCCATCCATAGCTTGTTACTTGAAGATATTCATAAAAGCAAGATATTGGCCGTATCGCCCTTTATAGACAGTAAACATGGTTATTGGAATAATGAATTGATGTCTAGATGTGAAGGATGCTCTAGGCGGGTTAATTTAGAAATTGGCTTACATAGATGGGAATTCTAAATATAATCAGGCACATAATTACAATGTTTTGAAATACTATTGAAATGTGTGTTTAGAAGAATATCACAGACACGTGGTCTGACGCGTAGAATAATGTGTATTGACAAAATCCTGTACCGACATAGTAAAACCCGTAAAACGTAAAGCACTCAGCGATTAAGGTAACTGGCAGTTTCATAAGAGTGTTTAAAATATATGTACTGCATAAAAATAATATACATTGTCGGTCTCGCAAGTCGTAAGTGCAAATTGTCAAACTTTACAGGAAAGACAAAAAACACCAAGTGAATTAGTACCAGTGCTCGTAACAATATATCACTAATGGTCGTTTTATACCATCAACATGTGTTTTAATGTTCAAAATATGTACGGGCTAGCAGCGGAGACACTATTTGAAACTTTTTGCACCAAAATCTAATTTTGACAAAAAAATAGTACTTCCACGAGCTATCACATCTAGACCGACGACAAGTTACATATAAGGTGTAATTTATGTACTTTTTTTCACAAACTGTCAACTTTTAAGTACATAAATTTGTTCTGCGGTCGTAATTGAATGAATACAACCAACGCCATTTTTTAAACTGTAGAAACCAGACCAAGTCAGTTAATACAAAGTCGTCAAATAAATTATTTGTTGTCGAGTCAGTTTACAGTACAAACTATGTTGACTTCTACTTTATTTATGTCAACTGTTGCCATCGCCAACAAAAGCCAAGGTCAGTGACCCCCGAAAAGGCCACAAACGCCACACACGCGAAGAGAGCATCACACAGACAGATGGTCGGTAGCACGCGTACGCAGCACGGTTTGATGGCACTCATAAAACTGTATGTAAACCATAAAACGGAGGTGAAACGCGCGCGGTCGCGGCGCTTCTTTCAACAGGCGACGGCAGCGGCGGATGGAGAGAGATGTGAGAAAGCGACAGAGACACTAAATTTGCTATTCACTATCACTATCAGAGCTTCGGTTCTCTGGATAACTTCAAAAGAAACCTTTAGTAGAATAACCTTGAGTTCAAAAGGAAAGAAAACTTTTAGATAACGCTACTGATCAGTGGGAGAAATTAATAAGTAACCCAGATTTACCTTCGATTACGTCACCAATGAGATAAACCTATATTGATTTAAGCTTGCGCGATTTAAACGCTTATTGTGAACTTTACATAGGACTTAACCACGATCCAAATTATTGATTAATTGGCTCGAAGTTTCGGCAGCGTTACAACCGCCGTGGTCACGAGAAGACATAAATAATAAGTTGGATCGTGAATAAGTAATGTGTTACGTTTACAATAAGACTAACCAATATAAACATTAATCACAAAAGAAACGAAGATCTCAGTCCCCCATTACTACCAAGATGTTCATACGATGACTTCATATGATTGCCATGTATTGCAAACTTATGCGCAAATGTGCAATAACATTATTCCAGATGAGCAAACACGTTTTTAATTTACTCCAACGTTAAATCAATTTTATTACACTACATAGTACCGCCCACTCGGACGTTTATTAAATGAAAAAACAATGTATCTTCATCAGAAGTTGCAACTGCGACTGCCTAAAGCTAGGGTTGCCATCTGTCCAGGTTCGCCTGGATATGTCCTAATTTAGAGGGCGTTCGGGTTGCGTTTCATTTATACTCGTAGTCCGTGTATAAAAAATAAAGTCTTGGGCCGCCCGCGCCATCACTGACCCAGCATGCCGCAATCAATCGACGAACTGACTCACAAAATTATAGAATGACGATAAAATACGACTAAATTTAATGTTAGGGTCTGCAAACAACTTAAAACCCTGTTGTCCGGGTTCTGGGCTTTGAAATCCAGGGTTTTCACGGGTTTTATCCTGGTTTCCAAATTTTAGAGAAGACAACCCTAACTGCAGCCAATCAGTTCCAGGAATGACGTGACACTACGTAATCGGCTCCTATTAGCGTCAGCGCAAAACGGCAATTGTAACCGTAATCAGGTCTACGTAATTGGCATAATGGCTACGTTTACCGAGTATGAACAGCTGGTCACGGTTGACATGACAATTCAATCGTCATTGGTTGTTCTAATCGTCGGTAACAGTTGGGACTGTTGGTTTGCTCGCGGAGAGCACGTGTGGATGAAACGGCTAAATGCGACAATTAATCGGGTTGTATATGAATTTGTTAATTTATATTTAATTTGTGATTTATCACTTTCTTAATAATGCAGGTTTACAATAAAATGTTTTTCAACCAAATATTGCATTTTGCTAACGAATATTGTATCCTATATTATTGGAGGCCCGCTCTCGCGCCCGCTTGTATTATAAGCACGGCTTTACATTTTACATCCATAAACAAAATAGCAACGAACACACATCGAACTTTAATATCACAAGAATCCACAAAAATATTTCGAACACGAAAATAATAAAGTCGTTATGAACGTGGGGCTTAATGATAAATGACGAGATTCGTAATGAACAGAGTATTTTTAAATTAAATTTTATGTCATTTACATTCCGGAAGGGCGAATAAACGAATGTGAATCGACTCCATATATAGGAGACTACTTTAAATAAAGAAAGTAAGTAAGTGACTGCCGTTTACGTTATTTAAAACGCGATTCTCCGAACAAACCTACATGTAGTAGGAAGAGTAAAAAGAGATAAAATTGCGACGAAATAAACAACAATAAAAGCGACAAACAAGTACATCGGCTGTTGCCAAAATTAAGAAAGGTTCGATGGAAAAAACTGGAAATCGCACGATTCTTTTTTTTTATTGCAATACAGCCTCGAAAATAACCGCTGTCAGGTCTGCGACGATTAAACAGATTCACTCTTAATTTGCAGACTTTCCGAGTCGTACACTCAATAAAATAACGCGAGCAACAGTCTCATAATGTTTCATATTCATACCTCCCTATAATAAAGATTTATGACGTCATGACAAACATTTCTTTTTTACATATAGTGATGGGACGAGCACGGGCATGCACTTACTTGTAAGTAACTTGTCTGTTCATAATAATAATAGGCTCAATACCACGCAGCTATTATATAATATTGTAAATCAGTTTTAGCGCAAACCATAATCCATAACAGACACAAAATCATTATTCAAATTTCAGCCGTCCCGGGAGTAGCACCACAATAGCACGTTCTTATTAAATTACGCCAAACCGGATCGTCACTATTTCGTAACATCAGGCGAGGTGACGGCCAAGTGTAAATCTATAAAAGTTACAAAAAAAACAAGTAGGTCGTCACAAAAGTAATAGCCCAAGATCCCAGAGCCGCCAGACGTCACGTATTTTCTGATGGATGAAATGCGGACGATTGAGTAGAGTTAGTACGTACTAAGAACACATGCTTACCCGCTAACCTGCTTAGACGGCCAATTTTGAGATATGGGGTCCAGAAGATACATTACTTCACGTATTTTCTGATAGCTGATTTTCACGTATGTTATAGGTTATAGGCAATATCTTTAAAAATAAGGCCTAGCACTCCCAGACACTTTTCTTCGACCGTTTTGCTGAACAGACGAAAACTCCCAAAATAATACGAGTTTTAAAGCGTCTGTTAAGCAAAACGGCTGACAGAAAGTGTCTGGGTGAATTAGGGCCTTATTTTTAAAGCTATCAGAAAATACGTGAAGTAATGTATCTTCTGGACCCCATATCTCAAAATTGACCGTCTAAGCAAGTTATCGGGTAAGCATGTGTTCTTAGTACGTACTAGCTCTACTCAATCGTCCACATTTCATCCATCAGAAAATACGTGACGTCTGGGGCCCTGGATCTTACTCTATAAAGAACGTGTAGATTGTTTTATCTCGCGTGACAGTCGAGTGGTTCATTCATCTGTTGGTAGCGGCTTAGCATTGACCTTTGGCCGCTGCGAGTGACGCCGCGACCGTCGAGTGACGAAACGCCAAAACCCCCGATATCGGCAACACATGACTGATATCAACGATTACCCGCTGACGACACGTCGCTAAGCCGGTAGCCAATCAAACCTGTTCTACTTATCAAGGCTGTCCTATCACCCGTAACCATATGAGAGCTAAATTACAACAAAATTTCGGACCTAATGCAGTTTACCAACTAGCATTACTTAATTGGAGACGTGAAAGATGAATATTTTTAACACAAAATATTTTCACGTTTAATAAAAGATATCATAATCATTCGGCAAGTCATACTTGTAAAATGTCATCTCATCGTGATTACTTGTATGAAACAGTGACTCATTCACTCATACAAAGGATATCCGTACTTTGTTGAGATAGTTATCGATGTATATTACCAGATATTTCAAAATATTTTTGCTGGTGCAAATGATTCATGCTAAAGAATGGCGAATAAGAGTTCCTAATCGCTGGAAATTCTTTCCTTTATTTATTTTTAAGTCACAGTTCCGATCGTACATATTTCACCTATTACTGGATTGTTTTCATCAATCATCAGCAACCGCGGGCGAATTCGTCTGCGATAAGTGAATCATATAAATTTAAGGCCAAATCTGTTAGTTTGTTTTTGGGTAAATAAAAGGGAAGAGCAGTCACGGGACACCTGGCAGATGAGACACATCGAAATTATTTTGTACAGGAAATACACATAAAACGATAGTTAAAGTAAATAAATATGGCCTAATGATAAATTAAATTTCAAAGAGAACGTATAATATCACATAACTTTTTTCGTATTAAAGTTATCTGTAAAATTCAGAAAATAAATTCGCACTGCGTTATTATTCAAGGAGGAATATAAACATTATTCGATTAAAGCAATCTAAGTAGTATTTGATTTATCTTAATCTGCATCGAACAGCTTTCGCCACGTGATAATTAGGACGATAATGGCAGAACTAATACTGTGACGTCACGTCTACAGTTCGGTTGATGATCTCGGACATGATTCGTCAATTGTGAATGTGTTTTGTTTACTATATTTTTAAATTTTAGGACTTGTACTTAAACCTATACATAAATGTAATAGGACATATTTCCTTGGGATACTCTATAACTTGAGAAAAAAAAAACCAATTACATCAAGCTTATTTAAAAGATTTCTTATAATTTAGATCGTAGTTAAGTCCTGACTAATATTTTCAATACGAAAAAACTCTATTACACAAAATCAGTTTTATAGATATCTATACTGATTTTGTGTAAATAACAAACCATTGTGACCTTTTTACCTTGTTTACAGTACGATTAACTCTCACGACATGATAAAACATGCAAATACATCAACAATGTCTCACAAAAAACAAGTTAATTAAAGAGGTTCGGTAGTTGAGTTTCAAATATTTACTTTCGGCGTTAAAGCCACTCCTATCACGTGGATGCAATAAAAATGAAGACTAAATAATAATGATATAACATTTATATCACAAGGCACGTACTAAGTCCTGAGTTTTTACGTCAAATTGTATCGAGATTGATAACAACTGTGACGTGGAATTACCGTAACATCAATTTATATATGTACAGCCTGATACTGATATAATAGTACAGGTTAAGCCGGGTTAGTACATACTTCGTTTTTGTTGAGATAATTATCATTCGTTTTTGCGTCAAGGTTCGAGAGGGTTTTTTGGGCAAAATTGTGGGTTTTTACCAACTGTCTATTAAATTTTGTTTATAGATGACAAATCTTACTCTTAGATTAGCTATTTATACAAACGGATCAAGTGCGTACTTATCTCGGTATGTCCGTTAGTAATAAATCTATACAATTATCATGTTAAGATTAGATACTGGTTTCTTTTTAAACAAGGTTATACTCGAGACAGTAACCCTCAGTTTTCAAAGAGCATGTAAAACATGTTAGGTTTTTGAAGAGTTGCGTGGGGGTTAGCAATCTACTTTCGTTACGTTAAAATATTATTTCACTCGAGCTAATTACCTAGTATATCGACTCGAAATAGGTCCTGGGTCCTACATGATTCTAATTGCACTATCCCAAACATTTGCGCACGACTTATGGGAGTTTAAAACCTATGAAGTATTAGTTGAGTTCAGTCAAATCGCTACGGAAATTTTGGAGGTTTATGACATGAAACGAAATTGGCTAAAATCAACTTTTGTAATACATATCTTCGACAATACACGCTTTTCTTCTGTGGTCTGATAAATGTGTTCTTGTGTAGCTTGAAGCTTTCGGAGCAAACTGAAAATGTAATTATCGAAGACCTTACTGGTTGAGCTTAACATAATTTATTTTCTCCGAAAAAATCCCGACTTCCATTTAAAATTTAATTCAGCCACTCGATCAAATTTCATAAGAATCGATCACAACATCGTCTAACACAATGAAAGCACATTTTAGTTTTTGTTCACACTTCAAAAACCGCCATACCGATGTCAATAAAATTTATATGGGACCACCTCTGAACTATGATGTACCAAACAAAAAAGAAGCAACAAAATCGGTTCTCAATTGGCAGCGCGGAAAAAAATCGTTGAACATACATAGGTACAAGAACAAAATTAAAAATTTTGACTAACCCCCGACTACCTAAGATTTGTTATCTGTACAACATTCTACTAGTCAAGCCCTTTCATTTGATACCCATATTAAGAGAGTTGTGAAAAAAGAAATGTAATTCGCCATTTTGTGATTTCGGCCATCTTGGATTTGTAATTTGTCATAGTGCAAAGTATTCTACTAATCAAGCCCTTTCGTTTGATACCTATATTGAGGTAGTAGTGAAAAAAATATATAATTCGCCATTTTGTGGTGGCGGCCATCTTGGATTTGAAATTTGTTATAGTGTATAGTACTCCACTAGTTAAGCCCTTTCATTTGATACCCATATTGAGGTAAGTTGTGAAGAAATATTTTATCCGCCATTTTGTGGAGGCGGCCATTTTGAATCGATATTAACCAAACATAGCTAACGCAACACCCGTAACAAAACACCCGCACGGTAATTAACTTTCAAATAAAAAAAACCGCATCGAAATCGGCCCATCCGTTTGAGCTCTACGGTGCCACAGACAGACACACACACAGACAGACAGATAGATAGACAGACAGACAGACATCGTCGTCAAACTTATAACACCCCTTTTTTTGGTCGGGGTTAACAAAAAAAATGCAACTGAATTGAGGATAGGAAGACTATCTGCTATACCCGAGCGACACGAGGCTAGTTTTTCGAGCTAGCTAGGTAGTACTTCTAGCTTCATGCAGCCAAAACTAGCGTTGCGTCGCGTCGTCTACACGAAGCTAGAATAACTAGCCTCGTGTCACTCTGGAAATAGGCGAGAAACTAATTCTAGACTAAATTTCCCAGTAAAATCACGACGTTAAGCTTGAGTAGAAATAAAACGATCACAAAGCGAGCGTTCAGAACGCTGGCAGTTTATTAAGATTATCTTAAGTTTGCGTCTCGGCTTAGCATCCTCCGAGTTAAACCTCGTTGATTGAATATGAAACAACAAATCTCATTACGGCTCAGCCGGGCTCGGAGCGCCGGAGCGAGCTTGAATTTGCTCAGAAAATTAGAACTCAGACCGACGAGCTCGGGATTTACATGATAATGTATTCTGAGTTTAGACGTTCTTAGAGAAACAAGGTGAGAAGCTTCGCAAGTTGGGAGAGAAGGCCAATTAAGATTTTTTTAAACTATTAGTGGACATTTCACACTCAACACCATCTAGCCACAAACTAAGCAAAGCTTGTACTATGGGAGCCAGATAGCTGATATTGATACTTATTATTTTAATAAAATAAATACATACTTATTATACATAGAAAACAACCAGGTGCAGTACAAATATTTGTATTCATCACACAAAATATTTGCATTCGAATATAGGGAATCGAACAGACGACCCTCGGCTTACTACCAACTAAGCCCCCAACCAAGCAAGTTTATATTACAGGTATTATAGGTTTCACTCTCAATTTGAAGACACCAAGAAACTAACTCAGGTATCAACATCATAGGGAAAACCCACTCAGGCAGCGCATTCCACAGCCTAGTGACATTTTTCCCTTTACCGCCAGTGGCGAGGACGTCGAATTCACAATCGTGAAGTCGTAGCTTCGAAACAGTTGTACTCCATCCTAAAATGCTGTTTAGACTCGACTAAATACTCTAATAATATGAGAAATTTGTTGATATAAGTAATTATTGGCGTAAATTATCTGTTTAATTTATATGCAGTATGTTCACACACACAAATGCAACTAAAGATACATATTTAGAAATTTATTAAGGTATCGATTCTCTTCCGAAATACTGCCACCGAATAGATCGGAGACAATGGGTTCACATTAAATTTTTGTGATTTTTTTATAGTGTAAAATTAAACATTTAATTATATTATTGATGAGGTACAACTTGTCTCTTTCGACTCAAAACGAACGTAATGCGTAACTCTGTAAGTCCAAAAATAACAGATCATTTTAAAGACACAGCTGATATAAAATAATTCCATACCGCAGTGATAACACAATTTAATTATCCCAAAACAAAGTTATCATTATTATGATAACCTCAACCTCGTCTATATTTAAAAAAACTCGTGAAGATAAAAGCGGAGATATTCTGTAATTGTTATTGCATGTACCGAATCTGTAACTAATTATGCATACGCTGAGACCAATAACGTTAATGTGATGTTTGAATGTATTTATATGTATAATAAGTATTTATTTACAACTATATAGGTTTATAGGTATCATATCAAACTAAGACAATTACCCATTTGTCTGATCGTACTACTCCCCCTCCGTAGCGTTTTATAGGGTCAATTCACACCGAGACGCGACGCGACGCGACGATACTCAAAGAGGCCAATGATTTCGCGCTACGCCGCGCGTCGTCGCGAGACGCATCGCAACGTCGCGAGGCGCATCTTAAAATCGTAGTAGGACGGACGCCTCGCTGCGCAGCGAGATGCCGCGAGGCGCAGCGGAACGTATCTACTAGCCGCGGGCGCCGCGCGGCCCCGCCCGCGCCCTTGTGATGTCTTCTTTTTAATTTTATTTTTGTAAACTTCTTCCTCTTCCTCTTCTGCAAGAAGTCCGATTATAACAAGATCCCAGTCTATCATTATATTTTCAATCGACTTTACATTCACTCGACCGAACTGCATCAATTCTAAACGAAGTCTGAACGGAAATAGTAGAGAAGTCGCCACAGCGGCCTCAGGCTGCGCCTCGCGGCGTCGCGCGGCACCGTGAGACGCAGCACCGCTCTTGCACGCCGCGCGTACCGGCGGTGCACCGCTGCGTCACGATACGTCGCGCTACGCCGCGAGGCACCTCGAGGCGCAGTGCTGCGTGGTGCAACGTAATCTGAATTCTCACAATGTAATGTGTATCTTTTCGTGTAGTGAATAAAGTATATTCTGAGTCGCTCTATGAAAATGTGCGCGCAGCGTCGCGCCGCGTCGCGTCTCGGTGTGAACTGACCCATAAGCATAATTGCACATCTATCCTACCGTTGAACCCGTTGATGTCTTTCTTTGCATCCTGCTCTGTCCTTAGAAGTTTGCATTACTCTATCTCGTTTTGTCCAATCATTGGTGGAAAGTGTGCCACGTGACATGGATATTCGGTTTATTACAGCGCGATTTTTTACCTCGTCCTGCGCCCCCCGCTGGTGACTTATGAATTTAAGCAGATTCGTTTCATGCCCGATCAACAGGGTGCTTGATCTATGATATCAACCATCTTTGCAAAACAAAAAGTAAAAAAGCTTTGCTAAGTTGGGGTCAGATGGTTTTGTGTGTGAAATTTCAACCAATACTTTTTACATCATTTATTTACATACTAGCAGCAGCCTGCGGTTTCACCTGCGTAGTTGCCGTTCCAGTTCTTTTGCCACGATGAAATGAAGCCATCCAATATATTGTTCGAGATTTTACTCTGTGTTCCAAATTTCAACTCGGGGGTCTACCGCCGAACGAGAACTGTCCTAGATTTGATGTTTCTCCCTCTTTTCTTTTCGTTTGAAATGATAGAGATGGCAATAGCAAAGCCAAACCCGATTTAGTTAGGAGGTAGAAGGCCTGATCCGTTCAGACTTCATACATCCTGACGTGATTGAACAGTAGTACAACCTTTACATACGTTTGGGGCTAGACGGTGTTGTATAAGAAATATCATCGAAATTTTATTTATTTCCTACCCCGGACGCTCACAAAAGCTCTGAGACGTTATTGGGCAGCGGTCTGAAAAAACTGCTTAGAAAAGATACTGACATTTTGTTTTCTTGGTACAGGAAATTCTTTGATGGTTAGCCGTTAACGGTTTTATTAGAAGCTATAAACTTTTTAGCGTCTAAGGTGTTTCAATCCCTGCAAATAAGCAGATCATAACGTTTTTGGGATATTGGATTTTTCCATTTTTTCATTTCGTGATATCGTAGAATACAGTGTAAACATTACTACTTGTAGTCTTACTTATTACTATAAATGTCAATGTTTGGATGTTTGTTCCTCAACCACGTCGTAACGGCTTAACAGATCTGGTTGAAACTTGGAACACAGTTGGATTATAGTCTGGAAGAATATATAGGCTACTTTTTATCCCGAAAAATAACGGGAACGGGAACTAGGCAGGTAAAACCGCGGGGCGCAAAAAAATCACTTTATGCCAACATATGCCACTTTTTACTACGAAAATTGTGCTCCATCTTACGGTATAACGTAACTGATGAACAACCATATGTGGCGCCAAAAGAAAAAGTTGGTACATTTTTTTTTAGAAAACTTGTAACTGTACGTTTCATTAACAGATTGTACCATCAAACAAAAATCTAGATACTCTATGGCAATGACCCCAGAAATCATTGGGAAATACGTATGTGGACATTTTGTATTATCATTTTTCTGCGAACCCTCTATACACACTATGTGACTTGCTTTGTCTATTTAGCTCATTTGTTAACACTCCATCTTAGTTCCTATTATTATAAATGCGAAAGTTTCGATGTTTGTTACTCAATCACGTCGGAACATCTGATAACATTACGCTGACAAATTACTTTTTTGCCCTATTATTTCTAAGCCTCAAACTTCTTTGCCTATCAAGCCACAAGGCGATAATGTGCAAACAGTACTTTACATTACACAGTAAATACATTTGAAAGGTAGATATATAAATATTGGTGGACAAAAGCAAAGCTTGTGTGATGGCAGCCAGATAGCTGATATAATACATATATAGTTTTAAATACATACTTATTATACATAGAAACACCCAGACACAGTGCAAACATTTGAATTCATCACACAAATATTTTGCACTGGGTGGGGATCGAACCCACGACCCTCGGCTTCGCAGGCAGAGCTACTACCAACTAAGCCACTAGGGCAGTCAATAACGGGCAAAGGTGTGGTACTTCCCCAGGCAGAGTTTGCAAACAGTCTTACCAGAAGACTCAAATAAAGTAGTATGAGCCACTCGAGTAAAGAATGGATGAGCATCTTCCAATAAGATTTTACACAATTTCTTTTACTGAAAGCATGCGAAGTATGTACCAGAATGTACCTACTTAGTAAATACATAAGTACTACGTACTCGCAATAACGTAAGTTACATAAAACGATAAACATTACTCAATACCTACCCATTATTTTACACTTTTCCCTTCATTATTAGTTTCTGAGTCAGTTTTCTTTGTTTTAAAACAATACGTTTAACAAATCATTACGTTTCTGTTTCCCGGAATAATGACACCTTGTCATGTACTTTTGATCATAAACTTACTAAATAAAACGTCTGTACATCATTCACTGGCCTTGTGGCTTAGTTGGTGGTAAGTCCTGCGAAACCGAGGGTCGTCGGTTCGATTCCCACCTAATGCAAATATTTCTGTGATGAATACAAATATATGTTCTGTTTCTGGGTGACTCTACGTATACTATGTATGTATTTACAACTATATCAGTATTATATCATCTATCTGCCTGCCATAGAGCTTTGCTTAGTCTGGGGTCAGATTGTGTTGTGTGTGTGAAATGTCCACCAAATCAGATAGACATTAAACCGTATAAAAAAAACTCCAAGAACACCGATAGCAGCGGAAACATAATATATGTACGTGTATACATACATACGTTTATACAGAGGTCTCGGTAACAGTAACAATGCCGCGAATCCATTACTTTTTTGAAGTAAAAACTTATTTGAGCGCGCCACAGACATACTTTTCGTGGGCTGTGAATTTAATTCTAGCGTCACGAAATAAATCGGAAAAGCAAAAGAAATAAAGCGTCGGAAATGATAAGAAACCTTCGTGTAAACAGGTAAACACGGGACATTGGCCATCTATAGCATTGGTCATCTAGATGACCATGTTCATTGCCACGCCCTCTGGTTTCACCCGCAAAATTTCCAAAGTGTGCATCAAATTCTGAGTTGTAAGTTTTAACTTCTATCTTATAAGTTCTAACTTTTTTTTTAAATATACAAGTTTCGCATGAAAATTTACTTCAAAAACTTTTGACGGTGTTTCATACATTAACTGGTATTAACACAGGCCTTGTAGAATAGTTAGTAACGGGTCTGTCTACAGGTCGTGAGTTCGATTCTCACTACAATTATTTATGAGACGTATTCGGATATTTTCCCTGTATAGTACAGATATGAATTTACAATTATTTAAGTCCTATTTAAAAAAATAAACATTTAGTGTGCGAATCGTCCACCAATATTTATTTTATTATTTCGAGTACATCCGTACAAACAGTTCCGCAAATTCACTTAGCGTGGTGTACTATGACCTTGATTCTCTCCTTATGAGAGAAGGCTCGAGCTCCCCCACTGGAACATAAAACAAACTGATTATGCTTAGTAGATCTTCTGGTTTTGGGAAGCTGGGCGGGAGAAAAGCACTATACAGTTTACATCTCAGGCGGGTCGTCAGGCCATGCCCAATTACTCCCACCGAGAATTTAAATTAAACAGTCAGTAAGTTACAGCACATACAGTACAACAGTTTCACATATATAGAGCGATCGAACTAAGCCAGATTATTTCAACAATTTACAATTTATCTATGCGTACTCACTGTTACAGCTCTACTAATACCGTGACGGTAAATAAAGATTAGATTGGAATATAGATTTGTAAGGTTGCGCTTGTTACTTGCCGTAAACATTTCAATTCAGTTTTATTGCTAGAATTGCAATTTTATAGATACTAGTTGAAGGTATACATTCAGCTTATAAAATTAGCGGCCAGTCTAAGTTCGTTCAGATTGAAAACTATTAACCTATATTTCTAACAACGCTATATATAGCCTGCTAACATCACCCCTCGATTATACCCGAGTAGTTCACGTTCTTGTTATTTTCTCGGGATAGAAAATAGCCTATGTTTTTTTAATAGCTTAGAGTGCTCGACAAGATGAGCAGAATATGTGCTTGATGGTAAACAACATGCCTGCCACATAGCAGCACGCAGCTATTGGAACATGATAAGTCCAAATCATTACCTAGTACTGCACTGCGCTCATCACCCAGAGATTCTAAGATATCATATCTCTCAGCGCTGTAATTTCTTTGGAAACATTGTCCTTCAAACCGGAACACAGTAATGTTTGCACACTACTGCTTGGCGGTAGAATAACTAACAAAAGCGTGGTACTTCCCCAGGCGGACTCTGCTAAGAGTCCTACCACTACAAAATGTGTTCTTCAAGACTATCAAGACTATGATGATCTGTATTCTAAATCTAAATGTCAGCCCAATCCGTTCATGCTTTACGTCGTAATTGAACAACTAACATCAATATATCCATTGACATCTTTTTTTTATAATATTATAGTAGGAATAACACATGAGCTACTTTTTACGTCGGGAACTGAAACTGCGCGGATGAAACCGCAGGACAGGGCCAACAGAACCTACTCTGTTTTCAACGACGTTCAAAAAGCCGCAACATGCTAAGTAGAGCAACAGCGAAGTCCTTGCACCATCGACAGCAGAGGCTAACTGCCCGTGTACATGTGTGATCGCAGCCAACGACATCACATGCTCGATGGTGACTCATAAATGTACTATTTTCCAGCCGGCGCTGACATTGCATTGATTGACTGTCGCAATTACTTTTCATGACTTGTTTTACGCTGTAACTACGGTTCGCTACGGTTCAGACGTTGCGGCTGCAAACAAGAAACGATAAAAGGTCATAATTATATACCAGCTTACTTTATACGAATACTAGCGGCTGAACTCGGTTTTGTCCAGATTGTTTTTTTGTTGTTTTAAATAAAGAGTGACAAGACGAGCAGGACATGTGCATGATGGTAAGCAACATGCCTGCGTCATAGCAGCACAGTGAGACGCAGCTATTGGAACATGAAGATACCAAATCATTACCAAGCACTGCACTGCACTCGTCACCCAGAGATCTAAGATTTTATATCTCTAAGCCCTGTAATTTCCCTGGAAACATTGCCCTTCAAACCGGAACACAGTTAATGTTTGCACATTACTGATTGGAGGTAGAATAACTGGCAAAGGTGTGGTACTTCCCCAGGCGGACTCTGCTAGGAGTCCTATCACTACTAAAAATACCATCATATAACATAGGTACTAATAGAAGAATGAGAATGTTAGAAAAAATAATATACTAACTTATAAATGCGAAAGTTCGTATGTTTGCTGTGCAATCACGTCGGAACTGCTAATCGGATCGGGTTGAAATTTAGAACGTAATTTTATTATAGTCTGTTGTTAGTTGTTGGCATAGCACATAGGCATTCTTATAGCGAGAAAATGACCGGAACGTGAAAAGCGCGGGTAAAACCGTGGGGTGCTGCTAGTACGAGTACATAATATAAAAATAACGCAAATTTAATTAATCCTTTCTTACTTACGGAACAGAGAATATGTGTAGAATATTGTGGTATTTATAAAGAAAACACAAAAAACAATCAAACTTTGAAGTGTTCCTGTGCTTAAAGCATGATTTATTCGATGAGCAATTAAAGACATTTCACTCTCAAAAAAATTAAATACACGAAAAAAATTCCCTGCGAGAAGAAAATTACGGGAAAAGAAATATTATAAACGAGTTTCAGAGCAACATTCAATAAAGCCCAATTTCACTCATCTCGTTTTGTCATGAATTATTTAAATCGTTAGCGAATTTGTTCACCTCCGCTGGAACTCTCTGAATGGAGAATTCGTTAAGACGCTCAAATTATTCCTGACGAGACACTCGTTCATGCCTCTTATTTAGGTGTTCGCTTTAAAATTATGATTACGCTAATGTAGTCACAACAATTTTGACGGCGTGAATAAAATATGATCTAATGAGTTTTACTTTGGGTTATTCTTCTAATTTTGTCAAGGGTATATGAGCACATACATGTTATATAATATCATCAAAAGAACTGATTACAGTTGGATTATTTTGAAATATTGTACATGTTTCATTTTCTTCTCTTTCATACACAAAATGACGAATAATGTTAGAAGTTGCGAGTGACGTCACTTCATTGTACGATTTTTACGAAGACGTGACGTCACAACCCTTACTTCGCTTTTTTTTAAATAACGAGTGTCGCGACGAGCAGTACATTTTCCTGATGGTAAACAACATGTCTATGGAGAGAGCTATGCTTGGAGTTTCTCTGAGGGATCCTATTCGAAACGAAGTGATCCGTCAGAGAACCAAGGTGACCGACATAGCTCACCGGCTCACCGCATTAGCAAACTGAAGTGGCCGGTAGGCCGGTCATATCTGTCGCAGAACCGATAACCGTTGGAGTAGACGTGTTCTTGAGTGGAGACCACGAATCGGCAAACGTAGTGTAGGACACCCTGAGACTAGATGGAGTGACGATATATGAAAGACAGCAGGCAGTGGATGGAGACGTATAGCTGAGGATAGGGCTGAGTGGTGAGCCATGGGAGAGGCCTATGTCCAGCAGTGGACTAAGATAGGCTGATGATGATGATGAAACAACATGCCTGCCACATAACAAAACAGTGACACTCAGCTATTGGAACATTAAGAGTCCAAGTAATTACCTAGCACTGCACTGCGCTCGTCACCCAGAGATCTAAGATGTTATATCTCTAAGCCCTGTAATTTATCTGGAAACATTGCCCTTCAAACCGGTACACAGTAATGTTTTCACATTACTGCTTGGAGGTAGAATAACTGGCAAAGGTGTGGCATATTTGATAATCTTTGTCGATTATTAATAATTTAATATGTATAACAAAAAATACGTGTCCCCTATCTAGCTGACGAACTAATTAAAATATTATATTTTTGACCCAGATTTAGATTATCCCAATTAATTTCCAGCATATCAAAGTGAAAGCCGAGATAGGAAAGACGAGTTTTTTGAGATATTATGATAGGCTAGATAAAAACAAAATAAAGAGCCATCGTGGGATTGCTAGGTCGTAACTCGTGGCCCACATAGCCTTAACGATCTCCGTCAGGATCGGGGTGAAAGCACTTCTGGCTGAAACGAACCACTCCAGTGCCGGCTCTAGGGGTAGGCGAGCCAGTGTCACGGTGTCACTAAAAGGGGGCGTTAGAACTTCTGTGGGATAAATGCGTGAAAAAATATATACTGGTTTCTTTATGTTTATAAATGGTGGCGTGAAAAATCTTTATATACTGGTTTCTTTATGTTTACTAAAATGGTGGCCAAGTGATCGAAATTATCTTTACTCATTTTGACCACAGACTTAACAATATAACAATAAACAAATATCCGTGCGTATGTTCTTAGCTATGAGTATTTATGACTAGTAGAATACTATACACTATAACAAATTTATGTGCCAAAGTAAATATTTATGTTAGTGTGTAGTGTGTGTTGTTTTGTCGATTTAATGTATTTTTTATGCATAATTAAGAAAAAAAAATGCTGTAGCACTTCTTCCCTAGATAAATTATAAGTGTACGATAGTTTATACTACGCGCCTTTTCATAAAAAGGGGTTCAGAGTTTTTGCTTTACATTTTAATCAATAGATATAAATAATTATTCATTTCGTGAATGATGAAGTCATAAGACAAAATGTAAAGCGGATTAAAAAAGACCTTTAACCGGTAGTAGCACAGATAAGATTTCAAAAAATCCCAATATTTGATTAGTCATTTTTAAGATTTGTCACTACAAGTATTACATTTGAAAATAAAAGTACAACTTTAACAAATAAAGCGTTATAGGCAGTATGAAATCAGAAGTCGTCACAGAATTCGCCTATGGTTTTGGGTCGAAGCCAGCCCTGCCCACTGAATCTAGACCTACATATAGAATACTACTGAATCTGTGCTAGACGATGAAAGCCTCGGAGAGCTGAAAATTGTAACTAGAGCCTGTAATTAATATGCGAATGGGGAGTAGTAGACTTTATATGAATGAATTCAAAATAAAACGGATATGTGATCCTCGTGAAAACGAGTTCCCGAAGTATACATTATTAACCCCCGACCAAAAAAAGGGGTGTTATAAGTTTGACGTCGATGTCTGTCTGTCTGTCTGTCTATCTGTCTATCTGTCTGTCTGTCTGTCTGTCTGTCTGTCTGTCTGTGTGTGTGTCTGTCTGTGGCACCGTAGAGGTCAAACGGATGGGCCGATTTCGATGCGGTTTTTTTTATTTGAAGGTTAATATCCGTGCGGATGTTCTTAGCTATGTTTGGTTAATATCGATTCAAAATGGCCGCCTCCACAAAATGGCGGATAAAATATTTCTTCACAACCTACCTCAATATGGGTATCAAATGAAAGGGCTTGACTAGTAGAACACTATACATTATAACAAATTTCAAATCCAAGATGGCCGCCACCACAAAATGCCGAATTGTAGTATTTTTTTCACTACTACCTCAATATGGGTATCAAATGAAAGGGCTTGACTAGTAGAGCACTTTGCACTATGACAAATTTAAATCCAAGATGGCCGCTACCACAGAATGGCGAAATACATTTCTTTTTTCACAACTCCCTTAATATGGGTATCAAATGAAAGGGCTTGACTAGTAGAACGTTATACAGATGATGCGAGATCCGAGGTAGTCGGGGGTTAATCAAAATTTTTAATTTTGTTCTTGTTTAGATTATAAATAAACATATTTCGCATCAGAAGATATAACAGAACGGCCTGTAGCTCTGGCAGGAAAGGCATTTGCCCTAGAATGGGGCAGTATTTATTTATTATTATTATTAAAAACTATACAATCATCGAATTCAGTTTGAATTAGGAATATCAAATTATAAGTTTAAAAAAACATGTACATAAGTCAAATTGGGAACCTTAGTTTTAAAATCGTTTAAAACGTATTTATAAAGTGGAAAGTATTTGATATTATGAGTGTTAAAGGTCAGAACACACATTAAAGCGGCAGAGTCCATTAATCTACGGTAGATACACATCTTTTGTTACAACCCATAAAAAAATAACAACGTTATTATGAGAAAAATGTTTGACAAAGTATCGTAATAAAATGTTTATAAGAAGACGAGAAATGTTTGTACCACTGTGACACAAAAATAATGTGACTCGTATAGATAATATTCGTTATTACTCATTACTCGTAGATACACGTACAAAGACTTCGGAGAAATATACCTAATTGAAATAGTTGTCTTCCGAAACTTTATTAACTAAAAGATATTGGAATAGTTTTAGACGGTTCCCGAGTGTGTTCGAGAGGTCTATTGACTTTTATCCAGTTTGAAGATACGAAGAACTAATAATATAATTAAAACATGTATACACAAACTGTTTAGTGTATAATTTGATTTGGCAAGGTCGGTTGAAGTATTTAACGACTTGTTTGGTTTGGCGGTTGCGGGTTGGTTAGGATCAAAAGCTTTGAATTGGATGTCCGACTAGGTGAAATGAGTAATGTTAGAAGTTAGAAGATCTAAAATGGTATATTTAAAGGTGATCACCTAAAGTGTCAAAATTCTAACCGTTTTGCTTATTATAGTCACCAAGATAAATAAGTTTAAATAAATTTAAGTCTTTGCTTTAAATTAGGTTGCGGCTGTGGTAACGTTACGATGAGTCACCGAAATGCCTTGAAATATCCACTCTGTCTTTGTCTTTCTCGAACGTTCTTGGCGTTGGAAAAACAAGAAAGCGTCATAATACAAGTTCACACGTGTGGTTAAAGTATCGTCATTGTGGAGTGCTTATTCGTCATTTACATACAACAATAAAGGTAAATAATTGTACACTGATATTTCATTATCGTAAACTATGATTGATTGATTAATTTCTTAATTTCATGAAAATTTATAATCTTGTTATATCATCAACTATTTGACTTTCGGGTCTACCACCAAATAGGAATTAGTTAAGTTTAAGTTTACATGTACAAAATTTTAGTAAACAAAATATATTTCTATAGTTTTTTGTGCAAATATTGCCTTGTGCAATTTAATTTTAAATATTCTATTTTCGTTTGAAATTAGAGAGAAACGAAACAACAACAAAAAAAGAGAACAATAACAAATAATAAACCGGTTCCATTAGACGGTCGTAGAGCTGGTACGGGTAACTATAGTACCCTGAATCTAGAAACTCCGGGAAGACTACTTAAAAGTTTCATTATTTCAAATGAGCAATCACACACCTGATTGAAAGAACGAGCTTTGAATTCTGAATGGAATCTTTGAAAATGAATGGAAGTATGCCAAATATAAAGCAGTACATCAAAGACAATTGAGGATCTCCTTAAATAGGCAGAGATGGCAACATGAATGGTCGAGGCGAAACACGTGTGCAAACGGAGCGTGAAGACTGAAGACCGAATCGTCGCGTTCAATCCTGACAATAGGGAATCAGGTTACATTATCTAGTTCGGTTTCTGGGAGCGTGTGACGTCTATGATCGTCATGTGACTATAAAATGTCTTGTTTATCTATTAATCCTTCAATAACGGAAGTCCTAATTGGTTTTGAGTACTAGTATTTTGTGTATTTACGTCAATGTGTAAACATTTTCTATTTTCATTCGATCATAAGAACTACTTTGTGCTAGCTAAAACTGGAACGTAGACCAAACAGACTTTGAATACCAACCCTTACAGCCAGAGTCACATCAATATTTTTACTACTGTTTCTATCTTGTTTTTATCGATATGTTTACATTTAGCCGCCATCAGCGATAATGCAGTTTACGTTGGAGCGTGTTTACTTAAAATATACCGATTCAATATGAACTTAATATCATTAGGAAAAGTTTAGTCATTACTATCAACACGATTTTGCATACGTTTTAACCAGCAGGGAATATTAATAGTTGCCTCGCCTTCCAGTATACATATTTAAAAGACCTAAATAAAATACAAAATACAAAAATCTTTATTTTTTGCAGTTAAGATAAGGTGATACAAAATTGTGTTTGTGTGAAAAAAAAGGTGATTTAAAAGTTGACCCATACTAACTGGCCTCATCTTCTAAATTATGTCATCTGATTCATTGTCTATTAATTTATGTCTATCAATAAATCTAAAGTGAAAAATGACCAAAAAAGGATACGTGACTACGTCATGTCTAAAGTACGTTCTATTCTGATTCACAATGCACACCGTACAAAATATTGGTATAATTTTTCGCAATGCTGTTTCAAGAAGCAGACGTGTTATATTTTACAGACGCCACTCCGGCTGAAGTCGTGGCCTATTTTTGGAAGCAATCAATCTGAACAGATACTGTGCGATTCAGAAACTCTCAGATTTCCGAAGTATTTTTTTTAGTTGGATACTTTAGTTTCAAATTTCTATAGGTATTTACTTCATCCTACTAATATTTTAAACGAAACGAAAGTTTGTAAGAATGTAGGGTTTTATGTTTGTTATTTTTTCTCCCTATTTTATATCTCTTTATTTTTTTCTATTATCTCTATATTTTATCCCGGGAAATAAAGCTTTTCAGAAAAATATAATGTTCATTTACTATTATAACTAACTACAGAAAAAATGAACAAAAAAATACAAGGTCAAGGTCAAAGAGACCACCGCACACTGACCCCTGCCCGAACGTGCCCAGAACACTCGCTGCGCTCTCCCTCTGTATGGCCAGGGAGATCTGCTTCATCTGCTAAGCCAAGCCAGAACTACGCGGGTGAAGCCTCGGGGCGCTGCTCTTTAAAACATACATTAAAAAAAATCATCAATTTTGAAAGATTCAAAAATAAAAACAAGGCGAACGAAATCACGTTTCAAACCTTAGACGCGTCCAATGCGAGGGTCCTTTCATAAATGATCCCATCGAAATCCGAAGGCGGCGAGGTGCCAGAACACTGAAGCAAGGAAAAAGTTTAATAATGTACGGTTGAAAGGCTCCAACGGTGCTACGTGACTGGAGTAAACGACGCCTATAAACCGCCTTTGTTTGAGCCCTTGTATACTTCGCCCTCATATTTATCTTTCTCGTTTCCTGACAACGCTTTTTATTTTCGCACATGACGTACATTCTTTACAAAACATTGGGTTGCCTGTTCTTAACAACCTCCTACCTCCCCTGAATAGCGGGAGCGTAAGATGTTTGACGTACGTCTGTCTTACAGCTCCCAGACTATCTACAATGCATGAAATTTAACAAATATCAGTTTCAAAATACTATCAGATCATATAGCTAGCAAGCGCGTTAAAAAGTTTGTATTGTACTTATTGAACAGATTTGTAGCTTGACCACGGCTATATCACACATACACATAGTTCATGTGAAGATTGCGGTGACTATGACGCGAGTTACACGCTTTTTGTTCCCCCAAATAGTACCGAACGCATATTAGCGTATCGTATACGCTAGATAGTAAATATTCCTATTCGATATTCGTAATCAAATTCACAATGAGTAGAATAGAAAATATTTATCATTAGTATTTATTAATGTGTTATTATACAAAGCATCGAACACGTTAGGTTAATATCAATAAAAGTGGTCAAGTGCGAGTCGGACTCGCCCATGAAGGCTTCCGTAGCAGCAAGTAATATAATATAGAAGTTCTTGTAGTTCGTTGTTACTTTAGTCAGTGTTTTAACAAAAGTCAATTTAAAACGTATTAAAATAAAAATACTTACTAGATCTCATTCAAACCAATTTTCGATGATAGTTTATTTGGTAATGTACATCATACACTTTATTTTTAATTTTTGTCATTCTCTTATTTTAGAACTTAGAGGGCGACACACTTTTTACCACTTTGGACGAGTACGTCGCGCAAACTATTCAGTTTAGAAAAAAAATGTTAGAAACCTCAATATCATTTTTGATGACCTATCCATAGATAAACCCACACGTATGGTTTTGATCAAAAAACATTTTTGAGTTTCAGCTCTAAGTATGGGACACTCCTAAAAATTTTTGTTTTTTTTTCTATTTTTTGTATCAAAATCTTAATGCGGTTCACAGATTACATCTACTTGCCAAGTTTCAATAGTATAGCTCTTATAGTTTCGGCGAAAAGTAGCTGTGACATACGGACGGACAGACAAACAGACAGACATGACGATTCTATAAGGGTCCCGTATTTTGCAATTTGGCTACGGAACCCTAAAAATCAAACGTCAGACCCTTCGCCCAGTCCGTGGGCAAGCAAGAGTTCGTTCACTCACAAGTAGGTCAAGTTACCGCGCGCCGGAGGCTGCCTCTCGACGATTTTCACACTCAGCTATTTTCAAAAGACTCCCATGCGTTTCATCTTCACGTAATATCAAACTCTCGACTAATGAGTCTTGGGAATATCATTAAAAACGCGAATTGGAACGCTTTTTCGAGAGGATATTAAAAGTATGGCAGTGACGGGTCCAATTTATGTTTCGTCATTAAGATTATTCCGTTTATAATATTTTTATAATATCTGTTCAATTCAATCTGTTTATAATATATTTATTTCTGAAATATTTAGAATTTAGAAGGAATTTTGGAGGTCTTGCTTAACGTATTTGTAGCAGTTGGCCTTAAACGATCTCGACTGCCTACAGAACTTTAATCTAAAAGGAGCAACCTATTTCATTTGTAACACAAATAACAAATGTGGTTAGTGCAAGGTAAAATATCCGAACACACGTTTGCAATCTAACATTTCCAAAATGATATTACCGTTAAAAAAACTTGGCAGTTATAGGGACTGCCGATAGAAATGGAACGTTATAACTTTTTAAAGTGGATACGAGTACGTACATTTACAAAGTATATATAATTATAGCTCAAGGGAAAACGCGAACGCTTTTTATTCACCCAAGAAGTACACACATAATATACAGACTACATATACTCGTAGTTAATGGAAGGCGTTCGTTGGGTGACGATGACGCGAGCTCTATGATTTTTGTTTACCAAAAAAGGGCTCAATGCGCATAAAGAATTGTCCCCTTCAAAAACATTATTTTACGATCCAGCACTACCGTATTCCAATCTAGATAGAATTGAAAACAACAATGATATCACAAGCCCGACTAACAAGTGACACAATACTAATAATGGACCTCATATGGAAATAGGCTCGGCCTTGGCTCGTAACTCTTTGATTAACGCCATGAAATAAAGAGATGCTGCGGTAGGATAACTCGATCGTGAATAGATGGAAGATTGTATATCACACTCGGAACATCGCGCGGGTTCACTCGCGTAGTTCGTACCTAACGTACTTGGTACCGCTAATTACGCAAACGGGGGTTGTCTGACAAATGAACCAGCCATTTAAACACGAAGAGACCAGACCAAGTGCTTTTTCTTTCTCAGGCGACCTCTACAAAGAGTAAATACCACTACAAAAACTAGTTTGTAGAACTCAAGCTAAATTTTATAGAGAGGGTAGGTTACGATATGATAAGGGTAGGGTACGATAAGCGAATAAACAACGAAGAGGGTTAACTTAATTTGTTTTCTTTCACAAAGGAACCCAAGCTTCGATCGGTACCGATCTCCCAAAACTTCAGTCAGAATAGTTCTTCATCACAAGAATGAATTGATACGAATCTTTTATAAGTCTATGTAGGGGAACGAGGAATATCGTTTCGTTTTTCGACGAATTTTTCGTGTGTAATCGAGATAGAGCGCTTGATTTTACGTACTTGAACAAGCCATGTGGTAAAAAGATATGACTTGTTTATTATCTATTAAAATAAAATTTATTTAATCATAATCTTCTGCATACTTAGTTACGTCGTAATCAAACATCTTCAGCACGAGATCGGTAGAGGTGAGTTTTCAGACGGATCAATAATTACTTAATTTTTTGTTTTCTTACTGATTGGTAGAAATCGTATCAAACTGATTTGATTGTCGTTATCTGAGTTTGAATATGTGAAGTGTCCGAGAGCTGAATGGGTTTATTAGAGCGTTTCACTTGCAAGTAAAAATATATGTATCTCTATTTTCATTAAAAAGAGATAACCGTGAATTAAAAAATACAAACAAGAATAAATAAAAAAAAACACAAACGTCACTCATAATTTAATTCATCCGAGACAGCAAATATAGCTCCAAAAATATTGATAATTTTAAGTCTGTCAAATTTGTAGCTATAATACATTATTTGCTATAACACGAATTTGAAAAAAATACATGAAACAGGAAAACGAGTTAGCTGTAATTACGACCAAGGCTGGGAAATCAAGACCAAAGTTAATTCTGGGAATGGACGAAAACTCGGAAAACCTTTTGAAGTTCGCCAGAAACATTAAATTAATTTCATAACTTATACACGAATATCTACAAAGGAAGCACCGGCAGCGTTTACTGAATTACAATATCAAAGCAAATAAATTGTAGCTAAGTACTACATTACATTCCCCAAAATTATTACAAGACTCATTTCCACGAGAAAGTTCTTTTAACGAGGCATTGTTCCCGACGGCCGGGGCGGTGCGGTCGGTGTTTCGGCCGAAACTTCTCCCTGTTAATAGGGAAAAGTTTATTAAGCCATATCTACGTGTCAACAGAGATATAAACCATTTGTGCCGAAAACGGAACAGGAAGTCGCCGCACGCTTCAATGCCTGCAGAAAACGAACAAACAACATGTAATGACGACTCCATTCAACCTTTTTGTTAGGCCCTTTCGACCTTTGTGATGTCGCGGTGAATGGAGCTCGGATCACTACGTGTTTAATTGAATGAACAGCTTCAATTCAACAGCTGTTTTTTGCGATTCTGATTAAACGCGGCAAACAGGGCTTATCTGAGATACGTTTGTTGATAAAACAATGCGGGAAGATAAGACGGATGACCGTCAGCAGGGCCGAGATGCTCGCAGCGGTCACATTGCTCGCGGTGCGGGCTCAGTGGTGCCAGATCGAAGCGAGCCAAGCACTGGCGAACAGCCAACGATTAAGACAAGCCCGGTTTATGTGGACGCTTCGAACCGAATCACGAACACAAATTTTATTTATTCGCGCAAAAAACGGACGAATTGGAGTGTTGTTGTCGATGACTACACACCGGCTCTTGGCAGCAATCTGGTTGGAGCCAGAAACGAGGATAGCAATAGCGCCGTTAAAGAATTCGCGAAGTCACGCGAGCATTCCGATCAGACGACAGTGGCCACGGGCAATAGGCAATAATACAAACACTGGACACCAAATCAGTTCCCGATGTGGACGCGGCGCACGTGACTACAGTGGACGTCATCGATAATTTTAGATGAATAGTACGTAAGAGAAACGTGACTGTCGGTGCGGTCGGGATACAATGCATTAAGATAACAGAGTGTGGCGCTCCCGGGTGTTGAGCACTCAGACTTGCATACTAAGTGGTCTAAGTGGTCCCGCTGCAACCTTATTGTTCTCGAACAATAACTAATATCAGAACTACAATAGACACAGAAACAGAGTATTCAAATATCTCATAAATTACAACAAGTACCATTATTTTCCCTGTCTCTGGACTGTTAAATTTCAGTTTAAAGCAACACTCTCCGTACGAGACTAGGATTACGCACATAATATCTCCAAAATTACCTCAGTCAGTCACTCAAATCTAATACCCTTAGAAATAACATCAACAAAAGAACACTAAGCATGCGTGTGTGTCTATTGCTTCAAAGCACTAAAACACGTAATAGACTTCTCTAGAACTCGAGAGGAAATGGTCACTTTTGGAGCCATCCGGCCACCAAATTGGCGTTACAACTTGTGTCCGCCTTCTCGCGTGTCAAATGAATCTCATGTTGTAGATACGTTATTACTAACGAACAGTACAATTGTGGAGTTGTTATTTTAAGTCCAAGCGTCTTCAATATCAATGAATACAAGTTAACCGCTTTGATTGGTACTGATTTGGTACGAAAACAACCGTGCTCCAGATAGTATGGACGAATCGACTTCGTTCGCATTCCAGCCGATTATATGAAAACGTGTGCGAGAGGAAGTGAGACGTATGAAATGGACAAACACGGCGGACGCAATGCAAATCTGTGGCAGACCAACGTCGTCCATTAGGTGTGCGATCACGTCAACCCGGTCAGATACCTATCAAACGTATAACGGACCCTCATGCGGACTGCTAGAGTCCAATTTAGTTTTTGATAACATCGATTGCGGATACGACCATTCAGCAGATAATATCAGTCCTTGCTGCTCCGGGATAGGGTTGAGAGTTGGGTTGGCAGTTGCGGTAATAGACAGTGAGGCAGTGTAGACGGGGAGACTGCTCCGGCAATTTGCCTATTGCCGAGTTCAATTATCGCCCCCCGCACTCATTACTGAATTAAGGCGAGACCGACTATAAATTCTGTGACGCCTCTGCTCCAGAACTGAGCGCTCTACGTAACCGGTTGGTACCTGAATGTGCTGAACCACAACGACTTCAAGGCCATTAACATTTCACAAACACAGGCAATGACTCTCTTCTGCGAAAAAGAATACAAAGTCTTGATCATCGCCGAAAAATTGCCAGCTTATCGGTTTTTTGTCGGATACACTTTGGAGAGTGTGCGACTGATTTGCATGATCTGATACCACCTTGCCCTTTTTTCTATCGGAATGCTCGTAGCTCGAAAAAGCGACATCGTTTCATGGTTGATGTTCCAAAGACACGAACGAAGAGATTTGACTCTACTTTTGTGATAAGAACGTTTAGGCTGTGGAATACGTTGCCTGAGTGGGTTTTCCCCGATGGTTACAATCTCTGTGTCTTCAAATCGAGAGTGAATCGGTATCTTCTAGGCAAACACGCTCCATCGTAGACCGCATCGTCGTTTAACATCAGGCGAGATGGCGGTCAAATGTAAACCTATAAAAGTTAAAAAAAAAAAAAACACAAATGTCGTACTTAAACCAGCTGGCCATACCCAATAATACCCATCCCGATATATTGAATGGGGTATCTCTGTAATATTGCGCATCATAATTCTCGTAATGAAGTACGTAATATTTAATGATGGAGTGTTATTTATTGGTCGTTCAAGATTATTAAGAAGAGTTTTTAGTCGTAACGTTGGTAATGACAACCAATAAAGTAGCGGCTGCGGTCCGCTATTCATAAACTGAGCAACCACAGTAATAAAATTAACAGCTCTATTGTAGCCATTACGCGTCAGTAATGTTGCCGATCGATAAACTATTATCTAGTATTTGTTGTCAATAGTCATTATAAATTGATCTAAGACTAGGGAAATTATGGTATCCTGTGAAATTGTACTGAATTTGACGGCGTTACACTGCGTGTAGGGGTCCTTGTGAAGGTGAGGATTTTTCAAATGATTGTTATTTGATTCCTGTTATTGACACCTATATTGCAGATACAGCATATGCAGAGAGCTGGTGCTGTGTTTCATAGTGAAGCAAATGCGGAAAAAGGCGGAAAAAGGGATACGATAGAAATTACAACTAGTAGCCGAAATAAGACATCTTTACGTAGTAAGGGTCAAAAGAAACATGTACTCACCAGGCATGAAGTGCAGTAGTGCGGCAGTGATGGGATATAGGCTGGGACTATAGGTGATGTCAGGGCAAGCATATCCCAGCACTGAGACGACACGGTCAGCGACGGCGCGCCCTTTGCGAGTTAGGTGGTAGCCGAGGCAGTGCGTCGCCTCCACGAATGGAGGCAGCATGATCGGCTTGTCGGGAAGCTCCACGGTGCCGAAAACCTGCAAACAGTACATGCAAATTTCAACTCTATTTATAACATCAAAGTCAAACCTATTTATAATCTATCAAAGTTAAATCTCCCATTGGAATAGCCAAATCTAAACTTTGCAATTAAGTCTTGGTTAAGGAACCATCAAACCTTATGGAGGGCTATGGTGTGACCGAAAAAAATACATGATACTGCAGTTAACCTTTTAAAGAGTTTAAGGTTACAATCTCACGCCGATCAATCTCAGTGCCATAAATTGGGAAAGGCCTATGTCCAGCAGTGGACGATGAAGGGATGATGATACATTCAATTACTAAGCACAAACATAATTATGTGTATGGTATGATAATTAAGTCGGTTTGAGTTGTCCAGGTTGTCAACATCGCAATCGTCACAGGATAACTTGAACACTAAAAGTGATTCAACCTATTCTTTGGCGATGTCTCAACTGCCCATTTCGGTTAGTTAGTTTACTACATAGTATAAGTATAATAACAAATTAACCTTGTCGTAAGGCTCCGAGCAGCGAATAATGACCCAGACAAAAGAGCTAACAACTCGTCTAAGTACCTATTTTCTTTTAGTCATAGTCATAGTATTTTATTTATAACGAAAATGTTACATGTCACAAAATTAATCCATAGTACATCATGTGTACATTTTACACAAATATCAAAATAAAATGAATTAAAAAACAAAGATATAAACAATTATCAACAGTGTCACATAAATATTAATATTAATGTCAAATCTGTTTAACTTAAGTAATCATAGTCACGAATAATACAATTTACAATACTAAAATAAAGTAAAAATAATTAAAAAAATTATATAATTCAAAGACAATCAAATAAATCAAATAACAAATTATGTCAATTTTATTTCGGTCAGATATTTACCTACCTACTCTATATATGCTACCATATTTTGTCACTGTCGGGCCATGCCTGTGACTTTATTGGTTAACATTTGTGTCTATATGACTATATCAATCTTCCAGTTAACTGTAGACAAAGAAGGTTCTGGAGTTGAACGTTAAGTAGTTGTTTTGCTATTCCAAATGATATGCACGAGTTGTACATAAATGTCACAGAACAGCTAAGTATCATAATGAATGGAAGTAGCTGTCAAGCAAACCGATAATTATATAAGCCAGTCGATGTTAACATATTTCAATCAAAATAGTTTTGCCAGGACTAAATTGTTTGACCAAATATTCCGAGGATGTTAAAAAAATTCGTAGCCTGACAATTGATTTTGTCTATACAGATGTATTTGTTATTCAATCTCCTGCGGACACATTCACAAGTCGTGTCGTGATTATCCACTTTGCGAGCAAGGACGCTGCGACCCGGCCGATTATGCTTTTACATACGTACATTCATGTACTACATCATTTCAAATGTAACTACTGCGTGTAGGCGTTCAGGACTGTATCTACTATCTATGTATTCATAAATTGTAGGACATACAACTGATGCGCGATCTATGGTACGAGGAATGCTTTATTACCTGTACATTTGTTTACGTATAATAGCGAAGGATTCAAGAGTCTACTGGAATATTAGTTACTCCCAATATTGCTGGTATTTACAAGAAGTACATGACTGATTGTAAAGCAAGATCAAACGCTTTCTGTTGTAAATAACTAGGGCGGCACAACAATAGACAAATTAATAATTCATATTTTTTTTCTTTGATTCGCCAACACAATCTCGATTGTATTGTATCTAATATTATGATGTTTTTGTGTTTTTAATTTCGTTCAAGTAGTCTTATACTTGGACGAGATACTAATACATAATTATTTTCTTCTGATATCATTAAAAAGTTTTTCTCTCGTCCTATATATTATTTAATTTCTTCATTATCACAAGTCGCGTCACGATTCTTGATAAACGGAAAACATTTTAAAATAAAACATTGACTTTAGACACGGCAGTATCGCTGTCGAAGCGCGAGTCTTGGATCAATATTTTCGAAGAGATAAGAAATCTAGGCTAAAATAAGTTTTAGTACTTTTAATTTAGGAAATGTATATACCCAGTACAAATCTATACATGTACATATGTATCTAAATCTATTATTATTGCAATAAACCAATACTCATCCACAGCTGAACAATATAATACTCACTTAGCCTTCAGTTTCCCACAATCAGCTACACGGCTACTTTCCTTAAATTGTCACTCTAGTCTCAACGATTCCTATATTAGGATAAAATTACAAAATACGACGATTATGAAATCATATTTACAGCCTGTACTAAAGAGTTCAACGAACGATATAAATCTTTGGTCAGATAAGGATAAGGAGGGCGCGTAAAACAGTGAAATAAAAAAAAAAGCTCGATGTGTTGCGTAAATTTCGAAGGAGCATCGACCGACCGCGATGTTTGTAAATCGGCCGAAAAGATAAATAAGACCAATAATCGTTTGTCACCGGGCGAAGAGACCCGGCTGTTGGTCGAAGACGCGAGATCTATAAATATATTCAACACACCTCGCAGATTCGCAAACATAGAATAAAAGTAAAAATAAACATAAGAACGACGATGTTCCGGATCTCTCCGGATAGACGATAGCCTAATTCTAAATTAAGAGTAAAAAAAACTTAGTAAACAAGACTACAATACTAGTTTCTACAAGACTACTTTCCTATATATCAAGAAAGAAGCAGGATTACATTGAAATTTGGACGTAAGCTGTCACAAGCTTGTGTACCGTTTTCTGATAATGTAAATAAATACCACTAATAGTGTTCTAATATAACAGTTAAGAGAATTACCACTTCAATAGTATATATTGTTTATTACCGTACCTACGGTAATAGTAATGCTTTATGTTCGACTCGACCACTTGACGGTCACTAGTAAGATTAAAAATGTTTAATAGGCATGACACATTTAGACGCAAGACAACTCACGATATCAGACCGGCCTTAACAAAATTTACAAATTATTTATACGAACAGATGGCCTCGATTGTAGTGTGTTCGAGTGTCAGACAAGTATGTAACTATTTCTGCGACACTTGTCATTTCAATAATGAAGTACTTGTCGTTAATGAGGGAATTGTTTTGTTTTTCAAATAGATTAACTGCGGATGTTTTATCATATCTAATAATTTAGTTAGTTGAAGCGACAATAGGTAATACATTGGTGTATTATGAAACGGATTTGAAAGGATTGAAAGAAGCATTCCTTTAAGTGTATGATGCAAGTTTTGTAAATTAAATTTCAACGGCTTCTTTCAGATTTCAGAAGATAGCTTCATGTTTTACTTCCATGTGTGTGTGTGACATTGTTTGAAGCTATTACGGTTGTTCACTAGTCTAGTATGTATTTATTTTTACACGTGTATGTGCATGTGTTTGATGAAACCTGTCAGTTTAAAGTGTGTCCATTCTCATAACAATTTTTTTGGAAATCGTAATTATCAGTTCTATTGCCTATAATAAATGTTAACCTAAGGAACAAAAAAGAAAATTACAACTTCAAAAATTGATATTGGCTTGGGATAATTGATTCGATTTTTTTTAAGACATTCAAATATAAAAAAAAAAGAAAATCTAAAATCGAATTAAACGAATAATCTTGTCCTTTGTCTATTTTATAAGCGTGCTTGTTTTTTGTTGGTTCTGATTTTTTATCTCTTACACGACCTACTTACTATAACAGATACGTACCCAGCATCAGAGCACCTTGGATGAAATAAGTATAATAATTTAAATCGATTTCGGTTAATTCAGGCTTTAAAACGGAGGTAATTTTTAAAATAAGTACCTACTACAGACTACATCCCAACAAGAGTTTCAGTGATTAAATCCGTTAATAGTTAAAATATTCTTAAAAGCTAGTGCCATTGCATAACTCATCGCTTCCAATTTGTCTGGTAGCGAAGAAATATCTGATAATAATTAACGGCGAAAATGACGAGTTTCTATCATGTGTGTTGATAAAAAAAACAGGTGTCGACATCGCGTGCGGTGCGCGGCCACGCCCCCTGCGCGGGCGCAGCGCCGAGCGACGCGGCCGTCCTTCGCACAGTCAAGGCCGCCCACGCCACCTCACTCACACAAAACCTGATCCCGGCCCGTTCTGTTTACAAAGCCTCGAAACCAGTTCCCCATTATGAGAACGCACGTGATCTCAACAACCACATCGATATACACTCGATTAATCCAACTAGCCAGAGCACAGAACGAAAATGTCAATGACTCTACATTTTAAATTCGGTATTTACTTGTCACAGTGGCACGTAGAAGTGAGAAACCTGACGACAATAATCATTTTAGTCACGTACAAGGAGATTCGCGAGATAGCGTTATCAGAATATACCTAAAGCAGTAAAGAGATTTATAAAGCAAAGAAAGCGTAAGTAGCGCGAAACTAAAACTAAACAATGACGTTTAGTAACATAATAAATTAGGGGGAGCAGATACCGCGGCACCGGTGTTTCTTGGCAGAGCTCTCGCCGCGTCTAACAACACAGACGTCAATATAAACAAGGTATTTAGCAACAGACACACACACAGGCAGTGAGGACGATTGAGGCCCGAGGGACACTCGCATTTACGAAGTCAGATTCGACGATCTTTTAAAGACTACATAAAGATATTCTCACAAGAGATATATTCGGTTACAACAGTGAGATTTGCATATAACCTTGGCTCCGGACATGAATAACATACCGCGTTACAGAGTGCTTTCAACGCGTCCGTTGATCGTGGCTGTGAGTTTACAAGAATGATTGCGATGAAGTTAACTCGGGTTGTTCAGGACATGCAGAGATTAATGTATTAAGTGAGACCGCAATTATCGTCCCATTGTCGGCGGCAAGGTGTGGTGTATATCATTAGATGGAGTGTCACGTGAAGTGGGCAGGGTTATAGGTAGGAGAGTGACAATGGGCACGTGCGTGGGCGACCGCCGAGGTCCTAATTAGTGGAGACACAACCCCGACGCGACCTCTCGCCACCGACAATCAACGCTTAATTGAGTAAAGTGGACCGACAAAAGCCAAATTGCGAATTTGATGCGCTTTGTTCTGAGCTAAGGTATAGCCGTAAATCTAGATTATACAGATTTTAGAAGGTTAGCTGTCGCATTCGAAATAAGAACATCGACGGTAACGTTTACTACTCGTACCTATTCTACTTCTCGTACTATTTACCAATATACATAGAGCGATACTCATATAAATAATCGAATTGGCCCACCAAAAAAAAAGACACATCGAAAAAACTCACAATATTAACTAGTGCGATAATTGCTGAAAGCGATATCGTCCAGGCAATCTTAGTTTGGAAAACAATATGTGGAAAGGGTGGTATATTTATGCCGAATGCGCAATTAAACCATTCTGCCATTACAAGCTCACAGAATCCCGAAACCGAATGGATATATAAATGAACTCCGAAAACGCGGCAAAAGTTTTTCTATATCCGTTGTACAAATAAATACGCGATCGGTGTTATTCTCTGTTACGAATAAGATCGATGTTACTATTTTCGGCGGAGCAAATCCACAAGGCGGATTCCGTCGGAAATAACTCCGTGTTTTACCATCGCACAGTGAGCCACTGTAAATCTTTCGCGAGCGCGAGTCGATTGTGAAAAACACTCCTGTTATCTACGGACCTAGATATTTATTTCGAGTGGAACGACATGGAGCACTTAAAACTGATGGTTTTATTCAATATGACGAAGCCATAGAAAAATACAGTAAATAGGAATAAACAGAAAGTAGACCAGATGTTACTAATTAAATATTTGATGTTTACATACACACCGTGAAATTACGTATTAATGAAATTTCATATCCACGGTAACTAGCAGGCGCTACTGCATAGTACACCCAAACTTATAAGACTAAAATTATCTCTTTATCCTGCAATTTCCCTTCAAAACGTTGTCCTTCAAAGCGGAATACAGTAACATTTGGACATTACTGCTATGCATTAAAATAACTGTAGCAAAGTTGTAGTAATTCCCCAGATGGACTCTGCAGAGTCTTACTACTCTAAAAACATATGTATTACAATTATCCAGTACATATACCTACATAATAAGCAATTAGTTTATCTCAACTTTGTCCATGTATCTATGAGATTTACTCACAAAATAACCTATGACCACACGGAGTAAAAACCTTTCAAATGATAAAAGAATTATTGATATTGGCTTCCCGTTTAATAGCTCCCATTACCTTTATTTTGCCAGGATAAAAAATAGCCTATGTGTTCTTCCAGACTATAATCTACCAGCCAGATCCGTTCGTACGTTACGACGTGACTGAGCAACAAACATCCGTACATTGACATTTATAATATTCGTAGGATAGGATAAACACAACTATCAAACTCAGATTCTCTTAATATAATATTAGCATCGAGTGTTACGATAAAGTAAAACGAATGCAGAACTAATTCATGACGATTCTATAGATTTGGATACGATCAAACAATCACATCAAAATTCAAACTGAGAAATTGATAAAAGAAATTAAGTAAAACCCGAATAAAATTCTGAGATATATTCAATCGGTACTTTCCACTGGCCTATTTCGATAGACAGCATAACAACATATTAGATCTTGGATGTGTCATAAAGACAATTTCCACGCGAATGTACCTAGCATTGAGTGTAAACAGTTGCGACAGTATAAGTATAGTCAGTAATCAAACTAGGGTGAAAACAAGCCAATATGGTGACTTGGTGCCACTGTTAAGAATTAAGTAAATTAATTACCACTATGTGTTACAACATTAATTTAGAAGACTAATTAATTATGGAAATGATATTAGTATTTAAGATCTGCGCTGGAGTTTTACACAAAAATCCGAGCCGATAATCAATTAATTAAGATACTCGTATAAAGACAACTACATAATACAAAAAGAAATTTTAAAATCGGTTCAGAGGTTCTCGAGAAATCAGGTAACATACATAAAAAAAAAAAAAAAAAAAAACATAGGGTCGAATTGATAACCTCCTCCTTTTTTTGGAAGTCGGTTAAAACTGGGCTATGTATGGATAACTAAATACAAAACAATACAACAAAATATAAAAAATACTAATTTTGATAAGAATATTATATTACGGTAAACTTTAATAACATTTATTTTGCATAAAATTTGTATCATTATATTTCTACTAGTGGTCCGTTCCGGCTTCGCTCGGATGTTGTCATATAAAGACAATCAAAATAAATACTACCCTATCTTTCAACTTGGATCAAACTGAACACGGTGTGCAAATAGATCGATTAGTTAGATTAGTTTAGTAATTTATGAGTCCATCGCGGACAAACCACGTGACGAGTAATTTATGTACGAGTATATAGAGAAGATGAAGCGATCTTAGAAACTGTCTCCAAGAATACAGCAAGACCGCAGAAGAGATAACCTCTGTCAAGCCAGGTCTGATTGTGATATCTACTTAGTTTGATTGATAAAGTGATATTGGCGAAATGACCCTACGGTTATCGTCGCATTCGAATATAATTATATTCGTACGTGTTTATTTATCGCCATCGAGTCGTCAGTACTTTGTTTACTGTATACACATATGCTTGCAAATTATTTATTTTATTTTCCCGTTTATATTTCTATTACATAGAGTTCGTATGCGTCTGGTCACAGGATGTTACTCTTGATATCTAAATTACTTTAATAGATTTAATATAATAATTAATAAATTGAACCTACTAGATTTAAATATTCCAATTACAATTGTTTTGTTTTACTAATATCAGAAAAGCCAAAGTGTCGGATCGGGCTGAAACTTTGAAAACAGTTATAGTCTGGAAGAATACATAGGCTACTTTTATCCCGGGAAAATATCGGGTAAAGGGAACCACACGGGTAAAACCGCTACTAGTATTATAAATGATAAAGTTTGGATATTGGATATTTGTTGCTCAATCACGTCGGAACCGCTGAACGGATCAAGTTGAAATTTAGACTGGAATGGGACATAGGCAACCTTTTATCACGGGAAAAGAACAGAAACGGAAACTATGCGTTGTATAAAACGTACTGAACTACTCGTTTGTAGGTAAATTCAAATTGAGGGTGAAAATGATAATGTCGAGTTGAACAACGTCTGTTGAACGTATTATACTTGTAAAGTAGGCAGCAACAAAGTTCTACTACTTCTGTAACACACGGCTGTTGTTACATAAAATTATGGTTGTTATTGCTATTTTGAACATTTGTCACTATAAAATAGATATTTTTCAAGTTATGCACCAATCGCACTCCGAAGGGATGATCCCAATCGAGCTTAGCTTTAAAAAAAGCATTAGTCGATGAAAGCTAAAGAGCTAAAGAAAGATAGAGTCTAGACAGGCCTGGATTTAGAGGTTTGTTGGGACCTGGTGTTCTTGGGACCACAGTTACACATATAATTTTCTAAATAAAATTAATATATTTTTGGTTTCGAGATTTTCATTAAACAATTTATTGCAAAATCAAGTAGATAATAAATGCAAAAATAGTAAAAAGAAAAGTTGTTTACTAGTCGAAACTTGAAAGATGTTTTTTTCGAAGTCTCTTTTGTGGAGCCCACGACGACTGTAAGCCCGGATGCTCTTCCTTAAATCTGGCCCAGTGTTTAGGAGAGACCTTTACTCAGTAGTGGACCAACTAAACTAACCTGGAGCAGTTATTACAGATGAACATTACAATTAACTCGTGACAGAACACAATTTGTAGACAAATTTTATTAATTTATTTCACTAGTTTATATATTTTTTTCTGCTGACGCGAAACATTTTTAGTTGATTAATGTTCAATTTGATTTGTTTTGTCAAAACCACCCTCAACATTTTTGAGGGTAAATTAACTAATTTTTTTCATGTGATGAGTCATAACGTGCCCCGAACCGGTTTACGGGTTATCACTTTCTAACTTTTAAGATACGTAAAAAATGTAAACAGCGATTTGCGCTTACAGAAGATATGAAAAAGAAACAAAACAATTAAGTTTTTCAATTCACAGCGGACGAATCACAGTTTAAATTAAATCACTTTTTGTTGGCATTTCAAGTGATATCGTAAAAATATTGGCAATGTGTATTGGCTCTCCGTGTTATCGTACTGAAATAGATCGACCTAATAAATAGGAAACGAGACGGCAACGCCGCAACGCGTCGATGCGGATGCGGCGTACGCCTAGTGCCGAGACCGTTGCACAATACGGCATATATTTGAATAAACAGCTGCACCTATATCGAATGTTTACTACGGATCATTGCAAAATTTGCCATACATGAGAATTTTAATGGTCGAATTATCAGGGCCAGATGACTCAGTAAAACTGTAACTGCTCAAGGGGACGGACAAAGGTTCACGTGTTAATGAGTATTTTTGTTTACGACTGGCCTAGTGGCTTAGTTGGTGGTAAGTTTGCCTACGGAGCCGTAGGTCGTTCCAGAGCAAATATTTGTGTGATGCATACAAATATTTGTTCTTTGTCTAGGTGTCTCTATGTACAATAATTATGTATTTACAACTATTTAAGTAAGTACTGAATTTTATCAGCTATTTGGCCCGAATAGACCTTTGTTTAGGGACAACATAATGTTGTGTGAGAAATGTCTGCCAATATTTATTTTTAAACTTGTATATATTATTTATTTAATGGTTCAATAACATGCGTTTTAAAAATAACTTTGTAAGTGTTTTTGTTTTTTCTTTGTTTTGTCTTTGTTTTTGCCCATAGTTGTTTTGGCATAACCCGTATAATATTTCGGATATTATCAAGCCGACACGTTTTTTCACAGTTTTAGCCAGAGACTATGGCTCTTCACAGCTATCATTCACCACATATTAGCTTTTGTTCACCAACCATTTCATCTTTCGTTCAGGTCTGGGTTTCTAAAATCGCATAAAACCCTCCGTACAGCAAGTCCTCTATCGATTATCGATGAATCGTGTGGAAACGAGCCAGATCCCCCTCACTTCCAAACAATTAACCTACTAACTAACGTCACTAACGTCCATATTTCACTAACATTGCAAATATTGTACTTACTCCTTGTACATATATTTTGAAGTGCATTGAAAACGTAAACAACGATATCGAAGTACGCAATAAGACATAACATATTACTCTTGATAAAACACAAAATGGCAACGAGTTCGAAGCCCTCGGCTCGGCTGATTTTAACTTAATGAGCAGTAAATCTACTCATGATAACAATCCAAAGTTCGAGCACAATAACTTCGGTATCTCGCAAGATATTATTGCCATTACGTTTGCGGTTGATACATTGTTTCTATTTTGATTTATTGAATTAGTAAATCACGAATAACAAACTGAAGACAAATGTCGTTGTTACGGTGTTATACATGTTAACTTTGAGGTGTATACGGAATAAATTGAAGCTGTTTATTGCAATGTACGTTCTGACATTTAAGTAATTTGGACACAAATGTAATTAAAATTAAACTGCTTAATTGTTATGATAACGTTGTAACGTTGTTCTGGCCTTAACATAATAAATTCAATTTGAAGAAATAAATCTTAGTTATAGACAGATCAGTTTACACACTAGCGTGGGATAGTAAATAATTGTTCCACAGCTTTTGTCTCACAGCAAATAGTTCAATCGTGCCTGAGGCAACATTTCAAAGTTAAAAGATAAACAAATCGGTAGACAGGTCTGCGCAGCGAACGTTTAGTATATCAAATGTAGTAAGCAGTAAAATGATACATTACAAGTCTGCAGAATATGATACTCCATAAAACGATTGAAAAGATCCGTAAATTGTATTATTACTTAGAACTTTCAATGAACGCCATGGAACAGTTAATTGCGTCAGCTCAGCTATTGCGCTGGGAAAATACGTATAATGTTGGAAAATATCGACCTAAAGTATTCTATGTTCGCTTTTTAAGGGCTTCATTTAGATTCTTCGTGAAATAATTCAAATTGTTATGCTATTTCACTACAGAGTTCCATACACTGTTATTAAGGATAACGCGCATGCTGTTATTAATTAAAGAACTTATATCACGATGCCTAGAATGAAAATATAACTGAAACCGAACTAGAGTATCTTGACCTGAATTTTCTCCCAATAAAAATATTGATTCAACGCAATGTGTCTTGATTTAAACCCTGTACGTCACATGCACTACTGTTATGTATAGGGGAATATATTTCAGAGACTACTCCGTGATATTTATGACTCGTTTCGCGTTATAATTGTCACAATTTATTCTATTACCGGCATGCCAGTTCATTGTAAAATCTGGATGGTAGCGTTAATGAACGCAACCGGATCATCATCAATCACTCTCATAACTCGTCATGTCGCTGAATTTTAATTGGTAGTAGTTGTGCACTAGTTAAAATGATTATACTAAATATTTCGTGAATATAAATTTATTTTTATTGAATAGATCGAACTAAAATGGGTTTCCATAGTGATAATAGTTTTAAATTTACAATTATCGACAAAAAACCATGACACGAAATGTAAAAGAAGAACCAGAGTAATCGAATCAAGCGCATTCCTTAGGAAGGAGGCTTTACTAATTTTACATCTCTATATAAAAATGTTATGTTTGTTTGTGTACGCTTCAAAAACTCAAAAAGTTCTGCACCGATCGAGCTGAAATTGTACAATGATATATAATCCGCATCAAGGATTGTTTTTATCTAATTTTTGCATCACAATATGCCACAGCGAAGCGTGGCAGGGTACAGCTAGTATTATGTGTATATTGCGAACATTTTCATGTCTTGTATCCGTAAAATTATTTCGTTGTAGTAGTCAGTTGCTTAACCAGTTATTTTACTCTATACTATTTGACTAATGACTATTATATTATTACTTACTATCCCTTCCAACGATTTCTACAAGTTGTTTTAATTTTGGTTTTCATCTTGACAGCCAGTTTACTACGTCTTAAAAGCTTTTAACTGTACGGAAATTGTGATTCGGTGTCTTGTCTGGTTATTTTAAAGCCCTATACTTAGATCATTATCTACCGTATTTCAATCTATTACTGGTTTATCGCCCCCTCGCTATTATTTAATTATAGCTGTTAAGCGATTGAATCGGGGCAATTACTCAACGCTTTCTGCACTGAGATGGTTTCTTATAAGCATGCGCATTATAGATAGGTATGCAAATAAACCGTACGTGCATACAGAGGAACAATAACTGTAACCACAGAGTAGTTAAAAGGAACAGTAGATTTAATAGGCGTCCAGAGTTCAAGAAACAAAACAAGCTCAAGGTCTCGCGGAATGTGTGAAACTTCACAAGTGCAGGAAATAGGCATTCTGTCTGCGCCGACTTCCTGTGGTGTCAGCCGGTTCTTAGTCTCCGACCGTGGTCCCAACCGGTAGAATTGGATCAAATCAGCTGACTCGATCGCAAGGACGTGCTCGTTCGACCGTATAATCGAATTCTTACACATGCTTTGAAAGTCTTCCAGCTTTTTATCGACTAAGCTCTCGTTATCGATTACCTTTGTTATCCAAACGTAGTCGTTATTCCTATTGTTATGCACCTCGTTCTAATTAGTTTCGTTGTTTATGACTTTGTTTGCTTCAACGTTCATAGAAATGACATTATTCGAAACCTTGAACCTGATTGTAATCAGTTCAGCTATAAAATCGAATAGAAACCGTTTCATGTTAATAGCTAAGCGGAGATAAAAAAAATCAATTCGGCCAATTCACGTGACCACAATGCAAGCCGTGGAAGGTGAGAAAAACAAAATGGTGAGTACCTAGAACTATTTCGGGAGTTGGCTCGCGTCCATCGCGAGTTGCTTTACCTATGTTTAGTAAGTACCTATATCAATCACCGTGAGAATTATTATTCTAATGTCATATCGGATCGACGATTGGAATTTTAATGGGTTTGAGAGGATTCGCGTAATCCGAAGCACAGACAACGGAAAATACGGAAATAAACACACTTGAAAATTTTCCGCGTGTAGGTATTAATAAATCTAGAGCCACGCCTCTGTTAATGATATCGCATATCGTTAATGTAGACCGTAAGGTGATCAGTGTCACGGCCAACATTATCGTGATTACGATAAAAATGTCTTGATCGATCGTCGGCAGGTATTTTCCCCTTACTAGTCCTGATACTGAATGAAAGTTTACGTACGTTCTGGTGGTACTCAAGTTTTAGTGAAAGTATAATCGATAAAATTTCATTGATCGATATGATTAAGTTTAGAACTTTATGTTACCATCTGAAATATAATATTGTACATAATTGATGACTTGATTAGTAGTGCAGATAAGATAACCAATCAAAATATTTTATGAACTCGCTACAAAATTCTAAGATAAAAATTATTCTTAGAAAAGAATATTTAAAATTCTGTTCCACTTTCATTTCGTGAAACCTCGAAATTACGAGTCCCCGAGGGTACTACGAGTTTAATGTTAAAACCGATTTCCCAAGATACTCAAAGTTTAACTTTTAATAACGTAAAAGTACGGTCTGTTGATCTCTGTTCCAACCTCTATAATCCTATTTCATTTAATGAGATTATAGGATGACGGGGGATGTCTGACATCACTTCAATAGTTTACTTAATGTCCCTTCATACCATTCAAAGTGAAAACGGGGCGACGGTTTGTAATCTACTTTGTTCTGCTACGTTTTTTCTTTTGACAAATTATAACGGGTTTTCATTGAAGTCTTGAAAAGTAGGTCTTCTTCAATGGACAAATTATCATTTTGTAGTCTTCAATCGTGTTTATATTTACAAAAGGTTTTGATTATTATCAAATTTTTACTGGGGTAATTATACATCTAGAGCTGGTATATACCGGGACTTGATGCCCTTAACAATATTTAATGTCGACGGATCTGAATTCTAGTTGGTGAGTCATCATAGGGATGCGAGAGATTGGAATAATAGTTCTTATATTACATACATATTACTCGTAGTATGGAAATTGTTACGGCGAAAAAAAAATTGATAGAACAAAGGAACTACTATGATACAATGATTATGGGAGAGTCCATTATTTAGTCGATTTAATCCACGTCCGCAGGCTTTACAGTTGCAAGGTCCGATGCCAAGGTATAGTGAGTTTTGACACCAAATATATTATATTAACAGCAAACCGCGGTTTTAATAGTTTTATCTTTCAGATGTTTTTGATTGAGCAACAAACTTCAAACTTCCTAGTTTATAATATTTGGTTTAACAGCCAAATTAATGCATAATACGCCCGTACCAGCTGGGGCATATTCCTATTATAAAGAGCAAATTTGTTTGTTTGTTTATTTGTAATTAGGCTCCGAAACTACTGGACCGATTTCAAAAATTTTTCACCTTTGAATATTATCCCCGAGTAACATAGGCTATATTATTAGGAATCCTTACTAAAACTCCAATAATGTAATATAAGGGTAAAAAAGACCTCTTACGTCGCGTGATGATGATAGAACAAAATCATTTACTACGACTTTGCAGAACTCATCATTATCTACAAAAAGTGTCGCGACAGCATATGTCTAAATATTATAGTTATTATGTCACAGTAAGCAGTTTTTATTCTAAAATTTAATCCACGTCCGCTTGAGGGGTTAAGACCTTTGATTAATCCTTATCAAAATAAATTACTTTATATTCAAGACGGCTTTAATACCTTTTTATAATTTTTACATTTCGGAAGATATCACGAGTTTAAAAATGCAAGTATTAGAAAAAGTCGCGTGGTTGTCGCTCACCGCGCTCAGCTAGCCAGCATGCGATGTAGGCTCCATGTAAGCGTCACTGGGGTATCTATTTAAAGTGCCATCGCGCTCGGCTCCCTACGCAGCGTTGTGTGCGTGATCGTATGATTTTAGCTTGAAAAATTTTGAATTCGTTTCGTAGGTAAATAAGTATATGATAATATATATTATATTTTAATGTAACTATTCAAACTGCTTATAGTAGTATTTTATGGGTATTCCTGTTCAAAATTTAGTAAAGGTAGTTTTCTAAGCCCATATTTTTAATTTTCTTTCAATAAGTACCTACTACTTACCTGATAATAAATATTATATTTTAATTATTCAAACAGCTTAGTACTTCATATAGTTCAATAAGCAAAGTTTAGTAAAAGCCTGTTTAATTATTTATTTCCTTCTATTTTCATTTTATAATGCCCAAAATGCCAAAAAGATCAAGATCTCAACTTTCTAAACATAGTTCCCAGGCGAGGGCAATAAAATACGGCGTAATGAGGAATCTTCTTCAGAAACTGAAAATCGCTTTGCAAGTCGGAGAACGCGTCGCAATCGCGTGCTAGAGAGTCAAGTATCGAGCGTTCGCAGCGGCTTGCTGAACAAAATTTTATCACTGGCCCAGCAGCTGGTCAACTTGTTCCAACTGATCTGCCAATCCCTTTTAAACCAGGTGAAATCATCTTCGCGTTAACTATTAACAAGTCCCAGATAAACCTTTTATTAGGGATCGACCTACGAAAAGAATAGCCTATGGCATATATATGGCCTATCACGTTTCGAACTCCTGAAAATGAATTTATTTTGCTCCACAACTAAAACTACTTCAAATATCGTTTACCGATTTAAAAAACTAATGGCTTTTGTTTTGTAAATAATATATATATGTACGTAATACAAAAATGCTGTAAAAAATTATATAAACTTCCTTTATAATTTTACTTTTTTTTGAAACCCGATACAAAAAAGGGTGTATGTGTGTATAGCCGTGCAAAGCGGGCGGGCCGCTAGTATAATATAAAGAATCGTATTCTTATGGTTTACAGTTTACACTCTCGTACTGGGTATTGTCGGAATGATTTAAGATGAAGTGTACACAAAACGAGTAAGGAGTAATTAATCTAAGTAAACTCGGTCAGAGCGCACTTGTACTGAGTAAGGTAAATCACGTCTGAGATCCTTCCTTGATCTTGAGAAATGACCTTTATTTCTTCCATTTTAGCGCACCCCAGAGAGCAAAAGAGAAACAAAATCATTTGTCACTGTTTTAAATTGAATGCATTTTATCTTCTTAAATAATATCTTTTGGATAAAGTATAGACCGCTCTAAAAATGGCTCAACCTCAGCTAACGCTACGTTTTGTTCGGGGACGCGCCTTAAGCTCGGCGATACCAATGTTAATCCATAGGTGCATGTGGATATACCGTTAGCCGTGTGACAGAGTGCACCCGAGCTAGCGAGGTCAAGGCGCGCCAGTCGTTGGCACCGCACCAGAGTTCAAGCTACGACCACAGGGCAACTTGTGGAATCAATCATGCTGACATACATACTGACACGTATTAATTACATTTGTGCTTTTGACGTTTGATATTTTAGATGTTTAAATAGTGCCAATGCATGATCGAAATGAAAATAAAAGTGGTCAAGTGCGAGTCGGACTCGCCCACGAAGGCTACCGTAGCAGCGAGTAACATAATATAAAAGTTCTTGTAGTTCGTTGTTACTTTAATCAGTGTTTTAACAATAGTCAATTTATGACGTATTAAAATAAAACTACTTACTAGTACTACTACTCATTCAAACCAATTTTCGTTGATAGTTTACATGGTAATGTATATCATACACTTTTTTTTTTTGTGTCATTCGCTTCCTTTAGAAGTTAGAGGGGGGGGGGGACACTTTTTACCACTTTGGAAGAGTCCCTCGCGCAAACTATTCAGTTTAGAAAAATATTGTTTGGAACCTCAATATCAAATTTTAATGACCTATCCATAGAAACCCCACACGTATGGTTTTGATCAAAAAAATTTATTTGTGTTTCAGTTCTAAGTATAGGACACCCTTAAATTTTTTTGTGTTTTTTCTATTTTTTGTATCAAAATCTTAATGCGGTTTACAGATTACATCTACTTACAAAGTTTCAATATTATAATAGCTGTTATAGTTTCGGAGAAAAGTGGCTGTGACATACGGACGGACAGACGGACAGACAGACAGACAGACAGACGTGACGAAACTATAAAGGTCCCGTATTTTGCTACGGAACCCTAAAAATGGTCGGTTTTAAGAACTTACGTCATAATGTTTTAGAAAACATTTATTTAACTTAGCACGAGCAGCAGTCGCGTATTGTTAGATACTCTTCATTTCACTAGAAAACATCGGCCGAGTTTTTTAATTGAAACTATCTGCCCTACGCCGTAGCAGTCACCATAGGCATAGTTTTAGTATTATAGTATTCCACTCCTAGTACAAATGTGCCTTATTTTGTAAGTGTTACTTTGTTAGTGTATTAGTTTGTGGTGGCTAGTGTGGGAGTCGCGTATGTAGTTGGTCGGCCTGGACTCCCGACAACTAGTCACGATTTCGAAGGTTCGAAGGTTACGAAATTGTGAAGCTAAACCACAATAAAAGCCATAACCAAGTTGAAGTTAAGGTCGCTATAAACGGTAGCGGTTTTAATAACTAACAGTAAGTTGTAATTTATAATTTGGATTGGCAGAGGCGACATACCAGCATGTACGCCACAAGTTTAATTTTGTAATTTCAATCAGAAGGAGTTCCTGTGTTCCCACGTATTTTTACAGTTCCGATGACAATATAAATAAACATGACCTGATTTTACACTCAAGATTTGGCAAAAAAACTTCACAAAGATCAACAACATTTGATACATAATTTTAATTCTCTTAAACACTTTTAAGTTGATTTATAAATCGCTTCAAGTCGTACATTGACCTGACAAACAACAAATTGAAAATCGATTGATTAAAATTCGAGGTTGTTGCCAGTTTTATCCTAATCAATCCAATCACACTAACCGCTTTGTCTATTTAAGCCGGTCGACATTGAGACTTAATTTTCGTCGTCTGTGTTATTGGGGCTCAATACGCAAAGGTTTAAGACGGACAAGACTTATATTTTATGTTTGAATATACGATTTCTATTTCAATATCTAACCTCGTAACAAACCTCAGTTGTTGATTTTTCAGAAATATATTTTTATACATTTATATTTAAAGTAAGATTTACCCATTGTATTAACAACTTATTAGAAAATCCGTTCGTTTTGTTAATATACCAACTTTTTCATCAAAAATAGATTTGGGCTTGATCGTACTTTGACTGATGTAAAATATCGATGCGATTTATGACCGAGCGTGTTTACCTAGAAAAAACCAATTCAAACTCGATTTGAAGACTGGTGTCTTCAGTCCAATGAAAGATCCATACGTGCAGCATATTCATATACATTTATGTACTTATACATTACATAAATATTACACTATTAAAATGTATTCATTCTAGTGTGGGTCTTTTAATAGATACAGTCCAGTAAAAGACCCAGACGTTCAGCATATTCTATCGTTGTCCTTACATATGTACATTACATAAATGGGTTATAGGCGATTCGCCACAAAGTAAATTCGTCACAATTTGTATACTCCATACATTCAAAGTAAACTCGCCACAACTTATAAAAAAACAAATGAACAATGTCACAGGTGAATAAAGTTGTTGTAAATTCGTCACAGATTTTTGTTTTATGTCATTTTGGCATAAAGTAGGGTTAGCAAGTAATATTTAGGGTTATAGGCAATTCGCCACAATTTATTGAGTTAGGTAAGTACTCGAAATGATACAAAGATTTTAAACTATGACAACAAATAACTAATGGCTCATTCCATGACAAACGCTATAATCTTTGTAGTTAAATACTAGGAAAACCTGTCTTTAGGACATTTATCATATAAATTTCAAAGACGATAATTATTGTATGTGGTGTCCATTTCGGTAAATTTTACATTTGTTACATAAAAGTTGTTTTTTCACTAGTGTAGGTTACCGCGGAATAGCGATACACTTGACTGATATATCCCCTGATGCTAAGCAATGATGTGGTCTACGCTATACCATCCCCAGAAGTACATATAGAGCTGATAAAACTGAACAAAACTTGAAAATATGCCTTCCAAAACAAACGTTTGTAGATTTGATACCTTTTTGTAATGGTAGGAATCTCTTTGCAGAATCCTCCTGGGATTCACAGCCGATACCTTTGCTGTAATGGGCAAACATGTTTTTAACATCAGTAACATGTCCTTCTAATCTCGTCACTCTATACTATAAAAACCTATGACTTCATGACCTGCTCAAAATTTGATTTTATTTTTCTCGAATTTATAACATCTTCGCATCTTGTAAAATAACGTTTTAGACGCTTAATACAACAAACATTACTTGGTAACCCTACTTTTGCAATAAATCAATAGTTTAAAACTAAAGAAACACGCTTGTACAAAAGATCCAACTAAAAGTTTTCTTGCTTTTCTAAAAACTTTGTGTAGTAAACAAAGTTCTTAATACTTATGATCTTGGTAAGGTGATCGTGGTGAGGTGATCGATAAGAATGGTTGGTGGGACAACTCTACAAAACCATTGCATTCTCATCGGTCCTTGATAAGAATGCAAAGTTTCAAACTAATCGTGTTGTTTAGAAATTGGTGAAAATCATATTCAAAGATTCCGTTAAATAGAAACATTGATTCATAGATTCATACATACCAAGTTAATAAAATCGTGTTAAATATTATGTGAAATGAGAGATTACTTAAAAAGGCTAGGTACTAAAAATATCTGTCTGAGTAGACTTTTCCAGATAGTTATAATTTTGGTATCTTCAAATCGAGTTGAATCGGTTTCTACTAGGTAAGCTTAATCGAAAACCGCATCGTCGTCAAGGCGGTCAAGTGTAAACCTATGAAAGTAAAAAATAAAATCTGATTTTTACTTTGTATGTTGTATATTATGTTGTCTGTTTATATTTTTAATTTTGTGCCTCTTAGTTTTAAGCTTAAGAAAAATAATTATATATAAAATACTACACATTCATTCTTTGATTTTTCTGCTGTCTATACATAAAAAAACACTGTGGCGAATTTACAATTGATAAATGAGGATTTATCAAAAAAATAGAATTGTGGCGAATTTACACACATTTATTTTTGTGGCGAATTAACTTTGTGGTGAATCGCCTATAACCCACATAAATAATACACTTTTCAAATATATTGTTTCTACGTCTATCAGTCTATTATATTCTCTATGTGTTCTGGTATGTTTTAAGTACGCTACGCTTTCTGATCTAGTTCAAAGGTTGGTAGTAAAAGCCATTTGATGCCTAAGCCACGGGTCCCTACATAAAAAATCCGTATTCAGTCTGTGGTATTGATTGTCTTACATTCGGATAGATGCGTTACTTGAAGAAAGTTCTCCTTGTATCTATTCTGATTGTATCCTATTCAGGATATCCATCCTTATTTTTTGTTCGTCGTAATACTTTTTATTAATTTGTCATTATCAGAATGGATCATATTTTTTCCTGATCACTAAATTACCAAATGTGTCGCTAATTACTTACGTGAGCATCATAAAGATAGTAAATAGATAACGCAGGTGTTGATCTGTCTGTTCGGTGAACGCTGAACACAATACGCAAAAATATATATTTTGATGGCCCTAAGAAAACATATTAACATGTGCAAAGTAATGTACCCAAAGGTCAAATATACACAATACTGCGAGATTAAACTATTATTGTAAACATTGCAAAGGACTTAAATACTCTACTAGTGACCACGGCCTTTGTAGTGAGACCGAAACGACGAGAGGTAATAAAATCATTTGAATGTTGACGAAGTACTAAGTATATATGATGGTTTTGAAAATGAGTTAAAACCGAGCAAGTTTAAAAGCGAGAGATTAAACTCTGTTTGATTTCTTTTGACGTCATAAGCCCCGAGATATCTATAGCGCTTTGATTTTACTAGTAAATGTTAAAGCTTTTATACTCGAAGTCTGCAATGTTTGGAATACGGCGTCCGCCGGCGATAATTTCTTTCCAATTCTGTTAAATGTCTACCATTTTTAAAATATAAAGTCATTTTCATAAGCAACGACCGATGGCCTCGTTCGAAAATGACTTCAAAACTCTTAAAACAGCAACGCAAAATTGTTGGCTTATTGATTTTTTTATCGGATACATTTCGTAGAGTATGCAACCATTATCTACATGATTTTATTCCATATTGCCTTCTTTTTTTATCGGACTACTCGTAGTTCAAAAAAGCGATTTCTTTTCACAGTTGACGCGCTTCAAAGATTCGAACGAAGAGGTTTAACTTTACTTTTGTTTACGTGCCAAAGCGTTGCCTGAGTAGTATTTTCCCGTTTTTTTTTCTATTTTATAGGCTCACACTTTACCGCCATCTCGCCTGATGTTAAGCGACGATGCGGTCCACGATGGAGCGTGTTTACCTAGAAGAAACCGATTCACTCTCGATTTGAAAACACAAAGATTGTAACCATCGGGGAAAACCCACTCAGGCAACGTATTCCACAGCCTAGACGTTCTTATCACAAACGTAGAGTCAAATCTCTTCGTTCGTGTCTCTGGAACATCAACCATGAAACGATGTCGCTTTTTCGAGCTACGAGCATTCCGATAGAAAAAAGGGCAAGGTGGATGATTACAATCTTAGTTTCTTTACATACGCTCTATCGTAGACCGTATCGTCGCTCATCAGGCGAGATGGCGGTCAAGTGTAAATCTATACACACCTATACCTCCACGAATAGTCAATCTCAGATTTGATGGCGCGAAGACGTGTTTGATCCCACAACCAAACGCGCGAGCAATGCGACGTAATCAGCGCACTGCAATGCCAATTAGGTCGCTGCATTTGACTGTTACTGATTAAGGGCATTATACATTGCACAACCAGTCAACAATTCGCAGATAGGAATGTTCTGGTAGTCGTGACCGCAAGTGGTTTAACCGCAGAGTACGTATTTAGCACCTGTGAGCCGTGCTAGGTTTCCTCACTACATAATCTGCTGAATTAGTTGACACAGTAAGTGTGAGTTAACGCATGGGTCTTTGCTTGCCTGATTGCAAGTGGCTAACTGTAAAACTAGTTCAAAAAAATATTGTAACATAAAAAAAAGTTGTCATTGCTTTGTATAATTTTAATACGTCATAAAAATTTAATCGCAAAAGATGTCACCTGTTGCCTACTTTTTTATCAGGCGATAAATGACATCTTATAAATATACGCTAATGTGAATAGTACTCGTATATTTGCAGTGACGTCACACTATTAAAAACGTAGGCAAAGTCGCATCTGCCAGGCACCTTTTCTTTCGTTCCCAAGACCTACCCAACAAATATATCTTGCTAAACATTGAAAAGTACTAGAAAAGAAAAGACTAGGAGGTAAAACTAGGATTTGTTTTGTTGTTATTCCAGGAAGTGTAAACAGTTTTTTTAGTTTTTTATTAACCCCCGACCAAAAAAAGGGGTGTTATAAGTTTGACGTCGATGTCTGTCTGTCTGTCTGTGTGTCTGTCTGTGGCACCGTAGAGCTCAAACGGATGGGCCGATTTCGATGCGTTTTTTTTATTTGAAAGTTAATATCCGTGCGGGTGTTCTTAGCTATGTTTGGTTAATATCGATTCAAGATGGCCGCCTCCACAAAATGTCGGACAAAATATTTCTTCACAACTTACCTCAATATGAGTATCAAATGAAAGGTCTTGACTAGTAGAACACTGTACACTATAAAAAAATTCAAATCCAAGATGGCCGCCACCACAAAATGGCGAATTATATTATTTTTTTCACTACTACCTCAATATGGGTATCAAATGAAAGGGTTTACTAGTAGAATGTTGTACAGATTACAAAACCGAGGTAGTCGGGGGTTAGTCAAAATTTTTAATTTTGTTCTTGTTTAATTTAAAATTAAACAGGGATTTTAAGTCTAGTGGCATCGCATCTAAAGAGGCTTCTCGAGGCCCCTTTAACTGCGAGGCCTTAGCTACGATACTGTTACAATATTGCTAGCTGATCCTGCAAACACTAATACACGTTTTGATAATTATTATCAATCAAAGTGATGCTTCATTTTATCTCAAGGGTGGACAGTTAAATTACATATTTGGATTTGGACATTCTTCATGCAAAACTAATAAAACCACGATTAAATATAGAAGAATGGGGATAATAGGGTGAAAAATAATTAACTTACGACCTACCAGGTACACATAAATTTCTATCCACCTTTTCGGAGGAGTACGAACACCACCATCGCGATATGTGTTTATGCGTAAGACAAGAATGTTGTCTTTTTTTTGCATCGAATCTATCTAGAAATATTCGTCGCTCTATTCCTTAGTTGAGAAGACTCCTTCTAAACTAAGAGATTATCACAGAGCACCAGTGCTCACAAAAATAAAAACACAGAATCGGAGCGTATTCATAGTCAAGCCGGCCAAGCTCGCCCAAGCTACCTTGCAGTGATCTAGTCAGCACTAATGAACCGGTCCCGTTTTCGTAACATTTTATCAAGCAATTTGCCAAATGCTTTAAATTAAGTGGCACTTGAACAGTGAGCTTTGAAGTTAGTATCAATCAAAATATATTGAAATACGTAAAAACCAATTGCAGCAGTTATGATAAGAATGTATTAATTTAAATACAATACAAATGTTCAATAACTAGCGCCCGGCGGTTTTTTCCGCGTAGTTTCCGTTCCCGTTATTTTGCCGGGATAAAAAGTAGCCTACGTGTTCTACCAGACTATAATCTACCTGTATTCGAAATTTCAGCCCGATCCGTTCGACGTGATTGAGCAACAAACTTCTATACGTTGACATTTACAACATTAGTAGGATTTAAATCGAAAAAAATCACGTGGATCGAGACCACGTGAACGTCAAGCATCAGCCCCGTATCAAGAGACAGCTAAAGACAGAAAAGATTGGGGTCTTATAGTGTCAGAAGCCAGGACCCACTTTGGACTATTGCTCGGTTGCTTGGTTACCTACATATTTGTATTTACAGCAAGTTTTCCGTTCACACTAGTTTTTTTTTAATAAAGAGTGTCGAGACGAGCAGGACATGTGCCTGATGGTAAGCAACATGCCTGCCACATAACAACACAGTGACTCGCAGCTATTAGAACATGCAGAGTCCAAATCATGACCTAGCACTGCACTGCGCTCATCACCAAGAGATGAAAATGAAAACATTGCCTTTCAAACCGGAACACAGTAATGTTTTCACATTACTGCTTGGCGGTAGAATAACTGGCAAAGGTGTGGTACTTCCCCACGCGGACTCTGCTTGGAGTCCTACCACTACTAGACAGATTATAAGAGCGTTTAGGGAGGATATTTCTTTTCATACTTTTTATTGACTAGTTAAATTGCAGAAAGGACATCATCCTTTCTACATTTTTATGTTTACAGCGGTTAAAGCTATACCAATCCGTGTACAGTCAAGCTATTAACTCAATATAACATTTAAAACACAGACCGTTCAATGTACACAAGGTTATCTTTATATTAAACTAGCTGACCCGGCAAACGTTGTTTTGCCATATAAATAATTTCCTAATAAAATAAGGGTTGATCGTAGAATGGTGAAAATCGAGGATTGTATGTATTTTTGTATGTTGTATCATGAAAAAATAGAAATTAAAAATTTTGTCTAAAAATAAATAAAAATTTTGGGGTGGACTACCCCTAACATTTAGGGGATGAAAAATAGATGTTGGCCGATTCTCATAGATACCGGATAAGCACAAAAAATTTCATCAAAATCGGTCAAGCCGTTTCGGAGGAGTATGGCAACGAAAACTGTGACACGATAATTTTATATATTAGACTAGCGGCCCGCCCCGGCTTCGCCCGTGGTACATGTATATAACCTACAGCGGTCAAGGATTACGAACATATGAAATAACGGTAAACGATTTTTTTAAATCGGTCCAGTAGTTCCCGAGATTAGCGTGTTCTAACTATATATATGCTATAGGCTACCTTTTGATCCCCAAATTATCGTGCTGTTTACTGGGTCACAGAAGTGACACCTGTCATCTGGCGGGATGACGATTGATCATGATTGATCATTTTCGACCGGAGAGGAAAAATGATTAAATTACTAAAACGGCTATTAAAAAATAAGGGTTGATCGTAGAAGGGTGAAAATTGAGGATCTTATGTATTTTTGTATGTTGTATCATAAAAAAATAGAAATTAAAAATTTTGTCTAAAAAATAAAAAATAAAAATTTAGGGGTGGACTACCCCTAACATTTAGGGGGATGAAAAATAGATGTTGGCCGATTCTCATAGATACCAGATAAGCACAAAAAATTTCATTAAAATCGGTCAAGCCGTTTCGGAGGAGTATGGCAACGAAAACTGTGACACGAGAATTTATATATATTAGATATTTCCGGCTTCGCCCGTGGTATTTATATATAACCTACAGCATTCAAGGATATTTCTTTTGTGCGTGTGTTTGTCACTGAACTCCTCCTAAACGGCTGGACCGATTTGATTTTTTTGGTTGGTTTAGATTCACAAATCAGCCCATCAGATGGCGCTGCTGTCGGTATCTAGGTTATTATCCGAGCGAAGTCGGGACGGGCAGCTAGTATTAACATACATTTGAGTGACACATGCTACTTGAGCGAAGTTGAGTGCTCGTTGGTATACGGAAGATCCGAGGTTGTCATCTCAAGAATGCGAAAGAAGGTGAGTCAACTCATTCAGAAGTGTATCTAGGAGTGTTATTATTAGCTTTTCTCGATATTCCCTGGTGTCCTTGCCCGTAGCCCTCACCTTGAGTAGTGAGTACAAGCGCGTGGCACGGATCCCACGGAACTGATTCATTCTATTTAGCCAAGTACAAGAGAATTCTGATTTGTCACACAGAAGAAATTCAATAAATGTCAAAGACGAACATTTCCGAGAAAGCAGGAGGAAATGTATGACTAATAGTTTGTTTACTTTTCAAAACAGGGTACGATGGGTATACGTTGAAGCTTTCTGATGGAAAATAGTCTTAAAGATACTATGAACTACTACTCGTAGATACTTTTTTTGTAGTGGTTGGACTTTTGGCAGAGTCCGCCTGGGGCAGTACCACACCTTTGCCAGTTATTCTACCGCCAAGAAGTAATGTGCAAACAATACTGTGTTCCGGTTTGAAGGACAATGTTTCCAGAGAAATTACAGGGCTTAGAGATATAACATCTTAGATCACTGGGTGACGAGCGCAGTGCGGTAATGATTTGGACTTTTCATGTTCCAATAGCTGCGTGTCACTGTGTTGTTATGTGGCAGGCATGTTGCTTACCATCAGGCACATGTCCGGCTCGTCTCGTCACTATTTATTTAAAAAATAAAACTAGCAGTGCCCCGCGGATTCACCCACGTTGTTGTTGTTCCTGTTACTATCACGCGATGCAAAGTTGCTATTTTATTCCAGCCTGTACTCTACCTGTATTCCAAATTTAAACCCGAGCCATTCAGTCGTTCTGACGTGATTGAGCAACAAACATCCACTCTTTAACATCATTATATTGATCATTATATTGTTAGTGGGATTAGCCCCAGGCATGATAACATAGACGGTCAAGCCGCAAAATCTAAATTCAAATACAAAGTGTTTTATTTGCCATACTAATGAGTAGATTCTAATTTTGAAGCTACTGAGAAACAAAGCAGGATAAAATTTTTAAACAACACAAGATTAAATAGATCAATTTAAAAGGTTACAGGAACCAACAATACAACATATTTACTGCTCTGGGAAATCCAAACGCCGAGACATCACTAGTAATCAAAGTTTCGAGGATAAATTAATTGATTCAGTCTTCACTTTTGGGAAAAAAGTTATTTGTGTTGTTGTCTTGCTGTTTAGTAAAAAGGATTATTATTTCAAATGAATACTGTACTATTTTTTAAATTGGAGGCATTAGTTAAAATTTATTTATTGAAATAAAAGTACTGAAACATAGGCACAATGTACAGTGTACAACCCACACGATTAAAAGTATGGCATTAAGCACATACATTTCTTAAACAACGCTACATTAATTACAAATTGAGTCTCACAGGACTTAAAAAAATAAATGTTGAATAAAACGAAAGATTAATAGAAGTTTAATTAAATACAAAATACAAATGGCATGATGTAATAATATCCATGACAAGCTTTAATATATTTTATAGATAGCGATGTATATATTACACAATATAATATGTACTCTAAGATTGAATACCGAGGACAGAAAACCATTTAATTTCTCAAACTTGTGAAAGGCGTGAAAAAAAAATTTGTAGCATTTCCCGCTTCGAATGAAACTTCGGAACTAACAATTTTGGGTCAATGTTCTGTGTATTTACAACTCTTTGTATTTACACGAAAAGAAAGCATTCCTTCATCGATTTTTTTAAAAATAACTCCACGATTCTGCAACGCAACCGGTTGCCAGAAACATGCGGAATTTTCCATTATATTTCGGTACAATCCCGCAATTTCGGTGCATGCGTTACACAAATATATTATGTTAATTTACACGACTACTTGAATTATGTAAACAATGTGTTTGCAACCTTGTCGCCGCAACTTAAAGTGGATTTTGTTAAAACAAGCGGCGTGAATCGAGAGAACTTCACTTCGACTAGGCATTAAATTGTTTACATATTGGCCGAGTTGCACGTACTGTTTGTGCGCGTATTTGTATGTGGAGCTTTCGCGATACGAAGGTGAGCAAGTCGGGACACACTTGATGTTGTGCCAATGTTCGCGAGCGAGATAAATAATTATTGCACGTTTGCGCATTTTGTATTTCGACTAAAGATTTTTTTTATCGACGCAGCAGATCTTCAATTTCTTTGTATGTGTTTTCGCCGATATTTCGGAAGGCAGGGAATCTACTTCTACTATTATTTGTTTATCTGATTGACGTAACTGTTTTCTTCGATATTTCCAAAATCATAAAAATGAGCTCAACTGATATTTAGAAAATTTTCATATAACATTAAATTTACTGTATGATACGTAGTAAATTTTTCTGCCAAATAATTATAACTAACGTTTTTATTTCTTTCAGTTGGTAAATAATAGTTTAGTTTGTAAATGTAGTGTCAACATTGAGCCACCTGCGGTATAATTGGTCGGCCATTGTTATCAGCGGCGGCTAATTAAGATGCGCGAGACGGCGTCGGGCGCGCCGGCCGCGGCCGAGTGACGCGGAGGATGCGCACGCGCCGCCGTCGCCCGAGACCCTACGAACCTCCGACCCGCGCGCGCTGAAACGAGCGCTACTTTCCGTCATTTACATAAACCTGTTTACTTTTATGAACCTTGAATATGGAACTAATGTATTTGTGCCACAGACGATTTCAACGTTATTTTTCAAAGGATTTATGAACCGGCCGGTTGACGCGCCGCGGGCGCGGGCGGCCTTCGGGCACAACAATGGCGGCGCGAGTTGAATTTCAAAGAGATTCGACCGAATACAGCGAACCTGTTCGAAACTCGAATGAAAAGTAGAAAATTCGACCTTGCCGAAGATGTCACCTCGTTATCCAGGGGCGCGGTATCTGACAAACGTTTGGGCGCCGTGCAAAATAAACAGACGCGACCTTGGGGAGAAGTGTTTTCGCAAGATAAGTACGGAATCTTTGGAGTTCGGATAAAATTGTGCGGTGCGGCCGTTACGCAAGTGAGGAGAACACTGACCTGAGTGACCATGTCCCAGTAGAAGCCGTCGAGCATGGATTTGCCATGTTGGTGCTGGCGACAGAGCGCGGGCCAGAGCGAGGCGCGCACGGGGCTGTTGATGGGCCACGAGTTCTCGCGGATGAGGAGCTTGAGGTCGCGCTTGCGCGCCTGCTGCAGCAGCGGCTGGACTTCCTCGAAGGTCTTGAGGGGGGCCTTCTTGCCTGCGAATAACGGGCTGGGTAAGCACTGCGTCCAGAGATGCGGGGAGTCTGGCGCCAGCGACTCGGCGCTGGGCGCGCGGAACGCGGCGGGTTCTATGTACATCGCGGCGGGCACATGCTCACGGTGCGCGCGCGCCGGCGGCACTGGCGCGCGCCGGCGGCGGCGGCGGCGGCCGGCGATCGGCGACGCTGTCACACTTCGATTGTTTATTTGACCGTGTGACGGCCGCTGCGGTCTCACTGACCTAACCACTATTTTTAATAATTAACGTCTTATTTAGTTTTGACAACTTATTTAAATCTAAAAATAGAAACCTAAGTCCAAATAAAATATTTTAAAATCCAACTTATATTATCATCTGAGAAAAGTAAAAATTTTTTTTACAAAATTCAGAAAAATAAGGTAAACAAATTACGTAGATATCACACGATAACAGCATGCACGGTTGCGTATAAATAGGAATCAAATCAAAGCAAAACGCAGCGTATTGGAGCCGCGCCAACCGAACAAACGGATTTCGTAGAGCGTACGTAATCAAACAGCGGACGCGGACAAGATCAATCATACACACATACACGAACATATAATCGGGATTCAACTATAAACTGATCGGAAGGTCGTTTCAATCAGTACGGTTTTTAATAAACAGAAAACTGGATAACAGGAATGTAAATACTTTACTGTAGAATCACCATGGTTAGTTATCAAGTGTTTTTGTTTGTCACTCTGTCCACGTATCAAAAATCATCACCACCCTTTAAACATAGCCCTTGGTAAATAAAGCTTTTAGAAAATAATAAAGAGTCACCAGCCCAATGTCCCTGATTATACAAATCTATGTGAGTAACGATAAAAAAACTCTTTTTTAAATATCGTGGTGCGCCGCTTTTACCATCTGTGGCCGAAAATTGATAGGCGGCGGGACCACAGCCCCTGACGCGTCGAGGAGGACCAAGGCTCTCATCTCAACCCTTGGTCGGTTGGCCGCGGCTTGCTCGCGGAAGAATGCGAGAGCGGTCCCGCGCTCACGTCGTAAGCGTCAAAGGTGGAACTCCGTCAAAGTCCAAAGTTCGGTATAGGTAATTTGAGGTTAACTGTCAGTTAAAAACAGAGGCCCTCCGGGGGTGTTGATAGGAATGAACACTTGAACAATTATAACGTACATACACATTATAATACGCAACGGTTTCGGTAAAGGTAATAAAAGTGTCGAGAGTTCAATTGTTTTTTCTCAACACATAAATGAACTAAAAATCTAAAAAAAATTTTACAACAAAAAAAGTTTTGTCAATGCAAATTCAATAAATAACTTTCATGTTCATTCGGGACGTTATGCCCATTAAAATTGTATCAGATATCGATTAACAATTATTAGGTGGAAATGGCTTAATTTATCATTTGGATGGTCGATGTAGATAATTGCTATGTAGCCGGTTCTACCACTCACACAGCGCGCTTAGTTACAGTTTTTGAACCGTTGCGTTGACTGGTTTCGTTCTAGCTTCATTAACCCCAGACCAAAAAGCGGGGTGTTATAAGTTTAACGTCGATGTATGTCTGTCTGTGTGGTGTCTGTGGCACCATAAGTCTCAAACGGATGGACCGATTTTGATGCGTTTTTTATTTGAGAGCTGGCTTCTTGCGGATGTTCTTAGCTGTGTTCGGTTAATATGGATTAAAAACGGCCACCTCCAATAAAGGCGGATAAAATAATGTTTCATGACAATGTTGGTACCAAATGAATTGGCTTGGCTATACACTATATAATAAATTTCAAATTCAATATAGCCGCCACCATCAAATGGAGAATGAGCTATTTTTTTTTTCACACGATCAACATCAAATGAATATCAATACAACAAATTGCTGAATCTTCACAAAACAGAAACCTGCGGCTCCTCGGGTAGACTTAATACCCTCTTTACGAGACCAGTCAATTGACTGTTCTCGTGGCTTAAATGACCATTTCAGTTTCTGTAACGATTCGGATTTCTCATAAACATCAGATTTATTTAATTGTTATCAAGAACCAACCTTGCAAGCTAATTCATTAGAAAGGGAGTTATTTCGGACCGTAGGCAGTACGTATAAACCGTGTTAATCTACTTAGGAGTTAGGCGGCGAGGGAAAACAAATTGTTTTTGATGGCAATAAAAACAGAAAACGTGCAGCAGATGTTTCGCATCACGTGAATTAACGCCGTCTACCGGCGCAGAGTGCGTAAGCACTCATTCAGTTTCATTGCTGGGTTAAAGGGTTAATTTAATCATAGTACTATTATAATTGCGAAAGAGTGTATGGATGAATGGTGATGTATGGATAGCAAGATGAAGTGGCAGTGGACGGGGCATATCTGCCGTAGGTCGTAGGACCGATATCCGTTGGGGTAGACGTGTCTTAAAGTGGAGACCGCAAATTGGTACACGTGGCGTGGGGTTCCCAAAACATGATGACGATATACGTAAGGCAGTAGGAAGTGGCTGGAGAAGAAAAGCCAACGATAGGGCCGAGTAGGGGTATCATGGTAGAGGTATATGTCCAGCAATGGAATAGCTGATGATGATGGGGAATAGCTGATGATGATGATGATATAAATGATGATGGTGATGTATGGATGGATGGACGTATGTAACTCGACTATGCACAAGAACAAAATTAAAAATTTTGATTAACCCCCGACTACCTTAGATTTGTTATCTGTACAACATTCTACTAGTCAAGACCTTTCATTTGATACCCATATTAAGGGAATTGTGAAAAAGGAAATGTAATTCGCCATTTTGTGGTAGTGGCCATCTTGGATTTGAAATTTGTCATAGTGCAAAGTATTCTACTAATCAAGCCCTTTCATTTGATACCCATATTGAGGTAGTAGTGAAAAATATTATATAATTCGCCATTTTGTGGTGGCGGCCATCTTGGATTTGAAATTTGTTATAGCGTTTAGTACTCTACTAGTCAAGCCCTTTCATTTGATACCCATATTGAGGTAGGTTGTGAAGAAATATTTTGTCCGCCATTTTGTGGAGGCGGCCATTTTGAATCGATATTAACCAAACATAGCTAAGAACACCCGCACGGATATTAACTTTCAAATAAAAAAAAAACCGCATCGAAATCGGCCCATCCGTTTGAGCTCTACGGTGCCAAGACAGACACACACACAGACAGACAGACAGACAGACAGACAGACAGACAGACCGACAGCCAGACAGACAGACAGACAGACAGACAGACAGACATCGACGTCAAACTTATAACACCCCTTTTTTTTTGTCGGGGGTTAAAAAACTACTGAATGAATGAATTTTATTATAACGAGCTAAATAAAATAGTATGGAATAACACATATGCTACCATTTATCGACATAAAGAAAACGATACGAAAACTAACTAAGCACGTAAAAACCACGGGACGATACTGGTAATTAATGTTTTACGATATTATAAAATAAATAAATATTGGTGGACAATTCACACACAACACCATCTGACCCCAAACTAAGCAAAGCTTGTACTATGGCGGCCAAATAGCTGATATAATACTTTATATAGTTTTAAATACATACTTATTATAAATAGAAACACCCAGACACAGATTATCTTATATAATTTGATTTTCCTATTGTGTATTTAAAATGGTACTCTTTATTGACCTTGGACATAGACATTTGGGTGTATTGTGGGCGATAGGCGGTTTTTTATAATTCACCTACAATACCGATCTAACAACTTCCAGAACAGCCAAGTATGCTCTCACATCATCTCTGTCTCATCTATAAGCAGTCACGTACTAAAACTGGAATTATCAGAAATTAGCACAAATACTATAAATAGACTGGAATGTTTTGTATACAAACGAAATCCTGGCAAAGATCCGAAATCCAGACCGATTAGAATTTGAGAGGTAATCTTTCATCAAAACGCTTTGAATGCGAGTAAGTAAAGCTATCAAGTGCTCAACTTGTACTGAAGATTGCGGACATGCAATATAAACGTAAATAACGTCAACATTTTGACTTGTTTTGCGATAGAATAACTGGCAAAGGTGTAATAGATATTTCCATACAATAAACCAACAACTAGTCGTATATTTGCCATGTTATGGATAGCGGTTTAGAACATCACTTTTTAAGTTTGTATGTTTTGATTGTATATTGACTGTTATATGGTATGTTACAGAAATAAACGTAAATACAATAAATAGAAATTCCCCAAAAGATATCGAAAATGAATTCACGGAAAAACTTTTTATTACAAACAAATCGTATAGGTCTCAAAGACCCTAGTCGTCCGCAGCAGGGTTAAGCAAACACCGGTGATAAGGCGACGTTATCTGTAGCAGTCGAGACCCAAGCGCCGCGATTGACACACTAAGACATTACTGTAAGACAGTAAGTACTTTCTATTACAACTTATGTTTGGCGGAATATAATGAATTCCTGATTTCATATTTTTATTTATTTGATATTGCAAACCGTACTGATTTAGCGTCTTCAAGTCGATAATGTATCGGTTTATTTGAATTAAACGCGCTGCGTAGACCGCATCATTAGATCACTACTTAACGGCAGCAAGATCGCGATCAAGTCTGAGTTTAGCAAACATATTTTTGATGCCGAAACTTTTTATATTTGCGTGTTTGTGTGTACCTTTCAAGACATAAATGTTCATAAGGTTGAAATTTGTAATTCGAATGAAATACACGTGCTACTTTTTAATACGGAAAAAGAAACCCGTTCCTGTGGGATATAGTCTAAGTCCGTGATTGCGGTGGGTATTTGCTAACTGAGCGAAGAAGGGATGCTGATAAACACGTGTGACTTGTGTGTAGACAAAATGTTGTTTTTTTTATAGTCCACGATTTAATTACTTATTTAGTTTGCCATAAGACAAGGATTATACATGAATATTGTAAGATAGAACTTGTGAAATTTTCCTAGTGCAGAATAAATTTAAATGTAGATAAACAATCTTCGAAGATTAGATTGTTTTAAATCATTCCACTTCCTGTTTTTTTTTTGTATGTTTTTGAGGAAAATTTGTTTTTAAGCTATTGCATAGCTTTTATCGCGGGCCTGGGGACCGAATTTTAGTGATCGTGCATCTCTTTTTATGTTCACAAGAAAGAGGGATGGAAGACCGTAACGCCGTCCTCCCCACCCAGTCATTCGACTTTGAATCTTATTTGTATTAGCTTTACAGACTAAATGCTCTTAGCAGTGTTGCCAACTTAACGGATTTCCCGTGATATTTTTTATGGTAAACAAATGTCACTCTTCAATATAAAAGCAAATCCGAAGAATTGTTAATATCCCTATTGCTTATGTTGATAAAAATGCATGCAACATGCAATAGCTTTACCGCGGCAGTCCCCGAGGGCCACACTTCTTTTTTTGTTTTTATTTTGGTAATCTTATACCTTTAAACGAGCAATTCTTGTAGGTATATATATACTATTCATGTGCGTAATGCCGCTAACTTAAAACGGTGAAGGAAAACATCGTGAGGAAACCGACCTGTACCTAGATTTTTTCGAGGGCATGGCATGTGTGATCCACCAACCCGCTCTGGGGCAGCGTGGTGGATTATGACCTTGACTCTTTCCTTGCGAGTGAAGGCTCAGGCCCTTCCCAAGGAGTGGGAACATTTAATGGATTGTTTGTTTATGCCATACAATCTACTACAATCTACTAATCGCAATATTGAATAATGATTTCCAATTACTTTCCGACGATAAGGCGATACGAGTTCAAGTCGAAAGTTTAAAACTTATATAATATCTAGATCAAGGTTTTTCAATATCGCTAATCTTTTATGTTAAGCTAAACCTGTATCGGTCGATCACGGAGATGAATTATCAAGCGGGACGGAAAACCTTCTTTTATATTATTGGTTTACACTTGACGGTCATCTAGCCTGATGTTGAGCGACGATGCGGTCTATAATGAAGCATGCTTAGTTTCTTAGGTATTAGATACCTAGAAGAATACGATTCACTCTAGATTTGAAAATACCAAGATTATAACTATCGGGAAAACCCCACTCACGCTAGGCAATTTCAACCATGAAACGATGCCGCTTTTAGTTTCCAAAACTACGAGCAGTCCGATAAAACAAAGTGTTATTAGATCGTGCAGATCAGTTGCACACTCTCTGAAGTGTAGCCGATAAAAAACCGGTGTACTTTTAAAACTATATTTTATCTATTTGACCGACTTCCAAAAAGGAGGAGGTCACAAATTGGACCAGTATGTTTTTTTTACCAATACGATAATTTTGCGGCAATTTTCGAGTCTTTTTCGATGTCGTTGTAATGTAGAGTTTTATATCCATCTAACATTGCCTTTAGTTTATTAGGTGCGACAACAAGGTATTTGAAGTGATAACTTATTTTGGCGCACCACATAAGATTTTTCGTGGCTGTGAATTGAGATCAAACGTCACGTTCGTAAATGAATGAAAGATGGCCATGACCACGGCCACGCTCTGCGGTTTCCCCCGCGTAGTTTCCAAAGTCAGGTATCAAATTCTGAGTTATAAATTTTCACTTTTACGAGGCAGACCCTCTCCTCTACCGCCTAACTAAATCGGCTTTAGCTTTGCTACTGCTGTCTCTAGCATTTCACGCTAAAAGAAAAGAAAGGGTGACATCTAAGCTAACACAGTTTGCGTTAGACGCCCCTATCTGTCGAAAGACTGACGATTTTTTTTTTGCGTCTCTACTTTTGGTAACTTCTACCTTTATATTATTTCTGCCTTTGCCACAATTTTCCTGGAATATTTTTCCAGTAGATAGTAATCGCTCTAGTTTCTGTAATAATTACTACATTCCCAGTTTTATCTATTTCAGTCGATTGCTTCAGTTGTTGTCCCATTTCATGCCGACCATTAGCCCAGTTGAAGGAGAATATCTCTAGAGTTGTGTAATGAATTACCAAAGAAGATTTTGAAATCATAAAACCTATTATTTTTACTAACATTGTGAAGTGATCGTCTACTTTGTATATTTATTTCTATACTAGCAGCGCTCCACGGTTTTTCTTGCGTTATTGCTATTTCAGTTATTTTAATCAGATAAAAAAGTGGCTTTTGTGCCTTTGAAGACTATATAAACTAAATTGTATTCCACATTTCAGCACAATCCTCCACATCAATTAATAATTGATCCATGAGTACCATTACCACAGGCAATTGAACGCAAACGAAGTCGGGACGTGTCCTTAGTATAGTATCAAAATACGAGTTTTATACGACTTTAATCTATTAACTCTCATTATAGTATTAACGATAACAAGACTATTATTACAAGATTACAACATTACACAAGCACACAGAATGCAAAAAAAAAGGATACCATTGGTATATAAATATCTAAATACTTTTTATCTTACGGGCATTATACTTTACGGAAAAAATACCCCCTATGTAATAACCTATATAATCCTACTAACATTATACATGTCAATGTTTGAATGTTTGTTGCTCAATCACGTCGTAACATATTAACGGATCGAGCTGAAATGTCTATACAGTGAGATTATAGTCTAGAAGAACCCATACATATACACAAAGAACATCTGTTGGGAAAATACGTAAGGTATTTATTTTATCTAAATTTGCGGCAATTATATCAATCTATTATTTGATTGCGTCTCGATACGTTTCTTGACACTTATGATATCGGTTATATTTATACAATTAATGGATGTGTAGACAAATGAAAAAAAGGAAAAAAAATGACAAATAGATCGCAATTATTAATAACTAGCAGCGCTTTACGATTTCACCCGTGTAATTCCAAACTGTTATACCTATTTATATTTGATTTATTTTATATTTTTATTTTTTGTTTAATTGACATTCCTTGAATTATTTTATGTAGCCAGAAAATTATTTTTTTTCTGCGGTACTTTACGTTTTTCATTTTATGTATTTTTTGGACATATAACAATGGTTATGAATAAATGATTATGATTACCTACTTTTTATCTCGGTAAAATAACGGGAACGGGAACTACGCGGGCAAAACATTTATTTTTATCGCGCGCTGCTAATTATAAAATAAATATGAAAGTTTGAATGTTTAGACTAGGCCCGTCCAACATAAGGCTCCCTCGGGCCGCCATTCGGGCCGCGATGCTGGTTAAAACTTTAAAATACATACTGAAATATGTAAAATGTACATAATTAGATACTTGGCCCGCTACGGTTAGCAAAAACATTAAATCTAGCCCTCTACAATATTGTGTTGGACGCCCCTGGTTTAGATACTTCGAAGTTCGCTCATTCACGTTGTTAACTAACGAATAAGTTTGAAATTTTGTACTGAAATAGATTATTCGTATTAAAGTCTGGAATAGTACATTTTAAGCTTATTAAAAAAAATATAGAGATCCTTAAAAAATGTCTAAATTATACGTGGACGTAACCGCGATCGTACTAATATTATTAAAAAAACAGAGCCGAATAGAGTACCTCCTCCTTTTTTAAGTCGGTTAAAAATAGCAGCGCCCCGCGGTTTTACCTGCGCAGTTCCTGTTATTTTCCCGTGATAAAAAGTAGACAACAGTCTGACTTACCACATAGGCCATTTTTTACCCCGAAAAAATAATGGGATTGGGAACTACACGGGTGTAGTAGTAAGACTCTTGGCAGAGTCCGCCTGGGGAACTACCACTCCTTTGCCAGTTATTCTACCTATTTGCCAAGCAGGAATGTGCAAACATTACTGTGTTCCGGTTTGAAGGGCAATGTTTCCAGAGAAATTACAGTGCTTTGAGATATAACATCTTAGATCTCTGGGTGACGACCACAGTGCAGTCCTAGGTACTGATTTGGACTCTGCATGTTCCAATAGCTGCGTGTCACTGTTATGTGGCAGGCATGTTGCTTACCATCAGGGACATGACATGCATGATTGTCTGTAACCGATATTACAAGTGCCAAGAGACGTATCAAGACGCAATCAAATAACAGATATAATTGCTGCAAATCTAGATAAAATACCTTACGCATTTTATCTAGATTTACCCAACAGATTTACGTGTTTATGTATGAGTGTTTTGTGGATTTCCCGGTAAATCTTTCTTCCCGATTTTTCTACGTAATCAAGTCTTAGTACAACTTTAATTAAAATGTGAGAGAGTGGCAATTACTCTCGCTTTATGTCCAACTAATATTATAAATGTGAAAATTTTAACGTTTGGATGTTGGTTGCTCAATCACGTCGGAACGCCTAAATAAATCAGGTTGAAATTTCGAACACATAGTCTGCAAGAGCATAGGGTACTTTTCTACAAAATAAAGGGAACGAGAACTACGTGGGTCAAACCGCGGGGCGTTGCAAGTAGGCTAATGAAAAAGAGGTAGTGGCGTAGTGCCGATTCTGATTGCACAATCGTGAGATCGTGGCTTCGAATCCCGCCTGCTCCTCTGAGTATTATTCGAAGAGCAGACCTACGAGCTTGTCATCGTCACTAGAATTAAAATAAATAAGATGAGGAAACAGAAATGTTCCAACAGAAAGCAAAATTATAAATTTTGAAAAAACTCACGACGCACCGGTAAAAAATAGTCGCATAAAAAATTATAATAAAAACACCTACTTTAAAAAATACATGTAGAGCGAGATAATTAAAAACCCAACAATGTTCTTCCGGGGCTGCCAACCCCTACCTGGCCCTAACCGTAAAAATATAGTCTCCATTCCGTCGTGTGTAATATTTACTCTTTAGACGACAAAAATATCAAAGGAAAAGTGCCATTAGAGGTAATGGCACTTTTCCTTGGTATTATATATTATGACTTTAACTTTCTGTATTACCCATAGGAGATTATTTTATATTTTTGCATTCTAAAAATGCCTCCTTACGACATTCGTTTTTCTTCTAGGAAATAAATATGTATTGTAGGTATTTTATGCTCTCTTTCTTAAGAAATCAAGATACGTGTGCACCCGAATGCGCCCGCGCAATTAAAAACAAGGCTATAAAAATGAGCCAACGAGCGACACCTGCCAAAAGTTGTTGCCAACTTGTAAACAATGCGTAGATTTTATGCTGCTATAGATTGGCTTGTAACAAATACAAAAAAAAATGCCACATGCGGGATGACTTCGAAATATTCTAGCAACATGACAGGTTCCTATCGATCTTTTCCTTCGCCGTTTTTTAAGTAAGCGTCATTACGCACATGATTTCGAAAATAGTGATGCGCGTGGGATTCCTGTGTCTCCGGATCGGCAGTTGCCGTTCTCCCGACTAGACCAGCCGTAACTTTATGTTGTTTCAATTTTAGTTTGTTGTAATTGGCATAGATCAGAATTAGAAAATCGAATTTCAAAACATAAAACTCAAGGGACATTGTATTCCGTCATTCAATTTTTCGAGAACCAATTATTAGATTAGGGATTATTTAATGGTTAAAGAAAAGAATAACTCTACTTCGTTCTATCTTAATTATAGGCAATCATAAATTGTATTTATAATGTGAAGCGGAGAGAGCAATAACAATAAGTAGTTGTGTAACAACTCAATCTACTTAGGTATTGACCCGGCCCATCCGTTTGAGCTCTACGGTGCCACAGACAGACACACACACACACAGGCAGGCAGACAGACAGACATCGACGTCAAACTTATAACACCCCTTTTTTTGGTCGGGGGTTAAAAACCTACCAATTGCACAACCGCAGGTCGGCCGATCTCATCTGAAACTCTTTTAGTCTGCCATCACCTCGGCAGGTATGAGATTAGATAATAAATAAATAGTAGTTTACTTACATAATATATGAAATAAAAAACTACTTAATGAGTAAAGCATATTACACCGTAAATGATTTTGTAAAGGACAGCAATGTTTGGAAAAGGGATATGTCAAAACTAGAACTATTGAGTAAGGTCAAATAATACTACACATTAATATAAATTTCTATAAGTAAGTACATACTGTATGCATTCATTATTTGGATAATTTGTATTTTCACCATGACAAAGACTTTTCACAGCTGCACCTAAAGGATAAGACCCCTTTACAGCTGATTAGTTTTTATTTGACATTATTCTTTGGTATTATTTTATTATGTACACAGATTATTTATGTATAATTCTATTGTAAGTACGAGTAACGTTACCAAGTGTTATTTTGAATTAATGGTTCAAATAAATAAATTGAATTGAATTGAATGTACATGTGAACATGTAAAACAACACAATAAAATGTAGTATGTATGTATTCAATTTATCAACATATTGACCATGCCCAATTTTCAGTCTTTTATCTTATTGTAAATTCAAACTAAATTATTAATTAATATTCTAGACAACAAATAATAATTAGACAGTATGACAAAGGAAACGTAAACAATCGAAGTTGGCGAGTAGGCAACGATTACCGAGAAACCAGGAAGGAAGCAATATTGAAACCCGTCCAAAAATATGAAGTGTGTTGAATCATGCATATTGCATATGTAGTTGGATGGGAATGCGCCATGTTTCATGCAAAATTATTCGACTGAACTTACCTTTCAAACATAAATAATGAACATATAATGTCTATACTAACATGTATGGTATAGAGTAAATTAATTTCCTAATATGTACTTCATTAAAAAAAATCATATGTTAGGAATGTAGACATTCGAATGAAGAGGTTTCATTCCACTTTTGTGTGTGTTGCCTAAGTGTGCATTTCCTGAGGCCTAAGCATAAGTGCTATTGCAGACGATAATCCATCTTCCGACAACCCATTCTGTTCAGCCGCTTCAACATGATTGAGCAGCCAACATCTTAACTCTCGCATTTATTTACTAGGATTAGTTGGATAGTAGGATTTTGGACATTCGTCAACCAAGTCGATAAAGAGTGCCACTTCAGTGCTTCCACGCATAGTTAATTCGAATAAAATCCAGACGAAATCGAGCCGACCACAAAAATAAAAGGAACCAGCCAATTAACAAATGTATACATCAACAAAAAGTAATGATGAAAAACAATGATACTCAGATTCATCAATAACGCTTAGGTTCCATGAATAGTAAGAAACGTACCTCATAAATGTACAATAAGCGTATGTTCCTAACATTATTAAAGTCATTAATCAAGCCATTAAAATAAAAGAGTTTCTGGTTTTCACGCGACAATACAACATTAATGTTATCGTTCTTTGTCGTCCAGATAACTCACAATCTTCATCACGAAACACGATATCTAAATGACGTTATCCTTACTGTTGACGAAATGAAGGCGTAAGATATTTGAAATCTCACTATCAATGACGAAATCAGGGTGAAATTCACTCAGACACAAACCTACTCTTTATTGCTTCAGCGCCGTTTTATCGCTCTACGAACCTATTAAGCTTAATTTGAAAGGATCGAAATTATTCTAAACTCTCATTATGTTATCTGAAAAACCAAACCACCAACTTAAATATTAAAATGAAAGTCGCACGCACAATTAACTTTAAAACAAAAAACATAGGTAGGCATACTAAAACGCACTACTGCTCTAATGAGAGAGCGAAGTTTGTTTCAGAATAGACGAATAAATATAATCTTTGTAGGTATACTTTTTAGAATTTTGTTGATATTACAAAAAACACTTTTCTGACGGATTTCTATATAATTGGCATGGAACCATCTGGGCGGTATATCTTAACATACAAAATGGTAACATACAAAAAATATGGCTTTGATGAATTGAGAGCGTTTGACGGATCCTCAATTTCTGAAGTCGTTAGAAAATTAGGCAAATTACTCTGTGTAAGTAAATTACACGGCGCGCCTTGGTCAAAGTGAGTGATGAGAATACAGCAAACATACAGCATACATCAATATAATTATGCTGTTTAGAACACATATATTATTAGGACAAATTTTTTGTATGATAAATTCAAATTTATTATAAAGTCAAAGTCAAAGTTCTTTATTGATAAATGTACAATTTACACGTCAATTTTATAAAAAAAAAAAACAAAATAAGAGCATACAAAGAGTATACATTTTTAAAGTTTAAATTGAACTTTATATTGTATTGTACTTTGTATTGTATTATTATATTTTATATCTGAGTATTTCTATGTAATCATTTTATGTTTCGTAAATACAAATGATAGGTATGTATTTACAATTTTGTACAAGCATTGGTGGACCATCCAAGACAAAACTAATACGGAGCCATTAAAAATACGCGACAGTAATACTGACATAAATCTCTTCTATCTTTTTGGAACGAAGTTCCTTATCGCGCGTTGTGAAAGGGGGGCTAGACGGAAAAAATCTTACGAAAAGTTGTCACGACACTTTGCTATTGTAAGCTGTGCGGCGTCGCATGTTTCTCTGTCTGTCTCTCTCTCTCTTATAGAAAGCAAGCCAGATATTTTCATTTCTATTTCGCATTGAACAGTGTGGTGTCGCGACGATTATTTTTGTTGAGTGTATACAGGTTTTTTGTAAATAATAAAAAATAATAATAATTCCTTCACTAATTAATCGAAAGGAACTTCGTTCCATCCGGGTGTCCCTTGACACCTCTCAAGTATTTTTTTTTTATTAGTCACTCCGTATACTCCGGGGTCCGTGATATTTGCCTTTTAAGTACATAAATACTATTATAAACGTATAGTTATTGCTGGCCATCAAATTCAGAAACAGAGTTCGCAATACCAAACTTTTTTTTACTATTATAGGTTTACATTAGACCGCCATCTCGACTGACGTTAAGCGACGATACGGTCAACGATGAAGCGTGAACCTAGAAGAAACCGATACACTCTCGACTTGAAGACACATTGTAACCGTTCGGAAAACTCCACACAAGCAACACAATCCACAGCCTAGACGTTATCACAAATGTAGTCGATTTTTTCGATCGAGTCTTTGGAAAGTCAGTCATGAAACTATGGATTGTTATGACAACGTCGAGCTTACGGTGACAAAGTTAAACTGGAGTCGTTTTCCTAGGTACCAGGCTGGCAGGTGGGGTAAGGTGGTGATGGAATGGTAAAAGGAGCGCCAGACGTCTGCGGGAATGGTCGACAACACTGGCGATTGGCCTAGAACAGGGGAAGATGACATGCTAGGAGACAAGCCCAAACCCAGCAGTGGGATCGCGAATATAAAAAAAATATTGGTGGAAATATCTTGCACAACACCATCTAGCTCTAGACTAAACTATGAAGCTTGTACTATAGGAGCCAGATAGATTGAGCTGAGTTAGAAGCAATAGAACGAGTGGAAAAATTACATGTATGCTTCCTGAAACCGACAACCACTCCAGAAACTTTAAAAACATACATGAACAAGAAAAATCCATGTACCGAGTATCATGTCGAGAAAATTCTTTTGAAGCATACGCACTACGCATCGTTTGCTGTGACCGTCCCAACAAGCAAGTATGAGTTTTTCATGAAAGCTGATAATTGGCCAAGTAGAGTCGAAGTTAGTCCTTGGTTTCGACGCGGCGACCGGCGGGCGGTGCGCTCGTCTTTCGACGCCGCAGGCATTGCGGGCAACACCGGAGCGACCGAAGCCGCAGGCGTGGGGCGGTGGACGCAACACCGCCCCCGTCGCTCCGCCGGCGGCTCCCCTGCGACGACGGCTGGCAGGCGTAGTTCAAAATGCAGTGTTTAGTATGAACGCGCAGTGCTTAACTCCGAGACGGTTGACAGTATGTCACCAAAACATTAACTCGCTAAATGACAAGACTCAACGATTAGAAGTTCTCTTAGAAACTGACCTTAAGTGCGATGTTCTTGCATTAACAGAACACTGGCTTACCGCCCCAAATCTACAATGTATTCATTTAAAAGACTACAAGTTGGTGTCTAGTTTTGTAGAAATAATGTTATCCATGGCGGATCCTGTATTTTTGTAAATGAAGCACTAAAGTGTGTCGAAAACGTTGAGTTATCAGCATTGTCAGAAGAAAGATTTTGTGAAATCTCCGCGATTGACGTTATGGACTTTGACATTACTATCATTTGCATTTATCGCACAGGCCTAGCTCATGTTAGAGGTTTCTTAAGTGGCCTGGAACGTTTGCTCGATAAGCTCAGTGAAACCGATAAAACATTTATGATTCTCGGTGATATAAACATAAACATCTTAGACAGCACTAGCACTGACTTTAAAAATCTGTTCGACATACTCAACTCTCATGATGTGAGTTCGATTGTAGACTTCCTACTCGTATAACAGAAACGTCACAAACAGCGATCGACCTAATTTTTACAAATGTAGCGCGAGAACTTACTTCGGCAACCTCAATAAATACGCTTCTGTCAGATCACTTAGCCGTACGTGGAGTGGTAACATTCGCTTGTTCAGCGCCAGCACAGCTCACTCGTCTTAGTCGTGATTTATCGCAGAATAACCGCGCAAACTTTGTGATGGCTATTGACAGTATAGATTGGTCTGAAGTAAGTGAGAGAAACAAAACCGCTCAAACATTTGTAGTAGCACTGATCAATATTTTAGCAAATAAGTATGACACTTGTTTCCCGATAAAACGAACACCAAATAACAAACGTGATGCTTCGTGGGTTACGCCTGATATTCTAAATCTAAAATCATTGTTGTTTGATATTTCGAAATTAGTTGACCAATTTCCTGAAGAAGAGAACTTAATGTTTGACGATCTCAACAGGAAATACAATTCTACTTTGAATGTGTCTAAAACAAATCATTACAATAGCATAATACATGGAAGCACGAATCCATCTAAAGCTATGTGGGAATCGTGAACACGGAGAGGGGAAAAACAATTCGCCTAGGTTGAACTTTTCCGAGATCGTAAAAGATTGTAACGGCAGTAAGTTTAGTTCGCCAAAAATGCCGTAAATGCTATGAACGTTCGGTTTTAAATGCAGCTGCTGCCTGTGGGGCGCCTAAAGCTAATGCTGCTACTGTATGTAAAATTTTAGTATCTGCGCGTCAGGCGTCTGACCGTTCCCTCAGACTAACAAGTTTTTCGGCTGATGAGGTATTTCGCATAGTCTCCTCCAGAATACCTCCAAAAGTCAAAGACATATACGGTGTGTCGATGGAGCTAATTAAACTAGCAATTTTGCCTCTAGCTCCGGTTCTCGCCACACTGTTTAATAAGTGTCTTAGGGAGGGGTCGTACCCGTCGCCGCTGAAGATATCGAAAGTGTCCCCGATATTTAAAGGCAAAGGCAAACGGGACGATATTGATGGATATAGACCAGTATCGATTACACCAGCAATAGCCAAAGTATTCGAAAATGGCTTGAGTTCGCGATTAGTGGCCTATCTATCGGAAACCGAGGCGCTGTGTGAACGACAATACGCATACCGCGAAGGGAGGTCTACGACTTCTCTAACGCGTGAAGTGATTCGTAGCGTGTTGGCTGCCCGTGAACGTAAAGAGCAAGTAGCCGTCTTATGTTGTGACTTATCGAAGGCCTTCGATGTTGCAGACCATGAGACCTTAGCTTTAAAGCTGAAACACTATGGCATAGCTGGGAAATCATACGAGGTATTGACTGACATGTTACGAGGCCGCTCTCAAGTAGTGGATGCTGGCGATGGCGAGAACAAATCAGACCCGTTGCCTTCGTCTATGGGAGTACCGCAGGGTTCGTCAGTCTCTAATATTATGTTTTCTCCTACTAAACGATCTACCCGAAGCCGTGAAGGGTGCAGCCATATTCATGTATGCGGATGACGTGGCTGCCGTAGTCACAGCTCTTTCAATAGAGGAATTAGAAGAGAAATTAAATTTTGTAATAAACGGCTTAAATTCATGGTTTAGCGCCAACGGTTTTATGCTAAATTCAAAAAAGACACTATATTCACTTTTGTCTGTCGGGACACCATACAAAACCGCTAAAAGTCTCGCTAAATGGTGTTAGGATTGAGCAGGTACAGAACACCGCATTTTGGGGTTCGAGATTGATCGCAGCATGACGTGGGAACATCACATCGACAAGATGTGTGCTAAAGTTAGCAGTGCGTGCTTTGCGTTAAGACGAGTTTCCCGAGTGGTGTCTACGGAAGTGTCACGTGCATGTTACTTCGCCACAGTGCATTCACGGTTACAATACGGCGCCGAGCTATACGCGCGCGCTGCCGACTGGAAGCGTGCGTTCCGCGCCCAAAAACGTGCCGTACGTGCCATTGTTGGCGTATCGCAATGTACATCCGTCAGACCATATTTCAAGGAGCTTGGTATACTTACTTTACCTGCTATCTTGATCTATCAAGTGGCTGTGTATGTCAAAATAATCTAGAATCGTACAACACGCGAAGAGAGACATTCTCGCAACATACGCAACGCCGACAAGCTGGATGTTATACCACACTCTCTCACGAGGTCACAGAAGTTAACTCACATAATGGGACCGGAAGTTTATAACGCTCTTCCCAAAATAGTTTTATCGGCCCCAAGTTTCGGCAGCTTCAAAAACAGATTAAAGTGCTGGCTTATCGATCAAACTTTTATAGTTACAGCGAATTTTTGGAGAGTGATGGCAAAGTTCCCATAAAAATGTAAATAAATAAATTTGACATAGGTTAGTACAATTGCAATAAAGACATTATACTCGTATAATGCTTGACAGTTTTCTGTACAATAATTATTGTAATACAGTAAAGTAGTAGTTTCAAACTTTGAAAATGTATACAATTTGTATGCTCTTTCTTTTGTTTTTATTTTTTATTAATTGACGTGTAAATTGTACATTTATGAATAAAGTACTTTGACTTTGACTTTGATTATCCTACAGGTATTTAAAAGCGAAAGTTTGTAAGTATGTATGGATGTATGTTTGTGACATTTTCACGCAAAAACTACTGTAGGGGTTTGGATGCGATTTGGTACAGATAGATAATGGTCTGGAATAGCACGTATGCTATTTTATACCGAAAAAAATAATGGGATCGGGAACTACGCGGATGAAACCGCGGGGCGCTGCAATCTTTATAAATATATTTCTTTTGTGCGTGTGTTTGTCACTGAACTCTTTCTAAACGGCTGGACCGATATGACGCTCTGAAACATTTTATGGCAAGTCCTTTGCTTTTCAGGCTGTTCAACTGTGGAACGATCTGCCAGTTCGTATCCGGAAGCTGCAATCGTTACCTACTTTTAAAGATCATGTGAAAGAGTTTTATTTGTCAAAAATGTAATCTTTTAATTTTTTATTTTATTTTTGTTGTTATAATTTTTTTTTTTTGTTCCCCTTTTCTGTGATTGCTATTGCATATTCTTCGCTGTTATCTGTTGCTCGTCAGTTTGTCATATCGGTAACTAAGTATATCTAATTACCTTGTCAGTATATTTATGCATGTAAGTATATGATTAGTTTTATTTATTAGTGTATTTCGTTTTATCTGTAGTTTTATGTATTTGTATGTAACACTATTAGAATTTACGTCTATCTCATAGTCTTATTATATACCTAAAGAGTAATTGTTGCGCACCACGCTTTATTTTTAAAATATTTCTGTCCATCCCAAGGTTGCCTGGAAGAAATCGCTTTTAGCGATAAGGCCGCCAGTTGTCTCACTAGTTTTTACTGTTTTCCAAAATTTTATGTATCTTTTATGGTGTGAACAATAAAGAATTTTCATTCATTCATTCATGAATTTTTTTTTTGTATGCGTTTGGGTAGGGCCCTGGATGGCTTAAATTCACAAATCCGCTCGTCAGATGGCGCTGCAGTCGGTATCTAGGTTATTATCCGAGCGAAGCCGGAACAGACTGTTAGTACTTACATACATTTAAATACACATTTATACCAGCGTAGTTCCCGTTTGTTTCGGGATGAAAAGTAGCCCATGTTTTCTTTCAGACTATAATCTGATATCTAAATTTCAGCTCGGTCCGTTCATATGTTCCGACGTGATTGAGCCACAAACATCCACATATCCATACATTGGCATTAAATTTATAATATTAGTAGGATAGAAAACACACAGAAACAAAATATATATTCATTACTCAAATGTTTGCATTGGATGGGAAATCGATCCCACGACCTACAGCTTCGCAGGCAGACTTACTACCAACTAAGCCACCAGGCCAGCCACTGTTTCTGCCTATGATAATAACAAAAGTGCGAGTACAAAATTAAAGGTCTAAAACGAGTATTTTATCTAACACTCACCGGTTCTAGAGAAAACAAAGTGATTCATCGTCTCTAGAATATCACTATCAGCGCATTAATTAGCCCTTATCACCGGTTCGGACAGGAGTACGCACGCACGCCGGTTTCAAGCTATTTTAGTGTTTTGCTCGGAAAATATACCGGATGCAGTGGTATGCCGTTTTGGCTTCAGCAACAAAAATACATCTTATTCGGATAAATATATTTCGATATATTTAGAAATTAGACCGCGTCTAATTTGAGGTTGATCCTGTGCATTCAGACTTATTTTCGTTTATTCACCATATTACTATTACTTTTAAAGAAAGAACGAATAGTCTAGTCGGAAGAACTGCTGATTGCTGACTATCCACTGCTATTTTTAAGTTAGCGGCAATGACTTCGAAAAGACAGTTGTTGGATTCAAATCCCACAACTGTCTTAGAGACTGTCTTAGAGAGACGAGGTCATTATCCACCATGCTGGCCTAGTGCGAGTTGATGGATGAACTCTAAAGATTTTAGGAACTTGTCGGTTTTCGCTCGATGTTTTCCTTCAACATTTTTAAGTTAGCGGCAATGACTTCGAAAAGACAATTGTGGGATTCAAATCCCATTTAGAGTTCATCCATCAACTCGCACTAGGCCAGCATGGTGGATAATGACCTCGTCTCTTATTGGGAGAGGAGGGACTCAGTGGGAACATTTAGTGGGCTGCTTACGCATATGAATAGACAAGCAAGTCGTGAGCCTGATGGCAAGCAAGACGACTGCACCTAACACCACATTACTTCGCTGCTTTTTGACCACAAAACGTGGAATCACTGCCTGGAATTAAGCTCGTCAAGGGAGAAATAACATAATTCTTTACTCCGTAATTTTCTTGAAAACATTGTCCTTCGAACCGGAACTCATTAATGTCGACACGTTACCGCTAAGTGACAGAATAAATGTAACAGGTACTTCCCTAGGTGGAGGCTGAAAAGAGTCCTACCACTATGAAATTAATATGAAAAAATATTTTAGTTATTAAAAAAAAACTTAACCAGGAAAACAGAATGTACAGAACACTGAAATCAGTATCTTTGAAGGCTTGTTTATTTGGGATTTATTTTACAGTATTCTTTGTGCATGTATCTCTACATAGTATGTGCTATCCAAAAACAAAGAGTAAGAAACGACGACGATAGAATAAAAACGTCAAAACACTAGAAGTTAAAATGTAGATTGCACAACTAAAGTAACTATTGAAACAGCATAACACACAAGTGACCAAAAAAAACTTAACACTGACTCGAAACAGTTCTCAACAGGTTAATATTACGAGTGTAAGAGTGACTGAGCGTTTTCCCAGTGGTATCTGAATCATATAGGTCGAGGGTGACTATCCACTCCCCCCACTATCCATTATCTAAAAACGAAAACGAATCGTTTAGTGGTAGGACTCTTTATAGAGTTCGGCTGGGGAAGTACCACACCTTCCACCTTAGCCAGTTATTTTACAGCCAAGTGCAAACATTCATGTATTCCGGTTTGAAGGGTAATGTTTCCAGAAAAATGACTGTGCATGATACACGTTATTAATCCAATGACGAGTGCAGTCCAGTGCTCTAGTAGGATTTATCGTGATCAAATACATAGATGTGTGGCAATCTGGCAATGCAATATTATGGGCAGTCGTGCTGTTAACCATCAGACGCATGCACTTCTTGCTCGTCTCGTTAGATACATATTTTATATCTATACTAATATTATAAAGCTGAAGAGTTTGTTTGTTTGTTTGTTTGTTTGTTTGCTTGAACGCTAGGATCTCGGGAAGTACTGGTCCGAATTGAAAGATTCTTTTTTCTATTGGATAGTCCATTTATCGAGGAAGGCTTTAGGCTATAGAAAATAACTCTACTATTAATTGAAGCGGAGCATGAAACAAGAATGTAACAAAATCGGGAAATAATATTCCCCTTTTGAGAGTTTTCGTACGTTTCGTGCTTTGACATGACACATGACAGCATGTGTCAAAGATTGCGTCATTGAATTTCAGTAATCTGTGCCTTGAATATAAACCTTTGCTAATTTTTTTTTCTAAATCTGAGTTGGTACGACCAATTTCCGACAGGTGGCGTAGCAGGTTGCTGAAGAGGTTTTTTGTTTGAAATCGATATTCTCAGGAATGAGTGAACCGATTTCAGTCATTCTTTCACCGTTGGATATGTACGGGATCCCGATGAGTGCTATATAATATACCACGGGCGAAGCCGGGGCGGGCATCTAGTCATAGATAAACACTAATTTACACCATGGACGTATAAAAAAGTCGGACGTAGTCTCGCTAAAACAAAAAACTGTATCCACATAAGAGTCGGCCACATAATATGTACACGTATGTGCTGTCACATACAACCTGACAACGCACACGGGCAAATGTGGCCAACTCTAGTGACACAGTTTTTGTTTTAGCGAGACTACGTTCGACTTTTTTATACGTCCATGGTTAGCATTAAACTAATAGTTGGCAAATAAAAATATTAGTAGACAATCTTGTCAGTCTCGCCCCAATGTAAAAGCTACCATGGAAGCCAGATAGCTGACATAATATTTACATAATTTTAAATACATATTCATGATACATAGAAACACCCAGACACAGTACAAACATCCATATTCATCACACAAATGTTTGCTTTTCACTACTGAGCGACAAGGCCAGTGATTCATCAAATACGGCTGAATGGATAGAGTTGAAATTTGGAATACAGGTTAGATTATATAATGTATGGTATATATTAAAGCCCTGTAATTTCTCTAGAAACATTACCCTAAAAAACCAGAACCGGAACAAGCAGTAATGTTTCCTCATTACTGCTTGGCGGTAGAACAACTGAGAAAGGTGTGGTACTTCCCCGGGCGGACTCTACAAAGAGTCCTACTACTACAAAAACATAGGACATAGGTCTTTCCAATAAAGGCAGAAATAGGAAAGATCAAAACGAACCCCCAAATGGGCTGCTAGACCGCAGTGACGCGATATATCGCTAATTTACGTCAATCCCATTTAATGATTTGCTATAGAGTATGGATTCATTCTAGAACCACAAAGAGAAAATAAAACAAAAAAAACACAGAAAGTGCAAGTAAGTAAAACCACATTATGCGTACGTAAGCATAAAGGGAATATAGCTTTCCTACTATTTCTCAACGTAACATAAAGTGACGTAATATCAGAAATACACTGATATTACGTCATTCTTGTTTAACGAAACCATAAAATCCGTCAGAAATACTTGGCGTTGCGGTGGAAGACCTTATGAATCACGTTATTATTTAATTTACTTTAGTTAAAATTGCGTCAGTAATAAAACAATTGTGTAATGATGGCTTTATGGAATAATACATTTTTAATGGACTTCAATAAAGGAAAAGGTTCTTGATTCGGTTATGTTTTTGTTTGTATGAAAGTTACGCGATAACTCCTTCTTATTAGTCGGTACACTCTTGGCAGAGTGGTCGTGATCGTCATATTCCTTCGTCAATGACCCGCTTCACAATTCGTTGCCATTCACTTCTAGCAGCCGCCTTCCTGGTGCACATGTGCAAAGGATCATCCACCGCGACTGTAATAGCTCCACTAATTGTAAATCGATTTTTGTTTGTTTTGTAGAAACTACTTCAGAGGTGGTCGCATTGTAGTATGTAAACTAAAACATTGTATTAAACGAGATGCGAACACGCGCGCGCACTCTTGTTGAAAAAGATCGCCGGACGCGATCGAAACTTGAGTCGGACTGGACTGACTATATCAAACGTGAGTTACCCGTGTATTTATTTAAAGGTGGTCGCATATAAATTTTATCGAAATCAGTGTGGCTAAACAAAACAAAAAACAAAATTTGCTTCGCAGTGCTAAACGAGCTGCGAACCCGCGCGCGCACTTTCCTTGAAAAAGATCGCCGGACGCGATCGAAACTTGAGTCGGACTGGACTGACTATATTAAACGTGAGTTACCCGTGTATTTTAAATCAATTATTCATTGATATTTACTTTTTAAAAAATAATCAAGAATGTCTACTATCAAACTAATTAAGCATGCACATTTTTTAATTTGTCAATCTCTTTTTAATATTTTAGCAAGAAATAAAAGGCTTTTTTATTTTTTATTTTTATTTATTTATTTATTACCCGTGTATTTATGTAAAATTTGCTTACATTTACGTCTCATGAAATATACTCGAGTATCTGAGTGTAATTTTAAATTGCAGTTTTTTGTGTTTACTTGGAGAAAATAAATGATGTCTAACGGCTTTCGCTCACAAGGAGAGCGTCAAGACCATAACCCACCACGGTAGTTAAGTGTGGGTTACTTACGTGGGTTTTAGACGTTTAAGACTCACCATTTAATTTCACGGGCAAACTTCTATCGGAGCCATGACATGCGTCAATTTGAAGGACTTGGCGAGGGAGTGTAGGATTGCAGCCACCACTCAAGAACACGTCTACTCTGCCAACCCAACATGCCTACCCATAACAGCACAGTGACAGAATATGAAGAGTCCAAATCATTACCTAGCCCTGTGATGCGCTCGTCACCCAGAGATAAGATGTTTTCTATATGTCCTGCAGAAAACAGGAAACATTGCCCTTCAAATTGGAACACAGTAATGTTTGCCCATATCTGCGTGGTAAATGTCAGTAAATGTATGGTACTTCAGCAGGCGGACGGTGCAAAGAGTCCTACCACTACAGGACCGTACAGTTAGTGACCCACAAACACGACCCACAAAGCTCGCAACTTAATTTCAGGGCGAATATTCCACATTCAGACCGAATACTAGAAACTAAATACCATCATGGAGTATAATTTACCAAATCTCTGCAATTACCTAAACTGGGTCTAATTGAACACCTTTCTCCAAGTGGCGTGTTTGCCCCACCATGGCTGACATGCGCAAGCGCATTTTATTGGCCACATCGCTGTCCGCATTCGATTCAACGTCATTGCTTATTATTCTGTTTAACATCGGACCATTTTAAATAGCTAACCAAGCGAAAAAGTTGCCTAATCTCTATGATGATACAGCTTCTTGCGTGTTTATGTTTTTTTTACTGTTGTTTTAATAATTTGCAGTTGTTATTGCGAGGTTTAACACGCGTGTTGGAGAGCTATCTATGCTATCTTTATGTTGGCTACGCTCTTTTGTTTGGAGCATAAAACCCGCTGAGAACAATACCTCCATATTTTTAAGACTACTGAATCAGGGGTATGCATGCAGGGTTTGGTCGTTTCCAACGGTCACCAGTTGCCTTTCGAAATCAACACTCGCATCTAGTATCAGAGCATCCCACACTACTTTTACCGATTCGAGAACCATTCTACCCCCAACGGTTATCTGTCCCGAGAACTCTGTAAGCCAGTTGTTTTACAGCCAAGCAGTAATGTGCAAAACATTACTATTTATACGTATGTGTTTAAAACTAGATAAGTATTGTATCAGCTATCTGGCTGCCACAGTACAAGCTTTGCTTCGTTTGTGGTCAGATGGTATTGTGTGTGAAGTGTCCACCAATATTTGTTTATTCCATATTTATTTATTACTGTATTCCGGTATAAAGAGCGATGTTTACAGATAGTTTAAAGGGCATAGAGATAAATCATCTTATATCTGTGGGTAACGAGCGCAGCGCAGTGCTAGGTAATCATTCGGACTCTTCATATTCCAATAGCTATGTGACACTGCTTTTGTGGGCAGGCGTGTTGCTTACATGCACGTTTACTGTTCATCCCGGCACTCTACCTCTATACTACAAATAGAAGCATATATAATACCTGTTGCGCGTGTTGGCAAGTTGGCATGTCTGTAAGTACGCCAGGTAGTTGATGATAAATTAATAAATAATAAAACTAGCGGCTCGTTCCGGCTTCGCTCGGATATCTAAATTTATACTAATATTATAAAGCTGAAGAGTTTGTTTGTTTGTTTGAACGCTAGGATCTCGGGAAGTGCTGGACCGAATTGAAAGATTCTTTTTCTATTGGATAGTCCATTTATCGAGGAAGGCTATAGAAAATAACGCTACTATTAACAGAAGCGGAGCATGAATCAATGATGTAACAAAATCGGGAAAAAATATTCATTTTTGAGAGTTTTCGTACGTTTCGTGCTTTGACATGACACATGACAGCATGTGTCTAAGATTGCGTCATTGAATATCACAGATTACATACCTCTTGAATATAAACCTTTTTGCTAATCTCTGAGTTGGTACGACCAATTTCCGACAGGTGGCGAAGCAGGTAGCTGAAGAGGTGTTTTGTTTGAAAGCGATATTCTCCGGAATGACTGAACCGATTTCAGTCATTCTTTCACCATTGTATATGTACGGGATCCTGATGAGTTTATAAATGTACCATGGGCGACGCCGGGGCGGGCATCTAGTATATATATAAATAACGAGACACGTTGTTTATCCGCTATTTGATAAATAGCATAAAAAAGGTTAAAATGACGCAACCTTCAAATATTGACACATGCTGTCACGGAATTCAGAGCACGCAACGAAATCTCTCAAAAAGGAATATTTTTCCCGTTTTTTGTTACATTCTTCATTCATGCTCGTGCCTATTGATAGTAACGTAAATGTTATATAGCCTATATATAGCCTTCCTCGATAAATGGACTATCTAACAGAAAAGCAGTCTTTCAAAGCGGACCAGTAGTTACAGAGAACCTAACGTTCAAACAACAAACACACTCTTCAACTTTATAATATCAGTTTAGATAGTGGTTTTATAAATCGCGTGAGGTCTCCACAGAACGTATTATCACACGTTCCCACAAGCTAAGCGGTTTTCATAACAGATAAGTTGGTCCTCGAGACACAACATCGCTATCTAAGCAGAGATTGTTCCGCTGATAAGCCCCAATCGAGATGAACTGTTTGCGGTGCACATTGATAACAGCAAACAGCAGCGCTGTTGACCTACATAATGGTTTGAATACTAATTACTACCAGATAACACATGTTATAATAGGGTACAGTCCTTAAACTTTTTAGTCCGTCAGTTAAATTGCTAAAAGATTATGTACACGTTTTTTCCACAAACAAAAAATGACAAAGATACAGTGTCAGAAGTTTCGCATGACGTCAGCTGTGGGTACGATTTTTACCTAAAAGTAAGTACCATCATGCACGCGTCCTGCTCGTCGACTCTATACTATAAAAAATATACGTGCACAGATGTCGGTACCTATGTCATACAAATTTCTTTTGTTTTTTTTTTGTCATACAAATTTCTTTTGTCATACACTTTTTTTTTTGTTTTTTCCCCTATTTCAAGAAATGTCCGACGGACATAAAGAAGCTTTCACTTCAATAATATGAAAAAGGTCCGTCCCTGCCCAGCAGTGGGCCGATATTGACGCGACATCATTATTTTACTTTGTAGTCGAGCATGAGAGTTCGCCTTTTCGCACTGTTTACAAAACACAATCGCCGATGTCTCTGTATTTCGCAAACATGAACATTATAGCCGTTCGCGGAAAACAGGGCTAGTGGTCGCGTTGCATCGGACACTGCTTCTAGAAAGCCTTAGAACGAGGCTGCATGGCGAGGCATATTTATATAACTACATATTTGGCATCGGCGCGCGGTTTTGTCCGCATAGTTTGTATTGTGCTATGTGCTCTCCCAGACTATAGAGTAAGCACTTTACCCCATCATCACGATACGGCACCGCCAGTCGCCAGTGGCGTCTCGGACGACGATCGACGCGGACCCTCGTCTACGACCTAAGCTTAGGACTTAAGCATAGCGAGGACTCTTTAAATGAGATGCCATACTTAAAATCCTCGTTTAATTTTTAAATTGGATAAGATACTAAAAAATATTGGCCAAACTCGTCGCTTTTCTGCAATATGTACAACTAAACAACTCCTAGTTTTACCCCTCAGTCCAACTTTTTTCATGTTTAGTAAGGTATATTTTATTGGGTAGGTCTTGGCAACGAAACAAAAGAGGCGTCGCTGATGCGACTTCGGTCACTTTAATGGTATGCGACGCTATTGCCTCGGGGCTATAGCAGGGGTTCATAAACTTATTTTGTCGCTGCCCACTTTGAGCATACATTATTTTGTAGCCGTATTTTTAACTGTACTCAAAAACCACTAACTTCAAAGCATATAATTAATTACTGTGAGCTATATGTACTAGCGGAGATTAATAAACATTATTTCTAAACGAGACTATTACTATAACCCGCAAGTGATCCCAGTAGGACACAACGAACTCCAAGTTTCTACACAACGCCCTTATTTTTTTTCTGGATCTCTTGCCACCCCCCTTTTATGCTTGCAGAGCCCACAAGGAGGCGTTATCGCCAACTTTGGGAAAGGCTGGGCTATATCACACGTCATCACTACAGTGCGAAACCGCCACCGGAAAATGGCACAGTGGACGATGCGCCGCGCTTGGGTCTAAGTCAACATTGAAATAAAAATGGATGAAATTAGGTGCATCCTACTTCCTACTAATAGTACAAATGTCAATGTTTGGATATTTGTTGCTCGGTCACAGCGTAACGTACGAACAGAGAGTCCACCGCCAAATCATGAGAAATTACAGGGCTTAGAGATATAACATCTTAGATCTCTGGGTGACGAGAGCAGCGCTAGGTAATAATTTGGACTCTTCACGTTCTAATAACTGTGTGTCACTGTGTTATGTGGCAAGCATGTTGCTTACCATCAGGACGTCCTATTCGTCTACTCTGTATCAAAAAAACTGTCTTACCTTTGATATTGTTTTCTCTGTTTTTTTTCTTTTAAAATGACAGATACAGCAATAGCAAAACCAAACCTGATTTAGTTAGGCGGTAGACTCGCGGGTCGGGCTAAAATGTTTAAGACAGATTAGTCAGGAAGAACACATGGGCTACTTTCTATCAAAGTAAAATAACGGGATCTACGTTGGTAAAATCCATGGATGCTGTCAGTAGATTTCATCCCAAGAAAGTAAATAAGAACTACCCCAAGATGCTACTAGTGAATATTAATTCAACGAAATTAATTGAACTTGACAGTCACAATGTCTTGTTTAAGGTAAAACATTGATTCAAACTCAGTCATGACTTCGATTAAAAACCCCTTGGGAAAATGTTTGATGATTCATGGGAAAATCCAGTAAGGAGGTTACATAGATATGTTTGTTACGTTGCTATTGTAAAATTTGTGAAGATTCTAATCAATTTAGGTCCCACACCGACTAAGAAATAAGGCAGTGTGGAACCTAGTTGGGGGCTGAGTTGGTATTGAGTCTGCATAAAGAAATGAAGAGTGTGGGTTAAATTACGGCCCCTGACAAATATTTGTGTAAACTAAGAATATTTGGTCTATTTCTGAGTGTATTTAAAAATTTTCATAAGCATTTAAAATAAAATCTTTGCTTCGCTGTGTGTCCAGAAATATTTACTAAATATTTTAAAATACTTGAAATGAAATTTTTAAGTGAAGAGAATGGACTTTTTATGCATTATAAATTAATTATTTATGTATTGGTTTATTGCCAGTGTCATATTCATTTAGGACTACTATTATTATGTAAATGACATGACTGGTTATAAATAGATGAGTACATATTATGACAAAAAAACATGTAATACATAAATGTATTCTTGACTAAGTTTTGTTTTTATAAAATTAAAAACACAGGCATCATAGGTTCATATTACATTAAACAATATGACATCTTACATTAGAAATACCTTTATCACGAGTTCAGGGATCACCTCGGTAATATCTAGACATCCATTCCTTTATGGTTAATTCAGAAGTGATGAAAGTACTTCATTAATATAAGTATTATATCAGCTATCTGACCGCCATTTTACAAAGCTTTGCTTAGTTTGGGGTCAGATGGTCTTGTGTGTGAATTGTCCACCAATATTTATAAAAAAAAAAATAAGTATGTCTCTATTTAGTTTACATTGAATTTAGGGTTAGCCAAAAACAAAGATGATGTCTAACAAAGAAGACTTGCTAAGCTAAAATAAATAAAAAAACAGTTTAATTCAATTTACAAGTCTCCTGATTTTTTTTAAGACATTTAAATATGTATTAACAAGGAAGTTGTTATAAAAATAACCCTAACTAGAATTTTTATTGTCATTACCAAGATAAAACTCACGAGACTGCTAGAGGCCATCGAATGAAAGGTCAAATTCATGAAATCAAATTGAATGAACGGCTTATCACAGTGAAGCGGCTGACTGATAAAAGTGCTTTTAAATATTTATCTCTGAGAATGAGAAACCCAGTAAAATGTTTGCTCTGTGTATTCGTAGAGGTGGAGGACATCGTAAAACAGAAAACAATGTGATTTTCCTGTGAATATCATGTGTTACAAATTAACAGTTTGATGCAAAAAGCACATTGAATGGAAACAAAATAGATAGCAAACAAATGAGTTACCTACAAAGAAAAAAATTACCAAATTTAAACTTTACACACTGCCTGTGTATTAATTTTGTTTCAGTACAAGCATTTACAGTGTTTTACACTGGAGTTCTTTATAAAAATTGTGTGTTTACTAGGTGGTGTATCTCTTCAAAATGTGTAACTTTTTCATTGAAAGCAGATTAAGTAGAAGGTGATGAGCATAATCAGGCAAAACTTGAAGGTAGTGAACTCTTTGTCATAAAAAAAAAGATGAAGAATATCTACAAAAAGTTACAAATTAGCCATAATACAGCCTTTTCACTTAAAGCTATGTCATTAAATGTAATAAGTAAAAACTTATAGCTTAAATTTCTCATCTCCTGATTATGACGTACATGTTCTTTGACATGTGCCCTAAAAAGAGTAACTTCAAAAAATATTGTAAGTAAATGTATACAATATTTAATATACTACAGTGTACATAGCTGATACAAAGTGATATTATTTCCATTACCTATTGATCATTAGCTAAGCAAATAACTATTAAAAATTTAATGTGATGTTGAAAAACAATCTATTCCATTATCAGATTTATCAACACCTGATAAAATAATGTATTTTTCAAAGGAAAAACACTGTAATGTTTCTAATTGTAAGGGTTATGTAAGATATTATGTGATTAGCAATAAAATTCAAACATAAAAAGAAACAATAGGTGGAGCAGAAATCACCAGCATTGTGTATTATTGGTCATTATGGATGTGATGTTATTTTAGTCATAGTAATTTTATTCTATGCATATTGAGTAAGGTTGAAAAAGAAAATACTTTTTTCATTTGTTTGAAGTCCCTTCTGATAATGCCAATCAGATTTTAAAATACTGGCTGTGTTTGAGTGATTTCGAAAGCTAAAAGATATATACCTAATCTATTTTATTTGCTTTTCAATTACAACTTTTTTTAGGATGAAATATTTTGTCACATTATCAGATTATTTAATTTCCTTTCGCTTTGACAGTCAGCAATTTCTGACAAAAATTTAATTCCACTTAGTGGTAATAAAATAAATATTGATCACAATTTCCTCACATGTGTAGCCACTTTGTTGTGTGTGTTATTTGACAATTGTTTCTTCATCAAACAACTGATTCACAACAAATTCACCTATACTTCATACCTCAATTCATTGCCTAAAGTAGGCTTTGTATTGCAATATGTATCATTATGTTCCATTTTTAACACCATTTCTAAAGTACATATATTTGTGGATCGTAAATAGATCAAGAATCAAGGAGGTAGAAAACAAAACATCACTAGTTACCCACATGCTTGAAGCAATGAATTGAAATCGGCAAATTAAAAACTTGTTTGCTGCATGCTTTATCAACCAATGTAAATAGTAAGTAAAACAATACAACAACAACAATACATGGTGAAACTTACCCGGAGGGCTGTCGGTTAGGATGGTGATGCCCGACGGGTCGACATGGGGCGGGAACGCCTCATACAGGTCGGGCTCCTCTTCAAGCACGGCAGACAACATCACGGAGGGCATGCCGGCACTCACACCACTAAACACTGCACTACACTGTTGCTCGAGTCACACACGGACCACACCCTCTCCCATTCCTGACTAGACTCCCACTATCTAAGTCAAATCTTGCTGCACCATTTTTAAATCTGCAAACAAAATACAAAGTTCAAATCACAGAAACCGTGTCAAGACTGCCAATATATTCAATTATTTATCTCACTGATAACACTATCTCACGGAATTAAATAGATTACGACCGACGAGATAAGGTGATCTTAACGAAAGCCGAAGAACAATCGGTTACCTAATTGAATAATAATTAGTTTGTAGATCAGCTGATCTGTTTGCTGCCAGGGCGGACTTGATATTTTATGGCTATTTTAAGACATTCGGGCAGCTGATCGTACCGTATTCAATGTCAGATGCCGAGCGAGTACGGGGAGTCGCGGCGATGTGGAAATAATCGCGCGGCGACCGGGTCGCGCGGCTGTATACTCACCGCAATCCTGGCGGTAAATGATGCGAAGCAGGATCCTCGCCTCCGTATTTGCCGCTTCGGTCTCCCCGCGGCGACTAAACCAAGTAGCCAGTTCCCGGTCCGACGTAATCACGAATAGGATAATAGCCTAGGACGGGAGTAGACGCTTTTGCTTTGTCACATAAACGAACCACACTGAACGCACAGTACATCACTCAGAAATTGTTTGTATCTGACCTCAGACACGGGAACATTGTGTCAATTTAATCCGGGATAAATTGTCAGATCCCTTCTTTCGTTAATCAAATTATCGATGTATCCGGTGAAAGTCGTTTCGAGGGTTTCGGGTTTGGTTGGCGGTGTAACGAATTGTATTATAGTAAAAATGGCGTAATGCCAGGGCGTTTTCGATGTATAGAAAATGTTCCTGCCTGACGGACAATAGATATCGCACGTCTGCAAATATTCACAAGGGATCGAGAATTGAGCGGACGGTGAATGCGATGCGATTCATACGTTTTTCTTTCGAAGTAGACGAAAGACGAAAACGCAACGAACGAACGAAGCTTCTCTGTCAGCTCTGTCTATGGGAGTTGAGAGGAACGACAGGAACTGTCGAAAAACGAAAAACCATAGACTATCAAAGTTTAATTCCAAAGAATAGAGGGACTTATGAGCTTTGATATGAAATAACTGCCTAAACTAAAATAATCATTCCATAAGTAAGTCGCATATGTTGTTCACAATAACCATAATAATTTGTAAAACGACATTTTCGGTGTCCTATCTTTCTACTGCCTGAATATATGCAGAATGCCGAAGCAAATCTGTATACACTCAACAATTATAAATGTTGTGGCCCATGTTCGTAATAATCCAAAAAAATCCAAAATAGGTTCCACGGCAACGCCAAAACGTATGAGCGTAGTTAAATTTAGGTATGTTTACGGTACTTAATAAAAAAACTGCTCACAGAAGCTGATATTCCGTCAAATCTGAAAGCACTCTTAGCTAAGAACTCATGGAGCGGTTCCCAACCCACATGCGGTAGCGAACCGCGACGGGCACCGGTTTTATTTCAAAACTCACGAGACCACTAGTTTTCGCAGTTTCGCAGCCGCCGTGCGTGAGATTTTCGCCCGCGAATGTGGCGGGTGATGGGCGTGCGGTGACAGCGTGGGAGCTGCGGGCAGCCGCTCGCGCCGCTAGCGTAAATTTCTATTTGTTATTTTTTGAATTTTTTTTATTTTTGATTTCAATTTTTACATATAAATCTGCATTCTACAGAAGCTGCTGGCCCTCGCCCGCTGTTTGAAATCGCTCTATGAGTTCTTAGCCTTAGTACTTATATAGTCATTTGTGCACTCTTTCTGTGATTATATGAACGAGTGCCCACTCCCGATCCTTTAATAACATAATTAACCACTTACCACTCTATACAATAAGTGATAGCACTGCAGCGAGCAACTATAAATGTTAATTTGAAACATTAAAGACTGCCCATTTTATATGTTTTTCATATAAGTTTCTATTAGATTTTAGCCGCTGTCAAGCGAAAAAAATATACAAAACTGTAATGATGATATAAAATTATAATTTTATGATAATCTTTTATTACATTGTTTAGAGTGTCGAGACGAGCTGGACAAGTGCCTGATAAGCAACATGCCTGGCCCATAACAGCACAGTGACACGTAACTTTTGGAATATAAACAGTCCAAATCATTGCATAGCACTGCACTGCGCTCGTCACCCAGAGATATAAGATCTTTTATCGCTATGCCCTGTAAGTTTACTAGCTTTGCTAGCAAAGGTGTGGTAGGTACTTCCCCAGACGGATTTTGCAAAGAGTCCTATCACTAACCCACCACTACACAAACATATAATCATCTAAAACACTTATAACATGCGTTATTGATGATAACGCATTTTATGATGATGATGATGATGATTATAATACATATATATTAAGCGATGTTAAGAATTTCTACTACTTTTGAGCACAGACTAAGTAGTACACTTTTGAGTGTGTTCAAACATCAAATGTAGGTATTTATGACTTCCATGAATTAGTCAATCATGCAGTTATACGTTAATACGTACATAGTCTTTGGTTATTGTTTTTAGTTGTATTAATTTGTTCTTTGCCAACATTATTTTCATAGACAAACATTTCACTATCAGCCATAGATAAAGTAGTGTTATTATGGTAATTTCTACCAAACTGTGAGTTTTTGTTAAATTGTATCTCTTGCGTCTAATATTTCCTAAATCTTAAGCAATCAGATATTTGAATACCAATGTGAATAACTGGAAACGGGAAATAAATAGAATCTACACAATGTGTACAAACAACATTTTTTTGGTAGATGTCCTGCTTCAATCCACCACGCTGGCCTAGTGCGGGTTGGTGGATGATAGGTAACTTCGAAAGATTTTAAGTACATGTCAGTTTTCTCACGATGTTTTCCTTTACCGTTTTAAGATAGCGGCATTACGCATATGACTTCGAACTTCGAAAAGACAGTTCTATAAACTGCAGTACTTATAACCACCTTGTGACCACATGGCAGAAGTGAAAACTCAAGTAAGAAATAATTGTTAACAACCCTAGAATAATTTAAAAAAACAAAATAACAAAAAATAAACATAAATATTATAAATTGAATATAGTCAACACAGCGACACGGCCGTGACAGATGCGGCTGAACCTTATGGGAAGTTGTATAATCACTCGATACTCCCACCGCTTTTCACGTTTACAATTTTGGCGGGGAAACGGGTGTCAGGTTACTTGTGCGTTGTTTACGCTTCGGCACATGAAGTGCTGCCTTACTTGTATGTGTTTGAGCCTATTATTCTAAAGAGCGTTTCAAGACGCTTCTAGCGGTATCTTTTGTTTATAATTAATGCACTTGAAATGTAAACTAATATTTTTGACACCTGATTCGACATTTTTTTCGAGTTCTCAAGTGATCTGAAGCTATAAGATTATAAATTATATGGAAGACCTAGTGATTTTGTGTTTGAAATGTGTTGTACACGATAAAACAAAAAACTGCATGTTTCACATGTCCAGACATACCTATGTCCAGAGTTCACCCGAACATTTCTTTCGTTACCTACGTACTTGTTACCAATATCTTAACGATAATCAAAATGTTTGATTGATGGACTTATAATAGAAGTGTACTATTGTGACGATGAATAAATGATGATGTGGAAATTATGATAACATGTCCTTGGGTTAGTTTAATCCCTTATTCACAAAGTAATCGCATTGATCTCGACGCGGAATCAAACCTCTATCTTTTGTTATCTGTTTATAATTATAGATACTAGGATTGTAATTACATGCTGACCGAAATCGTTTCGACTGTGTTGTGGATCAGCAACCAGATTTTCAATCTATTTTATAAAAGAAAATATTTGTCCATGAACAAAATCTAGTTGCTATTGCAGACGATAGATAAATTTAGAGGTGGACCTTCTCCTGAATATATGTTTACCCATCGCGCAACATTTATTTAACTCAGACTACGACTCTAAACCTTGTGTTTTCCGAAGCTCGAGATAGTTATAGCAAATATTATTGGAAGATTTTTTAATACACTACTGACAGCCCCATGAGTGACATGTCAATATGTTCTTGGCTGTCCTTGATTACATACCTCTTGGCTGTCTTGCCTAAGATTCATAGTCAAAAACAACTTGAAATGATCCGTTGAACGTATTCCGAAGCACAACGTCAAATTAACAAAATTACGGATCGTGCAATCCGTACAAACTTTTTACAAATGATATTTTGTATAGAACAAAGAAGTTGGTATAGAATATAGTACAGAATGTTTTAATCGTTTGTTTGACAACATGTATTATTAAAGAAACTAGAAAAAGACATGACAGCACTATACACTATTGGTTGAAACGGAACCCGTGAACATCGAGTTCCTAGCAAGAGTAAACGGTATTTGAGATACGTCAGTGTCAACAATGTCATCTGTCATCTGTCACACAGTCAGCTGCAATATCCTGTGTTTTTCGTACTGATCAGAGTGAAAAACAAATTGAATACAAATTACAAAATAAATATTCAGTTAACATCATTTTCGTTAATAATCCCAATCTGATGTAATTTCGCATACATTTCCAACTAAAATGTCTCTTAAAGTAGACGCCCTGAAAGGTATGTAAATAATAAACGAGAGTAACTTTTCTTGATATTGCGTGTAATATCTATTTGCATTAATTACCATTTACAGAAACTGTTACGGTATTAATCAATACGGCCGGCGATATCGAGAATTCCGTAAATAATGTTGTCATAAAATCCTTGACAAAAATTGCCAATTCATATCCTAATGAGGTGATTGAGTTGTTCTGTGACTTCTATAGAGACACTGCAAAACCAAATTCGTTGCAGTTGGGAAACATTATTAAGTAAGTACCCGTATGTTTTATACACGTATATTTTGAATATTATGTAATTTAGGTTTCTTAGACTATACCCCCTAATCAAATTAATTTCTAAGTAACAATTATCTAAGTGAATTTTCAGTCACTCCACACCATATTTAATTTGCATTACTCTACCTAAACAATTACATATCCCAACAACACACACATTACTTATTTCAAAATTGTATTATGCATTTGAGTGACACATAAAACACACTATTCCTATGATTGACCTATTTCATTTATAGAAACTATTGAGGAAAGTGCTGGTTTTCCTGTGGTTAAGTAAATATTAATATGAAGTTTTACAAAACAATACAGTATTGCAGTAAAAATAAGTAATAGCTAAAATAATATAAACATAAACAATATGTATGCTTTAATAAATTATATTTTAATTATAAATGGATATATTTGTTTAAAATAAAGAGTGATGAGACAATCAGGTCATGTGCCTGATGGTAAGCAACATGCCTGCCAAAATAAATACTTAATAAAAACGAATTTCATACAAATAACACTCCAAAATAGTGAAATATTGTTGTTAATCTAGTTTAGTGCTCTGAGATTATTCATATTTCTAAATTTGTCTGAAATGAGTTTTGTAGAAAAGGCTTAATAAATATACTAATGTACCTACAAGATTACACATTATACTTGTTCTAAGGAAAATAAACTCTTCATTTTTAAAATTAAAGTTGCTCTCAAAAATCATTCAGTTGATTTCGTAATTTTGACAAGTTTTTTTTTTTATATAATATCTTATACATATAATATAGAACAAGCCATGTACCTGACGGTATATGAACATCATAACATCCAAATGCATTGCAGCAGAGAGAATTAGTTTCTTTTATATAAATACACTGTGTTGTCTGTTGTAGACTACTTGCTCGCTTATCATCAGGATAGTAAACCTACAAATACTAAATAAAGCTACTCAAACGTAAAGAATTCAAAATATTGGCTCTCACTGCAATGTATATTCATCACCCAGATATAGATGTGAGAAGATTCATTTCTTTAATCTGTTACTTTTCTGGAAACTTTGTCTTTGAAACCAGAACACAGTAATTTAACCCTATTACTGATTGGTAGTAGAATAACTAAGCCGTCTTACTTCCGAAAGTAGACTTCAAAGAATACCTCAAGTAAGTATGAGTATGTATGGATGGATGTTTGTTACTCTTTCACATAAAAACTACTGAAGGGATTTGGATGAAAATTGGTACATAGATAGGTAATGGTCTGGAATAACACTTAGGATGCCTTTTATTCCAGGAAAATAGCATAATCAGGAACTATGCAGGTGGAACCGCAGGGCACTGCTAATATAACATAATATTAATTTCGATTTCATACATATTAAAGTTCATTTTTCTTTGGATAAAGACAGGTTAGATATTTGGATAGGTTATCAAAATGCCATCTTTCAAATCAAAGACCTGTGTAGATTTATTTTTGTAAATCTAGTTTTATGTCCTAATTGCAAAGAAATAAACTGGTTGTTTAAAGCTCTTAATGTTATCTAGTATCCAGCATAGAATTGATCTCATTAAAATCTTATAATATATTAGGTTATTAAACTTGATATTATCAAGATTATTATTCTTGAACATTTATTGTGTTTCAAAATAATAAATTCAAAAGTTAATGTTTGAGGAAGATTTGGTCCACCTATAATAATTTTAACACTTTTATACAGTGCATTTCTTTATTCGTTTCAATTCTATAATGGTTTATATGGGACTGATATGACATTTAGAATGCTGTGATAAACTAGGCAAACAACTTGATTTAATGATTAAATTCACCCACTTAACTAGTTCTAGTAATCATTTTGTGAATCCATATAATATGGGTAGTCCAACCAAACACTGCTACAATGAAAGTGAAGTTTCAGAGTAAACAATTCAAAAATAGCTGTACTGATTTTGAAGTGTGACTACCTGAGAAGTAATAGTCCTCGAAAGAAACATAATTTTTCAAACGGGTTAAATATAAATAAATAGAGAAGAATTCTGATGAAAATCGCTTTTGAAATTGGTTAAATTTTTCTACAATTACAATATGAGTTTTTTTAAATCTTATTTATTAAAACCTTTTTTTTTTAACTATAATAGGTTCGCACTTGACCACCATCTCGCCTGATGTTAAGCGATGATGAGATCTACGATGGAGCGTGCTTACCTAGAAAAAACCAATTCACTCTCGATTTGAAGACACCAAGATTGTAACCATCAGGGAAAACCCACTCAGGCAACGCATTCCACAATCTAGACGTTCTTATCACAAACGTGGAGTAAAATATCTTCGTTCGCGTTTTTGGAACATCAACCATGAAACGATGCCGCCCTTTTGTGCAACGAGAAGTCCGATAGAAGAAAGGGCAAGGTGGTATTAGATCATGCAGATCAGTTGCACACTCTCCGAAGTGTATCCGATAAAAAACCGATAAGCTAGCGATTTTGCGGCGATGATCAAGACTTTCAAGTCTTTTACGCGCAAGAGCGTCATTGCCTATGAGTCTTTTGGCACGTCTCTCAATCGATTCCAGAGTCCCCAGCTGATACTTAGCCGATCCATCCCAAAGGTGCGAACAGTACTCCATACAGGAGCGAATCTGTGCTTTGTATAACGTAAGCAACTGTTCAGAATTGAAGTATCTTCGCACCTTTGAGAGGACACCCAGTTTTTTGGCGGCTAATTTAGCCTTAGACTCAATATATGTGCCAAAGTTGAGCGTCGATGACAGAGAAACGCCCAAAAGCTCGAGATGGTCAGTAACCGGCACGGACACGCCTCGAAAAGTAGGAGCCAGTTGGTTGGTTTGGTTGGAACGGACTCCTTTTAGCGGAGAACAAACACGCCTGTGTCTTTCCTTCGTTAAACCTGGCCAAATTGGCATCGCCCCATTTAGAGACTGCCTCAAGGGCCAAGTTCAACCGCTCGATCATATTCTCTCTCAATAGATGAGTTTATTGCCCACTGGCTCTTGCGCTAGATATATAACTCTCCACGACGGTGCTATCATCTGCGTACCCAAAAATACCGGGCTTCAACAGATCGTTGATATGTAGCAGAAAGAGCGTCGCAGAGAGTACCGACCCTTGAGGGACTCCGGCATTGATAGCCATTTGATCCGACGAGCAGCCATCAATGACGACTCGTATGGATCGATCCCTCAAGAAGTCCGATATCCACGCAATAAACCCAGGAGACAAACCATAGCCAGAAAGCTTGCTTAAAAGGCCATCATGCCAAACCCTGTCGAAAGCCTTCGAGATATCCAGGGAGACTGCAAGTGCTTCCCCGTGTTTCTCGATATCTTCACTCCAGATGTGGGTGACATACGCTAGAATATCCCCGGTGGACCGGTTCCGGCGAAACCCGTATTGCCGGTCACTGAGGAGGTCGTTCGATTCTAGGTATGTCAGGAGCCTGTGGTTTAAGACACGTTCCATAGTCTTGCAGAGTATGGACGTGACTGAGATGGGCCTGTAGTTGACAGGGTCAGCACGACTACCTTTTTTGGGCACAGGTTGCACGTTTGCAAGCTTCCACGACTTCGGCACTTGCCCAGTTTGGAGAGAAAGTCTAAACAGGCGCGTTAGTACTGGAGACAACTCGGGTGCACAAACCCTCAGTACTATGGCAGGAATTCCGTCCGGGCCACTGGCTTTATTCACATCCAGATTACGTAGCGCTTTGGTAACCTCCTTTTGGCGAATATGTATTTCAGACATTACAGTCGGACTGCCTGGTGGAGTTGGAGGTATCGCACAACCAGCATCTAGACGTGAAGATTCTGAAAACTGAGACGCAAACAAGTTTGCCTTCTCCGTTGCGGTGTGAGCCGACGTCCCATCAGGTTTTAGCATTGGAGGTAGTGAGGGGCGACAGAAGTTCGATTCGACCGATTTAGTTAGGGACCAAAACGCTTTGCTACTCGCAGGGTATGAAGCTAGTTTGTTCCCTATTCGACTAATATAGTCGAAACGAGCCCTCTGTAAAACCTTTTTGCATGCCTTAGCAGCCTTGTTAAACGCTGTCTTCTTCTGGTGTGTGTCCCTAACTGATGTCTTGGTTACTTTAGTTCACTCCATTAACAATCTGTAAATTTACATCGAAATTTTACGAAATTTCAGAGTACTGGAGCAAACATGTGTGAACCAAGTAAAGAGACTGGATCCCACAATAGCTGGGGAACTGATTTCGGCTATGCTCCGAGCAATGACAGAGAACCCTGCCTACGAACCCGGAGTACAGATGGGGGCCTCCGCAGTCATGGTGGCTGTGGGGCACGAACATCTAGACTTGGTAAGTTCAACTTCAACTCTTGATTAAGAGCTTTTATTGTGGTCTGGCTTAACGATTCTGCAATAACTTTGCTTAGTTTGAGACTTATTAATTTTAAGTGATAGATGTGCACTAATATTTATTTAGATGGCAGTCATAAAAGTTAAACGTCAATTTAAAATAAATTTAAATGTAATCCGCAAACTTTTGTTTAGAGCAATTCTTGTATTTAGTTTGATGTTAAAAGTCTACTCAGTGCAATTTGTTGTCCAATTTTGAAAGTAATTAAAGAAGCACTCATTACTTACTGCACCTGGAACCGAAGCTGTATTCCTACATTTGAAGGAGCTCAGCTGGGGAGGAAGCCATGGTGACTTAGTACTTGTAGCTAAACCGTTGATTACTCAATCTAAAGGTCGTAGTTCCGAACTCCGACACATGTCTGCGCGTTTGAGTATTTATCTGAGAGCAGTTGTACAAATTTGTTGTAATCACTGACTTTGAGTAGAAAATTCTTTAAGAAAGCTGAATATTCCAAGAAAGACGACTGTCGAAGGCTTGTGTCATCCGCCAACCTTTATTTGGCCAGTGTGGTGTATCAACATTTTCGAAATAAAAATCACTACTTGTGAGAGGAAAACACTTTTTTTCTTTCATTTTCCGAGAGGTTAACTCCCAGCTGTAGGAAAAGTAGTCTCTTTATGCATGTATCAGTGAGTCAGGTACCAAGACAAACCCATTTATAGTAACATATTGCACGATTGTAATATTGATGTAAACATTTGTATGAGTACCAAGATAACAGAGGTCATATGAACATTGAACACACACAAGTAGGTAAATCAATAGTGTAACAAGACACCCCCACCATCTGGTGGTTGATAAGTTCATTGGCATTACGTAATCTATTATGTGTCATATGTGTTTGTGACAATATTTAATATTGAAGAGACTATTGTGTATGTAAATAAGTTATGTTTGTGCAACTCCCTATTTAAAATACTTACTTAGTAGTCCCCACTTTATCTTAAGCTGCCCATTAAATGTTTCCATTTAGGGCGTTCTCGTAAGGAAAGAGTCAAGGCCAGTAGCGGATGAAATATTCTAGGACCATGCCAGTTTCCTCACGAGGTTTTTCTTCACCGTTACATTACAATAGGCCAATCATATGTGCGACATATATTACCGGTCCACTTCAGTTTGCGTTGAGCTACGACGGTAACCTTTGTTTTCTGACTGCTCTCTGACTTTCTATCAATGAACATTTGTGTACTGTTCCTCAAATACACCTCGGCCATCCTCAGGTGCTTCGCTCCCTCATCAACCAGCTGTCCCCGGCGTCGGTGCCCCACTACACGATAGCCCACACGCTGGGCACCCTCGCGGCGGTGAACACCCACGCCGTGGTGCCCCACATCAAGGAGATCCTGAGCAAGATGCTGCCGCTGCTGCCTTTGATTAAGAATGATGCGCTGAAGCAAGCGTTCGCTTACGGTATTTATTAAATTAATGGTATAAAAGCAAATCACGACTATAATTTTGACGAGACAGAGTAAATTGTATTTATTTTATTTTGTTTAAAAACAATTTCTTTAAGTTTGTATTTTTTTTAAGTTATACTTCTTTTGGCGTGTTATGATGAGATAACTATGATGAGAGTAAATTTTTACGATGCGAGCGCACTCCATCGCTAATAGCCGGCAACCTGAAGTTAGCTAGTCAGCGTTGTAAATATTCTCAGCACAAGAAATAAGGAGTAGAAGTATTAACTTATTGCGTGCGTACATGTACTCATGTACACACACACTTTTTTGTACTTAAAAGTGCAAAACGCGGCTAAAACAGTTTTAACTTCAAATGAGTTCAAGAAAACAATAAAATTAAAATAATTCAAGTATTTTTTAATTTAACATTCAATATGAGATGTGATTTACCCGATATCATACATCAAGTTCATTAACCTGACGTTCCAAATTACGTCTTGTTTTTTATACTAAAATGTCTTTTTCAGCATTTGGACACTTCGCGATTGCCGTTTCGGAGCAGATTGGCGATAACGTAGAAAGCGGGAACATAACATCTATAAAAGATAATTTTGTCACAGAATTCACGATTATATTCGACGTTTTATACAATCAGTGGCTCAATTCTCACGAGCCTAAGGTCACTGAATCGGTATTAGAAGCCCTAGGACCGATCACGAGGCTAATATCGGAACGACAGTTCAACGAAACCGTCAACAAATTCGTCCTCACATTGCTGTCTATCTATCGGAAACCAACGATCAATTATTACTACGTCAGTCAATGTATATCGTACATACTCTCGCCTTCGCCGTTGAATCCCAAGTTAACCTTAAACGACAATGTGATAAATAATGCAAATCACGTGTTGTTTAATCTAGTTTTATTAGAGCCTGACTACGATCAGCCTCACACGGTTAAAAACCATTTCGAAGTTCTCAGATGCTTCGATCACATGGCGAATCAATTCTCAGATCAAACGATAGAGAGCTTGCTGCATCAATGCAAAAACAACCAGGAGAAGGACAGAATGAGAGCTGTTATCATTTTGACTCATTTGACGACATCATCACAAATATTTGTCGACAATTACGCACCGAAATTTGTTGCTATTCTCAAAGTCATGGCAACGATGGAGCAGGGTATGAAGATGAAGAAATTGTTGGTCAAAGCGATAGTGGGTCTCGTTTACAGAAACTGTATTTCAACACCAGAAGAATTCACGCTAGTTGAGTTCATTATCAAGCACTGTGGCTATGAAGCTCCAGTCAATGCCAATTTCTCCATTTTCGAGATAGAAGATTTACATGACACATGCAAAAGTTCATTAGCCCTCATGAGCAACACTGTGACGAGTGTGAGAAATCAGCTCAGGAATTTGCTGCTATCAGCTTTGACTATAGACGATTTCACAGCTTCCATGGGCACGGTCAGCCACTGCCTAACGTCGCTGCTTCAAAACAACTCCAACGTAATCGAAGGAGAGGAACCAGAAAAAGAGGAAGAACCGAAAGTCTCTCCAGATTTGGTATTCGTTCGATGCTTGACGCACATCGTCGATCCTAGAGAACTGGAGAGAAACAGGAATCTACTCATCTTTCTTGAAGAATATTCTGGGGACGTGCACAAAAACCTGAAGAATTCGTGGACGGTCGAGATTCAAAGACTACTGAAATTTGTCGATAAAAGCGAGTCGAATGAGCAATGGCACGGAATGCTGCTCGATGTCTTAGTTTCGGCTATCGAGCAAGTGAACAGCAATAAATGGGTGGAAGTAATAGCCACCTTGATATCGCAACAGGTCTTAGCGAAGAAACAAGGCCCGATGATTAAAGGAGTCTCGTTGCAGTATTTAGCGGTCTTATCCTGTCATATGTCTAATGCCGCTGTCGTGGAAAAGATTCTAAAGATTATACTTTTCGCGTTAAGGTCTATACCGATGGATAGCTGTGAATACGTCAGCAAGGCCGCAGGTATAGCGGCTAGACAGCACGGGGAATTCGTTATGAATGAACTAGATGCAATCTATAAAGAAAACGAATCAAGACGAGGCAGCAAGATAATGAATTTCCTGACTTCGAGGAATTCAAAAAGCGAATACGAATTCGGTGTCGTCAAATATGCAGTGATAACTTGCTACGGGAAAGTGGCTTGCGAATGCCTGGATGTACACGTTTTGGCTAGGTTGGGGGAAAATGTGACTACGACTTTGTTGGGTATTTTAAAATCAAATCCAAGTTTCGACCTGTGTAAAGCTAGCGTCACTACATTATACGAGATCGGTAAAGCGTTGCATCCGGCTGCCCATCATAATGTTGCCCTACGTAATCGCTGGCAACTTTTAAACGCTGTTTTGGAGCAAATCTACAATTCCAACCTGGAAAGACGAAACGTTGAATTGTACCCTATAATTGTGAAAGCATCCAACGCCTTAACGAAGTTGCAAAAAGGAATATTGCCCGAAGAACGCAACACGATACTGAGGGTGCTTTTTAATAGCATATTTGGAGAGCTGTCTTCTTTCAAACGAAAGTACGAAGTGGGAGGGAACGGTGACAAGAATGACCAATTAGCGAAGACACTAAACGATAGTCTGACTTTACTGCACCATCTGATTAAAGAGTTGATAATCCAATCGACTTGCCTGAGTACCATCGACGATTTAGTCACTTTGCTGATGGAATGGATACGTCACGAGAACGATGAAATTCGAACGGCTGCAGTCCTGATCCTACAAGTAATATTCGATACGTACATCAAAAATGTGAAATTGAATTACGAAACGCCGAGCAAATTCGGTCAGATGGGATATTTACTAGGGCTCCTTATCCCTGGAGTGGCCGATCCGAACTTCCCAGTGAGACTGACGACTATCGACTGTGTGAAACTGATCATTCAAATTCAGGACTTGTACGAAGGACGCACGGTTGAACCGGACGATGAAACTATGTCAAATCTCTCTCACTTACAAAACAACGTCCTCACAAACGATGTGAACATGATTTCTGACTATTGCATGTTCTTGTGCGAGACAATCGCGGGTAAGATCCCTCATCACCACACCATGCAGTTTATCGAAAGTTTGTTAGATGGGTATGACGATCAAGAGTTGAGGGGTATCGGGATCAGTTCTATTTTGGATGCATTTATCATGAACAAAGGGCAGGATTTGTACCAGGGTGTGGAGAGGATCGTCGACGTGATGCTGTCGACGATGGATGAGGTTAAGGAGGAAGACAGGGGGAAGCTGATGCGGCCTCTCACGTCACTGACGCGTCATCACTCCAATGCTGTGACAGCTGTGTTGTTGGGGCAAAGGCTACCTTTGAAACCGTAAGTGAAATTTTGTATGAAATGGTTTTAATACTTTCTGTGTTCATACCATTCACATTACTACCTCACTTACAGTTTTTTTTACAAATCCTAAAGCTTTTCGCAATGTTGCTTGGTAGTAGAATAACTGACAAAAGTGTGGTAAATTCTCTCAAGATTTTCATTCAGGAAGTTTCATATTTTTACTGTATTTTGTCAGGTGTGTGACGTCATGCTGGCGCAATCTAGCTCGAGAGCCTTCCCTAGCGACGGCGATCACGGATAATTTCCTGCGGCTGATGACGTCAGCGGAACTCTATGAAGACCCCTACCACGTGACTGACAATCATATCGCAGCACTGCAGCCTTTAACTGTGAGTATATTAATGTGAAATTGTACTTAATATGCATTACGTACTAGTTGATATTTCTTTAAACATAAACAGCCCCCTAAATATTTCCACTGCTGGGATTCCGGGCCATCTCGCAAAGAGAGAGTCAAAGCCATATCGCTGGCCCAGTGCGGGGTAGTGGATGACACATGACCTCACTAGAAACATACTAGATCCTAGTTACATAGTGTAAGTTTCAGACGATGATTTCCTTCACCGTTTTTAAGTTAGCGGTGTTACGCACATGACTACGAAAAGACGCGGACGAAAAGACGACGTGGTGCGCGTGGGATTTCAATCTGGGGGCTCCGGGTAGGCAGTTGCCCGACTAGACCAGCCGTAACTTTGTAAAACTGAGTTGCTAATGCGAAATACGTGGCGGAAGTAAGTTTTTTTAAACTTTAGCACCACCTCTATTATCTTATTTGATAAATCTTAGTCCGCAACTAGCTTCTAGCCTTCTAGCAAATCCCCCTTTAACCAGACCTACTACCTAAGTAACGAAATTAGTACATTAATAAACTTTGTTTTCCAGCTTATAAGCGCTTTAGGAGAAATGCTACAAGAGACTTCTATGAAACCGATCTGCGAATCGAAATTCGCCGAAATGTTCGCCGTACTATACACCACACTGATATGCTACATCGAAGCGGAACCCCCGGCTTACAACCCCCAGCGAATAAAGGACAAGAGAGGTTCGGGTTCATCCCTAATAGAGATGCGGCCAGATTGTCACCCGCCAAAATTACAGTCGACACGTTAAACGCTTTTCTGGACATGGCTGATTGTCATAAGGTCAGTATTTTAAAAGTTTTTGTTTTACTTCAATAAGTTTACATTTGATCGCCATCTCGGAATGCTAAGCGACGATGCGGCCTACGATGAAGTGTGTTGTTCTAGAAGACACCGAATCATGTTTCGGTTCGTTTATGGTTGATGTTAGCGAAAATTATTAGCTCAATAAACCATTGTCCTATTGAAAGTCTTTGAAAATATAATTTACATTCCAACATCGAATAGAGAACGAAAAATGTCTAAAACAGATGCACTGAGATTGAAACCGTTTGAACACACTATTGCAACTAAGACGCAATAGAGTGTTAAATTTTCTTATAAAAGAAAATTTCGTAAATGGAACTGATACAGTTATTTATTTATTTTTATGTTTCTCTAGAAACATATTTTTAGATATATCAATGCATTTTCCGTTCGTTTGAACGTCGAAACGTTGGAATGTAAATTGTACTTTGAAAGACTTTCAAATCGGAGCATGGTCCTTCGAGCCGAAATTCTTCGCTAAAATTAACTATAAGCGAATAATAAAAAATGAATTGTATTGGTGCTCTATTCGCAGGTAGCAGAGTCGTGTTCTCTCTGGCTTGTCAATCTGTTCGAATAAATGAAAAGGCGCTTTATTCTTAGGTAGCAGAGGCGTGTTCCCTCTGGCTTGTCAATCTGTTCGAATAAATGAATAGGTGCTTTATTCCCAGGTAGCAGATGCGTGTTCCCTCTGGCTTGTCAATCTGTTCGAATAAATGAATTGGTGCTTTATTCCCAGGTAGCAGAGGCGTGTTCCCTCTGGCTTGTCAATCTGTTCGAATAAATGAATTGGTGCTTTATTCCCAGGTAGCAGAGGCGTGTTCCCTCTGGCTTGTCAATCTGTTCGAATAAATTAATTTGTGCTGTATTCCCAGGTAGCAGAGGCGTGTTCCCTCTGGCTTGTCAATCTGTTCGAATAAATTAATTTGTGCTGTATTCCCAGGTAGCAGAGGCGTGTTCCCTGTGGCTGAGCATCGAGCACGGCGGGGCGGGCGCGGCGGCGGGGGAGCTAGCTCCGTTGCTGTGCGGCGCGCTGTGGACGCACGCGCCGCGCCACGTGCCGCGCCTCGCCGGCGCGCTCGCGGCGTACGCGCGCGCCGCTCTGCCGCCGCAGCGCGTCGCCGCCGTCACGATGCTGGCTGACATGCTCAACTACAGGTCAGACTTGCAGGCTAGCTATCTATATTAGTATCGAAACACGCGACAGCCACAAACTCCTCCACAATAAGAGCGGGAAGCGGCTTCAAAGTCAAAGTCAAGTCCACTTGGTGCCAGTGCCTGCTGCCTGCTCATGCAGCATCATAAAGGACTCTGATAAAAAAGGTTGAATTGCATTGCTTTTGGTAAAAAATCGTAGAAGACAAAACCGTAGTTTTAACTCAAGCCAAGGGAGAAAGGGGTGGAATAGCGTGCGAGTAGCGCGTGTCGGAGTTTTTTAGAAGCCGGTTCTGGCCACAAGAAACGAGAAGCTGCGTTTTGTAGTCAGCGAACTGTGGCGTTACTGTGTGCGGCGAGTTTGTATATCATGTATGAAAACTGCAGGAAATAGTTCGGTGGCAGCGTTTTGTTGCGTCGCTGTCATGCTATTGGTTGATGGACTGAACTCCAGGTCAGACTTTCACGCCAATAATCTATAATAATAAGGTGGCGGTTCGCATGGCGACCACGACCGGATACCGAGACAGGAGACCGCGACTGGTACTTGTAATTTAACATTGTAGGGACACCAGCTAGATACCAAGAGACAAGAAACAAGTAGTGTCGTGTCGAGCTCATAAGCAAAATTATTATTAAAAATAATTGGCAGTCATAGGGACTGCCGATAAAAGTGAAAACTTATAACTCAGAATTTGATAGCTCACTTTGGAAACTACGCGGCTGAATCTCGAGGGCGTAGCCAAGCCAATGGCCATGGTCCCGAGTTTACCCGAAGATTTCTTTCATTTACGAACGCGACGCTTGAGCATAATTTAATTCACAGCCCACGAAAAAATCTGTTTGTGGTGCGACAAAACAAATTTTCATTTAAAAAATGGCTACTTTTTGTGAAGAAGACTGAAACGCTGATTGGACTGATCAGACTGCATCTCCCGATGTACGATACATGACTAGACACTTACAGAGACGAAAATTTGTACGACAACATTTGGATAAGCATAGCTTGGTTGCCTTCTACTACAAGGTTTTCGATCGTGATACATAAAACACAACTGACTTCATCGACAGACTCTCCATACTCCATACTGAAGCGGTCGCCAAGAGATCGAAACATTTATCCATAGAACGAGAGATGACTTTGTATACTCGTATGTTTTTATTTAATTTGTTGTATCCATTCATCAGATGCACGGACAACACGGCGTTAACGGACACGGTGCTCGCCACTCTCAGCTCCGGCTGGAAGGACGAGAACGCGCGCGTGCGCGCGGCGGCCGTGCGCGGCGCCGCCAACGTGGCCGGCCTGCGGGGCGGAGCCCGGGCACAGGCTTACCGCGGGCGCTCACCGCGCTCAGCCACGGAGTCGACGCCGACCACACCGGGTAAGGTTTTATACTTAACTAAATTTAGTCACTGAAATTCAGTTTTCTGAATTGAGTTTACTGAATTTAGTCGACTGAATTTACTAACTAATTTGGCTCAATGACTCAAAGTAAGTCCTGGCCGCTGGCACCAAACGACGCCATTCATCCCTGTTTTGAGCCTTTTCCTGCTATGAGACAGAGGCTTGAGGCTCGCGTATGTCTCCTTCCACTTGGTGATTCCATCGGAATCTGGGACGTCAAATCAGTCGACAGAGTCACACAAATCAATCGACTGAATTTAGTTGTCTGATTTTAGTCGGCTGATGTAAATGACAAAAATTTCAGTCGTCTTAATTTAGCCGAATAGTTTTTTTTTTAAATAAAGAGTGATGAGACGAGCAAGACATGTGCCTGATAGTTAACTAAATCTAGTCACTGAATTTAGTCGTTACCGAAATCAATAATGTGTAATAGCATTCAGTAAGCTAGCGTAATAAATTCAGAAGCGAGGATAGCTTGGTTCTGAATTCAGTCGAGTAAATTTAACCAAATGTAATAAAAGTCGAAAAATGGTAACGTCTATGTAAGATCATACCGGGTAAGATAACGTTTATAGTTTGATCTTACCAGGTAAGGTACCGTCTATAGTGAGAACATACCGGGTAAGGTAAAATCTTGGTAATGAAAATGAATGGGGCGTTCAAGTATTACGTAATGTAATATTATTAATTATTTCATTGAAACCGAATGTAAGTATAAGTAACTAGCTGTACCCTGCACTTCGCTGCGGCACATTGTGATGCAAAAATTAGATAAAAACATTCCTTGGTGCGGATTATATATCATTGTAAAATTTCAGCACGATCGGTGCAGAACTTTATGAGTTTTTGAAGCGTACACAAACCAACATAACATTTTTATACATAGATATAGATTACATAATTTACTTATACGAGGGGTTGTGGCCTCACTTTCTCGTAAAATCTTACCATAAAGTGACGTCATACGAAACTGCATTTTAAGCACACGAAATACTAAGCACTGTATCTTCGTATTTTTTTGTAATCTGACGGACTAAATTGTTTTTTTTTAATAATCTCGCCTACAGGTCTCCGACCGACAACGTGCCGCTAGCCGCCATCCAGGGTCTGAGCCGGCTCCTCACCGAGATGGACACGCTGGACAAGGAGTTCGATCGCGAGCTGATCGCCATCGCTCAGAAGATACGACCTTTCATGAACACTGAGTGCGCATTGCTTCGAGAACATTCCATCAGGTAATACACGTGAAATACCTGGAAGACATGACACAGTCTAAGCGATAAGGCTGCCAATTGAAATGTCTATATATGTGATAGATTAAGTAAAGGAAATTCACCGTCAGGAAACTGACATGTTCCTGGAATCTTTAGAGGTCATGCGTTATCACACAATTTATTTTGAATAACAGGCCATCTGGTTTGTGTAAATAATCTCCTTTTCCGTCTAAGGTTGCCTGGAAGAGATTGCTTTAAGCAATAAGGCTGCCCATTAAGAGCCTTACCCGATAGTGTGTATATAGCTTGATTTCTGGTGCTTTTGTGGTCTGTTAATAAAGTGTTATTGTTGTGGCCTTGATTTTCTCGTCGCGTGTGTTAGCAGTGTATGTGAGCATATTTAGCGGGCTGATTATGCATGTATGTATAGTTGTTTCATAGTGATGTGTTGTTTGTCAGGTTGTTCGGCATCATATCGGGTCGCGTGGCGGCCGAGGCGCTCGTGGAACAGGCCATCAGCTCACTACCCTGCTTCCTGCTTCACCTGTGCGACAACAACCCGCCCGTCGTCAGGGTCAGTACCACACAGTCTACCACTGACACAGCAATAATGTACAATTAAAAGAAAAAGTACCACTATCTACGAATTGAAAATGTGTGTGCTCGGTAGAAGTGAAATTAATTATTAACTGATCTGCATGATCTAATATCACCTTGCCCTTTCTTCTATCGACCATCTCTCATCTCGAAAAAGCGACATCGTTTCATGGTTCATGTTCCAAAGACACCAACGAAGAGCTTTGACTACACGTTTGTAATAGGAACGTCTAGGTTGTGGAATGCGTCGTCAGAGTGGGTTTTCCCTGATACAATCATGGTGTCTTCAAATCGCGAGTGAATCGGTTCATTCTAGGTAAGCACGCTCCATCGTAGACAGCATCGTCGCTTAACCTCAGGCGAGATGGTGATCAAGTGCGAACCTATTATAATTAAAGATAAAAATAGACCTGAACTTTGCATTTGTAATTATGGATCGTATTAGTTGGAAACAAGTCAAATTTGTTTTATTTTTAATTCTATACCCACAAAGGTCTCACAAAGTCAGCAGCTGACTCTCTTTCTCACTCGGGTACACTCGGCGGTCCCGAGTTCACCCGATCTTTCGATCCGTGAACTTCATTTACAGCCTACGGAAAAATGTTTGTTGCGATGCGCTAAAGTTTTCACCTCTGTAATTGTACTTCGTGTTACAAAGATGTTGTCAGTTTATTATCACCCACTGCGGAGCGTAGCCCTTTCTTTATCCCGATCATTTGGTAGTAATGATATCGAAAGGTCATCTATTCTGAAAATACAAATAAAAATAAATGTTTGAATTCATCATACCAATATTTGCATTAGTTACTGCATTGTTATGGGTCGGAATCGAAGCCACGACCTACGGCTTCGTAGGCAGTCTTACTACCAACTAAACCATTAGATGAGTTGATAATGAAGTTGTAATAAATGCTGGTTAAATACTATAAGGAGGAAGTGGAGTTCGATTCTAAGACCTGACGTTTGAATATCACTGCTGAGCTATTAAAGCTCAATCAGGAGCGATCGCAACCTCAAATTTTGGAGGGGTCACCAATAATGATACAATATGTACAGTAAAAAAGAATTCATTAGTTGCGCTCCACAAGTTTACCCACGTAGTTGCCGTCCTAGTTGTTTTCCCACGGTAAAAAATAGCCTACATACCTTTCGATATTTTGTAAATCTGTAGATTTTTCTATTTAACGTACACAAACGATTTTGAGGGGTCATGCCTCCTGTTCCTCCCTCCCCACTTCGAATCTCGCCGGCTTAGTTAACGCAGACGAATTTCATGTAGTCTTTGTTTCTAGGCGAGCAAATTCACTCTGAAGCAAGTGTTCAAGACGTTCAAAGTGAAGAAGTCGAACGAGCTGGTACAGACCCACCTCCTGGACGAAGGTCGGCTGTTCCTAGACGAGTTCCTATCAGCGCTGCTGCGCGCGTTGGCTGACGAGATGCCGGCCAGCGTGGCCAAGTGCGTGCCGTCCGCCGTTAACTACCTGGACTGCGCCAACGAGGACCTGAAGCTGCAATCACCTCTGTTGCTAGGTAAGATTTAGTTATTAATAGTGGGTAGGTAGTAATGTTAAGTTGGAGGGTAGTCAGTGTTCAGTTAGGTTACTAGCTAGTAAGTTCAAAGTGAAGTAGGTAGTATTGTATTAGACACTCTGTTTTATTAAGTAATTAAGTACATTGCTTTTTGCATTTGTCAGGCAATAATAATCATGAACAAGGTAGTTTTCTATATTCTCTGCAGCCGAAAAGCGGTATGTTTTAGTAGGTAGCGGTAGGGGCGCCATGACCGTACATGCTGTTGAGTCCGATGTACAGTATAATCTCACTAATCTGGCACTTCGATAGATCGGCACAATAGATTCATAGATTATTGGACATCGATAGATTATTGGCGCCCTTCACCCACGACCTCCCTCGTCCCTCTACACCTGTCCGCTGTGTCGCTGCATCGTGGACTAGCAGTCTAACCACAAAACTTATCACGTGCACGTGCTTAGGTATTTGTTTTTTTCAAGTAGAATTATAAGTAGTTAAAAATGTCAAATGTCTATGAAATGCGTTATTTTATTCATTACCTATGACTTCTTCATTATAATGCAGTAATCCGAACATTCCAATAATCAGTAAACCAATAGTGAGGTTATACTGATTTTTTTTATCTGTAATCAGGTCTGCTATACGCGGAGTTAAGTCGCATCCAGGCCAGGGCTCCTGAAGAGGCGGAGCTGGACGAGGAGGTGACGCGTGCGGCGCGCGCGCGCCTGTTGCGGCTCGCGCGCGACCGCCGCGCCGCCCTGCGCGCGCACGCCGCGCTCGCGCTCGCCAACGTCGCGCTCTACACCGCGGAACACTGACAACAGACCCCTGGACAAGAAGACTCACTGAAGAAACACGCCGGAGGAGTTCATCTAGGAGATCCTACTGGCCCCAAACTGTTCGATAAGATACTGAATGTGGATGGCGGTATTAGCCAGGGCGATCTAAACAAGGAGACTCACTGATGGAAGTGGCCAGAGGAGTTCGTCTAGGAGATCCTATTGGGCCCAAACTATTTAACAAGAAAAAATGATCTCACTAGCCCCAGATTGTTAGACCAGTGATCGAAAGCGCAGGAAGTTCACTTGGAAGATCTAATGACCCCAGGGAATTAAACGTAAGAACGACAGCAAGTAGCTAAAGGAGTTTTCCAAAGCCATCTTATTGACACCAAGGAATTGATCGTAAAGTGTCAATGCAAATGGTTGGAGGAGTTATTCTGGGGAATCTTGTCAATAGGATCTTCCAGCGAACCGGACAATAAAGTGACTGTAAGTGGCCGGAAGAATTACCCTACAAATTTTAGGGAACTGGACAACAAAACTCGTCTCAAGTTAATGGAGGAATTAACATGGGAAATCTTTGAGACGATCTTCTTAGCATTCCATGGATTCACCGTGCGGGTGCCGGGTCCATCGTGTGGCAGAGAGAGAAAAACTCGAGTAGTTCCCGAGACTTGTGACTCGGGCGTAGGTTTAAGGGGCCCCTTTCTGACGTACATCAACACTCACCTTCACCACTCGTTTTTCTCTCCCTGCCCAGCCAAATCTGATATGAGCCTACTAGTGCAGCTTTAGATACACGTTCTAGTATAGAACTTACAGCACTTCTGGATAAGCCAAGGTCTTTCAGTAGGTTATAGAGAGATTTTGCTGGTATACCTCTCGCTCCCACTTCTACAGCGTATAAATTAACTACATAGCCGTTTTTTGTTAATTCGTTTAGGAGGTCGTAATACTTATTTTGTTTCATCGCGTGGTCTTTAGGTATATTAGTTTCCCACGGTACGGTAAGTTCTACAAGGACTATGCGTTTCGTAGCTCTAGAAAAAGGAAAATGTCCGGTCTGGATGACGAAACACCCACATCCTCTGGGATTTTGTAGTGCTTTTCATACGTGTCCATTAAAATAGTCCAATCAGGTGCTGTACCCAGGATTGAGTAAGGCTTGTTCCTGGAGTTTGAAGTTGAGCCTTCTTTACAAAGTTAATTTGTCTGTTGTTTGTCGTCAATCCCTTTTGGGCTCTAGCTACCGAAAGGCTCATGGCTTCACGTATGATTTCAAGTACTCTGTCATGACGCCGTGAGTAATGACCCCATTAAGGAGCACCTTGCATCCCACCAATATGTGCCTTGCTGTACATATCGCCTCTCCACAAGTATAGCAACATTTTTCAGAGGCTTTTCCCCACCTTACCAAGTTACTCTGGTCAGGAGGGTCATTTGGAATGCATTTAGATAAAATTTTAATAAGGCAGGGGACCAGTCATAGATCAAGGTGCGCCATTTTAGAGCTAATGGGATACAGAACTCACCTATGGTTAACCACTCACTTTGCATTTCTAAATTCATAGCGTGCACTTTGTAACCGTCATTTTCGTCTTGTTGTAGAAAGGTTTTTACCATGTCTCGGTCTTCCTTTTTTCTCGCACCCAACCCAGCAGTATTTACTTGTGCACCTGCCATAAATTGTTTATGGAATTGAAGTCTAGATTCCAGGTCTGAAGCAGTTTTGTCTTTTGGGAGAGATGTAATTAATTGTCTTGCGACTTTCCCAAAACATGCGTTTTTGTAACTCTTAGGTGTTTGTAAAGTTCAGACGGTTTCTTTAGTTTCAGCCCAAAACTATTGTGATCCCTAAAAGAGTAGAGGGATCAGCCGGATGTGCCAATCCGAACCATGACTTCAATATCTTTATGACATTGGCATCTAGCTTTGCCAGGAGAGTTTTACCGATGTCATATACTAGGAAAGGCCAAGTGAGACGTGATGTGAGGTAGTTGTCATATATCCATGCTTTTTGATATTGCTGATAGGCTGCTGGTCTACCTTATTGAGGTTGTTCATGAAATTTTCAACAACCACCTCTAATGATGGTGTACGTCCTTTGTGATCTATCTTTCTACCAAGAAATTTGAAAGGCACTGCCTCTGCAATTGTGGCAACTCCTTGGCCACTTATGGAGAGTCCCGGATCGTAAGACGTATATTTGGTATTTCTTCTACCCAGACAAAGACAATGACATTTAGATGGTTTTGTCCTCATTCCTCCGTCCATGTACAGAACTCATCGACTTCGTTCAACAATTCTTGACACTGTTTGGGATTACGTGTAAGTATTGCAAGGTCGTCCGCAAAGGCCAAGATTGACTCAGTGTACTTATTGTTGATTTTAAACCGGTAGCCCCATTTCTTTTCACGGGATATTAATTTGTCTACTAAAATATTTATAACTATATTAAATGCTATTGGTGATAAGCAGCACCCTTGGAATAGTCCTACATTGTATTCAAGTGGTTTTGTGTATTCCTTGTTTACTGCTATGACGAATTTTAAGTGGCAATAATAAGAATTAATTATGTCAATAATTTCAGCAGGAAAGTTATACCATTTTAGGGCAAATATCATAAGTTCATGCTGGACAGAACCAAACGCGTTCTCTAGGTCTATCCAGCAGACTGTAATTTGCCTCTCATGTGTTCTGGCATCTTTCAAACTTTCTGCTAGTAATGTATTGTGTTCCAGGCATCCAGAAATACCAGGCAAGAACCCTTTCTGGTGATTGGGCCTGAAATACCTATTGCTAGTCATAAATGTGGTCATTTTGTTTGCAAAATACTGAAAAAGATTTTAGAAATTGTATTGGTTAGGGCTATCGGTCTGGTGTCTTTGGGATGAGTTACTTCCTGCTTTTTAGGGATGAGGACAAAATTGCTCTTCCAAATGCTACTGGGACTTGCTTTCTTGACCAGATCTTAATGAATATATTCAAGATATGTTTACGAACTGATGGACACTTTTATACACTATGTAAGGAATGCCATCTGGGCCAGGAGCTGATTTAGTAGTTTTCTTTTTAATTTGATAGTTTACTTCCTCTTCACTAGGTGGGGTGCCTTGAAAGCCTGTCAGAGGATCATTAGGTCTTTGGATGTTTGGTTCTACGTACGAGCTCCCGCGTTTAGGCACTTCGTATGTGCTTTTAAAGATCGTAAATTTGCGCGTTAGTCAAGATAAGCTTTCCATTTTGCTCCCTGAAAATATTTTTGGAGTATTGAAAAGGGTTTTTATCAAAGTCTACTTCGTGTTTAGCTCTGTTAAAATTATCACGATTTTACTAATTTGAAGCGATATTCCTTGTATTAATTTAAGGATTGATCTTAGAGCCCTGGACAGTTGGTGACTTAGATGGTTATCGCCCATGGTTTTAGCTACACGAAGACGTTTTATTAACTCTCTTTTCTTCCTCCGCAATTTCATTTTGAACATATTTTCCTTGCTATTTTGAGCATAACAAGTTGATGGTGGGTAATGTTCCGAGAAGTATGTATATATGGTGTCCTGGAAAGTTTCTACTTGGCTGTTTAGGTCTTGTTTTGGCCCAGGATGTTCTAATAAGTTCGCCAAGTTTTCGTCATGAACTTTCCAGGTAGAGTTTTTAAACTGGGAATGCCAAGACGTGTCCTGATGACAATGGACTCCTGGTAGTTTTCACTCGATGGTTCACCTTGGGATATATGAGGGTCAACTCTATCCATAGTGTTTGTCGAAGTACTGACCGACGGCTGTCGTGCTTCAACACCATCATGTGTCTTTAAATGCTTTTTGTACCAGGCTCGTCTCTTGTAAATTTTCCCGCACACAGGGCATCTCAAGTCCGTATTCGCGCCAGGGTCGTCATTACTATCACACGGTGGACAGATCTTCCGCCCCGCCTCTCGGACTGTCCCAGGGTATTATTCTTATTTGGACTTTTAGCGATTTAATTCCCGGGCTTGGCTTGCTAGGCCTTCACCCTCGGCTGTCTTTCCAACAGTCAGATGTCTTTCCATCCGTCAGATGTCTTTCCACCAGCCATCTGTCTTTCCAGCGTCATCCCGTCTCTCCGGGCTGTCATTTTTGTTTGAGACGATCTTCTTAGCATTCCATGGATTCACCGTGCGGGTGCCGGGTCCATCGTGTGGCAGAGAGAAAAACTCGAGTAGTTCCCGAGACTTGTGACTCGGGCGTAGGTTTAAGGGGCCCTTTCTGACGTACATCAACACTCACCTTCACCACTCGTTTTTCTCTCCTGCCCAGCCAAATCTGATATGAGCCTACTAGTGCAGCTTTAGATACACGTTCTAGTATAGAACTTACAGCACTTCTGGATAAGCCAAGGTCTTTCAGTAGGTTATAGAGAGATTTTGCTGGTATACCTCTCGCTCCCACTTCTACAGCGTATAAATTAACTACATAGCCGTTTTTGTTAATTCGTTTAGGAGGTCGTAATACTTATTTTGTTTCATCGCGTGGTCTTTAGGTATATTAGTTTCCCACGGTACGGTAAGTTCTACAAGGACTATGCGTTTCGTAGCTCTAGAAAAAGGAAAATGTCCGGTCTGGATGACGAAACACCCACATCCTCTGGGATTTTGTAGTGCTTTTCATACGTGTCCATTAAAATAGTCCAATCAGGTGCTGTACCCAGGATTGAGTAAGGCTTGTTCCTGGAGTTTGAAGTTGAGCCTTCTTTACAAAGTTAATTTGTCTGTTGTTTGTCGTCAATCCTTTTGGGCTCTAGCTACCGAAAGGCTCATGGCTTCACGTATGATTTCAAGTACTCTGTCATGACGCCGTGAGTAATGACCCCCATTAAGGAGCACCTTGCATCCCACCAATATGTGCCTTGCTGTACATATCGCCTCTCCACAAGTATAGCAACATTTTTCAGAGGCTTTTCCCCACCTTACCAAGTTACTCTGGTCAGGGAGGGTCATTTGGAATGCATTTAGATAAAATTTTAATAAGGCAGGGGACCAGTCATAGATCAAGGTGCGCCATTTTAGAGCTAATGGGATACAGAACTCACCTATGGTTAACCACTCACTTTGCATTTCTAAATTCATAGCGTGCACTTTGTAACCGTCATTTTCGTCTTGTTGTAGAAAGGTTTTTACCATGTCTCGGTCTTCCTTTTTTTTTCGCACCCAACCCAGCAGTATTTACTTGTGCACCTGCCATAAATTGTTTATGGAATTGAAGTCTAGATTCCAGGTCTGAAGCAGTTTTGTCTTTTGGGAGAGATGTAATTAATTCGTCTTGCGACTTTCCCAAAACATGCGTTTTGTAACTCTTAGGTGTTTGTAAAGTTCAGACGGTTTCTTTAGTTTCAGCCCAAAACTATTGTGATCCCTAAAAGAGTAGAGGATCAGCCGGATGTGCCAATCCGAACCATGACTTCAATATCTTTATGACATTGGCATCTAGCTTTGCCAGGAGAGTTTTACCGATGTCATATACTAGGAAAGGCCAAGTGAGACGTGATGTGAGGTAGTTGTCATATATCCATGCTTTTTGATATTGCTGATAGGCTGCTGGTCTACCTTATTGAGGTTGTTCATGAAATTTTCAACAACCACCTCTAATGATGGTGTACGTCCTTTGTGATCTATCTTTCTACCAAGAAATTTGAAAGGCACTGCCTCTGCAATTGTGGCAACTCCTTGGCCACTTATGGAGAGTCCCGGATCGTAAGACGTATATTTGGTAAAAGCCCAAGAAATTGAAACGAAGAATGTTCGCAATTGGCTAGAGAAATCAGCCTAGGAGATCCCTACTGACTATAAAGGATTGAACAGGAAGAGTACGAAGAGATAACAAGTAATAATGCATAGAAAACAAAAATGCTATCTATAAAATGCTATCTCTGACCATTAAAACTGAGCTATTCTCGGATGAAGAGTCTTCTGTCTAGGTATGTGTCTCATTTCATACATGTTTGATTTACTCTGTTTCTAAGCTTTATGTCTATACAAATCAGGAATTATAATAAATTGTTATGAATTTTAATATGGCTGGGGCTATTGCCTATAATAGAACTCAGTGTTATTACTTTTAAATTTACACGGTTTGACCTCATCTTGAAAACGTAAGAAGGACTTGATCACTAATGTTGCCAGTCTGACTATTCGATCAATAATGATATCAAAGGCCAAATTCTGGACCAAAATATGAATACTAACGAAGTTTATGAATATTTAAACATGTAAGTGTAATGAGACGTGACTAGTGATGTACATATTATAATATTTGTATATATATATTTGTTAACTAGATTGAAATTTATTTTAAAATGTATGATTGATAATTTTGTTTGGACCACAAACATACTCTATGTTTGCGGCTTCACACGGAAAAACTTCAGTAGTCTGTAAAAGCTTGTTAGGTCTCATTATAAAAGTATATCTGTAGGTATTATGTCTGTGTACTAAAAATTACTCGTTCTAATTATATGAATGACAATTATTATGCCTTAAAGTTTAGAAAAATAATTGGTTTCACACGAAACTGAACTTTATAATATTTAACTAAAAAAAACAATAAATGTATTGTAACCTTAGTAAAATGTTCAAAATGTCGATTGTAAATTTTAGAAAGGCAATAATTAGAGTAGTACTGTCGTGTAGGTGTAAAGTTTGCCTGGGGAAGTAGTACCTACCTCTCTGTCAATATCTACTGCCAAGCAGTTATGTGCAAATATCACTGTGTTCCGGTTTGAAGGGCAGTGTTTTCTGAAAAATTATACGGCAATAGATATATCGATTTCTTGGGGAGAGTGCTAAGCAGCGATTTGAACTCTTCATCTTCAAATAACTGCGTGGCATTAGGCTGTAATGGGCAGGGGTGTTCTTTATCCTCAGAGGAACGTCTTGATCGTCGCATCATTGTAAAATTATTCTATATTATAAAAATGGTATGCACTTATTATTGTGTAACGTGTAACTAATAGACTGATAAAATGATTGAAAAAAATGAAAAATATTAAAAAAATAAAAACTTTCTAGGATTAACTATTTATAGGATAGGTTATTGATTATATTACTTCACTATGTTTTAAGATGATAGTTTGCAGTCAATGTCGTTTTATAAGATTTTTTTTATCGCGAAAAAATAACGCGAAATTTCCAAACTGGGGTTTGGCACGAGTTTTTTTCGTTTCGTTTGGTGGAGAAAAAAGACAAGTAGTTGTATTAATAATAATGATAATAATGTTAATGTAGATCAGGTGCACACTCACCAAAATGTATCTCATGAAAAGTATGTGTGTGTATGCATGCAAGTTAAAGTACTTTTTATTTATTCCTCATGCTAAAAAGTCTGAATCCTGATCTGATCTCCCTATCAACAATAGACAGGGATCTTCAACGCAAGAAGTGACCTGAAGTTACAATGTTTACTAAAATGTTGAGTACTCTTTTGTTTTTCTCTCTTATTTACTCTCATATTTTTCCAAATGCGCCAAAAAGTATAACTTGAAAATCAGTTAACTGAAAAACTTAAATTATAAAACGTAAGGTACGTTAACTTAAGTTTCGATGTTTTTAATATTCGATTTCTATTTATTGTACTCGAATCAAATTACACAGCGGAAAATACTCGTACTAGACCCTACATTCAGTTATGTATGCTTAGTATTTATGTATAGTATATATGTGTAGTGCAGAACGCAGAACAAGGATATTAGGAACAACCACTCAGTGCTATTCCATGTGATATTGCTTATTAAGGTTCAAGAATCATTTAAGTAAGTAATTTTAAGGTTTTTTCATACTCCATACCCTTATCGTAATGCCAGGCTAAGTTGAAAGCACTTTTACTTTAAAAGTAACTCTTAGAATAGTATAATTATTTATATACTAGCGGTCCGTTCCGGCTTCGCTCGGATATGGTCACATAAAGCCTATTAATCGAAATAAAAACTATCCTATCTTTTAAGTTGGATCCATCTACACACGGTGTCCAAATTTGATTAAAATCGGATAAGTGGTTTAGGAGTCCATTGAGGACAAACATTGTGACACGAGATTTATATATATTAAGATAATCTTAAAATAGATCTCACGGTTTAAGATGTTAACAAAATTGGTCAAAATATATTTACTAAAAAATAATAGACAAACTGTATTGTTTCTATATGTATAAATATAAAAAACGAATAGTTAAAAAAAAAATCACAATATGCTTTTTCTAACACAAATATTGACATTAGTTAAATGATAATGCTTATTTAGGTAATAGAATAGTTAATTAATTTTGTTGTGTAAATTTGGAAGTTTGTTTGACAATAAAATAGTTACCTATACATCAATTATTTTATTTTAACACTTAAATATAAATGAAAGGTCGAACGTGCAATACTGTCTACCGAGTACGAGTACTCTCTCTCTCTCTCTCTCTCTCTCTTTTATTTGACGTGTAAATTTTATTTTTACAAATAAATAACTTTGAACTGAATAGTACGAGTGTTAGATATACTTCGCTGAATTTAATAGCTACTACATTTAGGAAAGTAGGTATATCATTGAGGACAAATAACTAAATGTACTCAATGAGGTATATTAAGGCTTTTACAAATACCTATAGCCTGTTCTATTATGATGGTAGAACTCTTTGGAGTTTGGCTGGGGAAGTGCCACTCTTTTACCAGTTATTATACCGTCAAGCAGTAATGTACAAACATTACTGTGTTCCGATTTAAAGTCTATTGTTTCCAGAAAAATTGAATGGCAAATAGATAAATATATGAGTGGCAAGCGTAGTGCAGTTGCTGTAATATTAAAATGCTGTGTACCACTGTCGGTGTTACTTAATTTATAGGCAGGCGTGTTGTTCTGTTGTTTACCGCTAACTTAAAACGGTGAAGGAAAACATTGTGAGGAAACTGACATGTTACACCAACACAAAATCCACCAACCCGCACTGGGCCAGCGTGGTGGATTATGGTCTTGACTCTTTCCTTGCGAGAGAAGGCCCTGAGTCCCAGTAATGGGAACATTTTGTGGGCTGTTTATGTGTTGTTTACTACCAAGTGAACGTCAGGCTCGTCCTGTTACTTAATAGCATTCTTTAAAAGCTTTTAATTCCTCTCCGACGTTATAGCAGATATTTATTTACCACGCATATTATATAGAGTACAGACTTATTGTTACAGTGTTCAGAGAGGTTGACTCGACTGGTCCAATGATACCAAAACATGACGGCGAAAATAAGAAAAGAGCAAAGTCGTTTTATGAGCGGCGTAAATGGAGAGAACGCTGTGATGGCGTAGTGGCCAGAAAGTCTGATTATATATTCGTGAGGTTCTAGGTTCGAATCGAGTCTACACCTTTGGGTAAATTTCCAACCCCAGATGTAGGTACAAGTCTGTCATCACCACTGGCTTTAAGGTTGCTGCGGTCGCTGCGCAAACGTAGCCACTTAGTATGCGTAGTTTCTGACACCGAAATATTTTTGATTGCCAATAATATCTTTTGTGTCTTGTTACGGGTACAAAAAAATGTTTACGTTTGCGCAAGGAGTAGATAGGTATTTTCATATTGGTTCTTTAAAAAACAAATACTCATCGGTAGCTTGTATCTGACACTGGTCACATAAAGTGTCCACGTTGGGACCCTGCCTAATGTTGAAGGTAAACCCTTGCTAGGGTCCTGGTTAGCAGTGCCAAGGCAAAGAAGAAGTGTTAAGGTTTTACACACTTTTGCCGAGCAGTAAGTAATGTGCATGTGTGTGTTCTAGTTTGAAGGAAAGAAATAAGGCAATTGCCTTTTTATTTTGTTGATTTTTCTTTAGAAATCAACTTATCTACGAGTACCTAATCATCGCAATGCGGTTATTTGGACTCGTCATATTCAAATAGCTACCTTTTTTTTTACCTGGTTCTGCATTGTTCTGGGCAGGCGCATTACCATCAGGTACAAATTTGCTCATTCCGTCGGTCCCGCTAAGTTAAAAATAAACAGGGCACTAACGAAGAATGGTCTACGTAAAGTTCGCAACTTACAGAAGATAGTAATATATGTACAGATAGCGCGCGAGTTGAATGCAGTCGGGGTCTGAGGTAAAGAGCGGGAGCATCTCCCCCCACACGCCCGCACGCCGCCTCTCGCGCACCTGCAGTGTAGTGGTGTACTGTCTTTGACAACTCTCATAGGACGTATGTGTATCGCATTCCTGAGCTCTGCATTCAACTCGCGCGCTATCTGTAGATCCATCGGTAATAATTTCATACTATTTTATCAATAAAACTACAGGTGGTTACTTTGTAATATAAAATGTGTTGAATAAAAGGCTTATGTCTTTATAGATAATAATTTAGATTTATTGAATCTAACACACTGTTCATAGCACAGTAGAAAAAAATGGAAGCCCGGAGTCAAGTGACAACCGGAAATACAAAAATTTAACCTATTCACATATAGTGTTGCTAGTGCAAACTTAATTAAATATGGATTTATTGTGAATAAGACTAAAACGATCGATTATAAAGTGGACTGTAGAAAATATTATGTTCTGTACTGAACATAAGTTAGGCGGCAATAGTGCACCGAACCAATTAATTAAATCTAACTAAACTGTATTGAATTAAGTTAGGCACTATTACAAAGTTTAAATATATTTTATTTAGTTTATCTATTTATGTACTAGAACTAGATTATACTATTTTAACATAATTAATCAATTCTTAATAGTAATTTACAATTTTGAGTTTTTCAAATAAGTAATTCTAGTTTTAACTATTTCTAAGCTCTACTACATTTTACAAGAAATGAAACTTAATATTGATTGTCATTTAAAGGAGAGGCACAAATTAATATAAGACCTTCGATAAATTTTATTATTGTGTCCCATCTTCACCTCAGCGACTCTAACTTTACCATCTGGTCCGGGAAAGGTTTTTACAATGCGTCCCATGGGCCAACTAAAGGGTGCAATATCTTTTTGCTTAACAATAACTAAATCTCCAACCTCAAGGTTTACTTTATCATGTTTCCATTTTGGTCTATTTTGAAGTAAAGTTAGGTAGTCTCTTGACCAGACATTCCAGAAATCTTGTTTTATTTTAGAACATTGGTCCCAAAATTTTAGTCTATTGATAGGTGTGTAGGTGAGGTCCACCTCAGGATAACTTGTGGGTGCTGTTCCAATTAAAAAATGTCCTGGTGTCAAATAGTTTAAATCAGAAATATCACTACTCAATGGAAGGAGTGGTCTCGAATTCAAAATAGATTCTATCTGTATTAAAACAGTAGTAAACTCTTCATATGTGAAAATTACATTAGATATAGATCTACGGAGATGAAATTTCAATAATTTCACTCCGGATTCCCACAAGCCACCAAATTCCGGAGAATAACTAGGGATAAATTTGAACTGAACAAGATTTGTGGAACAAAACTTTTTAACATCATCTATATGAGATTTATTAGAATTTAATTCATACAATTCTTTTAGCTTATTAGCAGTACCTTTGTAGGTCGCTGCATTGTCACAATATATGATAGAAGGTAGTGATCTCCTGCCTATAAATCGCTGAAGACATGCCAAGAATGCTGCAGTAGTCATATCGCTTACAAGTTCAAGATGGATTGCCTTTGTAGCAAAACAAACAAAGAGTGCTACATAGCTCTTTTTACCATAGGTTTTCTAACGCGTGCTACTTTAATATCAAAGGGGCCACAAAATCCACCCTGTTACTTGGAATGGTCTAGACATTGTTATTCTGTCAGATGGCAACGATCCCATTAGTTGCTTGGCAGCTACAGCTTTAGCTCGGAAACATTTGATACATTTGTGAACAACTTTTTTAATTTCTCTAATACCATTTAAAATCCAATATTTTTGTGAAAGTGAACTTAAGACTAATTTAGCTCCAGCATGCATAAGTCTCAAATGTTCCTTTTTTATTAACAGAAATGTTATATGATTAGATTTTGGAATAATAATTGGGTGCTTTTTGTCATAGGACAAATTACTAGCATTCTGAAGTCGACCACCAACTCTTAGTATTAAATTGTTGTCTAAGAAGGGGTGCAGACTGCTAAGGGATGATTTAATCTGGTTTCCTTTTTGTAATATATTTATTTCTTTAGAAAATTCCTGATTCTGAATTTGTCTAATAATAATTAAATTTGAAGACTGTAGCTCTTGAGGCATTATGGAACCAGTCAATTTGTCATTGGGATTTATACAGTTATGTTTGAAACGTTGAAGTAATGCAATAATTCTTTGCAGTTTATTATAATCTGAATATTTCCTGAAAATATCATTGGAATTGTCTGAATCATTGTGTTGTAAATTGCACACATTCTCTGAATAACAGAGAGCTCTGCATTGGCAGAAATTGAAGCAGCAATATTGTGCTGGAATGTATAGTCTGATAAGAAAGATGGACCAAACCACCATAGCTGGTTGTCCTTTAATTTATGTGGAGCAATGCCCCTTGACAAAAGGTCAGCAGGATTATAGATCCCTTTAACATGTGACCATTTAAAATCTTTAGTAAGAGCCTTAATGTCTCTGACTCTATTAGAGACATAAACTCCTTTTACACTGGGCGAATTAAGCCAGGCTAAAACTACTTGTGAGTCTGTATATAAAATAACTTTTAAGTTGGAATATCTACTCTGTAGAGTGTTATGAACTCGAGAAGAAAGTTCAGCAAGTAGCAGGGCACCATTGAGTTCAAGGTTAGAATGGTAAGTTTCCTACTGATGGGAGCTACTCGGGATTTAGAGCACAATAAATTGATTTTAACTTGACCATCATTAGATAAAATTCTAAGGTAGAGACAACATCCCATTGCATTTATAGATGCATCACAGTAGCCTACCAACTCTACCAACACTATATTGTCATTATTTCCAATAAATCTAGGTATTTTAATTGAACCCATATCATTTAGACTTTTCTGAAAATCTCTCCAATCCTTCAATAAATTACTAGGCAAAATTGTATCCCAGCCTATTTTTGATTTCCATATTTCCTGCATTAACATTTTAGCTTTGACCACTACTGCTCCCATGAGTCCCATAGGGTCATATATTTTTGCAATAAAACTTAAAACTTCTCTTTTTGTCTCAATTTTATTATTGTCAGCTTCTGGACATGAGAATAACATTGTATCGGCAAGTATATCATACTTTAAGCCTAACGTTTTTATAATGTTATCTTTATTCAGGTCAATTTGTTCTAAATACTTGACATTATCAGGGATATCATTAAGTGACTCAGGAGAGTTTGAACACCATTTATGTAAGTTAAAGCTGCCCAACTTCAACAACTCTATAAGTTGCCTTTTTAGCTCTTTAAGATTTTCTAGGCTATCGGCCCGCAAATCACATCATCAACATAAGTGTTACGCCTAAGTGCCTCTGCAGCTAAAGGGTATGTGTCCTGATGCAAATTTGCAAGCTCTATAAGGCATCTTGTGCTTAAAAAGGTTGAGGCTTTAAGACCATAAGTAATAGTCTGCAACTGCAAGCATATAATAGGTTTGCTAGGATGATCTCTCCACAGAATATTTTGTAAAGACCTGAATTTTTATCAACTAAGCACATTCTAAACATTTTTCTATATCACACATAAGTGTGTACTGGTAAGTTCTGAAAAGCAGGAGTATGTTAAACAATTCATTTTGAACTATAGGTCCATTAAGCATAACATCATTGACAGAAAGTCCATTTTTGATTTCATATTACCACCAAAACTACTGCAGCTTAGTTGTTTTACTACTTTCATTCAGAACTGCATGGTGCGCTAGGAAATACACGGGGTCTTTATATACATCATATTGACTAATGTCAACCTCCTTGGCATGTCCTAGCTCTATGAATTCATTAATGAATTTTTTATAATTATGAAAATATTGAGGATTGGTCGCAAATTTCTTTTCAAGTGAGTGAAACCTTTGTAATGCAAGTGAAAAGGAATCACCAATATTTAATTCTTCTAAAGGAAATTTTAATGGAATATCAACTGTAAATTGATGATTCTGCAATTTTACAGAATCTCTAAAACATTTTCAGCTTTTTGAAACTCTTCATTTTGAATATTTATTTCTTCTGGCATCTTCTCAGATTGCCAGAAGTTTTTCATTATGTTTTCTAAACTATCTTCTGCTTTATCTTGAATAATAAAATTTGTGACCAAATTCACATTTGAAGTGTTCGGTTCAAATTCATTTTTTATACTGCCAGTAACAACATGGCCAAATAATGTGTTTTGCAGAACAAGGCCATTGTCCAATTTGACAATGCCATCAATTATAACTTTAGAATAAAAATTAACCCCTAATAGTAGGGAAATATCTGAGGGTTTATAGAACCCATCATCGGCAAGTACAATGTTTGAAGGAATTTTACATTTACTTACATCAATATAATTTTGTGGCAAGTTTGTAGTTATAGAATCTACAACATGTTATCTCGCTGAAAATTTTACATTATAGAGAGGTGATTGAAACAATATGTCAGCACACTCGCTTACTTTGTTTGGTGTATTGCCCAAACCAATAATATTAGAATCTTGAGCCATAGGGGTCAAGTTCAATTGTTTCACAAGTGATCGTTTTACAATACATACTTGGCTACCACAATCCAGTAAAGCCTTTACTTGAATTTCACGACCTGATTTGTCTATGAGATTTACCTTTATAGTAGGCAGTAAAACATTTGTTTGATTGGTAGATAGGTTAGAATGCAAAGCAATGACCTCATCTTGTTTTGGCTTCCCTTCATGCAGAAGAGTATTGTGGTTTTGTTTGCAGATTTGACATCTAAAAGAATATTTACATTTATCAGTATGAGTTCTCAGACATATAGTACACAATTTACTATCGGTAACAAACTTTGTGCGCTGAGAAACTGGTGCCATTTTAAATTTATGGCATAAATAGATAGCATGATTATCTTTACAAAATGCACAAGTTATAGACTTGGCTTCAGGTTTGATTCCAATATTGGAAACCTTTTCATAATAATTATTTGATTTCTTACCTTCATAGCAGGCATTTTTAAGAGGAGAGCTGTCCTCTAAGGCGACGGCTCTCTTTTCTAAGAAGTTTAAAAACTCTTCCATTGTAGGCAGATTGTCCAGAGTCGTCCTGTCAAGATGGTATGCACGGTTAGTGTAACTGTCAAGCTTCCGTGACAACACAGATAGCAATAGCATGTTCCATGACTCGACAGGCTGCTCCAGATTTTTAATGCATTTAATTGTTGACGTACGTCCTGAAATAAAAGTCCTGATGCTAGGTGCAGTACCCTTCTGCATTTGGGGCAAGTCCAAAAGGATGTTAATATGGTTAGAGATAATTCGGGCTGGATTGTTAAACCGTTTTTCTAACAATTTTGTTGCCTCAGGGTAAGATTCATTGACAAGAGGTAAATTTACAATTACTGACAAAGCATCTTTTGTTAAATATTTTCTAAGATAAAATAGCTTTTGCACATTAGACAAGGATTGGTTCTTATCAATGACAGCATTAAACATGTCCATAAATGGTTTAAATTGAGTAAAATCTTTCCCATCAAAAGATATAATTTCAATGCTGGGTAATTTGCAAGTAGAAATAGAATGCTTCTCAGAATGTACCTGTGTTTTCAATTGCCGCAAAGTGGCATTGATCTTCCCTAACACAGAGAAATATTTATCTTCAATGATACCTACCTCCTCATTGTCACTAGCATCTAGGTTCAAGATATCTAAATGTACACTCTCATAGTCCTTCAGTGTACTTAATAGTTTATCACGTCGAGCTTCTAAAGTGTCTATAGTAGACGAAGCTATGTTTATAGGGTCGCTAATAAAGTTCTCAATACGAGTAATTGTGGATTTGCACTGACCACGTCGCGTACGCAAACGTTTTAATTCCGAATCCGCCATTATAACACTTTGCCGCACTGTTTACGCTTAAATCTAACCGTTACTAAAGCTAACACTGCTTATTTCTAGCACTGCACTTCGTAATTTCACTGAAAAGCCGCAATTATATCCATACGCGGAAACGAACTCGAACAAACAAAATGAAGCGAAAATTCGCTTGTGACAGCTCTTGACAGCGTCTCCGCGACAGTGACAGACGGGAAAAAATCTTGACGTATAGACGTTCAAGTGGCGAATTACGTGAAGAAAAGGAACGAACTTACTTCCTCTTGTCTATGGCTGGAAATTTCTATAACCACCGCCTTTTGAAATGTTGAAATTGATGATGATTTCTTGTGCAAAATTATAGATTTCGCACGAATCAACGCTGAAATCCCGACGATATAGCGTCGAAATAGATGCCTCGCACCCGCATATAGGCGAGCTATGCGAGAAATGGCTGCATGCAACTTCGCCCGGCGCCGAACAACCCACGCCGACTCGATATAGCAAGTCGTCGTATCTTCCTTTACGACGCACAAAAAGCGAAGAAAACACTTGCACTGGTACTTTTCACTTCGAAGGACCACAAGCCACAGAGGAAGTAATCACTACGTTATAAGAGACGGGACTTCATAGTAAAAAAATGAACCAATGCCAATGTATGAAACAGATGGAATGGTTCAATACCAACCTAACTAAAACTTCAATTTTTTTCTAAATTTAATCTCGGCAATGGATACTATTTTTTCAGCCGAACTAAAGCTTCAACAAACCATCGCCAACATTACCAAAAAAATAGGGACGGATAGTGAAATCGAATCAGAATCGTTTATCGATTAACCGTAATAGATCGATTACATTAGCTGCAACTTTTAATTTTCTCAAAAAACAACAAAATCGATTTTTATTTTTTATTTCTCTTAAATTACAATATAGTAGCTAAGAAATAATATTTAATGCAAAATTAACTACTGCCGCATTTTTCACCTCCACTGAAGGATCTGGCCTACGGATGTGTTGATTGTGGAAGTTCTGCAACAAATTTAGAATGGATTAAGTATGTCTTATTCACTAATAATTTATCTGGTCAAAATATGATATCTTTTTGTAGACAGATTAACGCTTATCTACTACTACTAGCCGCTGCTCGCGGTGTTACCTGCGTAGTTTCAGTTATTTTCCCAGGATAAAAGTGCCGCTTACTACTGCCGCATCATCCGCCGCTGCTGAAGGATCTGGACTCCCGGTGTGTTGATTCTGGAAGTTCTGCAACAAATGTAGAATGGGTTATGTCTTCTAACTAATATTTTAACTAGTCCAAAGACGTATTCATTTTGTAGACAGATTAATACTTATCTACTACTAGCAGAGCCCCGCGATGTTACCCGCGCAGTTTCCGTTCCCGTTATTTTCCCGGGATAAAAGCTAACTACTGCTGCACTTTTCGCCGCCACTGAAGGATCTGGTCTCCGGGTGTGCTGATTCTGTAGGCTCTGCAACAAATGTAGAATAGGTTATGTCTTATTCACTAATGGTTTAACTGGTAAAATCACGATATCTTTTTGTAGATAGATTAACGCTATCTACTACTAGCAGCTCCTCGCGGTGTTACCTGCTCAGTTCTCGTTATTTTCCCAGGATAAAAAGTGTCGCTTCAGGGTGAGGGTGATAGACCTGCACCGACGTCCCGCTAGGGGTGTATTGTGCACTAAAAGTGCCGCTTTCTACTGCCGCATTATCCGCCGACGCTGAAGGATCTGGTATCCGGGTGTGCTGATTCTGTAGGTTCTGCAACAAATGTAGAATAGGTTATGTCTTATTATATATAGGTTATGGCAGTCAAGTAACCTAGTACCTATAAAAGTAAAACAAATATATAATAAAAAATAAGGTCTGGCTTTCATACAAAATGGATATATTACATGATCAAACATGATGTAATAATAAATAAATATTGGTGGACAATTCACACTACAAAATCTGACCCCAAACTAAACAAAGCTTGTACTGTGGCGGCCAGATAGCTGATATAATACTTATATAGTTTTAAATACATACTTATTATACAGAGAAACACCCAGACATAGTAAAACATTTGAATTCATCATCACAAATATTTGCACTGGGTGGAATCAAACCCACGACCCTCGGCTTCACAGGCAGAGCTATTACCCACTAAGTTACGAGGCCAAACATATCCAATATTTTGATATTTATAATTAAAATTGATATTTTCGAACCCTGCTTATGTTATTAAAAAATAATCATTTATTCTGATATTAAGTCTTACCTGCATCATCATCCTTACAATAATTGTGTTCTTGTAATACGTGTGCAGAAAAATCTGTAACAAGAACAAAATTAAAAATTTTGACTAACCCCTGACTACCTAAGATTTGTTATCTGTACAACATTCTACTAGTCAAGCCCTTTCATTTGATACCCATATTAAGGAGTTGTGAAAAAAGAAATGTAATTCGCCATTTTGTGGTATCGGCCATCTAGGATTTGACATTTGTCATAGAGAAAAGTATTCTACTAATCAAGCCCTTTTGTTTGATACCCATATTGAAGTAGAAGTGAAAAAATATGTATGATTCGCCATTTTGTGGTGGCGGCCATCTTGGATTTGTTTTTTTTTATAGCGTATGCGTATAGTACTCTACTAGTTAAGCCCTTTTATTTGATACCTATATTGAGGTAGGTTGTGAAGAAATATTTTATCCGCCATTTTGTGGAGGCGGCTATTTTGAATAGATATTAACCAAACATAGCTAAGAGCACCCGCACGGTAATTAACTTTCAAATAAAAAAACGCATTGAAATCGGCCCATCCGTTTGAGCTCTACGGTGCCACAGACAGACACACACAGAGACAGACAGACAGACAGACAGACAGATAGACAGACAGACAGAGAGACAGACATCGACGTCAAACTTATAACACCATTTTTTTGGTCGGGGGTTAAAAAGTAAATGTTGTTAACAATGCAATTCTTCAATGAGTTATTTATGTGAAAATCCAAATAAAATTAAAAAGTTAACTAAAATTAATAATTTACTCCAGTATCCTGATAAAAAATCTTACCTGTGTCATTTTCCTTACAGTAATTGTGTTCTTGTAATATGAGTGCAGAAAATCTGCAAAAAATAAATGTTGTTATAAATTTAATTCTTCAAATCTAAATAAGATTGTGTCATTAATAATAATATTATATGGACCTCTAGTCTAGCATCTTTAATAAAAAATATAAAAGAAACAGCAACTAACCTTTTGAACATTGCGGCATTGAAGGATTAATGGCATCAAACTGTAGATATTGGTCTTCTACAGCTTTTTGGGTAAATGAAGTGGAAAGTCCTCAATATTTCATCGCTCAGGGTGTGGCCGTAATCCCGATACACGGAACAGCATTACGTCTGAGTTGCGTCTTTTCTTTTAAAATCTTTAGCTCTAAAATGCTTTCCACAAATATGTTTCAATTGGTGCAATTTTTCTATAGGTACGTAGGCCAAGTCCTCTTTACCTGTTATTTTTACCCATTGTTTGCACCTACAAAGTAAATTAAACCACATCAATGCCATGAATGTAAAGTAGTAAGCTTTAAAGGTTCTCGAATGGCGACCACGAACCGGCAGATGCAGTGTAGGACGGCCCCCATGATGGACCGATGATATTGTCTCGGTCGCGGGAAGTCGGTGGATGGAGGCGGCACAAGATCGGTCATTGTGGAAATCATTGGGGGAGGCCTATGTCCAGCAGTGGACGTCTGCAGGCTGCAGATGAGATGATGAATACCATTAATGCTATATTAACTTTTTTCTCTACTTGTCACTTCTCCTCACTGAATTAACTTTATTGAAATTAGATATGGAGGTTTAAAGAGGTAACGGTGACTTGCTTAATAGGATGGAAGGTGCTTAAAGTTTTCGTTTCATCATCATCATCATCATCAGCCCGTATTCGTCCACTGCTGGGCATAGGCCTCTCCTATAAAACCGCACTCAGCCCGATCCTCGGTCTTACGTTTCCAACCGCCACCAGCCGTGTTTCGTATATCTTCACTCCATCTAGTGTCTGGGCGTCCTACACTACGTTTACCGGTTCGCGGTCTCCACTCCAGAATCCAGAACCCATCTACCCCAACGCTTCTGTAGTGTTTTTGTATGAAGCGTTTTTGGGGAGAGTCCAAAATTGTGACTTTAAAATCGTGATATCACGGGAAGTTTTTAAGATAACAAAGTAATTCTTTCACCTATGTTACAGTTATGGAGTATCCTTTTGATGGCACATTAAATCAAAAATGAGTCGTCATGCCCATTTTCAATTTCACCACACTAGTGTTTACGTAGGTACAACGTATTCTTACATTTTTTTACTTGTAAATATATCCTGAAATTCTATAAATTATAAGATATATTGATTTAGAGTATAGTTAAATTCGTAAAATGTACGAACCGGTCTTCATCCAATGGAAAGTGAGCCATAAATACACGTTTTTTGTCTTCCACCCGACTTGTTTTCAGTCCACATATCTTGCACTTTACAATTGGCATTTTTATGCAAAACTGCACAAGTTTACCACAGGTTTGCAGATTATTACGCGAAAACTACGCAAATTGCTATTAAACAGCTTAAATTTTAATTTTCAAATACGCAAATCCGTATATAACAAACAACGAAGAAAATTTGAACTTTATCCCACAGAGTAACTCCAACATCAATTAATGGTGCGTAAACCACAGAGTAAGTAATCACTACATTTTGTTAAACTGACATTGTGACAATGTGACTTTGACGGATTACAAACTTGCAAATATGGCGGCTGACAGCCGCCATATTTGCAATATAATACGACTAAAACAAGAGAGTCACAGATGTCATAGCAACCATTTGAATGTGCAATGCTTCCCTACTTTGACGTATTCGGTACCCCGTTAAATTGAACGCTCGTTTCATATATCTGAGCCATAATTTTTTTTTGTAATAGAGTTTCGGCAGACTGCCACAAGCCTATGTTGAATAAAAGGCTTATGTCTTTATAGATAATAATTTAGATTTATTGAATCTAACACACTGTTCATAGCACAGTAGAAAAAAATGGAAGCCCGGAGTCAAGTGACAACCGGAAATACAAAAATTTAACCTATTCACATATAGTGTTGCTAGTGCAAACTTAATTAAATATAGATTTATTGTGAATAAGACTAAAACGATCGATTATAAAGTGGACTGTAGAAAATATTATGTTCTGTACTGAACAAAATGTAATACGTATTAATCTATTAATTAATACAACGAAATAAATATAGCAATACTAAAAGTATTTTTATATCAAAGCTTTTAAAACAATGTAGTATATAATTTAAATTAATAACTTACAAAAATAAAAACAATCAAATGCTATGTGTAAATTGTTAGAAAATTAAATTAGTGAACTACAAAATAAAATTGCCATAATAGACGACAAAACAGAAATGTTTCCAAGTCCAAACAACCTCGCTGGGATGTCTTAAGCCTAAAGCACAGCTAAGCTACAAAGTTAGTTTTTATTTAAGTTGTAATGAAGTTGACGGATCCATAGATTTTCCATTCATCGCATCTGAAATATTAAGTAAGGAGTCTTAAGGGTTGCTGATGGAAGTGAAAACAGGTAATGATTTGGACTCTTCATGTTTCAATAGCTGCATATCACTGTGATTTTATGTGGTAGGCAGTAGGCATGTTGTTTTCATAAGGCACATGTCCTGATCGTCTCGTCACTTTATACTAGGTACATAAAAAAATGGCAGTCATAGGAACTGCCGATAGAAGTGAAAACTTATAAACTCGGAATTTGATAGCTTACTTTGGAAACAACGGAAACTGGAACGTGATACCGGAGGGCGTGGCTACGAGCATGACCATGGATGACTAACAGCCATGGCCCCAAGTTTACCCGAAGATTTCTTTTCAATTCAAATCACAGCCCGCGAAAAATCTGTCTATGTCGGCCCAAAAGAAGTTTTCACTTCAAAAACTCTCACTTTAGACATTAGGTATAAAAAAACCAGCACTAATTTTGCACAATACGTCGCCGGTATAGCACGGATATACTGCTAATACGCCTGTCAGTGACGCGAACTGGGTGTCCTCTCAAAGGTGCGAAGATACTTCAATTCTGAACAGTTGCTCACGTTATACAAAGCACAGATTCGCTCCTGTATGGAGTACTGTTCGCACCTTTGGGATCGGCTAAGAATCAGCTGGGGACTTTGGAATCGATTGAGAGACGTGCCAAAAGACTCATAGGCAATGACACTCTTGTGCGTAAAACACTTCAAAGTCTTGATCATCGCCGCAAAATTGCTAGCTTATCGGTTTTTTATCGGATACACTTCGGAGAGTGAGCAACTGATCTGCATGATCTAATACCACCTTGCCCTTTCTTCTATCGGACTTCTCGTTCCACATTCATAAGCTAGCTGATAAGCTTAGCTCAGCAGCTCATGCAATTAGACAGATTAGAAAGATATCAGATGTGGCGACTGCTAGGTTGGTATATTATGGGTATTTTCACAGTGTAATGTCATATGGCATTATACTGTGGGGATCAGCAACAGAACAGACATACAATCTTCGTGCTGCAGAAAAGAGCAATTCGCTCTATATATATGTTAGGCCCACGAAAATCATTAAGGGACCTTTTTAAAAGCATAAAGATCCTAACCACTCCATCGCTATACATCTATGAGTGTATTATGTACGCCAGAAAAAAATAACGCAGCGATTTGAAAAAATCGGAATCCTCACACTACAAACACAAACTGAACTACCCCAAATGCAGGCTTCATAAAACAGATGTCTCATTCATCAGAAACAGTGTGCGATATTATAATGCCGTTCCAGAGCAGGTATTGAATCTTAATGAAAGGAAATTTAAAAATGAAATTAAACGATATATAATCAGTAAGGCTTATTATAGTGACAAATTATTTCTTTATGACAGTAAAAATTGGCAAAAACAATTATCAAATTTATAATACAACGTGACCATACCCTTACAGACTTGACATTTTTAATTCATTTTCTTGACATATTTACTAACTATTTTTATTTTTTATATTTGTATGCTAATGACAACGCCCCTTTACAGTCGCTATTTATTTACTGACAATGCCATTTTACAGCCGCTTAATTAGATGCACCTTGATATAAGTATTTTAATTTAATAATGATTGTATATTTGATATTTTGTAAATTATTAACGTTACCAAGTGTATCAAAGATGCCTAAGGTTTGAAATAAACGAATTGAATTGAAAAAAAAAAGGGCGACATCGTTTCATGATTGATATTCCAAAAACGCGAACGAAGAGATTTGACTAACCACGTTTGTGATAAGAACGTCTAGGTTGTGGAATGCGTTGTCTGAGTGGGTTTTCCCTGATGGTTACAATCTTGGTGTCTTCAAATCGAGAGTGAATAGGTTTTTTTTCTAGGTAGGTAAGTACGTTCCATCGTAGATCTCATCATCGCTTAACATCAGGCGAGATGGAGGTCAAGTGCGAACCTATTTTAGTTTTAAAAAAAAAGACTTTCCCCTACGAATGTGATCAACACGTCTAAAGTCCTACTCCTTAAAAAAACCTACCTACTAAAATATAACAAATGCGTTTGGTTTTAAAAGTTTGATTGTTTTTATGTTTGTTGCTGTATCACGTCGCAATGCTTGGACGGGTAGAAATTTGGAACACAGATAGATTACTTATTATCTGAAGTAACACATAGGCTACATTTAATCGCTGGAAAATTACGGGAGTGGAAACTGCGCGTAACACCGTGGGGCTCTGATAACTGCTAGTGTAATTACCTCTATATATTTGGGATCAATGAAAGCTTACTCTTTTCTTCCCTGCGTAGCCAGAACTCTTTGGTGGCGTCCACGCACGTCCTCAACTCCTTACTATCCGCTGCGGCAGACTCCATCCGCCACTCCGAGGACACGTAGGGCGGCCTCAGCTGAGGGAGAGTTATCTGCAAGGCAACCCAATCAACTGTTTAAACTATTTATTCTTCGTTGCGTCAAAAAGGCGTCGATATTTGACATCGACTGATTAAGAGTTTTGATCGCCCTAGGCTTTGTGAGGCCGCGCCCTAACTCAAACTCAGGGACTCCCAAGATTTTTAGTTCACAACGCATTTGGTTTTAGTGTTTTGTCTCGGTCTAGTTGAAATACGTAGAGTCATGCGAAGACACGATTTCAGCCAGTTGGAGTGTAGATACACCTATGTAACTCTCTCGCCTCGTTCTCGCACCGTGCGATAAGTGTGAGCGTGTGTTTTAATAGCCGGATCACACACCAAATGATCCAAAATGGATCGCCAATTCCTGCGGTCCGCGACCCGGGAACATGAGGCATGGATTGTGTCATCTTTTCTTGCGATCCCGCCGCGTCGCACCGACACGGTCCAACCGATCCACACTGATTCGCCTAAGTATAGCCCAGTCGAACTCAGTCGCTATGGAGTCACACGTGCAGCAACGACGTCTAAGCCGAGCACACCAAGAGACTGAGACGCCTGTGTGCTAGTAATAACAAGAACAAAATTAAAAATTTTGATTAACCCCCGACTACCTTAGATTTGTTATCTGTACAACATTCTACTAGTCAAGCCCTTTCATTTGATACCCATATTAAGGGAATTGTGAAAAAGGAAATGTAATTCGCCATTTTGTGGTAGCGGCCATCTTGGATTTGAAATTTGTCATAGTGCAAAGTATTCTACTAATCAAGCCCTTTCATTTAATACCCATATTGAGGTAGTAGTGAAAAATATTATATAATTCGCCATTTTGTGGTGGCGGCCATCTTGAATTTGAAATTTGTTATAGAGTTTAGTACTCTACTAGTCAAGCCCTTTCATTTGATACCCATATTGAGGTAGGTTGTGAAGAAATATTTTGTCCGCCATTTTGTGGAGGCGGCCATTTTGAATCGATATTAACCAAACATAGCTAAGAACACCCGCACGGATATTAACTTTCAAATAAAAAAAACCGCATCGAAATCGGCCCATCCGTTTGAGCTCTACGGTGCCACAGACAGACACACACACACAGACAGACAGACAGACAGACAGACAGACAGACAGACCGACAGACAGACAGACAGACAGACATCGACGTCAAACTTATAACACCCCTTTTTTTTGTCGGGGGTTAAAAACCGACGGCTTGGATCGCACGAAGCAAGTCTAGCAAGTCCACACTAAGCACGCTCCTGCTAGCCGCGATCGGAGCGCGTTGGATCGTCCGGTGTGGATCCGGCTAATTGGCGATTCACCTAGGTTCTGGACGCAGTCCAGGGGGATGCCAAATCTCCATTTGCGGTACTACTTCTAATTTGTTGGTTAATAGGTAAATACTCCTGCCACTGGATAAAAACCTCAAAATCATAATGAGTGGTCAAACTAACAGGTTGAGGAGAAGTGTATGTAGTTGGTAAAGGAGCCTTGACATTGAGCGCAGCGCCGGCTATCTTGTACGGTTGCTGCATCGCGTAATGTGCTGCTGACAAGTACAAATCGTCCAGTAGTTCTTGACGGCCCCTGTTATATAGAAATAAAATTAGTTTACTTTATGGTACCTATGATAGGGTATCTCTATAGCTGATCTAAATTTAGGCTAAACTGCGCTGCGGATGGCGAAGGGAAAATAATTGAATAAGTACATCAACTTGTTGGTGATTGTGGGGACATGATGATGATGATAAAGTGGGGTTGTTATCACCATTATCAAGATGATTAAACGCAACACTTAATCTAAAGTGTAAAAAGTCACTTGTTATCACAATCGAATTATTTTTATGCATAATAAAAAAAGCATTCTTCATACAAACTTGAAGTGGGCGAGTCATAGGTACTCCTCCACCCGCGCAATGTTCGTAACAATGGGTACAAAGTTTTTGCTACACGTATTAATAACTAGTAGCGAACCGCGGGTTTAGGTTTAGTTCCCGTTTCCCTTTATTTTCCCGAAATAATAAGTAGCTTATGTTTTATTCCAGACTATAATCTCACTGACCAACTAGAATCGACGCGTTTGTGCTCGTCCACACTGCATGGGCGGTGGCGGGAGCCTAGCGCGGACGGTAGTGAGCCGCGATCGCGCAACGTACGTCAGGTGTCGCAAACTGAAGCCGACTATATTTGTATGACGTACATGAAATAATTGAAAATAGAGAGAGAAATGTGGTAAATTTTTCATTTGCAGGAAAACGCCTTATTTGAGTGCACTTAAATGTCCATTTCAACATTTTACTAGATCCCTAAAAAAAATATAGCTTAAATCACCAACAAAAATGCAAACTTTTGTATCGTATTAGTTCTATACGAAATTGTTTATAACTTTGAGGTAAACTAAAACAGATTTTAAACAGTTCCATTCAGTACTTACCATAATTGTATAAAAAACACCAAACATTGTCATTATTAATAGGATAGGTGGATAGATTACCTAATACCTACTCATGACTTTTTTATCCCGCCGTAAAATGTGTGGTGATATCGTACCTATACACAAATAGACACATTTATGAATACTAGAATGAAAAGCTTACTTGAATGTAACATTGTATCAACGAATAGACAAATATTGATGCGTTTTCTTTAAGTTTAAAACTATCGAGAGTGGATGTAAGGTATGTTGGGGTAAGATCGGATATGGGGTAAGACCATATGAATTGTTTTTTGATCTAATTTCGAATAATTTTCAAACACTCGTAAGATAGAATAAGACGCCATTTTATCGTCCCGCGACCCATAGTTTCTGTTTATCGCTCCGGCAAATCAGAAATGTGCTGTGTCTGAATTAGTAAATTATGGAAAATATTTAGTTTAGCAAGTGAAAGATCGGATGTATTCTTCTAATGGAATCTGCCTTCTAAGCAATAGAGGCTACTATTACTTGCAGTCCGAACTTGCCCTTCGGTGGTAAATATGTTATCGTGATCATAAAAGATAAAGTTTGTTTTGGCAAACGTCTACAACAAAAACTATTAAGCCTGTAAGACAGACAAAATTCACACTTATACTCTGTCTATCCGTTAAGCATTGTAGATTTATTTTAAAGATCTGGCATACATTGATCTTCAGAAATTAAATAAATCGCAAGACTATGCTAACTAGTCAAAAATCTGTCCGGAGTTACCCCAACGCACCTTAGATTTAATTTGTGTTGGGCGTTATTTAAAATATTGTACGGGGCTTAATCACGATATAATGAATCATTGTTTAATTACTTACCTCGACGTTACGGCGGCGTTACAACCGCCGCGGCCACGAGAATACTGAATTAACCATTATGTATTCCAATCGTGACTGACAATCAAAACTGTGGCAATTGACATCTTGTGGTATCTGCCGAAGATTTTACACAAGGTTGACTTACGGGTCCTGCAAGTCATCCAGTGGAATAGCTGGAGTGATGACCAACCGAGGCCTGCTATGCTGAACATGTTCTCTTTCGTTATCTATTATTTTTTGCTGCAAGAAATTATAACAATTACCAAATAATCAATGGCAATCATGTTGGGGAGTAAGTAATGCTACTTATTTACGTAAGGTTTTTGCGGCACATGTGGGTTACTGCTGTTGATATCTCGGTCTGCCTTCCAGAACAAGTTGAATGGTACTTTAGGTTCTTTCCAATCTGTCATCGAATGTGTGTCCTTCAAAGGAGGAGGTCGGATCCTGTGGCAACCAGGCCTCTCAATCTTCCCCTCTGTTTTTGCTGTCGGCTGTGTCTTAACCGCCACGTAGTCAGACCTCATAGTCGTCTCGTTATCTTTCAACATCCGAACCAGTCTTTCTCTCTCAGACATCATGAAACGTAATATCAAATTAAACTTTAGAAATAAAACTATTTACAAAATAAATTAATATAAATACACGGCCACAAATTAAATATTTACTAAAAAAATAAAATTCTATAAAATATTGTAAAATGTGAAAGAAGTTACGTAAAGTGAAGAATGTGAAAATTGTGAAACATCATTGTCAGTTGATTTTTTTTAACGTCCAGTGCATTTTAAGTTATACTATAACAAAGCTAAATTACAAAAATATTTTACTTCACTACACATCTAACTGAATACCAACACTAAGATAACTCTTTATTAAACGCCACAATACAAGAGAAAAAACAACCAACTTATCTAAATATATTTAAAAAAAAACAATTTCAATTGGCGGTCTTATCGCTTATAGCGATCTCTTCCAGGCAACCGTGCACGGATTAGATACAAAATATAGTAAACATGGCCCTTAGCATATATTATTATACACATTTGATTTCATCTATCTACAACATTACGAGTACAAGTCACGGAGATGTTTGAAGCGGTGATGAGAAGAGACTTTTTTCAGCTCGGGTGACTCCACCGAAGCTGTGCCTCATGCTGCGCGTCGTCGGCGACGCCTGCGCACATTTTCGCCGTGCGTTGGTGAGGCACAGCTCATATCTCCGCTTTCATAGCGCCATACAAATATAATACATTTCCACTTAGTGGTCTCCACTGGAGCTGAGTGGAGAAGAGATATATGAATAACGACATTCTATTTGTGGTTAAAATAACAACTCGTCTCTGCTCGCACATCTCTTCTTTGGCGGAGTCTCAGCCTTAAAGTCATTAATGTCTATTACGTTGATCTGTTCAATAAAATAAAATAAAATAAAACAAAACACATTTGTACAAAAACATTTTTAATAAATTAAAGCGACATAATTTTAATGTAAAATATGAAGAAAATGTGAAATGACTTACAAAATTATCATGAAAAACTAATAGAAACAGCTCAATAATAAACTCTCCGTAGATCTAAGTAGAGAAATAAAATTAAATAAGTAAATTAAACAAAGAAGTCTTAACAATGGCAAAAATACTAAAATAAATGCCCCAATTTTTTCATTTATTTGCTAACTAGAAATGATCATAATTCGAATAATAAAACAGTTCTAAGTACAAAAAGCTGTTAAGAATAGAGCCAAATAAAAATACATTTATTAATAAATAATGGAAAGGTTTACGTTTCGCCGCTATCTCGCACGATGTTAAGCGTCGATGGAGCACGTTACCTTAAAATAAACTAAACTAACAATATTTATTATTTATTGGTTTCATAGGTAATTTTTATTGGAAAAGGCGGATATTTAGGTATGATTTCTGTTTTGGGCGCCTAATAAAGGAGTACGATACGTTGCGTCGCTTTCATCTTAGTACAGCCAGTCTGCGTAACCTTGTAGAACTATAACTAAATCTAAAAATGAAAAATCTTACTTGAGTACAAAATAAAAATTAACAGGGATGAAACTTTGAACATCAGACTTTTTAGTTAGCCAATTTATTTTCTCTTCATAATTTGTTGTTGTTGTCTCCTTAGTGCATCGACTGCCTTGGTTTCATCACACTTCATGCAGCTGAAGAAAGAAGACCGTAATCAGTGATCCGTGATGGGTTCCTACTAGAACTTACTAGAATTTACCAACAACTTTGTCCGCGTAAAATTTAATAACTTGTTTATTCTTTTAGAAATAATGTTTTATTTCGATACTCATATGTTATATATGTTATATACTTATATGTGCTATTCCAGACTCAAATTTGGCTGTTTACAAATTTTTGGCAGATCTGTTCAGTTCAGTTGTGTTTGCACAAAAACATCTAAACAGGAAAAAAAAATTATGGTAGTTTGCCAAAAAAATAGCGAAATATGCATTTGTAAAGGGATGATGGTGTTTACGTAGAGTTGCAGATATATCAGAGGCTGATGAAGATAATGGTACGTACGTGGGTGGTTCCCGTCTCAGCCAGAATTCTCTGGTGGGGTTGCAGTAGGCGCGGAGCTGCTTGCTGTCCCACGCAACTGACTCCATCCTCCATTCCGGGGGCACCATCGGCGGCTTCAGCTTACCCAGCCTCACCTACCATAAGAGGACTTGGTTTGACTCGATTTTTGTAATAAGAACGTCTCTGTGGTTTCAAAATAAGAGTGAATCGGTTCCTTCTAAGTACCTCCATAATTACGCTCCATCCTAGACAAGACCATCATCCCAAACTGATCGACTTGTGGACAGCGCTATAAAGCTTTGCTCCTGCTGCGCTAGCCCAAAGTTAGGCAGAAAAAGAAAATGATGAGTGGCAGAAAACAAAAGACTTAGAAGTAGACATCACTTTACAAAGTTACGTTTACTTAAGGTCTGTTAATACTTCAGTGCTATTAACGTTTTATGGTGAAATAAATGATGACTTGTGCATGACGTCATAGGTTCGCTAAACGAAGTCCATGCTGTCGATTAGAAGCCGAACTCGAATTAAAAACCGAATAAGTGCGCCGAATAACGTCTCATGGGAGGTATTAATCAACGAACTATTATGGGGTGATGATGAGATTAGGTCCTGACAAAAACACGAGCAAACCAACTTAATCGAATGTTGATTTTTGTCGGGGAAAAGGTCTTCTGTTCACAACGCGATCGGATTTATCTCGACACGGAATCAAACCCCTCTGTCAATGTCTTATCCATTTAGAAAGACAGAGACAAGGATTGTCATTCCCTGCCGGAATCGTTTGGATTGCGTTGTGCACCAGGACCCTGGTATTTGAAGCCATTAACTGGGTTAGCTGGTGCAGGTATATCCGGGAGGGGTGCCTTCACGCTGGCACACGGCTTCTCAACTTCCATCTGCGCCCTGGTGGCGGCGCTGGTGTACATGCTGTCGAGCAGGAGGCGCCTGTCTCGGGGGTCCTCGATGTTGTCCATGCTGACGGCGGGCGTCATCACCAGCCGCGGACGCGTCCGGATCGCCTCTTCGAGACCGGTGTCTTCGAACTTCTCCTGGAATTCACTTTTTGTGATGAAACCAAAATTGCCCTGTACAGTTATTTACCTGTAACTTTCAATACCGATTTTAATAAACTAAACTGGAATCATTAATCCTAATATTATAAATGTCAATGTTTGGATGTTTGTTATTCACTTTGCAACGGATCGGGTTAAAATTTGGAACGCAGATAGATCAGAGTCTGGATTAACGTATAGACTACTCTTTATCCCGTAAAATAACAGAAACGGGAACTACGTTGGCAAAACTGCGGGGCGCTGTTACTACGTCATATTTACGGCCGTCAGATTCTTACCCTGACGCTAAGAGACTGGGAGAAGAATAAATACCGATTTGGTACAGTAAACTACCTGGACTACACTAGTAGATACATTATTAATTATTCCGCTTGCAGCTGTATTTTTAAGAAGCAGAAGTTTGTAATCATCACTGTCTTTAACGGAAAAAGTACGAGATTCCCGACATGCTCCAAGAACTTTTCGAAGTCATATGTCATCTACCAACCCGCATTATGGACTTGATGACTCTCTCCATCAGTGAGAACATTTATATTTTAGTCTAAATTTATAGTTTATCCTAGTCTAGAGGTATATTGTAGTATATCCTAATCTTATATACCTACACACAACACACTTGGTCTTAGACGTCCATAGCAGACGATATTTAAAGCGGTATCTATAAGAATTTTAAACTTTGGTGTTCATATTTTACTGAGACGTTCTACTCCCTTCGATTGAAATGACTCACGTATCGTTTCTGAACCGTGTAAGGGTTAGTGCGTATGATTTCCTTAGGCTTATGGAGCAAGCTGAAGGGAACTCCGCCCTCTTTCCACTTGGAGAGAGTGTGCACGTCCTTGAGGGGCGGAGGCCTAGTCCACAGACACGTCGGCTTCGGCTTGTATGTGGTGAAGACTAGGTTCTTGATGGCTCCGCCGCGGAAGTCTGTCTTGTATGTTGTCTCGTTATTGAAGAGCATCGCGTTTAGCCTGTTTTTTTCAGACATGGCTCGTTGGTTTAGTTTATTTCACAGTTTATTTGATGATCAAAAGCTGACGCTGAAATCTCAGCACAATCTCAGTGACAAGCCACAGACTAAGTAGAGGTAGTGACAAGCTGACAAGGGAAACGTTGGAAAACGTTAAAACGATAAACGTCGTGTTAGAACTACAAGTATCTATTTAATTAGTTCTAATTTATTTACCAAAGAGGTTTAAACTAGCTTAGTTGCTTCGTGTTTGGACTTAAAACATTTATATGTCTGAGTGTTTGGAGACTGCTGTAAAGGGTGCTTCAAACTTGAAGAAAGTTTCACCTTCAAAACAATAGTTCGATGGGTGAAACTATGGAGTTTTACCCTTGATTTTGAAATATCAGTTTTAGTTTTGAAATCAGGGAGTACACGAGTGAGTCCAACTTGTCATTGCCATACATACATTAAATACCCTGTTGATCAGCGATGATACGAATCTCACTTACATTCACAACTCAATAGCGGGGGCGCAGGACGAGGTAAAATGCTGCGCTGTGAATAGCCGAATATCCGTATGACTTGCACTACTTTCCACGAATGATCGGACCAGACGAGATAGAGTTATGCAAATTTCTAAGGACAGAGCAGGTTGCAAAGAAAGACATCAACGGGTCCCCATTTCGTTTTTTTAATGTTCGTTTTAATTTTGTATATTGATGATGTTATGTTTTTCTAACTATTGCATTAAATTACTTACTTGTGAAATGATATCCCGTCCTTTGTAAGCCTGGATGTCCTGCTATTCTTTTTGAAATCATTTCACTGAACAGAAACCCATATTTTTTATTATTCCTACGGTTTTTTTGCCAGTACTCTTTCGTCGGAATCAAAAGTCTGACTGACAAAACTCGTAACAGGTTTGGCGCAATAATGAAATCCTACTAAAACGCCAAGAAGGGGGAGTCGTACGATCAGTCAAATGGGTACCTATATTGTCGTTCTTGGTTTGTTGCCATCCAATGCAGGAACGCGGGGAGCGTCACAACCATCGTCGATTAGAGTTATAAATTTAGTTCGTGCTTAATTTTAGGTTGTGTTTACGATGTTTTATGTATTGTTTAAACATTACGATATTTAACAATTTACCTTCCTCTATGGCTCATTTCTGGTGAAGAGATTTTTTTCAGAATGCCAATATATGTATTTACCTGTCAAAGATAGTTCTTAATGTCGCCAGCTTTGCTGGGCGGACGCACACTCCTTTGTAATCTGACTGACCAAGTGGTACCTAGGCGCCACGCTGTTCCTTTTGACTTTAGATCTTAATTTCATATGTTTACAAACTACTTCAGTATGAATGTCAACCGATGAGTCACACGGGCGACGCTTGGTGCGATCGGGGCCTATTTTGCCCACACAGCGCTTTACGACTAGTGTCGCTATAGTATAGAACAGCTTACGCAGCCCATTTATATTCCCAGATTCCCACTGCTGGACCTCGGGGCTTTCTTTAAAGAAGAGACTTTGTAGTTGTAGGATCTTGCCAGAGTCCGCCTGGGTAAGTAGGCACACCTTTGCCAGTTATTCTATCGCCAAGCAGTAATTTGCATAACATTACTATGTTACGGATCTGAAGGGCAATGTTACCAGAGAAATTACAAGGCTTAGAGATGTAATATCTTAGATCTCTGGCTGACGAGCGCAGTGCAGTGCTAGGTAATGATTTGGACTCTTCACATTCCAATAGCTGCGTATCACTGTGGTGTTATGTGGCATGTTGCTTACCATTAGGCACATGCCCAGGTCGTCTCGTCACTCTTTTTTTTTACTTTTATAGGTTTACACTTGACCGCCATCTCGCCTGATGTTAAGCGACGATGCGGTCTACGATGGAGCGTGTTTACCTAGAAAAAACCGATTCACTCTCGATTTGAAGACACCAAGATTAGAACTATCGGGGAAAACCCACTCAGGCAACTCATTCCACAGCCTAGATGTTCTTATCACAAACGTAGAATCAAACCTCTTCGTCCGTGTCTTTGGAATATCCACCATGAAACGGTGCCGCTTCTTTGAGTTACGAGAAGTACGATAGAAAAAAGGGCAAGGAGGTATTAGATCATGCAGATAAGTTGCACACTCTCCGAAGTGTATACGATAAAAAACCGATAAGCTAGCTATCTTGCGGCGATGTTCAAGACCACAGATTTCTAAACAGATGAAACCTTCGTGAACGACACTGTGAGGCCAGTCATTAGTTATGTATGCGTGACAGCTCTCACCGACGTTGTCAAATTACTCACGTTGGTGTGCGTGTAATGTTCCCAGTCTTAAGAAAAAGATCCCACTATTGATGTCTTAGCTTCGGAAATCTTCGCGTTTAATAAACACATACATATATTATAATGTTAAAGTAATTTATTATAACACCGATTACATATTATGCAAGGTTTTCTTGTTATTACTATTTCCATCCTATGAAGTTAAGAATGTTGATTTTGCATGCAACTAAAAATTCGAATATTCGTACAGAAAAGTTGGGAGTAAAAAGACAACGCCGCATAATAGTAAAAGTCATGTGTGTGTTTATTTTGAGTATTCTATCGGAGTGAAATTTTGTATATTATGCTTGACAAAAGGTGGTTAAATGAGTAGTTATTTAATATCGGTGAACACAGGAGGTGCAGAGAATTTTTTCAACTGATTTGATATTTGGGGCCAGATCATTCAATTTGTTTACTATCCAATCTTTGTCTAAACACGTGTCGCAAACGAAAAGTTCACCTTTTCAAAAATGTTGATATAAACCAATGAAAACCGTCTTAGAGTTTTTAACCCCCGACCAAAAAAAGGGGTGTTATAAGTTTGACGTCGATGTCTGTCTGTCTGTCTGTCTGTCTATCTGTCTGTATGTCTGTCTCTCTGTCTGTCTGTCTGTCTGTCTGTGTGTGTGTCTGTCTGTGGCACCGTAGAGGTCAAACGGATAGGCCGATTTCGATGCGGTTTTTTTATTTGAAGGTTAATATCCGTGCGGATGTTCTTAGCTATGTTTGGTTACTAAAAAATTCAAAATGGCCGCCTCCACAAAATGGCGGACAAAATATTTCTTCACAACCTACCTCAATATGGGTATCAAATGAAAGGGCTTGACTAGTAGAACACTATACATTATAACAAATTTCAAATTCAAGATGGCCGCCACCACAAAATGCCGAATTGTAGTATTTTTTCACTACTACCTCTATATGGGTATCAAATGAAAGGGCTTGACTAGTAGAGCACTTTGCACTATGACAAATTTAAATCCAAATGGCCGCTACCACAAAATGGCGAAATACATTTCTTTTTTCACAACTCCCTTAATATGGGTATCAAATGAAAGGGCTTGACTAGTAGAACGTTATACAGATGATGCGAAATCCGAGGTAGTCGGGGGTTAATCAAAATTTTTAATTTTGTTCTTGTTGTAAATCAGTTGAACATTCGTCGTTTTTTTTTTTTAGCTTTTATAGGTTTACGCTTGACCGCCATCTCGCCTGATGTTAAGCGACGATGCGGTCTACGATGGAGCGCGTTTACCTAGAAGAAATTCACTCTCGATTTGAAGACACAAAGATGGGGAAAGCCCACTCAGGCAACGTATTCCGCAGCCTAGATGTTCTTATCACAAAATTAGAGTCAAATCTCTTCGTTCGTGTCTTTGGAACATCAACCATGAAACGATGTCGCTTTTTCGAGCTACGAGCATTCCGATAGAAAAAAGAGCAAGGAGGTATCAGATCATCCAAATCAGTCGCACACTCTCCAAGTCGTCCGTCAGCACGTCGTCCAAGTACCAAACGTTTAAATTGGACTGGAGACGTTAAATGATAGAGCGAATGGCCAGGGCGAAGGTCGCATGGCCGAAGGTTCACCAAGTTGATAGCCAACGGAAGATAGCAAAATCTTGTTTTGATAATTTTGTGGGTCCGCCATAACATAGCCAAAGAAAATTGTAGAGGTCAAGAATTTTATTCTTCCCTTCGGACAACTGGGTTCCACGATCAACCAAATTAAAGGCGTTCTTGACGTCCACCTTTAACGGCCCTCTCCCCAATTTTGGACAAAGAAAATCAGGACAGAATGAATAACAGCTTCACGTCCACCCAGAGAACCAAAATCAAGTTTGTTGGGACAGGGAGCTCGAAAGAGCAACGTTTTATACCTACAACCCACCTTGGCAGCCAGGCCAGTATATGTGGTGTCAACAGCGATTGGCCTGATCCCAACATCTTTTTTGGGTAAGTATGTATGCACACATTAGCACCGTATAAAACTTCGACAATGTCACTACTGACTTGACCAGATAACATGAGGTTAATTAAAATGATTAGATCTCTCAAAAGAACTCGCCTACTTTTTTAAGCTCCACTATACCTACTTACAAGTATTAAAAACTTGCTTCATAACTATAGTTTTCATCAACACTATTAGTATTTTTATAAACACTAGTAATGACGTGGATTTGTGCTAGGCATCGATTCACATTAAATAAAAAAATACGATTTTAAAAATAGGGTTTAAAATAGAATAATACAATCTACATAAATAATTTGGTCTACAAGTATTTTAAAAAAACATAATCTATATTTTACCTTAACTTTAGGAAAAATAATTTCAATGTAATATAGCAACACTAAGCAATTTTCGTTGAGGTGTTGTGTTTCTATTCATCAATCGAAATAAAATCGCCTAAATTATATAAATAGCAGTAAAAATATTCAAACATTCCTATGAAATGATATTCCTCTATCCTTTTTTTGATTTTGGGGAACAATGTTTGCAATGTTTGAAGACACAAGACGGCATTATCTTAAACAAAACTTAAAATCACACGGGACTCCCGTACGAGACGGAAGTCCGTTTCGTACTGACTGGAGTTTGTATTTGCTTTGGCGTTTGATATTTGGTTCTGGACCTCAGGAGCTGTGTTCCGAACGTTCCATCTGCCTTTTGTTTTAGAAATCTGTGTTCAAGACTATGAAGTCATTTTCGCGCTAGAATGTCTTTGCCTATGAGCCTTTTGGCACACCTCTCAATCGATTCCACTCGACTCTATACTATAAAAAAGAGAGTCAACACACCATGCCGGCTGATTGCACTTTGTCGGATGACACAAGAATTCAAAATATTTGTTTCTTGAAACATGACGGTTTCCTTTAGATATTATCCTTCATCTTTAAAGCTAGTGGTTATGACAAACTCGTAGGTACATCTGCACTTGGAAAATAGTAAAATGGAGAAACGGGTTCGAACGATTGTGAAATAAAAGCGGATCGAATCGGTGAGAAGAGATTACAGAAATACTTCAGATTACAAACACTTACAGATAGGTATCAGATAGCAGGAAATACACAAATGGAATTGAAACAAAGAAGAAATAATTTAAATAATTTATTTGAATTCACCAATAATCCGTATAATAATTAAATAATTTGATAATATACACATTACAACACTAAACATAGTAAAATAAGTTTATATCACAAAACAGGTAAATTAAACGGAATCTCTTTATCAATATAGAGATCGATCATGTGATTTATACGTTTTTTTATAAGTACTTAAAATAACACAAAGTAACGAATTATACATTGTAACTACACATTTCAAACAGCCTTCCATAAATAAACCCAAACAGAATTTTAGTCTATAATACATATTGTAAACAGGTAATTTGTGATTTTTAATGTAGATGGTAAATGTAGATGGTAAATGGGCGTCCATTAATGATTTAAAAAAAAAACTTGCGAACGAATGACGATGAATTGACAAAACAAAATACAAGAATTCATTATCAATGAAAAATTACAAGAACGATGTCAAAACAAATTATCAGTTTTTTTATTTGGTGTGGCTAGCTAGTACAGTAAATAAGAATGAATATTCTCCATTTACTTTAACGCATCGCTACAATTAAACACGACAAAATCTGTTGTAATTTACTTAGGTAGATGAAATAAGCAAAACAGTGGATGTCGCGATCTACCTCATCTTGTATTAAAATCCCACTACTTAACAGCGCAGCGTTGGAACGAGCGAGCAACACGGAAGGGAGTAGGCATACACAGTGTCAAATGACAAGTCCGCGTGGACCATGGAATTTGATAATATACTGTTTCTGAGGGCGGGGCTAGATTTGTGAACGGTGCTTTATTTTTTATGTGTTAGTGATTTGTGTATTGTATGTAATAGTGCGGCTTTGCTCTAGTGTGCAACTTTCTCCTCCCGCAAGAAATGACAGAAAGATTTGAGCAATATTTTTTAGCTAAGGCTCCCATTCCGTGCTTGCTCGGAAGATCGAGTTGCTCGATGGTTGGAACTAACATTTTTTTTCCAAAAAACGGTTCATTAATGGATACCCTCTCGCATCTCAGAAACTTCACGTTCAAAGGTACAATAATCGATTCCGATTTTTCGGAATCGATATCCGATAATCGAACCTACCTACTGGATAATCTACACCTACAGGTCACAACACCTGAACACATCTCAAAGGCCCAAACATTGCTTACCAGTTCACCATTTTCGTTTAAATATGACACCGTAGAATTGTAAAAATCTTTAGATTATGATCTAACGACGCGACGTCAGATTACAAACTAACTTAACCTACCGTGAGATTATAATCTGACGGCGATGACAGTTTTACGGTGACATACATTTTATTTTCATACTACAAATAAATATACCTGGCAAATATATTTCTCAATGTCACAAAAATGGCGCCAATGTTTCATTTTCTTAATTTTCTCTAACAAAATGAAACAGAGGCGCCATCTTTAGCGAAATTGAGAACTATTGATAGGTATTTCGCATCCTCAAAGCCACTCGTTATTTAGTTTAATTACTAGTTATGCGAAATTAGATCTTCGGCTGGTAATATTTTTTGAGTTTTCGTTTATTAAAACAATGGTTTGTTGTGTGAAATAAAATCATAAGATATGATAACAATAGATATCACTTCAAAAAAGTAATTGTGTTTTCTCGAACGTTCTAATGGGAGTGTAGTCCGACAGCGAGACGAGACAAAACGATCGTTATTGTGATGCATTCGAAACATGATTAGTTCTCAACGTTAACGCGCTGAGACAAACAAAACACAAACTGTTGAGTTATACCGTTTAGACGTTACAAAACATAGACAATTTTACCCGACTTATTTTTTTTGCATATCATATGCGGAGCTATGGCGTGTATACATACACGCCATAGCTCCGCCAATTGTGGATCAATATTGATGGTTCTTTTTTTTTGGTAGATCATCATTTGGACATCATTTGCTTGGATGACTTAGTAATGGGTCAGAAGAAATTGACGTCGGTTTTTTTTGTAGAAATAAAATTTCCCATTATTAGTTTCCAGTTACCGATCCCGAATACTTTTTGATCGTCTTTAGTGGCCAGAGATGATTTCAAAGTTCTCTAAAAAAATCATTGGTTATCTGACACAAGACACAAAAACTATCCACGCTTGTCTGCCTTAGTACAAATTAATATTGTGATGATATAAACACGCGACACACTTTGAAACATGTAACATCTAAGTCGAAAGAAAATATATTTTTAGAAATACTAGTTCTGTAAATAGTCCATTCTTCAATCACGAGATCACAATTCCATGTTCATATAAAAATATTTAAGTTTTCTTTGTTATTACTATGTACAAATACATCTATCATTTTTACAATTTTATATAAGAATCTAATTAGTGATCACAGGAAATGATGTTTTTGACGTGACAACGTCTTATAAATTGGTTTGCCGGGTGACACTTCAAGAAACTGCGTTACGCTCCGCTCACGTTATGCGCTCACAACGAGAGCGAGTGAGAGGCACGCGTCCCTTCCACTCGGGCATGGTTAGCCCGCCTAAGAGCGAGAGAGACAGACATAAAAAGTGAAAGACACGCGTCCCTTCCGTAAAATTATTTTACCACTCAAAGTCGTTGTCACGTAAAACTTTCGCCCGTATACCGACTTTACAGGCAACCAATTTTTTTTTTCATAAAACCATATTGTTAGATTAGGTAAGTGTAAAGTCGGCGATCGACGTGCAAGCAAAACTGCGGCGAGTAGGATCGCCGAAATGTATGTTTATTTTGAAATCGTAACATCAGATGAGTTGCAAACATAACATATGAATGTGGCGTTAGGATGCCGATATATAGGTAACCTCGATTGTCACTCAGCGCAAAACCGCGGTTTTAACGGGACAGGTTTTTTTATGAAAACTGTATGATTTCTTACTGATAGCAAACCATTCCGACAATTTAATATAATATTTTTTTTTTACATTTAATGTTTATAATGTACAGGACTTAATCACGATTTAATTCATTGTTTAAATACATCGACGTTCGTGTCTTCTCGTGACCACGGCGGTTGTAACGCTGCCGAAACGTCGAGGTATTTAAACAATGAATTAAATCGTGATTAAGTCCTGTACATTATAAACATTATGTGTTCAAATCGCGAAAATTTGTGTTAATACAATATTTTTTACATTTGGCAAGGTAACGTCGGTGTGGCTGCGCAAGAAAATTAGATTTAGTGTTTGGCGCACCATTAAATTTCTTCAGTTTATAATGGACCAATAGCAATTGGCGTCTGATCGTCTTTACTGCAAAAATTTTGGGGTGGCGAAGGAAACGCAAGGTCTACGAAGAAGTAAGTATCAAGAGCCTAGTCATCTAGTTCCTACTAAGACCCCGGTTTTACTCGCTAGCCGTTCACCAGCTTAATTTATTTTTACAGGGCTGCTATATAAAATAATTCTACAATTTTTGCAAATTATTATCGAACTCACGAATATTCAATTTGATTATTCGATTCAAAATGTTTTTATTTCTAGAACTTGGTAATTTCTAGAATGATTAATGAAATATAAAGACGAAATTACCACGACTAATAAAGGCACAATGTTGCGTCACTTCCGTTAAAAGTGAATTTTTAGTTTTTTTTATTAGTATTACATCTTGATTTGTCTTAGGTAAAATAAGTAAAATTTTCCAATCTGCTGTTTTATTTTTAACTTGGCATGGCAATTAACGTTTTAATAAGAAATCTGCTCAGGTACACTGTTCTAGGATCATTGATAATGTCTATACCATTAATAAAACTATCGAACTGCGTTTTGGGAAGAACTCGCTAAAGTTTCGGGTCTGTGTAGTCGTAGAAGGTATACTTTGTTACGTTAAAAAAATCACCTACTGAAGAGAGTTTGGTCAAAATAGTATCTGTCAGTTTCAAAACGACTCATTGAAATCGCTGGCAACACTAGTAAAAACATTAGGTAGCCTAAAAATGTAAATAAAAATACATAATTTGTATATTGGAAGCTGTTAGTTGCGATTTGGAGTTATTGGTTGTATAAAACGTACATAATTCAGAAATTCATTAAATTATAAATGAAAAATGGAAGAGAAAAATATAAACCATTCAGAGCTTAGACGAAAACATAAGAATTCATTATATTTTATTATTTTCTGCCATTAAAATTTTTTTCTTCTAGTTCCATCCTTAAATTTTATTTAAATTAAAAAGGCACACATTCTAGTAAGTCTATGCTTTGCAAAGACTTGTAATTAAAATAATTCTATTAAACAAGGGAAGCTAATAAAAACAAGTCGTTTATTTTCTAAAAAATGGTCAACAATTTGTACCCCTAACCTATTATTAACACCTATTTACAAAATTATAATATTACCTATAGACAATTCAATTCATTTGATTGGTAAGTTTTGGTAAATATATTATTATTAACTATCTACGCTTCTTTAATGGTAGTACGGTAAATGCCCACGACTTTTATAGATTAACAAGAAAAAAAAACTAACGATTTGGCGGCAAAACTTGACATTTGAACTAACATGGCCGCCTAAAAGTTATTTACTCTGTGGATTTCCTATTCAGTATTCAGAGGTCGCAGTGCAGAATGCACGGAAAAGGTTTTACCTCCATCACACTATCTACGATGAAAATTAGACTATAATAATTGAAGGCACGACAACATAGTCAGGTCTGGGAGCGAGTTACTATTTTCGAAAATTTTCGATTACTAAGAACTTGATTTAAGGGTCATTTGACATAATCGTATTTGTGATCGATTTCACTGCCAATAAACATCATCGAAATCACAAAATCACAATCGAAGGTATACAAGACTGACTCATGTTCAACTCAATGTTTTTAACCGATACTAGGTCTGCGTTCACAGACCATCACGCTTCAAATTAAAGTGAAAATGCGGAGTATGATGGAACAACGATAATGACAAAATCTCCAAGTTAGGGAGAAACAAGACCGAAACAAACAATATTTTTGGGAATTCTGTTACTATTATTTATAGGATTTTTTTCAGGAAAAATAAAACTACAGCTGGGCTTGATTATCTATCTACAGTACTAAGGCAATCGTCAATCTGGGACATTGATCTCAGCCCAGACGGGACAGAAGGGTGAGGCGGGCCCGCCCCACGACCACCCCCGCGGGATGGCCAGGTGGCTGAGCCCCGACTTGATAGCACCTGAGTATCCGTTGAACTTACTGTTCTCAAGCTTGTCCGGGCAGAGGATAGTGCCCAGACCCGTCGCTGAGGCGTCGATAGTCGTTACAACTTCTGTATCTAGGAGTGGCTCGCATGTTTTTAGGCCTGTAAGCAAATGAAACAAAAAGCTTTAATTAAAAAAAAAACTTTTTAAAACTAACTTGTAGGTATTATGTACTTTATAAAATCGAATGAAAAGTCCCAAGACACAACACTTAACGTAAATGATTTCACGGCAATGAATGATGCCATTGGGTAATTTGTTGGATATTGTAGGTACACAAAAAAAGTATATCTTATTCAATTTTCAATATTAAATACTTAATTGCTTTATTATCTTACAGATAGAAAATAACACTGATACAAATCTAAGTCGTAACGCAACGGACCCCAATTGGGCATTGCAGTTTAATTATCGTGTTGGAGAAGTGAATAAATATTTCTCAGTCAAATATTAAGTTTTTCATCCACAATGATTCCTAGTTCGCAAGTTTAAAGGTTATGGTCCCATCTGGCCCGGTGCCGGGCCAAATGGGAAGAAAATATTTTAACTGTCCCGGTGATATATTTACCGGGCCAGATGACACAAATCAAGTACCATCGTCCCCGGTAACGGGAGAAAAGAGGACATGCCTCATAATTTGTGAAATTTCTAAGTTACAAAATCGGTTCGATTAAGTTACTTAGGACTCAGATCCGACTTGGAGCACCCCGACTCCACCTAGTGTTGTTGCTACTACCCCTAGAGTGTATATAAAAAATGCGGGAGCCAGAAGCTCATGGGAGGCCCTGAGTGGAGCAAGCCATGCGAGGTCAAGCGCAGCGAACGAAGCGACCCGGCGACCTCCGTAGGATGAGTATGGAGAAGCGACACTCAGGGCTGACCGCAAAGCTTCTGGCGGGAAGCCTACCCGGAGTCACATCTCAGTGATAGACCCTAATCGGACCAGTTGTGAACTGGACTCAGTGAAGGAACCTATTGAGTATGATTAGTTCACATAGACAATTTATCGTGTATGGGGTATCTTCTTTTCTCCCGTTACCGGCACCGATGGCACTTGATTTGTGTCATCTGGCCCGGTAAATATATCACCGGGACAGTTAAAACTTTTTCTTCCCATTTGGCCCGGCACCGGGCCAGATGGGACCATACCGTTTAAAACTCGTATAGGCTATCATTAGCTTTCAAAGCAGCAGATTTCTCAAACGCCTAAAAACACGTTCGTCTTCGATTTATTTAATATAAAATATAAAAAAATAATTAAAGGCAGCGGGCAAAAAAATTAAACTGAATAGCCTACAGAAACGCTGCCATTTGTATGGTATTATAAATCTTTGTTTGTTTACAATATTGTTTATCTTGGTGCACATAATAAAGCAATTTTATATGTCTGTCTGTCCGGTTTGGAAATGAAGCATTATGTCGTGGATGGAATAGATAGTAGGTAATATATTATAATCGTTCAACGCGGATTTCAAAGCTCACATGCTGAGGATTATGGCCCTGATTACACTGTAGATAAGATTATGATTGTACCTATTGATTAGCAACATTGTAATTAACGTTTGGTTTTCACTAAGTCGATGAATGATTTTGAATATAATACTGAATTGATATTAGATATTAATATAGATAATCAGTAATTCTAACTGAGCATCATCAAGCAAACTACCAGTTGGAAGCGTGCCTAGCTCGCGGAATAATTTAAGGAATTTTTCGAAGCGAAAACTTCTTACATGAAGCTCATCGCAAGGCTCGTAAATGAAAGAAATGTTAGGTTAACTCAGGACCTAACGGATTTCTAGATGGCTTTGCTTAGAAGACTAATCTAGATGGCCATGTTTTGAAGATTAATTCCAGACTAGCAGAACCAATTTTTTTGGAAACTTTGTCCTTCAAATCGGAACACAGTCATAAATATTTGCAAATGACTGCTTGCCGGTAGAACATAAATGCATATACATATGTTAACATTAAGGCATTTGTGGACAGATAGGTTTATTATCTTCTAATGTGGAAGTACTTAAAAATCTTGCGTCACTTGTCGTCCGTTTTTATGATTTTCCGTTTTTTATGGTACGAGGTACGAGATTCAGGACAAAGCATTTTTCACACTTTTGTCCCCCCACTCTTCATTCTTTAATCGCGGTTAAATGGTTGTATATGAATAATATCCAAATAATTCAGCCGCCGCCGCCGCGCCGTTCAATGGTGTGCCGACACTTACATAAAGTGTCGCGTCACTTTGACATTTCATTTCTAGAGTACCCACAGTGCCACCAACTTATCTGTAGAACGGCCAAAAGCGGAACTACTGAGTTACGAGTAAAAATACAGAAATTGTCTAATTGGAACGAAGTTCGTCATGGCAGGATTGATAGGGATTTTATTGTGCGAAGGAATTGAAAAATATATGAGACAAAAACCGTTAATGTAATGCCCGAGCTACACGAGGCTAGTTTTTCAAGCTAGTGTTAGCAAGCTAACAAGCTAGTATAGTTCTAGCTTCGTGTAGACACCGCTACGATCTAGTGTCAGTAAGCTAGCAAGCTGGTACTGTTAGCTTCGTGTGGACAAAACTAGCGTTGCGTAGCGTTGTCCACACGAAGCTAGAAGTAATAGCTTGCTATCCTAGCTTCAAAAACTAGCTTCGTGTAGCTCGAGCATTACGGTTACGGTTTTAGTTGCATATTATCTGTAAACCCTGTAATTTCTGAATCTACCAAAAGTCCTACGACAGCCATTTTACTTTTCAGTTCAGTTCAGTTCTTGGTTTCTGGCTTGTACGACTTTGTCGTTAATTCCGCCAATGTCCGTTTCCTGAGAGTTTCGTAAACGGTAATAATATATTGAACTCGCGGTTTATTAATATGATCAGAATAAGTTGGTAGATCTAGAACAAACAAACACAACACATGTAATACCAACCACCTAGTTAGTAGTATATAATATATATTATTTATAATAAGTACTTTTATGAATTTTACTTTTCATCGATAAAACAAATTATCTGTCAAAACATCAGGGCTAGCCGTCAAAATCATAAATATGCTCATTTATTGTCTCTTAGGTGGAACGAAGTGCACCAGGTCAGCTAGTTTCAATAATACTAAAAAACATTTTTTTTAATAAGAAGTGACGAGACGAGCAGGACATGTGCCTGATGGTAAGCAACATGCCTGCCACATAACAGCACAGTGACACGCAGCTATTGGAACATGAAGAGTCCAAATCATTGCCTAGCACTGCACTGCGCTCGTCACCCAGAGATCTAAGATGTTATCTCTAAGCCCTGTAATTTCTCTGAAAACATACCCTTCAAACCGGAACACAGTAATGTTTTCACATTACGATTGTTTGGCGATAGAATAACTGGCAATGGTGTGTACACATACAGTACATACAGTATGTCCTAATGCATGAAGTCCATCAGCTGTTTTTGTCGTCAGTTTCATACTATTACATTTCTACATTGCAATTTCTCGTAGACCCTCGGTCCCATGCGCGGTCCGAGAGGGGGGTCACAGGGGACATGACCCCCTCCAAAATCGTATACGTCAAACAAAAAATGTAAGAAAATCAAAATATCTAATATTACATAGACTATTTTTTAACGCAGGAAAACAACTAGCACGGGAACTACGCGGGTAAAATCTTGGGGCGCTACTAGTCAAGTATTTTTTGCTCGATTTATTGTATTTCTACTTGTGACCCCTCCCTAAAACCCGAGGCTGCATAGTGGTGACCCCCTCCAAAATTCGAGGCTGGGACCGCGCCTGCTCGGTCCGTTCAAAGTGTCGACGTGATTGAACAACAAAGACCAAAAACACGTTTATCATAACAGAAGGTATACGAGTATAATATGACCAAAGAAGGTACAAAGGCCGTCAGCTGCGGCGATTACTGTAAAGTAAACTAGTATCTAATCTGAGCGCAGCTGCGTCCTACCGCCGCGCGTCGACCGTCCGATTAAGTCCTTCTTTCGTCACTCACAAGTCTCACAACAGCTATCTACGAGTATATCCGCAGGTCTAGGGAGAACGCCCGAAGGTATACTTCGTGCTCATTGTTTACTATGACACGAAACGGCTGGTCCGGTGGCTTAATGGATAGTAAGTCGGCCTGCGAAACCGTGGGTCGTGGGTTTGATCGCAACATTCGCAACCCAGTGCAAATATTTGTGTGATGAATACAATTATTTGTTGTGTGTCTGGGTGTTTCTATGGATAATAAGTATGAATTTCAAAACTATTTACGTGTTATATCACGGCTGTCATTACACAAGGTTGGCTTAGTCAGGGGTCAGATGGTATTGTGTGCGAAATGTTCACCAATATTTATTTATTATATTGTCGTACATACGCAGACTGGTGATGTCATCGCCGGCTAAGATATGTGACGTCATACTCACAGGTGACGTTGTCCTTGACGTAGAACTCTCCCAGGAGAGCGCAGTGCAGTTTGGAGGCTCTCGCCAAGTCCGCTACACTCCGTAGGCCGCTGACGTCATCGTCAGATAATCGATCGCAACACTGCACATTGACTAGTACAATCGGCCGACTGCATATTAGGAACGCTGGAAAGATAAGAAATACCATTGTTATTAAACACCATACGTTAGGAAACCGACTGTCGTAACTGTCGATTCGGAGCCCCTGGTTCGATCCCACATGCATCACCGTATTTTATAAGTGATATGCGTTACACCACTGACTTAAAAACGGTGAAGGAAAACATCGTAAGGACAGCGAAAGCGTGGGTGTAAGACGTGAGTAAAAGAGAGTATCTGTATATGAAAAAATTTAATACTTCATCCGAAAACAAAATTAAAAATTTTGATTGGGGGTCAATCAACTAAAACTAAAAAGGACTACCTAGGATTTGTTATCTGTACAACATTCTACTAGTCAAGCCCTTTCATTTGATATCCATATTAAGGGAGTTGTGAAAAAAGAAATGTATTTCGCCATTTTGTGGTATCATTTGAAATTTGTCGTAGTGCAAAATATTCTACTAGTCAAGCCCTTTCGTATGATACCCATATTGAGGTAGCAGTGAAAAAAAATTATATAGGTAATTCGCCATTTTGTGGTGGCGGCCATCTTGGATTTGAATTTTTTTGTAGTGTATAGTATTCTACTAGCCAAGCCTTTTCATTTGATACCCATTTGGAGGTAGGTTGTGAAGAAATATTTTGTCCACCATTTTGTGGAGGCGGCCATCTTGAATCGGTATTAAGAAAACATAGCTATGAACATCCGCACGGATATTTACCTTCAAATAAAAAAAAAAAAAAAAAATCCAAGTTTCATGAAATAAGAGCAGGTGTTCCTCAGGGATCAGTCTTGGGACCTATACTCTATACGATATATACCTCAGATCTACCACAGACAGATGTAGTTACGATTGCAACATATGCCGACGACACAGCAATACTGGCCAGCAATAAGCATCCCGAAATAGCTACAGAACTACTTCAACTCGGACTTGACGCTGTCACACATTGGCTTCAGAATTGGCGTATTAAAGCTAGTGCAACAAAGTCAGTGCAAGTTACCTTTACACTCCGGAGAGATAACTGCCCCCCAGTTCACCTTGAAAATGTAATATTACCACATCAAGATAGTGTAAGATACTTGGGTCTACACTTGGATCGACGATTGACTTGGAAGCGTCACATCAAAAGCAAAAGAGATGAGATGAAAATACGGCATAGAAACCTTTCATGGATGTTGGGCCGAAACAGCAAGCTATCCACAGACAACAAGCTTTTAATCTATAAATCGGTTCTGAAACCATCCTGGATGTACGGCATTCAGCTTTGGGGAACTGCAAGTAACTCGAACATTACAATTCTGCAAAGAATGCAGAATGTCATACTGAGATCAATAGCACATGTACCATGGTATATAACTAATTCTGAAATCCATGAACACCTACAAATGAGTACTATCCAGGAGGAAATACTGGCGTCCACAATGCAATATCAAAACGACTAGAAAACCATCCAAACGTGCTTGCTGCTGGTTTAACGACGAGAAGCTACCCAAAGCGTCTTAAGAGAAAAGAAATATTGTAGACATGCCCAATTAGAATACTAGGAGTAGTTGTTCACGCTGGAGGACACACTCAGCATCCCAATGCCACACAAACTATCTGCTTATAGTACTGTACTGATTGCAGATAAACACAGAAAAAAAAAAAAAAAAAAAAAAATCGCATTGAAATCAGCCCATCCGTTTGAGCTCTACGGTGCCACAGACAGACATCTACGTCAAACTTATAATACCCCTTTTTTTGGTCGGGGTTTAAAAATACATTTTATTTAGATCGCACATCTCAAACGCGTTTCGGTCGGTCTGTCGATGTCGGTCAAATTGTAATCTGATTGACAGGTTGATAGACATCAAACACGGGGCACTCAAGCAGGATTTCCTACAGCTGATATCCGCGAAATATCTAGTCTTTATTTTTTATTTTGCAATATTTGCGTGTTGTCTTTGTAGTTTAGACACAGTTTGCTCTTGTTTACGTATCGTGGATTTACGCGTTCATCCATCCATGCGTTGGTAATTGTTTTAGGATAACAAGTAGTATGTCTGTTATTACAATGCATTAGATACAGTTCGCTTAAGTTTTAAACTGAATGTGTTATATATAAACTTTTTTAACGACTATAATTATTATAGTAAAAGTGGTCAAGTGCGAGTCGGACTTGCTCATGAAGGCTTCCGTAGCAGCAAGTAACATAATATAAAACTTCTTGTAGTTCGTTGTTACTTTAATCAGTGTTTCAACAAATAGTGAATTTATGAAGTATTTAAATAAAAATACTTACTAGATCTCATTCAAATCAATTTTCGTTGAAAGTTGACATGGTATAATGTACATCATATATACATTTTAGTTTTGTCATTCTCTTATTTTAGAAAAAAAAAAGTTAGTAACCACAATATAATTTTTGAAGACCTATCCATAGATGGTCCTATCCATAGATCCATAGATAGATGGATACACGTATGGTTTGGGTGGAAAATATTTTTTTAGTTTCAGTTCTAAGTGAGACACCCCTAAAATTTATTGTTTTTTTCTATTTTTTGTATGAAAATCTTAATGCGGTTCACAGAATACATCTACTTACCAAGTTTCAATGGTTCTTATAGTTTCGGAGAAAAGTGGCTGTGGCATACGGACGGACAGACAGAAAGACAGACATGACGAATCTATAAGGGTCCCGTATTTTGCCATTACGTTACGGAACCCTAAAAAGAAGTTTCGCTTAGTTTTCTACCTTTCGCCAGAAATAAGATTTTTCAATCGGCGCATTTCTGATTTTTTACTAATGCTCGCTCATGGGTTTAATTAACAGTTTAGAGAGGCTTATGAATAAGATTTAACTTTTATAAATGTTGATTCTTCTCTCTCTCTCGTAGTACAAGCTCTGCTTAGTTTGGGAGTAAATACTCGTAGTGCTATGTAATGAATGTCCACAAGTATTTATGATTTTTTTGTTTAATTAGATTTTAGATTAGATAGACTAGTTTTTGTATATCCCATCTCACTCTATCTAAGTTATTCTCTATGTTAATCTAATCACTTCATAATATTCATAGCGGGCATTAGTATGCGCACCGTCGCGGCATGCACCGTTCCTTGCCGCGCAAGTCGCCATTCATCAACCATACGACCGGAAGGAATCTTAAACTAGTTAAATTTGAATATGTTTGCTTATGCAAAAGTATCAAAATCTAGCCATCCTGACTGATATATCATACAATTACCGCTAAATTTTACAACAATATTATAACAATCCAGTCTCATGATATTTGTGCCCAGTGAACACCGAGTCAACTAATATTCTCGTTATATTTGGTCCAACTTGAGAGATAGTATAGTTTTTATTTCGATTAAAGGTCTTATTAATTTATAATTAACAAGTAAAAATCTGGTTACTAATGTTGATTGTTGTTATTGATCGTAAGACTCGAACGGATGGCGCCTCGATACCTCAATAGGGTATATACTTCTAGATTAGTTGTTCAACCCTAACGAAGTAGGAACGGGCCGCCACTGTTTATGTTACTGATATTGGACGCAGACTTCTGCACATTTGCTCACAATCTTCATTAGGACCAAATGTTTTTGGCGTGAATTATTTTCGGTCATATTAAACACTTTTTGGTCCTCAACCAAACCATAACGATTCGCGTCACGGACATGTAGCCGCTAAGTATCGAAGCAGGACGTGTGTGTTACATACTTATTGGATTTGTGTAATAGCAGTTTACTGTATATAGTGTGGCTATACGATGTACTTATTGTGCACTATTAGTACCAACGCTCGTAAATTCTAAATCATACATTTTTACTTCTATTGTCAGTCCCTATGATGATGTCAAAAAACATCGTTGTTTATCGTTTTAATCTTGAACTGAGTCAAATATCTTCCGAATTCAAGCCGACGCAACGAGAAAACTTTACCGGATGTACAAAATTTGCAATACAATTAAATTTGGTCTCAATGTAATGGCTGATTTATTTTCCGGTACTTCAAGGTTGGTAGCATAGTAAAAGTTGTTTTGAATGTAGAACACGACCCTTTCGGATCAGTACAGAGTTCTGCGTAGCCCTTCCTATTAGAACTAAAAGCAAATAACAAATACGAACTCATCAAAAATATAATTATACAGCACAAACTCCAGCTCATAAAATCAGTTGAACATTTGTTTAAAGCACAGCGCCATGGTATGCGGAATTGACCTCTATTTGGACGACAATAAGGTCAATAAATGGCAGCGCAAAGTCAATGGCATAAAGGACGACTAGTGGGTATATTTATGAGAGTTGTAATTGGTCGATGAGACTGATTTACTGTTGGGAACCGATGCAGATGGCGACAAATTTAGATATTGTATTTTTTTTATATTATAAGTCTTTTGTGACTCGACTGGGAGAAAACGAAATCTATACTACTACTAGCCACGCTTCGCTGTGGCACATTATGATGCAAAAATTAGATAAAAACAATCCTTGATGCGGATTATACATCATTGTAAAATTTCAGCTCGATCAGTGCAGAACTTTTTGAGTTTTTGAAGCGTACACAAACCAACGTAACATTTTTATATATAGAGATTATAAATCTGAAGAGTTTATTTGTTTGAACGCGATAATCTCAGGAAATAGTGGACCGATTTCAAAGATTCTTTCGCAGTTCGATATGTACGTGGTCCTGAATGTTATTGGCTGTACGACGGGCGAAGCCGGGGCTGACCGCTAGTAGTTCATGTCTATGTAACCTTGTAAGGCTTGTAAAGTAAGTTAATTATTTGATTTGAGGATTATGGTGAATCGATTTTTAAGGCAGTTTCGCCTCTACTGACTACGGAACTTTAGCGTAAAAGGAGCTTCCCGTTTTTTTCGGTATAAAAGTAGCCTATTTGTTGTCCCAGACTATAATCTATCTATGTTCCAAATTTCAGCCCGATCAGTTCAGTAGTCTTTTCGTGAAAGAGTAACAAACATCCACCCATACTTGCAAAATTTTCGCGTTTATAATAAAATAAATTAATACAAATAATATTAGTATGATTAAAAGAGTTTACGTATACTACGTATGAGTTAGATTTTCCGCACGGTTCCTTTGTGTCAATCGTAAGCAGATGACGTGCATACTATCGGTGGCAACCAAAGAGGATATTGTCTAAGATGGCTACAGAGTGATGTACCGCGATAAAATTATGACACTTCCACAAGAGCGACAAGGCAAGAAAGATGCTACCCGTGCATTCGGTGTAAAGCGTTTGTGCCAACTCTATATGTAGTATAATGTCGACTCTTTGGTATGATCAGTGATCACTACTCGCCCCCTTACAACTTTACACGCCACTCTAGGTAGTCCTGCTTTTTACACATAGATCGTAGAAATCAAGATTAGCCCTCCCAAACTTTAGGGCGCACTGAGGTATCATGTTAACGTTAGGATGAGTGAGCTAACTCTTTCCGTTCTAGTCGGTTGTAGGAAGCAGGGGACGCCGGTCGTTTTTGCCTATCACTGATTTTGATCAATTTGAACATAAATATATTATGCCTTCCTGTGCGTTCATAAAGTGTTCTAATAATTCTAGGAACTCAAATACATCTAATGGAATTACATTTCATGCCTAAGTATTACATTTTATTCCTAATCCAAGATTCATGTAAAAAAAGGAAAACAAATGACAAAGGTCACGGACCCCGGAGTCTGTGGAGTTGCTAAATTTAATAAAAAATAAAATAAAAAAAAAGTATTACATTTAAAATTATTTTAAATATTTTCTAATTACATCCCAATATAATTTTAAAATAGCTACAATCAGTGTGACAGCGAGAGATAATACTACCAATTATAACTAGCGCGAGCGAGATAGATGTCTTAGACAGAGACAGAGATGTCTTAGATAGAGACAGACGTCGCACACGCAGTTTGTTACCAATGTCAAGATGTTCAGGGCTAATCTTGAGTTCTACAATCTTTGTTTTACACGTTTAATCTGATTGTGTTATCTAGATGCAGAGCTCAGCTCAGCACAGTGTCAGTACAAAAAACACAATGCCAGTATTATGTATACACTCGTAACTGGAATGCAAATATTGCCATGTCAAAATATTGATCGACATTTTTCACACAACTACAACAAATCCTAAACTAAGCAAAGATTGTTTTATTTACCTATAGCAGCGCCTTGCTATTTTTTTAAATAAAGAGTGACGAGCCGAGCAGGACATGTGCCTGATGGTGAGCAACATGCCTGCCACATAACAACAGTGTCACGTAGCCATTGGTACTACGAAAGTATTATAGTAGGAATCTATACTACGATATTATTATAGCCCAAGAACTTATATTTGATCGATGCCCAAAAAGGGATTTCGGGATTTACTTTCTTTTCACCTTACGGGAACCTTGTACCGGTAAAGTACCTCAACCAAATAGGATATAAAGATGGTTTTTGTTTAAATAAAGAGTGACGAGACGAGCAGGACACGTGACTGATGGTAAGCAATATGCCTACCACATAAAATCACAGTGACACGCATCTATTGGAACATGAAGAGTCCAAATCATTACCTAGCACTGCACTGCGCTCGTCACCCATAGATCTAAGGTGTTATATCTCTAAGCCCTGTAATTTCTCTGGTAACACATTGCCCTTCAAACCGGAGCATAATGTTTGCACATTCCTGCTTGGCGGTAGAATAACTGGCAAAGGTGTGGTACTTCCCCAGGCGCACTCTGCCAAGAATCCTACCACTACTAACTACTACTTTACCCGCGTCGATTTCGATTCCGTTATTTTAATGGGATAAAAGTACCCTATAGACGTGGTATCCTTTTGTTTGTTTTTAACTTTTATAGGTTTACACTTGACCGCCATCTCGGCTGATGATAAGCGACAATGCGGTCTACGATGGAGATTCCAGATCTACATATTTATGGACCAACTTTCGTCCAGATCCCTGCAGAAGTTTTTTAGCTAAGTTAGTTCAGTATTAGCAAGCACTGAAGTAAGGATATAGACTGACCAGAAGAGTAAGACACTTGCCCATAACAGCACATTACTGTCCTTATAAATAATCTAAATGAATTACAGCAATACCCCGACTTACACTACCTCATTCTACGCTATTTCGGATATACGTGGTTTTTATTCGCCCACTGCAAGAGTTCGATTTACAACAAGGTCGGGTGTATTCCTCGTCGAATTGTTTTATGTGTGCAGTTCACATCGATGTATCTTTAATTAAGTCGTCCAAATAACAAAAATAACTCAAATTTATAATCGTAAAAATTAATCCCGACTTCAACTTACATGACTATCGTTTGGTCTCACCTTACGCGTAAGCCCAAGCCATTACTGTACTGCCTAGCACTACGCTCGTCACCCAGAGTCATGTCGTCATCTGATATGAGTTTAACTATGAAATCATATCCCATTGATTTTTACTTGAAATCATATTTCATTGATTTTTTTAACTATGAAATTATATTTAATTGATTTTAATAACTATGAAATCATTTCTCATAGATTTTATAACTATGAAATAATTTCTCATAGATTTTATAACTATGAAATAATTTCTCATAGATTTTATAACTATGAAATCATTTCTCATAGATTTTATAACTATGAAATAATTTCTCATAGATTTTAAATCATGCCACCAAATCATGTCATAGATTGTAATAACTATGAAGTCATATGTCATACATAGATTGTAATAACTATGAAGTCATATGTCATAGATTGTAATAACTATGAAGATATATTTCATAGCTGTTATAACTATGTATTATTTCATTTCTAATAGATTTTAAAACTGTTAACCCGTAAAGCGGCGCGGAACTCCCATGGGTCATATCATCATATCTCATAGATTTTTATAATTATGAAATCAATTCTCATAGATTTTAAACTATGAAGACATATTTAATAACTGTGATAACTATCATATCATATCTCATAGATTTTTGTAACTATGAAGTAATATTTCACAGCAGTTATAACTTTAATATCTTATGTCATGGCTATTATAACTATGATCATATCATATCTTCTTCACCATCCTACGGTTGCCTGGAAGAAATCGCTCTTAGCGATAAGGTCGCCCATTGTTACTTTGTTTTAAGGTGTTTCTGTATTTTGTTTTATTATTTTAGTGCAATAAAGAGTTTATCTATCTATCTATCACATCTCATAGATCTTCTCTATTTAAAAAAATGTTATGTTGGTATGTGTACGCTTCAAAAACTCAATAAGTTCTGCACCGATAGAGCTGAAATTTTAGAATTATATATAATCCGCATCATTGTTTTTATCTAATTTTTGCTTACAATGTGCCACAGCGAAGCGTGGCAGGGTACAGCTAGTTTTTTATAAATATGAAGTCATAAGTCATAGCTGTATTAACTATGATGTCAAAGCACATAGATTGTATACCTATGAACTCATATCTCACGTGTGAATATAAAATTGGGATGCTTGTAGTGCTGTCACCTGCTTCTATGGGCCGCGACAACCGGAGCTATTTATTTGATGGAGGAAAAAGCTGGTTTAAAACAAAAACCTTGACAATAGTAACGACATTGAATGGAACAGGACGTCATCGACCGAGTTAGGGTCTAAATGGCGATTACAAAAGAAAAAGAGCTATTGATATAGAACAATAACTCGATTTATTTACCTATTTTTAGCCTCCAACAAATATAGACTTGTTACATATATAGGTATATTGTTTATGTTATACACATATTGTTTGTGGTTTCCTCTATATATTAATACAATATTAATACACAGTTCTCGTCCCCCTTTATTTTGCCATGATAAAAAGGAGCCTACCATTTGAATCCACAGACCCCGCATTTGAATCCACTGACTCACCAGAATCTAGCTGCGCGTCATCTCCTCGGGAAGGCCTATCCTTAGGTGGGGTGCCGGAAACCCCTTAAACATCCGACGCCCTAGGCTTTTCAGTGGAGACGGGATGCGAGTCAGGCTTCGCCCCCGTCTCCACTTCCGCCTCTTTGGATGAGGTTATGCCCCCCTCTCGCTCGTCCGCTTCACAAAACCTCTCACTGTCGAGCATCTCGGCTAAGCCGGTGGTGAGAGGTCCGCCCTCACATCCGCGGCTTCTCGGCATCGCGACCCCGTATCGACCGTGGCCCTACAGGCGCCTTGTCTATCCCCTGCGCACTCTGCCAATTAAATTGTTCGCGGGGTCCCTTTTCTGGAAGATTTAGAACTTTACTTGGCCGATAAGAATGTCAGCCGACCTTCCAAGTCTATCCATCATCTATACGTTTATGTTTGTTTACTTTTTAAGATACGAAGCAAAATAGCTAGAACTTAACAAAGATATCCTAAGAACCACAGGAAAGCCACACATAAAGAAAATGATCTCATGGTCGAAGACAAAGAGCTCATTCGGAGCTATCTCAGCAGAGCGCTGCAACAAAGCCGGCGCGGCCGCGAGCGGGTAATCAACTCACACAGATGTAGACAATTATGCTAAACAGATGAGCATCGGTCGTTGTTCACCTAAAGACGATCTGAGCTCTACTGTCTAACCAAATACCTCATAAACAGCCTATTGTGTCTGTTATTTGTTAAAAGTTACGGCTAGTATAGTCGCGAAAACGGCAACTGACTGCCTGTCCATAGCCCCTGGTTCAAATTACACGGGCAACACTGTGTTTTTGAAATCAAGTGCTTAATACCGCTAACTTAAAAACGGTAAAAAAAGGAAAACACCGTGAGGAAACCGACATGTTCTTAGAAATCCTAGACCCCCCAGAATCACTGCCTGGGACTAAACTGCGTTCGTCAACCAGATTTATAGGTCAGATTTATTTTTTTGCCCAGTAATTTCTCTGGAAAAATTGCCCTTCAAGCGAGAATAGTAATCATTGTTTGCGCATTACTGCTTGGTCATAAATAAAACCAGCAATGATGGAGTACTGCAGAAAAATCTATCCTATCCTATATAAAGTCTATTCTTTATTACACCAATATTATAATGTGTGTATGGTTGTTGCTACAAATATCTGTACTAACGGATGAACAGCTTTCAATGAAATTAAGTATCTACTTGTAAGTACATTACAGGGATTTTCACATGATAAAAAACAGCCTTTATTACTGACTATAAACTACCCGTGTTCCAAATTTTAAACCTAGATATTCATTAAGTTGTTTCGACGTGATTGAGCAACAAATATCCAAACTTTCACATTTATAATATAGTCCAAATTAAAAAACACGAACTGGCAACTTTCTTATCACTTTAAAGTTAGAGATTTCCGTGGTTAATTATTAACGAAACGATTACTTACAAGCTATGCTTATTTTAGAGCTAACTAGTGTTGGGGTGAGAGGATCGTGGAGATGGGGGTCAGTCGACAATTACCAATGCCTTGGGGGGTCCTTGTCGATTGACCGCTAATCCCGGTTGGATGATCTACAACTTAGCTAAAACTGTCTTCGTTTTGATAGTACTATCTCTTTTATTTTCTCTTGAAATTATAGGGACAGGAATAGCCAAGCCAAAGCCAATTTAGAAGCCCAAGTTTGGCGGTAGAAGGGCCGAGGGCCGTTAGCGTGGTGAGAGCGTGCTCATCGCTCTCCATTACTTGGTTAATATTCTACGAGTAACATCTACTGCTGTTAAGGCACGTCTCCGAGTCCTAGTCACGGGTTACACTGAAGGCCGAAGCTAGTAAATAACACATTTAACCGATCAAGGTCATATACAAACAGTACAAAATATTCAAAACGTGAACAAAGTAGTCCGTAAAACTAATATACTCGTATAATCAAATCAACTGTTGCTTCTAACCCAGTCTATGAATCCAAATTGAAGCCATTCAGCCTTACTCAATAAAAAACTAAACATGAAAAGAATCGCGACAAAAGACTCCTGAACTCAATGGGGGGCGACAAATTGAGCGACGGCGACGCCCGAAATGTGACTTTGGGCAGCGATATATAAATCTAGAGAATAAAGAGTTTTTGCGGACGCGAATCGAAGCGAAACCAACGACTGACAATCAGAAATGAGATCACCACACCGACAATATGTTTGCGGTACACGTAAAAATGTGCCGGTACGTATGTTTTATTGCTTTAATTTTCATTTACGAACAAATCAACTTAAATAAAAAAATTAAGTACCTTATTTTAATAAAAAAATGTGCAATCAGAAGGTCAAGTAGAACCTCTGCTTTAATAAGACAGCGAAAATGTTTTTTCACCAGTATCTATTCTCTACGTATGTAGAGGCCATCTGCCATGGAGTAAAAAAAGCAAGATTTATATGGGACCATTCGGGAAGCATACCCAATCGAACACAAAAAGAAATTTCAAAATCGGTGCAGTGGTTCTCGAGGAATCAGGTAAAATACATAAAAAAAACAGGAGTTGCATTGATAACCTCCACCTTTTTTGGAAGTCAGTTAAAAATAAACCTGGTGTTTCTTTTGGTGGATAGTAAAAATAATTTGAAGCCAACTGTCATGCCAAGGCCCCATTCAAAGAGCACGGGTCTGATCGCTCTTTCCTTGTCGCTCTTGTGGAAGTGTCTTACTTTAGTCGTGGCACATCACTATGTCGCCATAGCTAACAACATACATATGTACACCTCATCTGGTTACGATTGGTACAAAGGAACCGTGCGGAAAAATCTAAACTTATTCTTTATCTAAGGTCGCATTACAAAAAAATAGTGGAGTAGTTCAGTAGAGGAATCTTCATTATTATTTCAGTAGATATAATTCTATAATATACATATATTATAGACTAGATGCCCGCCCCGGGTTCGCCCGTGGTGCATAAATAGCACTCAACGGGATCCCGTACATATACATCGTGAAAGAATGACTGAAATCGGTTCAGTCATTCTTGATAATATCGCTTTCAAACAAAAAACCTCTTCAGCTACCTGCTACGCCACCTGTCGGAAATTGGTCGTACCAACTCAGATTTAGAAACAAATTTGATGAGCAAAGGTTTATATTCAATGACGCCATCTTAGACACATGCTGTCATGTCAAAGCACGGTACGAAAACTCTCAAAAAGGACTATTTTTTCCCGTTTTTGTTACATTCTTGATTTATGCTCCGCTTTTATTGATAGTAGCTTTATGTTCTACAGCCTTCCTCGATAAATGGACTATCCAATAGAAAAAGAATCATTCAATTCGGATCAGTACTTCCCGAGATCCTAGCGTTCAAACAAACAAACAAACTCTTCAGCTTCATAATATTAGTATAGATAGAAAGGTTCCAAATGATTTTTATTTGGTGGATATCTAAAACACAGTAAGCGATATTATCCGATTAAAAAAGTATTATAAAGACGTGGACAAATCCACGAGTTAAATCGAAATTGAATCGAATCAAAAGAACGAGAGGTAAAATACAACACGTACGTCGAAACGTGACCAAAATAGTGTACATTGTACTCCGATTTTTTCCGTATAAAAGCAATCAGAACCAAACAAAGAAATCAAAGAAGGGTTCGTGTATCCCGTTTCTGAGAAAGATAGATCTCGCCTTGTTAAGTTAACAGTGTGTCTTCAAAAGTTTGATGTATTGAGTCTTCAAAGGTATTATTTTTGCTGATTTCTTACGAGCGACTTTGTGAGATATACCACCGTGTTCTAAACTTACATATGCAATGGTAAAACTCATTGCAGAGTTCACCTTGAGACACACACCATTGGCAGTGATTAGCTACTTCCGAGGTGATAGAAACATCGTGATGAAGCTGGGACGTTCTAGTCCACAAATAATAAAAAAACACGATAACATAACATTTTTTAATGTTAAAGTCAAATAAAAACTACTCCACGCGCATAGCGTCTCTAAGTTCTAATTATACTGGCCGCTGATTTGCCATGGCACCCTGCTGAATTAAGTATCAGCCGCCCATCAAGCTTACCCTAGGTCAGAAGATTGAAAAAACTAATTCTTTTTTATCGATTCAAACTTACATTTAGTTATCCCTAGACTACAGACATAATAAAGTAAAGAGACCTTCTTTGAAACAAGTTAGAAATCGTTCCGAATTGCGTCATTTGGCACTTATAAGGCTGACTAATCCCTCGTCTTTGGCAGTATTCACGGCAGTCTTCGAAATTGAGAAGATTAACAAGCACCGTATCATCAAAATGTAAATGAGATTAAACATTGGATAAGATACAAGGATTTTGCAGGAACTACGTCATCGCGTATGTAAAACGAAGCTATATATATATACATATACATAACATATATGTAGGTATACTCTTGTAAAAGTAAAATATGTTTAGAAATAAACATTTGATTATATTATTTACAAAACAATATAAGAAATTACAAAGCTGTCAATGCGTAAATGTACGGGAAAAAAACGGTTAAAATTTGGAAATGAAATCTATTCATTTAAAAGAAAATCCTGTTAGTTACACCATTTACCCACAGTTCAAGAACGGCTGGACTAAAGTTTATGATGTTTTTGGTACTGTCTTCGTCCGGAATTTTACTAATATTATAGAGGTAAATATGAAAGTTTGGATGTTTAGATGTTTTTTGCTCAATCACGATCTAATGTATACATATATTCACATTTTTTTACAGAAACTACACTTTCATCCACAGGAGCGTTGGAAAGCTTGGGTTCATGTTGTATGAATGGGTCGAACTGATATTTGGAACACAGTTATAAAGTCCAGAAGAATGCATAGGCTACTTTTTTTCGCGGAAAATAACGGGAACGGGGACTGTGCGGATAAAACCGCCGGGGGTGCTGGTAGGATATTAAGCATTACAATATTATATTATACCTATTCATTGATACAAAAACAACAGTCTAGCCGTCAGAAACCCAAATCTGCTACATAATTTACTTCCTCTTTGGCGGAACGAAATTCCCAGGCCAGTTAATAATAAATTCATCTAGAACAGTAAATAAGCTAGTCCTAGGCTTTATCCTGAGAACTAGAGTACAGAGCTATTTTTAAAATCTACGCGAATTAAGTAGAAGGTATTACTAACTAAGGAAGGTACTAGTAATCTAAGGAAGGTTTTTTTAAACTACGAGTATTGACTAAAACAGAATGTTAAGTCCAAACTGGACATAAAAAGGACGACGGTACGAAGTTCGCCGGGTTAGTTAGTAATACATAGAAACACCCAGACCCACACCCACTACCCATTCAACCCTGGACATCGGGGCAAGTCGGTTCAGACCGCTGCACATAAAAATGACAAATACTAATGTATATTTATATTATTATTTGAGCGTCGACATCCATTTCCGCGCACGTCAGACGCTTCCCAACTCCCCGCGTGGTCAGGGCCGCGTATGAATCTAGACGCGACATTGTTCTGCCAAATGGGTTTGACCTTTGTCAACCCGCCATGCAACGGACGACAATTTCACGTTATCGTCGCGACCTCACTTTTATTTGCAGTCTTATTGCCAATTTCACGGGATTCTTCTGAATAGAAGCCAAGAAACATGTGAGAAAAGATATCGTAGAGTCGGAAAATAAAGCCAAGGAACCTATCAGAAAAGAAATTGTATACGATTTTTTCATTTCCAATTTAATGGGCGTTATTCTAAACGCTGTCATAGTGAATAGGTGAATTATGTTGATATCAATTAGAGAGTCGACATCAAGGAGTTTCACAATATTGTTTGGGATTGATTGTTTGAGAGTTATCATAGATTGCTCGAGACGGTTGAACCGATTTGAAAGAAATAATTTTTTGTTTCAAAGGTTGTAAAAAAAAATATTTTTTTTAAATTAAAAAAAAATAATTATTTTTTATGTTAATATATGAATCTAGAGTTAAAAAACTCGTCTAATTAGAGCAGTGCGTTTAGTGTACCAATCGTGTGTCACTTAATTTTTCAATTCATTGTTTGTTAGTTTTCGACGGAAATGTTTCATGTATTGATCATACATACGAAAAAAGCAAAAACAAAACTAAATAAAAATTCACAATTTTCTTTTGTCCTTTATATTTAGGATAAGTTTTTCATAGTGCTTCTATTAGTACAACCAAATTGGCACCCACATCCCTGTTCTAGCTCCAAAATACACATAATATATCTAATATAATAAGTAACTGGGTATCAACTTAAAAATTGTACACAGTTCTTACATTCTGGTATTGGTGAAACATCTAATTAAATTGTAATGTATCTTGTGTGTGTTTTGGCAATAAAGATTATATATAAATATATACATATCTAGTACCTAAGCCAGCTAAGATAACGAGACGTCCTGCTAGTAAGCAATTCTCCTCGGATTTATCCACGTAGTAGTTCCGTTACCGTAATTTTCTTGCGATAAAAAGACGCCTATGTGCCACTCCAAACTATAATCTGTGTCCCAACTTTCAACAACAAATTTCAACTCGATCCATTCGGACATGATCGAGCAAGAGACATTTTAACTTTCCCATTTATAGTGTAAGTAGGATAACCACGTTTCAGTAGAACTGGGGTAGAATTACGGGTGGGTATCGGGTAGTTTGCAAACAGAAATGACACGAAGATTACAGTAGCCGCTGAGCGTGACAGCGTGTAATAAACTACTATTCCCCGACCCGGAAATTGTGAAATGACAACGTGTTAGTATTGATCGTCGGTCATTCGTTTACTCTGCCCCTAGTGCTTAATTATGTAGCGTAGATACCGAACAAAGCGACGCCATTGTATGTGAAGTTTACATTTATTTCAATTTACGGATTTTAACTGAAACTGCAAATCACGATGAGTTTGTTCGCTTGGCTTTGGTGACACGATAAACAAGTCAGTCGATCGAAAAACAAATGTAGAGCATCACGACTATACCTACAGGATACTGTTGTATCCTGATAGCTACGCTGATGATAGCTGATGTAATCTGTTGATTACATTATGTATTTATAATGCCGATAATTTAAAAGCGGTGATGGAAAACATCGTGAGGAAACCGGTGTGTACCAAGAATCATTCGAGGGCATGCGTCATCCACCTATCCGCATTGGGCCAGCGTGGTGGCCAGCGAGGCTGCCTCTACTATTCGTTATACTAGTAAATGACCGCGACTTTGTACGCGTCGAATTCAGAAGAAAAGTTAGACCTACCGACGGGATAAATAAATAAAATAAAAATAAATAAATATTGGCGGACAATTCACACACAACACCATCTGACCCCAAACTAAGCAAAGCTTGTACTATGGCGGCCAAATAGCTGATATAATACATATATAGTTTTTTTAAACACATACTTATTATAAATAGAAACACCCAGACACAGTGCAAACATTTGAATTCATCACACAAATATTTGCACTGGGTGGGTATCGAACCCACAACCATAGGCTTCGCAGGCAGAGTTACTACCCACTAAGCCACGAGGGCAGTCAAATAGCTTATAGAGTTGTTTTGTAAACAAAAAAGTTGTAAATTTTGTATGCACATATGCTACTTTTTATACATCAACAAGGAAGGGGAACTACGCGGGTAAACCCGTGGGACGCGGTTAGTAGATACTAAATCTCTTTAATTTTTTTCTCGTGTTTGGATAGGATATGGTGTCAGCTAGATCCAAAACAGTGTAAGCTTATGTCATTTAAGATATAACTTTACAGTGGAGTACATTACTGGCTTCATTGTTTTCTGAGAAATTCAATCTATTTTTCTATTTCAGAGTAAATAGGTATCTTCAAGTGCAATGTGTGTTATCTTAGACCACACTGTGACTTACTGCCAGGCGAGTTGATGGTCAAACGCGGACCTAAACGCGACAAAATATAAAACATGCAAAATGTCAATCCATTCTAATGAATTAATGCATTCTAATTTGGGCTCGGTGGAGAGTTAAATAAGAAATTAATTTTAAAGTTAAACAGAGTACTTAAACAAAGTTAACAAGAATGAAGCTAAACTAACCTTAAAATTGAGACCACTAAACAAATTAATTTAACAGAGGCTTTCGATACAGAGGTGATGCAAAAATCAATAGTTTCGACTGCAAAAACCAACACGTAATGCAGAGCACGCAACCATTGGCATCGTGCGATTATGAGCAATGTTATCGGGTTTCCGTCTACGCCGCCGAGCGTAAATGTTTACAGCGGCGAGGTAAACAATCTGGTGCGAGGTACACCAGGGAGATGAGTTAGGGCTACTGTTGTTTAAGGTCGTTTGGATAATGGGTCAGTCAACACTCATATTCGCATACTTACAATAGTATTTAATGATGTTTTAGAATTTGAACCAAATTATGTAATCAACAGTGTGAAAACAACAGTTCAAAAAAACATTGTGTATACAGATAGTGGGCCATCCGTAGATTTAGATTACAAATGTGCCCTCCCAAACTTCAAGGCGCACGGAGTCATGCCATCGTTGGGATGAGTTAGCTCAGTCTTTCCGTTCTAGTCGGTCGCAGGAAGCGGTGCACGCCGACCGTTTTTACCTATCACTATTCGTTGTCAACAATCAAAATAAGTAGAACCACAGCAAACCTCGCCGTTAGCGATTCTAGGGGGGTCAAATAGATAGGCGGTGTGTAAATAGCTCCTCTACACACAGACGCAGTTTGTTACCAATATCAGGATTCTCAGGGCACATCTATACATTCATCAATAAATTACGTCACATTATTATGTAAATATTATATTTTGAAAAATGTGACGCCACGAAATTTGAAATCCTACCCGCCCTTTATCACTCTATGTCACACTTCATCAACCAATTATCATTTGTGGATGGTCCCTATGTCATTGTATAGGTATATCTGCAAAACAATGTGTATATATAATAATAGTCTTTCAATAATGTTGTAATACTATCGTTTATATCATCGGGGCGGTACAAACTTATGAATGTAGCTATACGATTTTGTACTGTGTCGATGTATATTATTATTTTAAGCAATCATTGCTATGGTCATTAAAAGCTAATATCACCACATCAGATTTCATGCAACTTACGTCTCAATTATAAAATATTTGTAGATCAGAAGCAAAGACAAAATACACGTACTGTAATTTAATAGACATAAGAAAGAAGTAATAAAAAAAGTGGAGTCAACAATTTTCCCACATGTGAAAATTTTCTGCGGTATCTCACATACAACTAAAATAGCTTTATGGGCGCATAAAAATTCACACTTTGATTTTAGTCGTTAAAAACTAAATGACGGATTAGTTTTAGCTACCTACGCTTCCTCATGTTGCCAATGAGAATTTATAAAAGTCAAACATCGATAATATTATAAGAAAAATTTAATTAAAAAAAAAAATATGTAAAACTTCACGGATTTTATGTAGTACACATAAAATCCGTTTTACATAATTTGCCCGTATTTTGATGCCAAAGACTACAATAAAATTTTGAAATAGCGTTTTCTCGTCATTTATTCTGACTCACTCAGGAGAAACTGATAACTACACTGATAGCCACATTTTGATTGCGATTAGAGCACAATCGCCAGAACCAACATCGCCTAACAAAATTTATATACATATACATATACTCTAGTTTATCTACAAACGAATCCCTACTGTCCTTGGTCACGACATACCTCGACAAAGACTGTTATTACGATTTCATCCATTGCTACACATCTACGAGTATCTTCTATATCTTATACCTTTAAACGACCAATTCTTGTAGGTAATACACAATAGCCAAAGATGATTGACTGATTGATCAACGCACAGCCTAAACCATTATGTCTAGAAACATAAAATTTTACATAAAATGTTTTTTTGATTTTTATGACGTAAAATCTCACTAAGAAAGGATTTTTCAAAATTCAACCCCTAAGGAGATGAAATAGGGGACTAAAGTTTCTAAAAAGCTTTTTATTCGTTGGACGTATAAGGGGTGAAAATTTTATATAAAGGCTTAGTATATATTATTTTTGCTGTAGCTTAGTATAATTATATTCTTTAGCTTTTGTAAGTCGTGGCGTAAGGTAAAGCGTAAACAAAAGCTACTCGCTGATATAAGGACACTTACTACCAACTGAGCTACAAGGCCATTCAAGAAAGAACTGTCAAGTGACTTAAAGCCTGGCCGCACACATTTTTGACTGTCGTTTTGAAGATGTGATTTCATTAAAAAGTGAGTTTATTGTTCTATTATTTCGTTGGATCAATCAGTTTCACTTCGCTGTATTTCAACCAGCTTAGTCTAGACAAATTTACGTGTCACAACACACAAGCTTAAGCTTAGTTTGGTGTTCATCGGCAAGCGAATGCGTTTTTTTTTTTTTTTTAACTTTTATAGGTTTACACTTGACCGCCATCTCGCCTGATGTTAAACGACAATGCGGTCTACGATGGAGCGTGTTTACCTAGAAAAACCGATTCACTCTCGATTTGAAGACACAAAGATTGTAATCATCGGGAAAACCCACTCAGGCAACGTATTCCACAGCCTAGACGTTCTTATCACAAAATTTGAGTCAAATCTCTTCGTTCGTGTCTTTGGAACATCGACCATGAAACGATGTCGCTTTTTCGAGCTACGAGCATTCCGATAAAAAAAGGGCAAGGTGGTATCAAATCATGCAACCCAGTCGCACACTCTCCGAAATGTATCCGATAAAAACCGATAGGCCAGCAATTTTTCGGCGATGTTCAAGACTTTGAAGTCTTTTTCGCACAAGAGTATCATTGCCTATGAGCCTTTTCGCACGTCTCTCGATCGATTCCAGTGCCTCCAGCTGATACTTAGCTGATCCATCCCAAAGGTGCGAACAGTACTCCATACAGGAGCGAATCTGTGCTTGATATAAAGTGAGCAACTGTTCAGGCTTAAAATACCTTCGCACCTTTGAGAGGACACCCAGCTTTTGGCAGCTAATTTGGCCTTGGATTCGATATATGAGCCAAAGTTGAGCGTAGATGTTAAAGTAACGCCCAAAAGCTCAAGACGGTCAGAAACTGGCACGGACACACCTCGAAAAGTAGGAGTCAGTTGGAATGGACTCCTTTTTGCGGAAAACAGACACGCCTGCGTCTTACTCTCATTGAACTTGACCAGATTGGCATTGCCCCATTCAGACACCGCCTCAAGGGTCAAATTCAAACGCTCAATCAAACTCTCTCTCAGTACCTGGGTTTGCTGCCCACTGGCTCTCGCGCTAGATGTGTAACTCTCTACAACGGTGCTATCATCTGCGTACCCAAAGATACCGGGCTTCAACAGATCGTTGATATGTAGCAGGAAGAGCGTCGCAGAGAGTACCGACCCTTGAGGGACTCCGGCATTGATAGCCATTTGATCCGACGAGCAGCCATCAATGACGACTCGTATGGATCGATCCCTCAAGAAGTCCGATATCCACGCAATAAACCCAGGAGACAAACCATAACTTGAAAGCTTGCTTATAAGGCCATCGTGCCAAACCCTGTCGAAAGCCTTCGAGATATCCAGGGAGACTGCAAGTGCTTCCCCGTGTTTCTCAATAGCTTCACTCCAGATGTGTGTGACGTACGCTAGAATATCCCCGGTGGACCGGTTTCGGCGAAATCCGTATTGCCGGTCACTGAGGAGGTCATTTGATTCTAAGTACGTCAGGAGCCTGTGGTTTAAGACACGTTCCATAGTCTTGCAGAGTATGGACGTGACCGAGATGGGCCTGTAGTTGGCAGGGTCGGCACGACTACCCTTTTGGGCACAGGTTGCACATTGGCAAGCTTCCAAGACTTCGGCACTAGCCCAGTTTGGAGAGAAAGTCTAAACAGGCGCGTCAGTATCGGAGACAACTCAGGCGCACAAGCCTTCAATACTAGGGCAGGAATACCATCTGGGCCACTAGCTTTATTCACGTCCAGATTACGTAGCGCTTTGCGAACCTCCATTTGGCGTATGTGTATCTCTGACATAAAAGTCGGACAGCCAGGTGAAGTAGGAGGTGTCGCGCTACCAGCATCTAGACGCGAAGATTCCGCAAATTGAGATGCAAACAGGGTTGCTTTCTCCATTGCGGTGTGAGCCAGCGTCCCATCAGGTTTCAGCATTGGAGGTAGTGAGGGGCGACAGAAGTTCGATTCGACCGATTTAGCTAGGGACCAAAATGTTTTGCTGCCCGCAGGGTACGAGGCTAGTTTGTTCCCTATTCGGCTAATGTGGTCAAAACGAGCCCTCTGAATAACCTTTTGCATGCCTTAGCAGCCTTGTTAAACGCTTTCTTCTTCTGGTGTATATCCCTTACCTTACGCTGTCGAGCATCAACCCAGGCTTGGTAGGTCTCATGTTTTAATGCTTCAGCAGTTTTACATTGAGTACCAAACCAAGGGCGAGCTTGCTGGATAATGGGACGTCGGAGTATGGAATGAAATATTCCATAGCCGTTCGTATTACATTAGTCACAGCATCCGCGCAGACTGAGGGATCACCAGAAGTGAAGCACAATGACTGCCATGGGTAAGACGCAAAAAGAGCGCATCTCGTCCCAATCTGCTGACTTGTATCGCCACAACCGCCGGTTGCCTCTAGGGCTGGGATCAGGCGGATGGTAGACAGATACAGATTTCACCAGACAGTGGTCGGAGCTGCCTAACGGCGCAGATACCACCACGGAGTAACGGTCTGGATCTGTTGTCAGCAGAAGGTCTAAGCAGTAAGGTGTATGCGACTCAACATCGGGTACTCTTGTGGCCTCTTGGACCAGCTGGGTTAGGTCTAACGATAAAGCTAGCTTTCTCGTTTCCTGCCCAGCGTGGTCAGTGTCTCGGTATGGGTACAGCCATTCCTTATGATGGCCGTTGAAATCCCCCAGTAACACTAATTGAGCCGAAGGGTACTTTTGTTGAGCCGCGTCCGCCGCCTCACTTAAATAATCCGTGAGCCTAGTCGTCTCCTGGTCTCCGCTGTGCGATCGATATACACAAGCATAGATAATTTTGTCTATGCCTGTGTCCATTAGTACCCAAATAACTGAAAATCTAGTGTCTTCAAGGTTACGGAGACGCCGACAGCAGATGTCGTCACGGGCGTACAGGCACACTCCGGCACGAGGCCGGAATTTGTGCTCCAGGGTATAACCTGGATACGTAAGGTACGCCACGTCCGACGGACAACCTATCTGCGTCTCCGTAAGAAACAAGAGTGTCGGCTGCTCAGTCTCGAGGTGATGGTGGACTGCTGAGAGATTGGAGTGCAGACCTCGAATATTTGTGAGGTGCACTTTCACTGACAAGGCGTGCAGCCGCTCTTTAACCTTGTTTCTATTAATTCCTTTTTGCATGTTGTTTTTTCGGAGAGGATCGGTGGGAAAAACGGCAGTAGAACGAGGCCGCAGACTACTGACCATTGGTCACAACACACAACACGAATACACCAGTGGGGAGCTAGCCTGGAGACTGCGGGGACGCCCGAGCCCCCGGGATGTCTATCTGGCCTTGTCATCCGGTCGCCAACCGGCAGGATAGCGCATCCCGGATTTTTCGCTAGATGGCGGGCAGCCTTTCGCGAGTGGCTAGCTCACTACTTGGGCCCCCAACTATCTGCGGTCGGTCGCGGCAACCGTGCCTCGGATCCCGCTACCCTCCATGACTAGCTTCCCGATGTACAGTATTGGTGTGTAACAGACCGGTCGTGCAGTTGTGCAGCAACTGTTCTGACCCGTTTTCCCCTAATGGTGTCACTAGACAACACGTCGGAACACGGCTAGGCCGCTTGGCGTCGTGACTTAGTCTAGTGGGTGGTCACCAACCACGGCCGAAGCCTACCACCGGTAATTTGTCACCTGATTAGCACCACCCAGGGACCACGTGCGGGGTTTCAATAAACAGGTGCTTCCCCACGGACGGAGGTGACTCGGCCCCCAAAATAATAATAATAATCATGTATAAAAAACGTCGTCCGTGTCTTCAAGCAATGAAAACCCGAGCAAAGCTCGGTCATCCAAGTACTGGTTTTTATATGACAAAATCCGAAGGAAGGTGCCGGTAGTAGTTTATGAAATTACTTTTGTTCTCTCTATTTAAACAATATCATAAGTATAATGTTATATATGTTATTTCTACATAGTAGCCAGGGTAGATGAACATACCTTGAGCATCTATCGTGACCCGGTCACTCCTAAAGCTGGCCAACTCCGCGACCAGCGTCCTGGCTTCAGGCGCCTCCGTCAGCAAGCACATCTGGTCCAGTTGGATGTCTTCGAGTATGATCCCCCGGTTCGACGCCTCGTACACGAAGCCCAAGTGAGGACTAGAACAAGATAAGACATTTAGTTACACAATTACACAAACAAAAATGAAATTAACAGATATTAAGTGAATTTTATCGGTATGCAGTTTGAATAGTCTATTAGGCTATGTTTACAAAAACGAGTACAAAGTCTTTATTGCTGTTTGCAGGTATGATAAGATAATATAAAACACTTTAAAAGTTAGCCCACACAAACTCTTTGAGAGGCTAAATATGTCTGACAAAACATTTTGGCTTAATCTTAATTTATACAATGACAAAATAATAAAAATAATAGTCAGCTGATGAAAGTTTTTTTCATCTTCTTACAGATAATTAGGCAGAGCCTCGATCACACCGAGGTCGTCCTAGCGTGGTGCCTAGTGCTCGCTGACTACACATTTATTTAGCCTTTACTTTCAATCTATTAACTACGGGTATACAGACTATTTACTTTAATTTATCAAAACATCAAAAACATAATGATTCTCGTATACAATTAGTCAACATATCGTTAGGACACAGTGGAGAAAATTAATTAATTTAAATTCAGATATACTAGCTATTCAAACGAATCATAATATACAAATATCCAGTTTCATGATGTTTGTTCTCAATGAAATCATCTTCGCCAAGTAAACCGACATTTACGAAAGTATGAATTTACGTGTAATTTGGCCGAACTTGAGAAATGCTCGTAAGATACGTTTTTAGGGTTCCATAGCCAAATGGCAAAATACCTTTATAGATTCGTCGTGTCTGTCTGTCTGTCCGTATGTCACAGCCACTTTTCTCCGAAACTATAAGAACTCTACTATCGAAACTTGGTAAGTATGTAGATACATCTACATTACAATAGTTCTGTGAACCGCATTAATATTTTCATACAAAAAATAGAAAAAAAAACAATACATTTTGGGGGTGTCCTATGCTTAGAACTAAAACTAAAAAAAAAAACAATCAAAATCAAACATGTGGGTTATCTATGGATAGGTCTTCAAAAATGATATTGAGGCTTCTAACATATATTTTTTTCTAAAATGAACAGTTTGCGCGAGAGACTCTTCCTAAGTGGTAAAATGTGTGTCCCTGTAACTACTAAAATAATAGAATGACAAAACCAAATACGACGTACATTATCAGGTAAACTTTCAACGAAAATTGGTTTGAATGAGATCTAGTAAGTAGCTTTATTTTAATACGTCATAAATTCACTATTGTAAAAACACTTATTATAGTAACAACGAACTACAAGAACTTTTATATATTATGTTACTTGCTGCTACGGAAACCTTCATGGGCGAGTCCGACTCGCTCTTGACCACTTTAATTATTTCGATTAATAGTCTTTATGTGACAATATCCAAGTGAAGCCGGAACGGTGTGCTAGTATAATTAATATTTATGACTCTTCTCGCGTATATTGTTTCCTAGTGTTTTTATTGTGTGAATGTTTTTTGTTCAATGCACAATAAACGTTATTTATTTTATGTTATAAAACATTACAAATCGTTTAGCCGCTAAATTCGACCTGCTCTAAATATCTCCAATAAATGAAGTGTACGAATACTTACAAATTACGACAGCTAATTTAACGATTATTCAGATTTATTCATGTTTACCCAAATGTTATTTTAACTAATAACTAATTAACAGTTTCCAAGATTCTTTCCAAAACTAATGCCGTAAAAAATTATAATTACTTCATAAAGTCGCTGCGTAGTTAGTGGTTTAACGTACTCGTAATTAACTATGCAATCTATCGTAAGAGACGTTATGAGACTCGATGGAGTGACGATATGTTAATTGCGGTGGAAACGAAAAGGCATGTATTTGATTACGTCGCGAGTTATAACAGAGACCGATGTTTAAAGACCAACAATGATCTGCGTGACAAGTTATTATGTACACTGATTGTATTATGCCATAAGCTAAATAAAATACCTACTCAACGCTCACATAGATATCGTTCACGACCTTGACATAAATAAATAATAAATAAATATTGGTGGATTCACACATAACTCCATTTGACCCCAAACTAAGCAAAGCTTGTACTATGGAAACCAGATAGCTGATATAATACTTATTATTTTTATATACATACTTATTATACATAGAAAACACCCAGGTACAGTCCATCGCAGAAATATTTGCACTGGGTGGGGATCGAACCCACGAACCAGGCCTTCGCAGGCAGACTTACTACCACCTAAGTCACCAGGTCAGCCAAAATCGCGGAACGATTGGGAACAGTGCGAGCGTGAGTGCCATCCGCTTCAGACGAGCGTCTGGTGATGTTTTTTTTGTAAAGATAGACCAACAGAGTATAAGCCCGCATCTCAGAGGACTTTTTTTAGAGCACATTTTTAGACAAAGTCAGTCAACATCACTGTAACGGTAAAGGAAAGCATCGGGACTAAAACTGGCGTGTTCTTCTCTTTGGCTTGACTATCCTCTTTTGACACAAGGCTAACTCCCAGCAGTGGGTACATAACGTGGGCTGCTTATCCATACATCGACCAATAAACCGCATGCCGCTACATAGTTAAACACAAATATTTTAAATAATTCAACGAGTTATTTTTAAACAGCTCTGAAAGCACAGTGACTCACTTAGATAATACAATTGTTGTTACATCATCTAACTTGTAACTATATTTGATAAAGTGTTATATTATTATTATAACTACTCATAACATGTAAAAGTTTGCTAGCTGTGTTACCACTGCTGGGTCTGTATTCTCTACGACAAAAAAATCAGAAACAAGGTAAAATCCAAACGTAATTAACTGCAATTTTCGACCTGATATTATGTGACGTATACGTCACATATCAGCTTTAAAACCCCGTTTTACATTCTTTAAAATCTTACATTCTTGTAGGAAATAGATATTATCACATTTGACCGGCCTCGTGGCTGAGTAGGTAGTGAGTGGCAATTACCGAGTCATCATAAGACGTGGGTTAGATTCCCACTCTGGACAGACAGTTTTTTTTTTAATAATACTTTTTGTTTTGTAGAAAATACTTTAAAATTGGTACGATATAAACTTTATCGAAATCGGTCTAGCGGTACATTTGTCCGGTTGATGTAGTTGTGCTTTCAAATGAAATTTTGTCAAGTGTTTGAATTTAATTTTAAATTCAAGTCGGTTTTGTTTGTTCGGATAAAATTAAATTATGTGTCTGGGAGTTCGTCTGCGTCATAAGTATGTCTTTATTTAATTATGTATTGCATCAGCTATCTGGCTTGTACAGTAGTACCTACAAGCTTTACTTACGAAATGGAGTTGTGAAAAAAATTGTCAATTGCTATTTATTGTACGATTTTTTTTTGTATACAGACAAACATGTCAATCTGCCACACAAACACTTATCAAATTTATTTATTCCTAATTTTAATACAAACGTTCATTTTTGCCGGCATAACTACCGCCGATGGTCAATTTGGACGAAAACATTCACATTAAGACAATAATCACAAAAATTCGATGGTCTTTATTTCGGTTAAATCAAAGATTGAATCAAATATTTGTGATAGATCCTCTTCAGCTATTTACCTCAAAGTCGACTTTTTAAAACACATCTCATCGCTTCGATTCTGTAATGAGAGGTTAAGTTACGCTGGCGTGTGTTTGCGTTTTGATCATTAGTTATTGCGAATTAAGCCCCTGGGGAACTAATGTTTACTACTATGTCCTGTGTGTAATGCGTGTCAAAGTTCAACTTTGTTTAGATAATGTTGAATTAATTTCGAACAATTTATTGTGATAATTGTTTTATGTTCTTGTTTTATCTTTTATTGTTGTTAGGTTCATAGAAGTTAGAAGCGATACATCGAGGTTAAATAAGCGATTAGGAAAGATAATTTTGAGATATTTGAAGTGTATATTGGAGTTCGGGTAGGCAGGGTCTGAAGTGTAGATCGCGAAGGCGATATACGAAAGGCAGGTGGCGGTTGGAAATATAAGACCGAGGAACGCGATAAGCTGCTTATTTTGGAAGAGGTCTATGTCCAGCAGTGGACTAATACAGGCTGATGATGATACTGATGATTGGGGTTTGAAAGAAATTCAGACAATATGTAGAGCTAATTTACTATTTTTAATTATTATCAGATTTCAGCTGACTCATTATATTTGTAAGGCACACTAGACGCATGTTTGAAGCGGATAGCACTCGCTTTCACAGTGTTGCCATCCGTTTCGAGATATCGAGTCCGTGAGCCGTGTCTATGTGTGCGTTAGTCTACCGCGCCTTGCATGTAGCTTACATTCTGCACGCTGATTGTATTGTCCCCAAAGTACACCCGTCAGTATCAAAGAGGGGTATCATTGAATTCTACTAATATATGTCAATGTTTGGATGTTTGTTGCTCAATCACGACGTAACGTACGAACGGATCGGGCTGAAATTTGGAACACAGTCAGATTATAGTCCGGAAGAACACATAGGCTATCTTTATCCCGGGAAAATAACGAAAACGGGAAAGACGCGGGTGAAACGGCGGGCGATGCTACTTGGTAATAAATTTGCTACAGAGATAGTTTACAGCCTGGAGTAACGTGAATGTATTTATTGCGGCAACTACGCGGGTAAAATGTGAAGATGAGGTCACAAATATACCAATATAAGTTAAAGAAAACACAAAAACTATTGATTAAATTTATGTGGAAACAAACGAGGAGCGACAAAAATAAAAGTGGTCAAGTGCGAGTCGGGCTCGCCCATGAAGGCTTCCGTAGCAGCAAGTAACATAACACAAAATTGCTTGTACTTCGTTGTTACTTTAATCAGTGTTTTAACAATAGTCAATTTATGACGTATTAAAATAAAACTACTTACTAGATATTATTCAAACAAATTTTCGTTGATAGTTTACATATTAATGGACATCATACACTTTTTTTTTATTTTTATCTTTCTCTTATTTTATTTTTATCATTCTCTTATTACTACTTAGAAGTTACAGGAGGGGGGGGGGGACACTTTTTACCACTTTGGAAGAGTCCCTCGCGCAAACTCTTCAGTTTAGAAAAAAATGTTAGAAATCTCAGTATCATTTTTGATGACCTATCCATAGATAGATACACGTATAGTATTGGTAAAAAATTTTTTTTTTAAGTTTCATTTTTATGTATGGGACAACCCTAAAAGTTTTATGTTTTTTCTATTTTTTGTAACATTATCTTAATGCGGTTTACAGATTACATCTACTTACCAAGTTTCAATAGTATGTATAGCTTCTATAGTTTCGGAGAAAAGTGGCTGTGACATACGGACGGACGGACAGACAGACAGACAGACATGACGAATCTATAAGGGTCCCGTATTTTGCCATTTGGCTACGGAACCCTAAAAAGATCTACCTTCTAAGGTAAAATACACATAATAATATCTTTGAGCTATATTCAAAGATAAATACAGACGAATTGAGACTTCCTTTTAACAGGCCAAATAGCCAAATAGTCGGAATATAAACCTGGCGCATTACAAACTAAAGTTATGTTTTAAGTGGACAATATACAACTCAGAACTGTCGTAACATAATAGATTAGATACGATCGTAGCTTGTAACTAATGTTGCTATTGTTACATTGCATGCCCTTGGCTATTTACAACGATTATTTTTGCTTTGATATTTCTCTCTTTTTTCTTTTCCAAACGATAGAGATGACAATAGCAAAGCCAAAGCCGGTTTAGTTAGGCGGTAGAAGGACCGGCATCCCAGAACCCCAAAAGAGAGTGCCCTGCGGCCCTAGCGGGAATCTAGCACCTGGCGACTTGTAGCTGATATGCACTATTTACTATATTTGACTCGCATTTCTGTCGGTTGACTTATTATTTATGGTATTGTGTTGCAAAAGATGTATCTGAGTCGGCTGAAATAATGTTATATTTGCCATGCAAGTTATTTTTTTAGCTATAACAAAATTATAGCCTACCTATAAAGATCAAAAGATTTTAGATACCTATTTTCTGTCTCCACTGTCTGCGAATGTGTTTGTGTGAGGTTATATCGATTACTGCACCGATATCAACAAATCTTGGCCCAAAATATATAAATATGTGCACCAGATGGTAAGCAACATGCCTCCCAATTACCGCAGAGCGCCACGCAGACAATTGAACATGAAGAGTACCCCCCAGGTGAACTCAGCAAAATTTCTATTACTGCAATTAATGAAAGAATTGACCAGCCTTTTAAGTATTAAATAATCCGAGTTCGCGACCCCATAAGCTTGCATGCAATCTCGCGTTTTATAAAGTATTTACTGAAAAGAATAATACTCATAGCTACAGGTATTACTTACTTAATGAAGAAATAAATCTATCGTTTTACCTATGCAGATCTTTATCGTAGTGAAGCGTGCCCTATCGGCGGTTAGTATCGCCTCGTAGTTTCGCTGATATAGTTCTCAATAAAATGGTTTAGTAGGTTTATTATATAAACTAGCTAAATTATTGAAAAAAGTGGTAACATTGTTGTTAACACAACAACAACAACAAAAACTTGTTATTAGTATAAAGTTTGAAGTTTTTTTTTTAACTTTTATAGGTTTACACTTGGCCGCCATTTCGCCTGATGTTAAGCGACGATGCGGTCTACGATGGAGCGTGTTTACCTAGAAAAAAACCGATTCACTCTCGATTTGAAGACACAAAGATTGTAACCAAAAGGGAAAACCTACTCAGGCAACGTATTCCACAGCCTAGACGTTATTATCACAAAAGTAGAGTCAAATCTCTTCGTTCGTGTCTTTGGAACATCAACCATGAAACGATGTCGCTTTTTCGAGCTACGAGCATTCCGATAGAAAAAAGGGCAAGGTGGTATTAGATCATGTAAATCAGTCGCACACTCTCCGAAGTGTACCCGATAAAAAAACCGATAGGCTAGCAATTTTTCGGCGATGTTCAAGACTTTGAAGTCTTTTTCGCACAAGAGTGTCGTTGCGTGAGTTTGGACGTTACATGTATGTAGCTCATTCCGGAACAAAAAGTTTGAAACACAGATTTTTCACCGATGGATACTCGTAATTACGGGAACTACATGGGTAGCACCGAAAGGTACTGCTAGTAAATAATATTTTGATCAAGTGGTAGCCCTCGCGATGTATTGTGGAAATGCTGTCCACGTTATGCCCGTTTGACCCTACACTAAAAGTATTCTAGATTCATCTTAAAAGCCTTCAACTTATATAGACTTCTTACAGCGTTTTATCACATGCACGCTCGAGCCCTAAGCATAGGACAGATCATATGCTTAGTTTAGGGTTTGTTGACAGTTGCCAAATGTGTATACAAGTCATAGATCTCTTGTGTCATTACTTGACTTGGGTGACTTGAATGCACATCCGGGTGCACTGTTTGGGTCTGAACTCTCTAGGTTTTGTGAAGATCTGTTATGGGAATGGACGGACTTTAATATACTTAACACTAACTCCGACACCTATACTTTTCAATGCGAAGCGACCGGTAGCAGGAGATGGTTGGACCACTGTATCGCTACTAAAGCTGCATGGGATACCGTAGTGGGTGTTTACGTCAAACATGACGTCAGGTGGTCTGACCACCATCCATTATGCGTCGAGTGTGATATCGTGGGAATTTCTGGTGGGCCAGCCATCCCTTGCAAGCCGGACGCGCTGAAACACGTGAGGTGGGGCGACCGTAACGCCGCGCAAATTAATGAGTACGGAGAATATTGTTACAATAATTTAGACAATATTTCAGAATTCCACAAATGTAATTGTAATGATATGCTGAAATGTAATCACATGCAAAATAATTTTAATTATATTGATATATATTATAGGCACATAGTTAATGTTTTGCAAAATGCGGCTATGCTAAGTTCCCGTTCATGTGAACAGAAATCATATAAGAAAGTGACTGGTTGGAACTATCACGTCAGAGACAGTCACGCTAAGGCTAGAGTATGTTTTCAGACTTGGATGGTTGCGGGGCGGCCCACCAGTGGAATGCTCTATGATAACATGCGTATGAGCCGAACTGCGTTTAAAAATAAAATTAAATGGTGCCAGAATAATGAAGAAACAATAAAAATGAACCTACTAGCCCTACATAGGAAAAATAAAAATTTTGCAAAATTTTGGAATGCAACAAAAAAGTTAAATTGTAAACAAAGCTTACCTGTATCCGTGGAGGGCCTCCAGCAACCGTCCGATATAGCGGAACTCTTTGCGCGGAGATTCCAAGTAAAACCGCGACCCGTAGGGTGCGTGCTCAATACTGAGTCTAGTCAGAACAATGACGTCATTGAATTTACTCGGGAGGATATCTCAAAGGTCATTATGAATATGAAACGTGGTAAATCGCCTGGACACGATGGACTTAGTATTGAGCACCTGCTTTGGGCTAGTGATAAAATATTTAATCATCTTACCTGTTTTTTTAATTTATGTGTACAATATGAATACCTGCCTGAGGCTCTTATGCGCACGTTAGTGGTGCCAATTGTAAAGAACAGGACAGGCGACCTTAGCGCCGCTGCCAATTATCGTCCTATATCGTTAGGTACTGTAATTGGCAAGGTGTTAGAACACTAATACATCCTGAGATACGTAATAACATTAAGATTGATGACGCGCAGTTTGGTTTCCGTTCTGGTCTCTCAACGGACGCCGCTATAGTCAGCTTAAAAAGCACTGTGAGCTACTACACGTCACGAAATACATCTGTCTACGCGTGCTTTTTAGACCTCAGCCGCGCTTTTGACCTGGTAAATTATAATCTACTCTGGACCAAATTACTGGAATCGCGGGTGCCCAGTCAGATTGTGCGCCTGTTGAGATTCTGGTATGGAAGCCAAACTAATACTGTGAAATGGGGCGACACAACTTCTAGTAGTTATAGGCTAGATTGTGGAGTTCGTCAAGGTGGGGTAACCTCTCCGGATCTCTTTGGCTTGTATGTCAATGATTTGATCGAGGAGCTGAGGAGCACCAATGTCGGCTGCCATGTTGGTAATGTATGTATTAACAACCTGAGTTACGCTGATGACATGGTGCTCCTCTGTCCTTCGATCAAAGGGATGCGGAGGCTACTGTCGATTTGTGAGCGTTATGCTGATGCTCATGGGCTGAAGTATAATTGTGCTAAAACGGAATTGATGGTGTTTCCAGCAGGCCGGGGTCCGGATAGGATGCCCGAAGTGTATTTGTATGGTACGGCAGTCAGGGTTGTAAATCAGGTCAAGTATCTGGGCCATCTGTTGACGGAGCGACTACAGGATGATGCGGATATGGAGCGAGAGAGAAGGGCTCTCGCTGTCAGAGGGAACATGCTTGCCCGCCGATTCGCTAAATGCAGTCAGGACGTAAAGACCACTCTTTTTAAGACGTACTGTCTTTGCCTGTACACTTGCCAATTGTGGACTACGTACACGGAAGTCATTTAACACGATAAGAGTTCAGTATAATGACATATTCAGGGCTCTTATGAAGCAACCGCGATACTGCAGTGCGTCAAGCATGTTCGCTGATGCGGGAGTTCCGGATTTCTTTGCTGTGATAAGATCTCGAGTGGCGGCCTTCTGGCGTCGCCTGCGTCGGTCCGACAACGGAATACTTTTGGCTGTCTCTGACGGTGTGGACAGCCCTATGTTCAGGCATTGGGTGTCTGTTCACATGAATGGGAATAAAAAGTAAGTTTATTATTGTATGTGTAATATTAGAATGACGAGCACCCCTATACAGTGCGAAAGGTTTTATTTTTAATTATGTGTCAATATTTTTAGGTTTTAGTTTTATGGGTTTACGTGCCTGAAATAAAGAATTATTATATTATTATTATATTATTATTATTACTATTACACCGGTATCATAACTATTAAACCAATACAATAACAAAACAAATGAACACAGAAAATTAAAATCCATTACAGTGCCGCCAAATTATTGGTAGATCGGCCAAAAGTGGGACTACTAAGTTACGACTTTTAAAGAACACAGAAGATGTCTAATTTTGCAAAAGGTAGCAACACTTTTCGATCGTAGCGCCATCGCTTTATTCTACAGATAAGTTGGTCGTGCTGTACTTACTGCACCAATAAAAGCAGATATAAATTCCGACAGAACAAGTCACGATGTTTAAACTTTTCGAGGGAACATTATGATATCATATCTGCAGCATATTTTCAAATATTTGCGAAGAGTCTGCAGTGCGGCTCAAACTAATGAATATACAGATGTGAAGCACATGAATGTATCTTACTTTATGTCCCTACGCTCAGGAGTATTGCATTAGGGTTGTCAACTCTCTTTCCTGTGAATAAACTGCCGCAGTAATGTCACTCGTATTTAGTTGTTTTATTGTTTAGGATAAAATGCAGAAATAAAAACCGTAGTCACACCTCTCTTGCTAAATGAATACAGGTAATAAGCAGATGTTTCAACCATCATCATCAGCCTTTTATCGTCCACTGCATATATGCCTCTCCCAATTTAGACCACTTATCTCCATCTGCAGGTCTTATCAACAATTATTTCCCGGCTACTTTACACAGATCGTTGCTTTATCGCACCACCTACCACCAGGCTGTCACACCCTGCGCTTGCCGAGACGCGATCTTCGCAACCGATAATAGTTCGGTCTTTCTTTGGCTCTGATAATTCATCACAACCTCCGAACATAATTTCATCTAAATTCTCACATAAAACCATTGGAACGAAAAGATGTAACAATCACATTTACACACTACGTTTTGTCTTTAGAAGACTATTTTTTCATCATTGATTTGCCAATAAACAGTGATGGAACAAGTAAAAACAAGTAAAAGTAAAGATGATGCAGCACAACTGCACATAAAAGCACGGTGACGGTGCCATGTAGAAATTTCCAGAACCTGGGATTAAAATACGTTTAAACTGCGACTAAGTATTTAAACGTTTTTACATTACGAAGTTATACTATTAACCAATTACGAAGTTACGACTGGTCGGGCGAACGGCGACTGCTTTGGAGTCAAGACCATACTCCACCACGCTGGCCAAGTGCAGGTTGGTGGATGACATACGACCGCGAAAGATTCTAGGTACATGTCGGTTTACTCACGATGTTTTCTTTCAGTGTGTTTAAGTTAGCGGTATTACGCACGTGACTTCGAAAAGACAGTGGTGCACATAGTGGGATTTGAACCCCCCCCTGGGTTCAAATCCCACTATGCGCTACTATACCACTAAACCGACATGTACCTAGAATCTTTCGCGGTCGCGTGTCATGTCATCCACCAACCTGCACTTGGCCAGCGTGCTGGAGTATGGCCCTGACTGTCTCCTTGCGAGAGAAGGCCCCGAGTCCCAGCAGTGGGAACAGTGGGCTGCTTATGTTACTATTAACCACGGACTATTTATTTATGGTACTAACGATAAACCGCCGAGACACAAATTAACCGTGGTTTATGTCATTACCTACCAACAATATCTCTTTGCTGTTATATCTCTGGAATCATTAACATAAATAATTTACGAGAATACGTACGTTCTTCAAGGAACCAATTTCAGTCCAAATCAGGAACCAATTGTTTCAGCAATTTCATTGTACTCAAGTGTTTTCCGTGACTTCAAGGGCGTTTACACTGAAGAACTACCTTTATATTCAGCGTATTAAACAAGCAACAAGTACGTTTCTACGGCACTTCAACGTCGCGTCGTATTTATCAGTGACGAACTGTTATTGTGCTCGTACAATCGTGACAGCAATAAAGTCAATGGTTTTAAGGTAATTTACTACTTATACATAGCAGAATTACGCGAATGAGGGAGTTGCTGTTTAACCTTGGTAGAACTAAACAATCAATCTCAGACCGCATCGTCATCTTATACCTTTAAAATTTTATACTTAGAGCCTTTTATAAACGCATTTAATTCGTATCTAAGTAAGTCATCACTACGTAATTCGTACCTGCTTAGATATCATTTAAAAAAACCGAGCAAAGCTCGGTCAACCAGGTACTTTTACATTGTAAGACTAGTTGCCCGTCCCAATTTCATCATTAACCGCTTTTTTGTAGACGAGCAGTGCATGTGCCTGATGGTAAGCAACATTCCTACCCATATCGGCACAATGACACGCAGCTATCGAAACATGAAGACGAAACAATCATTACCTACCACTGCACTGCGCTCGTGACCTAGAAATATAGGTACCTAAGATGTTTTATCTCTATGTATGTAATTTAACTGAATTTTATTCCACTGTTGGATATATTCCCTCAGCATTATGCTTACAATATTAAGGTAGCGGTTCGCGCGGAGACCGCGACAGGCACTTGACTCTATAGAATTGTATGGGCGCCAGTTCGCGCCGAGACCGCGACACGTGTCTCGGTCTCCTGTCGCGGTCTCGGCGCGAACTGGCGCCCATACAATTCTATAGAGTCAAGTGCCTGTCGCGGTCTCCGGTCGCGGTCTCGTGTCGCGGTCTCCGAGCGAACCGCTACCTTTAGGGTCTCTACAGTCAAAACAAGTCGAAAATGAATTGGTTTCTTCTAGATAAGCACGTTCCATTGTAGACTGCATCGTTGGTTAACATCAAGCAAGATGGCAGTTCCGAGCAAACCTATGATTGTTAAAAAAGGTAGGTATATATTTCATTATACGAGTACTAATCCTCGTTGGTCCTGTGTTTGGCACAGTTCAGATGTGTCCAGGTTCGACCTGAATAAAGACGACATCCTCACTCACATATCTTGTAGTTGGACGTCCTACACTCCGCTTACGTTGCCTCAGCTACCACTCGGCCAGAACTATTCCACCTGTTATCACACCGCCTGCCAGTGTGCTCATTCGTTATTACTGCCTAATTTGTTATCCTATAAAATCAATACAGAACAGTAGGCTGATGTAAGAATTGGTTAGTGGTGCAATAATTTCTAAACTTACTTCACATAAAACAGAAAAATCAGCGTTCTTTGTTTAAAATCTATGCAAAAAAAAAAATATTTTAGACTTTCGCTACCACTGACGCACTTCGTCAGTTTTACAATAAAGTAAATCTATGAGTAGGAATCGTGACTAAAATTCTGAGCTACGTGCAATGGCAACACTAATCCCTTTGCGAAAAATAACCCAGCATTTTGATGACGTGTTTCAATCATTAATTAATTCATAAGTCAGGTATATTATGCTAATAATTGACCGACAAAAAGGTTCTCAAATACACTATGTCCTTTATGTATTTAAGTATCGACGAATTTCGTCGATTACTACTATATGCTTATGAATATTCATCAAAATTAGAATACATAATTTATATACCTACTAGCTGGCCGTACCGGCTTCGCTCGGATATTGTCATATAATTACCAATAATCGAAATAAAAATTATCATATCTCTCGACAGGCATGGTCGCAGCCTTAAATTTTGGTGAGGATTCACCAACAACACAATATTTCGAATGAAAAGCATCGAAATAAAAAAGTTGATATGCCCAGGGCACCTTGAAATTGGTAATAAACTGCGTATTTGTGTGTGTTGTAAGTGCTTTACACACAATAAACCTACTTGACCCCTAGAATCGCTAACGGCGAGATAAGCTGTGGTTCTACTTAGATTGGTTGTTGACAACGAATACCTAGTGATAGGTAAAATCGTCCGGCGTTCACCGCTTCATGCAACCGACTAGAACGGAAAGAGTGAGCTCGCTCTTCCCAACGATGACACAATTCCGTGCGCCTGTAGTTTGGGAGGGCACATCAAATGGTTTATATCGAAGGTGAAAAGGACTTTACTAGTAGCGCCTCGCGGTTTTATCCTCGTAGATGCCATCCCAGTTGTTGTCCCAGAGTACAAAGTAATATTGTATCGTAATGTTGGTAATAATCGATATTTCGGAAAAGTTTTATATTTTACAATTTAACGTATACGATTTTTGGTCACGTCCTGTCTCTCTTCGGACCGCGCCTGTCTCTAAAGTCGGACCATAAATACCAAATTTCGTGAATATCAGTTGATTTGGTTGAACAGTTAGTTCACTGGGAGCAAACATCATGATCTTGGATTTTTAATTTTTTTTATATATAAAGATTGCCGAGACGAGCAGGACATGTGCCTGATGGTAAGCAACATGCATGCCACATAATAGATATATATTTTATTTACAAAGATTTAGCGAAACGTCTTTGTGATGCAACTCGTGACCAAAATGCTGGCCTTTATTTTGCTCAGCGCATAAGTATTGCCATTCAACGTGGCAATGGGGCTAGCATTTTGGGCACGATTCCTGCTGGCATCGGTCTTATAGACTAATATCGTGTACATTATGTAAATAAATATACCTATATTGTGATTCTAATTTGGGAAATAAATTAAATCTCTATTTTAAGATTACAGAATATTTTTCAACTTTATGTACTTATAAGTAATTAAGTATTGTCGTCGATTTAATTAGTTTACATAGCTACGAGTTTTCATCGATTTAATTTAAATAGATACATATTTATGAATTTTCGTCGATTGAATTAAACATAGGTACATCGATTTAACAAGTTTAGTCAGATTTTCTTTAAAATTTATCCTGATGATAATGTGGCGCCACCCTAATTTAGTTATTAAATGGACGGACACTTTTTCGTGTACACAGTAGACACTCCATACCTCAACCCTCCATAGTCAAGCAGGCGGTAGACGCGCTGAATTACTAACTACAGATGCATTAGTAATAAGGAATGCAAACGACAATATTGCATAGATTAATTTTTCTTTGAAAATAATTAGTTTTATTAAATTCATTATACAATCAAATTTCAAGATAAGTCGTACACAATCGAAGTGACGATAAGAGGCCGCACTTGAAACGTACTGAGCGTACTTGAAAACTACGCGAATACTTTACAACGTTGACTCATTAAAAGAGGAAGTACTTTTACCGATTCTTAAAAAAGAGCAGGAGAGGAAGAGATGTGTGTTTTATCTGAATGTACAAATTTTGTGTAGGTCCGTCAATAGCCCCGTCAAATACGTTGATTGATTTTAGATGTAACACCCGACTAACATAACATATTTACTGTGTTTATCTTCGTAGACGCAGTTCACAAGAACAAGACGTTATGAACAAGGTACGCGATATAAATTACAAACGATTTATGACGATGCAAATAACTCGTTTAATCTCACGATCTCGCTACTAGACACCGACGACTTCTCGTAATTAGAAAATTGATTGTTTCTAGGTAAGGTCCATCGTGGACCGCATCGTCGCTTAAGATAAGGCAAAGATGGCGGTCCGGTGTAAACATAAAAAAACGATTAAAATTTTGGTCACACGAATGTTTGCATGTAAACCAAATACCCATTATGCGTCTAAGATTCTCAGCCCCGGTTCTTCAATATTTATAAAAAAAAGGGGCAAAATCTGATGCCACAGACTATCCTCCATCGGGAGTCAAAAACAAAAGAGCCGTATCCCACTCATAAAAAAAATGAGAAAGTTTTGATATTTGTTGCTCAATCACGTCGTAACGTCTGAGCAGATCAGGTTGAACACAGTTAAATTACCTATATACTCTGGAAGAACACATTACATGCTTTTTACAGGCTACTTTTTATCCCGAGAAAATAACGAGAACGAGAACCACACGGGCGCCCTGAGGCTGCCTTTTTTATTAGAAGGTTAATATCCGTGCGGATGTTCTTAGCTATGTTTGGTTAATATCGATTCAAGATGGCCGTGTCCATAAAATAGCGGACAAAATATTTCTTCACAACCTACCATGTATGGGTATCAAATGAAAGGGCTTGACTAGTAGAACGTTGTACAGTTAACAAATCCGAGGTAGTCGGGGGTTAATCAAAATTGTATAATCACAGCGAAGCGTGGATTCAGCTAGTTAATAATAAATAAGTAGGTATAGGTACTCCATTCTGGTCGTCAACATGTAATCTACATGGCAGTCCATTGTTTATTGTACCAAATCAATCGATAGGCGAAAACAGCTCACGTGGAGCTCTCGTGCGCTCGCCACGGAAACTTACGAACGACTGTATAAGTCACATTGGAGAGTTTTAAATAAATTAGTTCATTATTTTATACGAAAGATATAGGTACAAATTTCCATTCATCCACGCAAAGTTTTGCCTTTTTTAAGTTCCTTCTTTTGGCGCATCAGCGAAAAATAATGAAAATAAGTAAATAACACATCGTCACGAGAAATCAACGCCCTAAAGTTAGCTAGTCATCATTTTTAGTGATCATTTTAGTTAATTTTGTAATTTAACTATTATATGGTCGAAGTTACAAACACAAGGAATAAAAAGAAGAAGTATTAACTTACATACGAATGTAGGTATCAATCAATCAATCAACAGCCCACTAAATGTTCCCACTGCTGGGACTCGGACCTTCTCTCGCAAGGAGAGAGTTAAGGCCATAAACCCACGCTGGCCCATTGCAGGTTGGTAGATGACACATGACTTCGAAAGATTCTAGGTACATGTCGGTTTCCTCGCACATGACTTCGAAAAGACAGTGGTCCACAATGACATGTTAAATTTTAAAAAGAAGGATCCACTCACAAAAATTACAGATAAGATATCGGTATCGGTAAGATCGACTAGACTAGACTAGACTATAAGAAGTGACAACCGCATCAAAATTGGTCCATTAGTTTAGGAGCTATAATGCCGCACACAAACACAATCATACGTTAAATTTCAAACAATCTTTAATTACTCGCTTAGATAAAATTCACAATAATAACAGAGTACAAAAAAGTATTATACCTTCGCATTAAATATGTAACCTAGAAAAAAGCTGTTCTCTTTTATAATAAGGGAATTAAAAATGTGTCAGTAATGTTGCCGTTTTAGATTTGAATTAATAAAAAGTTTGATATACCATTACAAGTTCTAACCAATCATTTCTTTTTTAATTCTCATTCCAAAGCAAAATAAACGTTTGTTTCACCGAAAACCACCACCATAAGGTTAAAATTGCTTTGAACGCGATAGTGCCGTGGATCATATTTTATTCATAATAGTAGTGTATGAATACGGATATCATAAGTGGAATGCCTAATGTGGCTAGTTTTAGGGTTGTCGTTCACTTGAGCTCTGCGATGCGTGGCGAAACAATGAAACGGAGTGTCATTCCGCAAGATAAGGAGTAACTGAATAGATGAGAGGAAGATGAGCGAGGAGGAGCGAGTCTAGTCGGGAGATCGGCGACTGCTGAGTGCCGGGTACTAACCCCCGACTACCTTGGATTCTGTATCTGAACAACAATTGTGAAAAAAGAAAGGTATTTCGCCATTTTGTTGAGGCGGCCATTTTGAATCGATTTTTTTTTTTTTTAATAAAGAGTGACGAGACGATCAGGACATGTGCCTGATGGTAAGCAACATGCCTGACACATAACAGCACAGTGACACGCAGCTATTGGAACATGAAGAGTCCAAATCATTACCTAGCACTGCACTGCGCTCGTCACCCAGAGATCTAAGATCTTATATCTCTAAGCCCTGTAATTTCTCTGGAAACATTGCCCTTCAAACCGGAACACAGTAATGTTTGCACATTACTGCGTGGCGGTAGAATAACTGGCAAAGGTGTGGTACTTCCCCAGGCGGACTCTGCCAAGAGTCCTACCACTACAAAACTATATTAACCAAACATAGCTAAGAACATCCGCAAAGATATTAACTTTCAAATAAAAAACCCGCATCGAAATCGGCCCATCCGTTTGAGCTCTACGGTGCCACAGACAGACACACACACAGACAGACAGATTTCGACGTCAAACGTATAACACCCCTTTTTTTGGTCGGGGTATAAAAACCTCTGGTTGTACCTAAGTATAAATAAATGAGTGAATGAATGCAGTGCTCACCCCTCCGTCCGCTGCGACACGCAGTACTCCCAGCGGTGCGCGTTGGCACGCCACTCGCGCACGCGCCGCAGCGCCGGCGCGTTCAGCTCGTCGCAGATGATCTTCAGCGCCGCCTCGTGCACCACGTCCTGCACGGCCAGGATCGACAACCTGCCAAAGACAACATACATCTGCCTGCGAAGCCGAGGGTCGTGGGTTCGATCCCCACCCAGGGCAAATATTTGTGTGATGAATTCAAATGTTTGCACTGTGTCTGGGTGTTTCTATGTATAATAAGTATGTATTTAAAACTATATAAGTATTATATCAACTATCTGGCTGCCATCACACAAGCTTTGCTTAGTTTGGGGTCAAATGGTGTTGTGTGTGAATTGTCCACCAATATTTATTATTTATTATTATTTATCTACAAAAAAAAAACTTGAGAGGTGTCAAGGGACAACCGGATGGAACGAAGTTCCTTTCGATTAATTAGTGAAGGAATTATTATTATTTTTTATTATTTACAAAAAACCTGTATACACTCAACAAAAATAATCACACTGTTCAATGCGAAATAGAAATGAAAATATCTGGCTTGCTTTCTATAAGAGAGAGAGAGACAGACAGAGAAACATGCGACGCCGCACAGCTTACAATAGCAAAAAGTGTCGTGACAACTTTTCGTAACAATTTTTTCCGTCTAGCCCCCTTTCACAACGCGCGATAAGGAACTTCGTTCCAAAAACCCATTAAATTATGCCCTACTAGTTGCGCCACGGGCCACGGGGTTTCACTCGCGTAATTCTCGATCCCGTTATTTTTCCCAGGATAAAAGTAGCCTGTAGTAGATGTTACTTCTAATATCTCCAAGAATACATATGTTTGTGTCCAAAGTTTCATGATGATCGGTTAAGTAGTTTTCGCGTTACAACGTGACAAACAACTTACTTTCATATTTATAATATTATTATTGTATAGAGTATTAATTAGTGTTAAATGTATTGTGAAATTGTAGAAGTAATAACGAGTTACATTATTATTATTCACTCATTGATTCATTTTCTTAGGTTTACATTTTAACCCCCGACCAAAAAAAGGAGTGTTATAAGTTTGACGTCGATGTCTGTCTGTCTGTCTATCTGTCTGTCTGTCTGTCTGTCTGTCTGTGTGTGTCTGTCTGTGGCACCGTAGAGCTCAAACGGATGAGCCGATTTCAATGCGGTTTTTTTTATTCGAAGGTTGATATCCGTGCATAAGAACATCCTTCTTAGCTATGTTTGGTTAATATCGATTCAAGATGGCCGCCTCCACAAAATGGCGGACAAAATATTTCTTCACAACCTACCTCAATATGGGTATCAAATGAAAGGGCTTGATCAGTTGAATACAATACATAATAACAAATTTCAAATCCAAGATGGCCGCCACCACAAAATGGCGAATTATATTATTTTTTTCACTACTACCACAATATGGGTATCAAATCAAAGGGCTTGACTGGTAGAATACTTTGCACTATGACAAATTTAAAATCCAAGATGGCCGCTACCACAAAATGGCGAAATACATTTATTTTTTCACAACTCCCTTAATATAGGTATCAAATGAAAGGGCTTGACTAGTAGAATGTTGTACAGATAACAAATCCGAGGTAATCGGGGGTTAATCAAAATTTTTAATTTTTTTTCTTGTTACAATATTTATCTATAACAACAATATAAAAACCTAAACCTAGTTTGCCGCCAGCAGCGGGGCAGGGCCCAAGCTACAAATACAAAAATCTTTATTGCTGTTTGCTGGTAAGATAAGTTGATACATAACATTTAAATAATTGACCCATACGCACTGGCCTCTTCTTCTAGAGGCATGCAATATGTCTGGCAACACAGTTTCCATTGGTATGAATTTATACAATGATAATAATAGTCAGCTGATAAAGTCTTCTCCTTTTTTCATTTTTAACTTTTAATCGGTTGTATCATATATGTCATCTGATTTGTCGTCTATTAATTTCTGGCTTCTACCGGTTCTGGCTACCGGTGGTTAGGGCTGCAGACTGAGGAACCTCCTGACGATGCGCGCTGTGTCGAGGATGGCCGCTTTCTGCATCCGACCCTTGATCCAAACGTCTAGCGAAAGTCTCTTGAGATGTTGGTCGAGACTATTGTTATAGGATAAACCTCACTTAGGAAATAGTTTAATGACGATGTCGAGTCCCAATCTGTTGAGTCGATCAATACCCAAGAGGTAGTGATCGACTCAACAGACTAAATAGCACTAGAATTAGGTTGAAAATGTCTTCCTTTTCTTCGCTTAATCCAAGATATCATAACAAGAACAAAATTAAAAATTTTGATTAACCCCCGACTACCTTAGATTTGTTATCTGTACAACATTCTACTAGTCAAGCCCTTTCATTTGATACCCATATTAAGGGAATTGTGAAATAAGAAATGTAATTCGCCATTTTGTGGTAGCGGCCATCTTGGATTTGAAATTTGTCATAGTGCAAAGTATTCTACTAATCAATCCCTTTCGTTTGATACCCATATTGAAGTAGTAGTGAAAAATATTATATAATTCGCGATTTTGTGGTGGCGGCCATCTTGGATTTGAAATTTGTTATAGCGTATAGTACTCTACTAGTCAAGCCCTTTCATTTGATACCCATATTGAGGTAGGTTGTGAAGAAATATTTTGTCCATTTTGAATCGATATTAACCAAACATAGCTAAGAACACCCGCACGGATATTAACTTTCAAATAAAAAAAACTGCATCGAAATCGGCCCATCCGTTTGAGCTCTACGGTGCCACAGACAGACAGACAGACAGACAGACATCGACGTCAAACTTATAACACCCCTTTTTTGGTCGGGGGTTAAAAAAGAACCCAACTGACACTAAGCTGTGGAATGCGTTGTTTGAGTGGGTTACAATATGTGTATATTCAAATCAAGAGTGAATCGGTTTCTTTTAGGTCAACACGCTCCATTGTAGACCGCATCGTCGCTTAACAACAGGCGAGATGGCGGTCAATTGTAAACCTATATGAGTTTAAAAAAATCTTCTCCGGCTAATAGATCCTCACGATGCATTTCTTTCACTTACTTGCTTGACATATTATATTACATATTATATTTATTTAGTAAAACCAAATTACGTGTCAGAATCACAAGATTTTACAAATATGTACTATAAATGCGAAAGTTTGGATGTTCGGATGTTTGTTGCTCGGTCGGGATCGAGCGAAACCGGGAATACAGGTAAATAGGCATGACGACTTTTTTTTTTATTTACTGCGCCATCAACAAGCTTCTCAATAATTGAAACATAGGTGACAGAATTACTTTGTCATCTTAAAAACTTCCCGTGATACCACGGTTTTAAAACCACAATTTCGGACTCTCCCAAAAACGGTTCATACAAAAACACTACTAAAGCGTGACGTCACTGTCTCGTATTTTCTATGCGTCGCGCGTAAAGTTTGTATGTTAGCTATATAAAAAATTACGTTTAGGAAACTGGTTTCATAACAAAAGTCACTTGAAATTGAATGGGTAGATACATTTTCTAATAATTTCGTACTTTTAAAATGGACTTGCCTATCCAGCTTTGAATGATCATAAAGAAAGTTAAACAAAAACATATCAATATTAGCGTTGGTACATTTTTTATTCTATTTAAATACTGTCATTGTATCAAATAATTTAATATAATTCCCGGATCAGTCGTCATGCAAATGGGGAAATTAGCATGTTAACATAAAGAGTATATTATTTACTTTCCGTGGAGGCCAAGTAGCGAGAACATGCTTCACAATCTCGAGGACGTAGGTTCGAATCTCGCTAACACTCCTGAGTAGTTTTCAAATGCACATTTTGTCATCACTCATCACCACTGGTTTTTACAGTGAAAGAAAATATTATAGTGAGAGAATCAGCATGTTCCACAGCGTCTATCGTGGACGGCACGTATAGATTACACATATTACTTTATCAGGAAGGTTTTCGTGAGATTTACTTTTTTTATGAGCAGAAAATAAAATCAAGTTTATTCACCTTTGTCCGGATTATTGTCTTTGTTAAATGTGATTTCACTTGACTTTGAACACAAAATAACATACACATAAATAAATAACATGATTGATTGACTGACGCGATTTCAGACGAACAAAACAAATGATAAAACTTAATAGGGTATCGGACTGGGTCAAAAATACAGAATTAGTCCGTCAGATTGATCATGGACAAATATGATCCACGTATCATTTGTTTTTTCAAAATATTAACAATTGACAAAGATATAGACTGGCCTCGTGGCTTAGTGGGTAGTAGCTCTGCCTGCGAAGCCGAGGGTCGTGGATTCGATTCCCACCCACTGCAAATATTTGTGATGAATTCAAATATTTGCACTGTGTCTGGGTGTTTCTATGTATAATAAGCGTGTGTACAACTATATAATTATGTAAGTAATATATCAGCTATTTGGCCGCCATAGTATAAGCTTTGCTTAGTTTGGGGTCAGATAGCGTTGTGTGTGAATTGTCCACCAAATATTTATTTATTTCATTTATCAAACATCGAGAGTGGGGGTTCGTGACGTCACTCGTGGGTAGAAATTTTACCCACGAGTGACGTCACGCGAAATTTCTAAGCGCTGTATCTTCTTAATTTTTCGTCTGTGAAACAAAATAATATATACGTACTGTATAATATGTTTTTGCAATTTAACTGACGATGACGGACTATTTTTTTTATGTCTGTAGCCTATTGTAATAGATGGCAGCTATCTTACAAATAACAGGAGGTGAATATTTTTGACGTGACAACGATCGACGACGATCTAATAAATCGATGAACGTCGGCATGCATAAAAGTTTCCCGCTATGTCCCGTTACGCTCATCGTACGCTTGCGCCGCATCTATCAATGTGTTGTTATGACGTTTTCACGTTTAACTTACTGACGTCCGTACGAACCGACTTCACAGAAAACCATTTTTTTTTTCAAAATCTAAGGTTCTGTCAAACTCTATATGGCAGCATAAGCAGCCCACAAAATGCCCACTGTTGGGACTCGGGGTCGTCTCTCGCAAGGAGCGAGTCAAAGTCTTAATCCACCACGCTGGCGCCCGGTGCGGATTGGTGGATGTCGCACGACCTCGAAAGATTCTTGGAACATGTCACGATGTTTTCCATCACCGTTTTTAAGTTAGCGGCATTACGCACATTATTTCGAAAAAACAGTGGTGCGCGTGGGATTCGAACCAGGGGCTCCGGATCGGCAGCCGTCGTTCTCTCGACTAGATCAGTCGTAACTTATTTTTGTTCTGAATGTTTCTTTGTATCATGAGCAAACAATTAGGTATGTAAAAGTATTATTATATCAGGTGTCTGGCTCTCCTAGTACAAGGTTTGATAAGCTTGGGAGTTTGATAGTGTTGTATGTGAAATATCCACAAAAAATATATTATGTAAAATTATATAAAAATATATCATGGGAATCTATAACATTAGTAATATTAACAATCTTTGCTAACCAAGGAAAGTATTTAGATTTTCTAATTGGACTTTTAAAAGTCTTCATTAAGATTAGTACAGACATTTTAATTATCAATCTTATAGCTTGAACACTTAAAAAATCATTCAGAAGTTTTGATAGATTAATGACATCACTGTTTTTATCATTGCTATGATATGAAATACACTTTCATACCTAATTGTTAGTGATAAGTCTGCTCTTTATCTACGTTTTGCTTGACAACAGCAGATCTTTCAAAGATAATGTTCATTCGTCTGGATTATTAATGGAATGACCTTAATTATCATACTGGTTTAAGTGATGACAATTTTGATAACATTTTTAGGAATACCGTACTTTAAGGTTGTATTTGCTGGAATTGTGCAGGATGGATATAATCTTTGTATTAATAAAGAATACTTTGTTTTTATTATTTAAGTGCAATAAACAGTTTATCTATCTATCTTAGTATGAAAACTAACGTGGTTATTACACATTTTACATAAATATCCGGGTAACTCACGTATAATGTAGTCAGTCCAGTCGTTTAGCTCGTTTAGCACAAACGCTAGTTATGCTAAACGAGCTATACTCTCCTTGAAAAGATCGCCGGATGCGATCGAAACTTGAGTCGGACTGGACTGACTACATTATACGTGAGTTACCCGTGTATTTATGTAAAATCTATCTATCTATTTTGTATATTTATATTATGTGGTGGATATTCTCCACAGATACTGCTTATCTTGTTTCTTCGATCCCAATGGGACAGTTAGTCTTAGGAGGTTAAACTTATTGCACTGTTCTTACAATATTGAGTGTTTGTGTATTACTGTAACAAATTACTTAGTTATTACAAATTATTTTAAATCTTCTTTTAAAGTTAAACGGTTCTTTGTAAGGTAAAGGGTTTGTTTGAATCGATTATGTTGAACAAAATATTACCCATCTTTTGTTGGAATAAATAACTTGCCATAATTTTTTATTTTCAGTAGAACTGTAAATTTAAAAGTATAGTTTATACCTTAGTAATTTATTTTACATTAATGGTTAATAACAATAAGTCTCAATCACATAAAACTTACTTGTTTTCTAATATGGTCCTGCAAATCACTTCTCTAACTCCTGGATTCGTTATCTTGTCTATACTAAGCTGATGGAGATTCCATGTCCCCAACCGACAGCACCTCGCTCCGTTCCTCTCATACATGAACACCTCTTCAACTATTGGCCTGTGTGAGTATGCTGCTAATAGATCCATTATATCATTCAACGGAGCCGTCGCAAAACCATTTGGCAAAGTTAAAGGAAACTTAATAGGCATTGATAAGCTCTTTCTATGAGGTGATTTGGGCGTACTAGTGAACCCATTTGGTAGTGTATCAATCGGCACATCCGTCCATCCATTGACATGTCCATTAGTCAAATGCTGTACACTCTCACACTTCCTCGGTTCTAAACTTAAATGTTGTTTCACTGTACTTAATCTAACTATATCCATTCCCCTTACTTTTATTAAATCGTCTAGTGATTTGAATGGGCCTTTTTTGTTTCTGTAGTCGACGATATTGGCTGCTATTTCTTGGTTTAAGCCGGGTATACATTGTAGCTGGAACACACTGGATGAGTTGACCGAGCAGAGCCTGTTTTCAAAGGCACTCTCACACTGTCCAGTGACTGTGTACATGAACTAGCTCGAGATATCTGTTTCCTTGTGCTAGTGCATATTTCTGGCCTTAGGAGTTCTAATTTGTCTGCACCTATACCTAAAAGAAGGATAACAAGTTAAATGGTGGTCATAGACACTTCATAACTTAGGGTTATTTCCATATCATTATTTCTAATACATCATCATTTCTAATTTAGCTTTCAAGTGAAAAATTACTTTAAAACACAATTTATTTGTGTATGAGCTACAAAGTCATAGAGATATTATGTATGATACAATAAATAATTATAGCATACTTCTTTACATCAGTTTTAAAATATAATTAATGTTTTATTTCATTTTATTATAACTGTAAAAGGCAAATTGAAAATAAGAATACTTTTAGAATATCTCTAAAACAATTACTATGCTGTATTTGATTAGGATATGATAAGGTCAAAATAAATAAATATATGATAAGGTTTGTGATCTTAAAATATTTTAGGAAGGAATTACAGAACAAAGTTCTGGTTGAGGTTTTGTTAGCTACAAAACATATTTTTTAATTTTAGTTTTTAAACTAACTTCATTTGTTGAATTATATTACTTGTTTACAATAATTTCTCTAATATTGTAAATATTTTTCCAATGTCTCAACGAATAGTAGACCTAGATATTTATTACCATGCATGTGGCATTGTATAGATATTTAATTTAATTAAGGTTTTATAAACAAAGCCTATTGTTCTATCCTATTTACATGTACTTTAAGATGACTTATATTTCTATTGTTTATCTCCATACCATATAGTAAACACTATATGGTATTTGTTGTAAAAGTACATCAGAATAACAAGCTAGAAAATTAAAGATAATTATGAAATATTAATAAATTTATACATTAAAATGAACCTAAATTAATCATTGTACAACGAATTTTGTACTTTGTACTGGTTAGGTAATTGATGGTTCATTTATTCAAGAGATATAAAAATAATTGATTGAGGTAATTGATTCAAATAACATTTAAATCAAGTCATATCTTAGAACAAGGTCTTGGCTAATGAACGGTAAAGAATAATGGTTCACCTTGATGTTTCCTTTTTACCTGAGACGAGCGCGAGGTCGTCGACTCGCTTGAACCGGCCGATCATCTGCCGGTGGCGCACGATCTCCCGCGCCAGCTGCCGGCTCACCCCCGGGAGTGTCATCAGCTGCTCCTCCGTCGCCACGTTCACATTCATCAACTCAGGATACTCCTCCGAAGGCGGCAAGCTAAACGTGTGACTCAAACTGGACTTGTTCAGCTTACTCCGCCTAACGAAACTCCTGAACGACCTCTGACGCCGGCCTTTGCTCCTTACGGAGCTAGGACTCTGCCCCATCGTATTACCCGCCACTTCGAATTTATCTAACACTCATTAGCACTAAGATTTTCACTGAAAAAATAACTAATAATAGATTCTTACGTTACTGCACTTGCACCACAATTTACACAGATACAACCAGATCCATCTTAGCTCAAATTTACAGCACTTATCACGTGAGTTTACTCGGTGTAGTTACAATTGAAATGCGATTGATATAATTAAAAATTAAAAATATTTAATAAAATCTTAGAGCAAGAAACACGTCCTTCGCGTCAGCAAAATCGCAACAATACACTTCTGTGCTGCCAGCTACAATATGCAAAAATTGTGATAAAAATAACATTCTAATCTATTCGAGAAAGAGAAAAATATTATTCAATGACTCGAGCTAGAATTTGATATACTCATGCACTTTTTGGTAAAATGGTAACCAAACGTTATGAAAAAAAAGAAGTGTGGCACTCGGAGACTGCCGCGGTAAAGCTATTGCATGTTGTATGCATTTTTATCAACATAAGCAATAGGGATGTTAACAATTTTTCGGAATTGCTGTTATTTTGAAGAGTGACATTTGTTTACCATAAAAAATATCACGGGAAATCCGTTAAGTTGGCAACACTGCTAAGAGCATTTAGTCTGTAAAGCTAATACAAATAAGATTCAAAGTCGCATGACCGAGTGGGGAGGACAGCGTTACGGTCTTCCATCCCTCTTTCTTGTGAACATAAGAAAGAGATGCACGATCACTAATATTCGGTCCCCAGGCTCGCGATAAAAGCCATGCAATAGCTTAAAAACTTAACTAATATATCATCGTTCCAATAAACATCACAAATTAAAAAAAAGTACAATTCGAATGGTTACCAATGCCCGAGTCCCTCAATGGTCGGTACTCTCTGCGACGCTTTTTAACCCCCAACCAAAAAAAGGGGTGTTATAAGTTTGACGTCGATGTCTGTCTGTCTATCTGTCTGTCTGTCTGTGTGTCTGTCTGTCTGTGGCACCGTAGAGCTCAAACATATGGGCCGATTTCGATGCGGTTTTTTTATTTGAAGGTAAATATTCGTACGGATGTTCTTAGCTATGTTTGGTTAATATCGATTCAAGATGGCCGCCTCCACAAAATGACGGACAAAATATTTATTCACAACCTACCTCAATATAGGTATCAAATGAAAGGACTTTACTAGTAAAATACTATACATTATAACAAATTTTAAATCCAAGATGGCCGCCATCACAAAATGGCGAATTACATAATTTTTTCACTACTGCCTCAATATGGGTATCAAACGAAAGGGCTTAACTAGTAGAATACTTTGCAGTATGACAAATTTCAAACCCAAGATGGCCGCCACCACAAAATGGCGAATTACATTTCTTTTTTCACAACTCCCTTAAGTGTATCAAATGAACGAGCTTGAATAGTAGAATGTTGTATAGATAACAAATCTGAGGTATTCGGGGGTTAATCCACACTTTTTAATTTTGTTCTTGTTCTGCTACATATCAACGATCTGTTGAAGCTCGGTATCTTTGGGTACGCAGATGATAGCACCGTTGTAGTGAGTTGTTTATCTACCGCGAGAGCCAGTGGACAGCAAACTAAGGTACTGAGAGAAACTATGATCGAACATTTGAACTTGGCCCTTGAGAAAGTCTCAGAATGGGGCGAATCCAATCTGGCCTAAATTTAACGAGGGAAAGACTGGCTGTGTCTGTTCTCCGCAAAAAGAAGACCATTTCAACAGACACCTACTTTTCGATGTGTTACCTTCGCTCAACTTTGGCTCGTATATCGAGTCCAAGGCAAAATTAGCTGCCAAAAAACTAAGTGCCCTCTCAAAAGCGCGCAAGTACTTCAAATCTGAATAATTACCTTTGTTATACAAAACTCACACCTTTGATTTGATCTTGCCAAAAGGCTCATAGGCAAACGACATATGGAGAATCGGATACACTTCGGAGTGTGTGCAACTGATGTTTTGATGGTGGATATTCCAAAGACACCGACGAAGAGGTTTGGGATGGATCCTGAGTGGGTTTTTTTCTAGTTATAATCTTGGTGTCTTCATCAGCTTGAGGCTCTATCGTCGCTTAACATCTGCCAAACTAGTTTTCAATAAAAAAATACAATGTTATTAATCTATTTGCAATCAATAGTTTAAAAAAATACAATAGTTTACTTTTGGCAATGCTTTTTGACCGCCACACAAGTGACACAAGTGACACATTTATGACACTTAAAACTTCATGACACTGTCTCTTTTAATTTTTTTTCATAGTTGAGCACTTTGACCATTGTGCCGCTCTTACAATCTACTTGTATTAAAACTATTACAATCTAAGAGCGGCACAAGCATATTTATTATTATCGTCTAGACGTTTTTGTTAGGTAACGACGGATTGGTTAGTTCTTATTGTGATCTTTTGTGACTCCTAAAACCATAATAAAATTAGGTGGACAATATGCCCGGCGAAATTAAAAGTTCAAGTTATGGTTCACTTAAAATTAATTTAACATTCATCGACGTTGGTAACATTAACCGAGAACCCGAATCGGTACCTACCGTGTGTAATTATGTAGTGGACCGCTAGAATTCTGTACAAGAACAAAATAAAAAAAAATGATTTACCTCTGACTATCTTGGATTGGTAATAATTGTACAACATTCTACTAGTGTACTAGTCAAACGCTCTTTTATTTGATATCCATATTGAGACAAATATTGTAATTCGCCATTTTGTGGTGGCAGCTATCTTGGATTTTAAATTTATCATAGTGTATAGTAGGTATTTTACCAGACAAGCCCTTTTATTTGATAACCATATTGAGGGAGATTGTGAAGAAACATTTTGTCCGCCATTTTGTGGAGACTGTCATCTTGAATCGTTATTACCAAACATAGCTAAAAATCACCGCACGGAAAATAACTTTCAATTTAAAAAGAACCACATTAAAATCGGTCCATCCGTTTGAGCTCTACTTTGTCACAGACAAACACACACAGACTAATATCGACGTCAAACTTATAAGGCCCCTCTTTTTGGTCGGAGGTGATAGGTGATTGACCTCCAACCAACATGAACTATCTAAGTACTGTAATTTATTTTGGGAATTGTCAATTAAGCTAATATTAAACAATTTACACCTTTATTTCACATAAGTACAAAATTTCTGAATCTAATCTTAAATACATAATATACCAAAATGTTATGTGGGTGAAAAATAACTTACATGTTTAGAAGAAATCATGTTATTATCTACTTGCACTAATATCGAGTAACTATCTACTACTATGTATATCTATATCTATATAACATATAAAAAGTATGCAAATGTATATAATTTTACATAGAAACAAAAGAAACAAAATTAATCATTAACGCCATTTTTAAAACTATTTTAACAGTTTTTTTCATTCGTCTGTCATTATAAAAACGCCTCATTAATGCGAACTATGCGAACGTTACTACATTGAAAACAGCAATTTATCGATATCAGGATACTGAATCCTGTCTACTCAGTATGGTCCTCAATTTATTGATTCAAACTGAATGCGGAAAGGTTTTTCCATGGCATTTACAAATGTAATCTTAACTTTAGCTGGTGGACCTTCCCATGTTACTTTAAAGCTGCTAATTATCTTTTTAATTAGTATTTCCATTTCTAACTCCGCGATTCTTCGACCGATGCAACTTCTTATGCCAAAGCCAAATGGTAGGCTGACCATGGGATGGGTGTTGCCGTAGTATAAAGGATCGTTTTTGTCTGCAAGCCATCTTTCAGGTAAGAATTCCTTAGCCCGTGGATAGTATTTATCTTGGTTTGAAAGATATTGATTTGGAGCTAAGACATCAACCTGTAAAATAAAATTATGGGTGAAGGTAAGTACAAAAGGTTAAAAATAGTATCTTATCTATCGTAGTATAAATAGTATCTTAAGTATCGTGATGTTTTTAGTAGTCAGTATAACAAATGTTTGTAACGTGCCTGTAGACGTTTCAGGTGTATAGCTGTAAGTTTTTTAGGAGCTTCATAATAGGTAAATAAATAAATATTGGTGGAAAATTCACACACCACCATCTGACACCAAACTAAGCAAAGCTAAATAATTGTCAAGCGAATCTAATCAGGTTGGTTATATTCGCTTAGTTTGAAGGTGAAGGTGAATAAAATCAGCAAACCTGAAAATCTAATTACCGGAAAGTTTACTCTAATAAAAGTATTGAAGGCGTTCGAAATCAAAACATACAATATAAGAAAACATACATCTCATAAATAAAATAAAAGAGTACATTTTGTAGGTAGAACACTGGAACACACGTTCATATACCTACACATACACCTGCGCGGTGCGCGCGCACGCATTTAAACATACATACACACACCCTCATACTCAAGTATAAGTGTATACTCGTATTTTGTACTCCTTTTGTTTTGTGATATCAGAAATGAATTAAATAAAGATTACCAATACAAAAGAAATTCTTGGAAAAGTACTTGTAAGCTTATGTACGAGCGTAATTTGAAAAGTTGTTAGCCTAACATACTTAATGAAACCACACGATTTTGAATTTATATTTAGAGTTTATATTTTTCAACATACTCTCCTCCGAGCTCAAAACACTTTTTCCATCGACCCGGTAAGGCTTCGTAAGCCTTACCGGGTCGTTTACCCGTTTTAAAAAAAAACTTCGTTTAACTCCTCAAAATAAGTGTCCGCGGTGGCTAAGACCTCTTTCTTAATTTGTAAAAAAATGTTTACCACCTAAAAATGTTTTCAGCTTTGGGAATAGATAAAAGTCGGACGGTGCTAAATCCGGTGAATATTTGGGGACGAAGTAACAATTCGAAGTCACATTGATGGATTTCTGCCATGGATTGCAGAGAGGTGTGAACGCGCGCACTGTCCCGATGAAACAATACTTTTCTTCTCAATAAACCTGGACATTTTTCTTTGATGTCTTCTCTCAAACGACGCAATAGGTTGCAATAGTAATTTATTACAGAGTTTATTGTTTCACCCTTTTTTAAAATAATCCACGAGAATTATACCCTTTGCATCCCAAAAAACGGATGCCATGATTTTGCCCGCCGATAAAACCACCTTTGCCGTCTTTGGGGTGGGCGATCCTGCTCTTTTCCATTGTTTGACTGTTCTTTCGTCTCGGGTATATTGTGGTGAACCTACGTTTCATCCATGGTTATATTAATCTTTCATCAAATTTTATCGGATCAGCTTCATATATAACTCTAAACAGTCACAAGAAGTTGTGAGTCGGTTGCGTTTTTGTTCCACTGAAAGCAGTCTCTGTTAAAGAATCCAAGTTCAGTAGTAATTATATGATAAGTTCGCTCAGATGAGATGCCCACAGTCTTAGCTATCTACTCGACAGTGAATTTTCGATCAGATAAAATTAAATCACAGATTTTTTCTGTGTTTTGATTAGTGGAAGCAGTCGAAGGCCGGCCACTACGGAGCTTATCTAAATGGTCTCACGACCACGTTTAAACTCTGCTACCCAGTTTTTAACAGTCGCATACGAAGGAGCGGACTCCCCCAAAGTAGCAGACATGTCTTAATGTATTATAGCTTTTGGAGTTAAACCTTTCAAATTCAGGTATTTTATCACTGCACGATGTTCAAATTTATCCATTTTCAATAATATAATTTTAACAAAAACAGAACCGACTTCAAACAGAAAACTAAAAGTAAAAAAATAATTTATTTGGTACAAAGATATACGTATTTTGATTTATTTTAACCCAAATGATTGAATAAACATTTTACAATTCTGACTGAAGTCGGTGCCAAGTAAAACAATTAGAGCTGAAGCTAACACTAGTAGGTAATTATTGTTCTTTTTCGACATTTGTATATTGAGAACATACGTTACATATGGAAATAGTTAGGTATCTATTATAAAATATTTACGCAAGTGATTTTCAGTAATTTTTTTTAATTTATGTTAATTGACTAACAACAGCTTGTAGGCCAATGTTTAATATGTATACTTAGTCTAAATAGTTAATTTGAAAGTAATTCGGTAACTATTCATATATTTTTCTAAAACCGTAATTGCTGTAACATTTACTTGGCACCGACTTCAGAATTGTAAAATGCTTATTCAATCATTTGGGTTAAAATAAGTCAAAATTCGTATATCTTTGTGCCAAATTAATTTTTTTTTTACTTTTTAGTTTTCTGTTTGAAGTCGGTTCTTTTTTATTTAATATTATATTATTAAACGATTTTAAGTGATGGGTAGATCTAACAAGAACACTTCTGGAATAAGGAGAAACTAAATATTTAATAGGGTGAATAGCCTACACGACGGACGAAAGAATCAACGCGATTAGGATACTTTAACGCAGTCTCAAATTGACGCATCGTCATAACGTGGTTGTCCTATGTAAGATTTTAATGTTACTTTTGTATTATTTTTGAAACTTTGATGTAAAAACGGCGGGCTATTAGAGGCACAGACACTTCAAACTTAACGTGTCTGTGTATCGCCGTGTCTCGGTCTGGGTCCGAGCCTCAGTTACTCTGTCTTCTTGTCTCTGTGTTTATGTGTGTCTCTGTGTCCCTCTATCTCGTCTCCCTGACCCTCTGTTTCTCTGTCTCACAGCTTCTCTGTCTCATTTCTCTCTGACTCGTTTTCACTTTGTCTCTTTGCGGGTACAGGCACTTGCATACAATGGAACGGGCTTGACTAGTACAATACTTGAGAATGTGATACGATTTAAATCCAAGATGGCTGCCACCACAAAGTAATAAATTATGTGTTTTCTTCTAAACTCCTCAATAATGGTACCAAAAGAAGAACTTGACGATTAGAATGATATTCACTATGATAACATTCAAATCCACGATGGCCAGTGTACAAATATCTGTAATGGCACTCAACACCCATATGGGTGCAAAGTTTTTATCACTATCCAGCATCATCATCATCAGCCTATCTTAGTCCACTGCTGGACATAGACCTCTCCCACGGCTGAAAGTTCTCAATACATTAATAACCAAACACTGGGTAGTTCCTGTAAGCCGTTAAGAAATTCCCTTGACTCTCCTTTGTCTTCATCATCAGACCACTAATGACAGTCACAACCCATCTATGTAAAAAGTTCTCATTAATACAAACTCATCGAACCCAAAAACAAGGTAACTACTATGTACCGTTGAGGAGTACTCTCGACCGTCTTTCGGCTCCCTCATCAGATCGACTCCAGACCATCTTTAAATTATACTGCTTTAAAATTCTCAAGGAAAAACTTAACTAACGCATTAATCATCTTTAAAATTTTCGAAAGTTATCATCGATTTCTCTAGGATGTCATCATCAGATCCTGGTTTCCTTATCATGGTACCACCATGGGAATATCTTCTTTACAACAAAAAAAAGAATTATCAAAATCGGTCCATAAACGAAGAAGTTATCCGCGAACACACATAAAAAAACGTATATACGGTCGAATTGAGAAACCCTCCTTTTTTGAAGTCGGTTATAAAAAAACATATATACGGTCGAATTGAGAAACCTCCTTTTTTGAAGTCGGTTAAAAATAGCTCTGACTTGACTTCATCACGTGTAAACGAACAATAAGTTACTGTGAATAAACTAAACTGTGCACACTTATAAATAGGGTATAGGGTAGTTATAAAAAAACCAATGACTTTGAACATGTTATGCTAGGAATTTTTCAAATGGCCCTCGTATCATGAATAATTATATTAATACAAACCCCTTTAGGTATGTGGTATCCTCCAACGACGTGTTCCTTACTCGTCCTCCTCACATTGCACGGTACAACGTGGTATATCCTGGTTGCCTCCTTTAAGCAGGCTCGTAAATATCGGTTGGTGTTACCAGAATTTATTTCTTGACGCAACTTCTCTTGGGCACTCTGATTAGCTGCTAAATGATAGAGTACATTCATCATAGTAAATGCCACCTGAAATTATGTTTTCATTTTGATGTACATCCAAATAATATAAACCAAAAAAAAAATGCCGTCATAGGAACTGCCGATAGAAGTGAAAACTTATAACTCAGAATTTGATAGCTTATTTTAAAAACTACGAGGGTGAAAACGGAGGGCGTGGTTCAGCATGGCTATCTATGCTAACGCATTTTCCAGATAGGTAGTCATTTGGTTCCGAGTTTACCCGAAGATTTCTTATCATAGGGATGGCAAAATACGGGACCCTTATAAATTCGTCATGTCTGTTTGTATGTCTGTCTGTCCGTCTGTATGTCACAGCCACTTTTCTCCGAAACTATAAGAGCTATACTATTGAAACTTGGTAAGTATGTAGACGTAATCTGTGAACCGCATTAAAATTTTGATATAAAAAATAACAAACATTTTTAGGGGTGTCCCATACTTAGAACTGAAACTCAATTTTTTTTTATCAAAACCCTTCGTGTGGGTGTATTTATGGATAGGTCATCAAAAATGATACTGAGGTTTCTAACATATTTTTTTTCTAAACTGAATAGCTAGCGTGAGGACTCTTCCAAAGTGGTTAAAAGGTTCCCCCCCCTGTAACTTCTAAAATAAGATAATGACAAAAATAAAAAAATAGTGTGTGAAAATTAGTTTGAATGAGATCTAGTAAGTAGTTTTATTTTAATTCGTCATAAATTAACTATTGTTAAAACACTGATTAAAGTAACAATGAACAACAAGAACTGTATTATGTTACTTGCTGCTACGGAAGCCTTCATGGGCGAGTCCGACTCGCACTTAACCACTTTTATTCAGAACTGCTTTTATTTTGAACATTCAATGTTCAAATCTTATTTACCGTAAAAAATAAAATTTTATTTCATAACATTACTAATTTCGATAAGTAAGTAAATATAAAATTTTAGATTTATTTTGAATTTTGCCGCTAAAACACTAAAGACTGACATGACCTCACTAGTCGCAAAACATTGGTTGCGATTCATGACTGTATGTCCAGTTTATGTGTTTCTTATCCTCACTTGAATACAAACAATCAAAATTGTCATCGCTAAGAACGCAAACTATAATAAAAATGCAGAAAAGTAAACAGTTTAGTCAGTTTTCGACAGCTTGTTTTGCGACTAGTGACGTAATAAGTCATATTGGTATTTCCAGTCACGTGACAACAGATTAAAATTATAGCATTTATAATAAATTCACTACGTAATATTAAATTATAATAATGTGATGTTCTATATTCTATTAATACAAATTATCATAAAATTAAAATTAAACATTAATTTGTGATTAGTGTTAACATCCCTATTCCCGATCGTGACGCTAGAATTCAATTCACCGGCCACTAAAAATCTGTCTATGGCGCGCCAACTAGTAGTGCTCCGCGATTAATTTACCTGCGCAGTTTCCCTTTCCCATTACTTTCCGTTGATTAAAAAGCAATGTGCTATGCTATGCCAGGCATGTGTTTAATATTTCACCACGATTTGTCTAGACGTTCCGACGTGATTGAGCAGCAAACATCCATTCGCATTTGTAATATTAATAGGATTGTAAAAAGTAATAGTTAGTTACACGCAGTTAGATTTATACCGTATCAATTCCAGCCAGCAACATTTCGTTGACCATCATAACGGCAACTTTCTCATCAATGGCCAAGAGTTTTTCAATGATACTTTTATCTTCCTCTGGGATATCGTGACCCCTAGAATTTATTTTGTTCATTGCTTCACTAACATATATGCTGGATATGCTGAAATGTGCAATAAAGTGGTGAGAAATCTAAGATTGTTGGATTAAGTACCTACACATAAATGCAAATGTTAGTTTTAAGTAGATAAAATGATAGTATATTATTTTGATACTGTTTTAAGCTGTTACGATCGTTCACTAAACTAGTGTTATCAATTACGGATTATTCACCATGGTCTAATCCCCTATTTTTCGATGCAGTTTGACGCACCATGAAGGGTTAGGTAAATGTCCCATAAACCCATAATCTCTATATATAAAAATTGGTTTGTGTACGCTTCAAAAACTCAAAAAGTTTCTGCACTGATCAAGCTGAAATTTTAGAATGATATGTAATCCGCATTAAGGATTGTTTTTTTCTAATTTTGTATCACAATGTGCCACAGCGTAGCGTGGCAGGGTACAGCTAGTTGATAATATAGTAGTGTAGATTTTTCTGAGCATAAGGCTTCTGGGAAATAATATTTTAGTCTTTTACTTACTCCCATTGTGTATCAAAAGCTTTCACTATCTTCTTAAATGTAGGTGTAGATATATACATCCATGGACTTGGCTTGATTTGTAATTTAAAAGTGAGATCCAATATGTCTTTCGCTGATTTGATTAGCTTCCTCGCTGGGTGGTCCTCACTCAGACCATCTTGTATACAACCGAGTCTTGCACCGAGGCCGATAAGAGCCACTGATTCCAACGACCATTTTGTCATCTCTTCGTCAAGGCTGTTCTGAAGTAGTTCTTTTGGATCTTTTAGTTCCTGTATCCTAAAAACAGAACATTGCTACATACATAGGTATTATATTGTGGCGTAGACAGAAATGAAAGCCAGGAGTCTCATGTCTCAATATTATTATTATGAATATCTCAATGTTAGGTAAAGGGTTCCTTTTCCTCTTTTCACTCTTTTCCATCTAGAGTCACAACATACCATTTTGACGTGACAACTACATTTTGACGTGTTATGCGCTCACAACGAGAGCGAGTGAGAGGCACGCGTCCCTTCCACTCGGGCATGGTTAGCCCGCCTAAGAGCGAGAGAGACAGACATAAAAAGTGAAAGGCACGCGTCCCTTCCGTAAAATTATTTTACCACTCAAAGTCGTTGTCACGTAAAACTTTCGCCCGTATACCGACTTTACAGGCAACCAATTTATTATCAACATTAAGTGGTCTAGGTTGGCCTGCCATAGTTTTTAAAGCCAGTTACAACATCGCTGCCGATCTGATTTCCGAATGATAGTTTTGGCCCAATGATCATGGTTCAATTTTACTTAAAATTTGCTGCTATCCTGGAACTCAGACCCAATGTGGCACTTTTCAAATGTAAAAAAAACATCAATCAACTTCATCATCATAATTTTCAGCCGATACTCGTCCACTGCTGGATGTAGGCCTCACCAATAACATGCCTCTGATCTTCAGCATTACATTACGAGCTGCCACCTGCTGCTATTCCTAAATAGCCACTCCACTTAGTCTCACAGCGTCCTACACTATCTACGATTACCGATTCGCGGTATCCACCCAGTACCACCACTCCTCAATAATCATATCAATTAAGAAACAAGTTGGTAAATAAATATAAATGACCACTCTACACCAATTAAGATTATTTATTTTATCAATGAAAATATATTATGTCACCTTGCAACCATTTCATCAGCGATTTCCTCCAGCGCGGGTGTATACAGCTTAATAATTTTAGGTTTCATGAGAGCAGGATTAACTTTTGTACGGAACTCTCGCCATTTGGGTCCTTGCCTAGAAACATTTTAAAGTTATGTTAAAGTAACGGATAAAAACGTGCCGCGCCTAAAAACGTGCCGTACGTGCCATCGTTAGCGTATCGCAAAGTACATCCGTCAGACCATATTTTAAGGAGCTTGGTATACTTACTTTACCTGCTATCTTGATCTACCAAGTGGCTGTGTATGTCAAAAACAATCTAGAATCGTACAACACGCGAGGAGAGCGACATTCTCGCAACATACACAACAACGCTCCGACAAGCTGGATGTTATACCACACTCTCTCACGAGGTCACGGAAGTTGACTCACATTATGGGACCGGAAGTTTATAACATTCTTCCCAAAATAGTTATATCGGCCCCAAGTTTCGGCAGCTTTAAAAACAGATTAAAGTGCTGGCTTATCGATCAAACTTTTTATAGTTACAGCGAATTTTTAGAGAGTGATGGCAAAGTTCCCATAAACATTTAAACAAATAAATTTGACATAGGTCAGTACAATTGTAATAAAGACATTATACTCGTATAATGCCTGACAGTTTTCTGTAGGTACAATAATTATTGTAATAGAGTGAAGTAGTCATTTCAAACTTCAAAAATGTATACAATCTGTATGCTCTTTCTTTTGTTTTTATTTTTTATTAATTGACGTGTAAATTGTACATTTATTAATAAAGTACTTTGACTTAAATTATGTTAATTCACTAAATTCTGCCAAGGGTGGCGCTATCGTTATATTTTGGCTGGCCTGATGGCTTAGTTGGTAGTAAGTCTTCCTGTGAAACTGTGGGTCGTTTGTTCGATTCCCACCCAGTGTAAATATTTGTGCGATGTATTCAAATATTTGTACTGTGAGAGTAGGTAAATCCCGAGACTTGTCTTTCCGACGTACATCAACGTAATCAACATTCACCTTCACTACTCGTGTTTCGCTCCCTGCCCAGCCAAATCTGATATGAGCCTACTAGTGCAGCTTTAGGTACTCGTTCTAGTTTGGAACTTGCTACACTTCTGGAGAAGCCAAGGTCTTTCCGCAGGTTATAAAGAGAATTTGCTGGTATACCTCCCGCTCCCATTTCTACAGCGTATAAATTAACTACATAACCGTTTTGTGTTAATTCGTTTAAAAGGTCGTAATATGTACCTACTTATTTTGTTTCATCGCGGGGTCTTTAGGTACCTATATTAGTTTCCCACGGTACGGTAAGTTCTACAAGGACTATGCACATTTGCTATGTTATTCACGCAAAACGTATGTATGTATTTTTTCTTGAAAATTAACTGAAAATTAAATACTCCATAAACCTGTGAAAGTGATTACGTAACTAATGTTTTGTTACTTCAATGAAGATAACGATAGATCTGTCATTTTCGGTTCGTTTCTAGTTTCTATATTAAACCAGCTTATATAAAAGTCTCACGCTGTGGTCAGTCCATAAACTCCTTGAAAAGTGGATCGTTTTAATTCCTCCCTGTAATATGTCAGGGTCTCAAAACCTGGCCGAAGCGGATTCGTCTCTTCGGCTCTGTATACCTAGAAATTGAAATTTAAATAGTCAATTAATTATTATCTCTCTTCCTTGCTAGATGAATAGATTAGGATTATTCCACATGGTGGTGAAGATAGCCTTAGGTATATTATTTATCTACTCTAGTAGGAGCCCAAGAGGGGATTTAGGGATTTACTCCAGCACGGCAGATTAATATACAGTGGGAAACCTTGTACCCGGTAAAGTATCTCAACCGAATATGGGCCTTATTGTATATAAGGACGATTAGGAAAAAAAAATTTGATCATCGGTTATTAACGAGCAGGGAAGATAATGTGAGTTAATTACATGCTAAGAAGTGTATATTCCACTAATTTGACAATTCGAGAGTGACATAAAGAAAGGGGAGGGCTACAAAGTTATTATAGTAGGAGATCCCGCTATACAACGACCTTCACCGAGCTGTTATTGGTATTGGATGAAAAGTGTTTTATTTGTAATTTAATATGCCAACATATATATTGCAAATGGGTTGCCTAAAAATTTCAGTCCAGAATATGATTAATTAAGAATTAAAAAATTTTTTTTTAAATATTTCACTTAAATTGATTGAATTTTAGAAAATACTATATATCTATGACGCCCCGTTCAGCAGTGTGGGCTCCCCTACCACCACACCCCGGACACTCCACTAAAACTCCATACAACCGCCGCTGTGGAGTTGCCTACTCTTCACACAACTATGCAGATGTCGTTTGCACACACGCGTGAATGTGTGCGTTAGAGCTAGGGCTACTGAATTGTTTTATTGAATAGTTGTGCCCCCTTGAGTTCACCTGGTGACGTAGTCTATAAACTTGCTATAATGTTGAGTTACATAAATAGAATGGAGCCAAATTACACTATTCTAATTAAAAGGTGTTTGCACAGATTTCTAAATTGTTTCAGAAATCTCTGGGTGTTTGTATTGCCGCGTAAAATGAAACGAAACCGATGATAGATTAGATCAGGTACCTAGATATCTATTTCTGTTAGTAGGTACACATTCGCATTTTATTTTACACTTACCCATGAAGGAAACTTTATTCTGTCACTACAATTATTCCTCCAGGCATTATCAATCCGTGCTTGGGCACATAAGTTACTGGCTGTGTGAGCTACGAACTTTGAGTTAAAAACGACTTCGTTATTATAAATAATTAAATATTGGTAGACTATTCTCACACAACACCATCTGACCCCAAACTAAGCAAAGCTTGTAATTTTATAAAGCAACGTTATTGAAAAGTTTCTAATCTTACGTTATTTTATCATTAGGAAATTAAATAAAGCTTTAAATCTTGTGCCGTTTAGTTGACGGACAGCCGTAAACAGCACAACAACCCACCATGATGATATTTCGTTAGGAATTAGATGTTCGATACCAGCCCTTCGTTGAGTGCTCCTAGCGTATCCGAAACGGCCTGAGGGGTGAGGAAGCTTGAAATTGGCGGGGGGTGGGGAGAGTGTCCGTTCTATCTGTATTATCTATTCTATGCTACCACTCTATCCTCGACATCATGACCGGATAGTTTTAAAAAAAAAAAACATAGGAGTCGAATTGATGAACCGTTTTCAAACTTCAAATATTTTATGATTGTCCAACTCTCCGAAGTGTATCCGATAAGAAACTGATAGGGTAGCAATTTTTCGGCGATGTTCAAGACTTTGAAAACTTTTCGCACAAGAGTGTCATTACCTATTAGCCATTTGGCACGTCTCTCGATCGATTTCAGAGCTTCCAGCTGATACTTAGCCGATCCATCCGAAAGGTGCGAACTACAGTACTCCATACAAGAGCGCTTCTTTGCTTGGTATAACGTGAGCAACTCTTCAGACTTAAAGTAAAGGTTTGAGCACCTTTGAGAGTACCTTTGAGATGATACCTAGTTTTTTAGCAGCCAATTTGGCTTTGGACTCGGTATACGAGCCAAAGTTGAGCGTAGATGTACGGCTCAAAAGCTCAAAACGGTCAGAAACCAGCACGGATACACCTCGAAAAATAGGAGTCAGTTGGAATGAACTCCTTATTGCGGAGAAAAGACATGCCTGCGTTTTACTCTCGTTGAACTTGACCAGATTAGCATCGTCCTATTTAGACACCGTCTCAAGGGTTAAGCTCAAACGCTCGATCAAAAACTATCGACATATTTAAGTAAATTGTTTTGGAGGTAAAATCTCACCTTTTATAATTTTCATAAATCTGAGACAACCAACCATTCCATCAAATTATGGATTATTTAGTTACGCTTGTGTAAACAGTTAGTAACATGTAACATACACAGTTTTGTTAAAAAATGTTTATTTTTTTGTTCGAAAAGGTAGGCTCCCGAATGGTCCTATATGAATTTTTCGAAATCGGTGTATCGTTTTTTGTAATACTTAGGTAGATATCAACAAAAATATCCATACAACAATCATTTACCTATTAGTTTATAAGTAATAATATAAAAATTAGTGAGCTGCGTGAGTTTATTTTTAACCCCCGACCAAAAAAAGGGGTGTTATAAGTTTGACGTCGATGTCTGTCTGTCTGTCTGTCTGTCGTTCTGTCTGTCTGTCTGTGTGTGTGTCTGTCTGTGGCACCGTAGAGCTCAAACGGATGGGCCGATTTCGATGCGGTTTTTTTTATTTGAAAGTTAATATCCGTGCGGATGTTCTTAGCTATGTTTGGTTAATATAGATTCAAGATGGCCGCCGCCACAAAATGGCGGACAAAATATTTCATCACAACCTACCTCAATATGGGTATCAAATGAAAGGGCTTGACTAGTAGAATGTTGTACAGATAACAAATCTGAGGTAGTCGGGGTTAATCAAAAATTTTAATTTTGTTCTTGTTTACAATGAAATCGAGTGTTTCGTTTTTATGAGAAAATCATTATTATGTAATCTTACTTAGGTATGTTAAAAACGCGAAAGTTTGTATGTATGGATTAGTATATATAGGATTTGTAAATATGGATGAAAATACCTTCGGTGTTTTTTGCGTAACACCGAAACAAAATACGTTACGGTTTTATGCAAAAAACACCGAAGGTATTTTCATGAAAGGTACCTACATAGATAGACAATGGCATGGAATAAAAAATAGACTATTTTTAACCCAGATAAATAACGCGACCAGGTACTACGTGGGTGAAATCGTGGGCTCTGCTAGCTCTTACACAAGTATTGTATACTTGCCTGTTCGAAATGCTCCGGTTCAAATAAAATGACGAAGTGTTTTTTTTCAAAAAGGCTTGCCATTTGCACAACTGGTCCATATTTCACATGTAAATCTCCAAATTTGTTGAAAAATCCACCGGGGCCTATGTCACCTTCAAATAGAACAAGATTAGGTTTAAGTTACGCATATGCTAAAAAAAAATAAAAAAAATATAACCTATTTACTTACTAAAAAGTGTGTGTATTATAATAAGCTATAGGTACTTAAGTATGTGAGCTCGCGAGAAATTATAAAAATAAGTACCTACTTCTTTTTGTTCCTCGTGCTAAGAAGTCCAGCTTCAACCATAGAATAGGTAGAAAACTTTTATTTCCAACGCAAAATGTATTCATCTTCTTTTTTAAAGTGAAATCTTGATTTTTGGTGGGCTGTGTGTGAATTGAATTCTAGCGTCACGCATGGGAATTATAAGATATCTTTGGGCAAACTCGGGACCATGACCACTGGACATCTAGAAATGCGTCAGCATTTCCCATTGGACATCTAGAAATGCTGACGCATTTCTAGATGTCCATGCTCATTACCACGCCCTCCGGTTTCACGTTCCGGTTTCCGTAGTTTCCAAAGTAAGTTATCAAATTCTGATTTTATAAGTTTTCACTAGGTACTATTGGCAGTTTCTATGCCTGCCAATATTTTTTTTTACTTGAATAGATTACCACTTGACCGCCGCGCCGTCTCAGCGACGATGCGGCCTACGATGAAGCGTGCTTACCTTGAAGAAACCGATTCACTCTCGATTTGAAGACACAAGATACCAAGATTATATCCATCGAGGAAAACCACTCAGGCAGCTCATTCCAAAGTCTACACGTTCTTATCACAAAAGTAGAGTCAAACCTCTTTGTTCGCGTCTTTGGAAAATCAATCATGAAACGATGTCACTTTCTCGAGCTGCGAGCAGTCGTATTGAAATAAGGACAAGGTATTAAATCATACAGATCAGTTGATGATGATGATGATCAGCACATGACCAGCAGGTCTACTACGAAGTCCGATACTCAATATATCGGCCGAAGTTATGGTCGTTTTATACCACGAAACACAATCGGTCGGTTGATGACACAAAAACTGTCAAATCAGCGTCGGTCGGGATGAACGAAACGCCCGATCAGATTAACCGACCGATTGTGTTTCGTGGTATAAAACGTACATAACTTCGGCCGATATATCGAGTATCGGACTTCGTAGTAGACCTGCTGCTCGTCTCGTCACTTTTTATTTTAAAAAAAATCAGTTGCACACTCTCCGAAGTGTATCCAATAACAATGTTAGTTACAGTGTTGACTGGCTAACTTTAGGGTGCCGGGTTTTCGTGACGGCGATGTGCGCCTGTGCGCGCGTATTGTAAAAAATCATTAATTAACTCTCCGTAACGCGCCAAAATAAGTACCTACTTATAATAGTTTAACTTAAAATATGTATAGCTGCAACCTTCATGGTCGTCGAGTAAGTTGTTACAATTATTAAAATAATCATTTTGCGTTATTAAATGTACAAAAGTAAACTTTATTCGGAAAAATGGAGCCTCTGGATACTTTTGAGTGTAGGCAATCAGAAAATAATAATGATAAACCCAAAAAAAAAATTGGCAATCATAGGGACTACCGATCTTTGCTGCCCATAGAAGTGAAAACTAATAACTTAGAATTTGCAAGCTCACTTTGGAAACTACACGGGTGAAACCAGAGGGCGTGGCCATGAGCGTGGGCATCTAGAAATGCTGACGCTTTCGTAGAGGTAGATGGCCATGTTCCCGAGTTTACCTGAAGATTACTTTCATTTACGAGCGTGAAGCTTGAGCTCAATTCAGAGCCCACGAAAAAACTGTTGTGGTGCGCCAAAAGCAGTGTCCGCTTCATAATATTTTTTTTGTTAACTTGTGTCCATATTTTAAATATACAAACTAACCAATGACTGGCAAAAAGTGATGCAACGGTCCAATGTACGGGATGGATGAGAGACCCGGTATGGATTTGAATGGTTTGACACCTTCCATGGACGGTGGCGTAGTGACCTGTCTTCTATGTTGATAGTTATTCTTAAAAAACATTAATGTTGACCTTAATCATAATATTAACACTGTCTGTGGTTGCATACTCGAGTACTTAAATAGCAAATGAAATAAGCAATCCAACTGTTTCACATTTTGGAGCACACATATGTTTACAAGTAAAGCAAATACCTAGTCAAATATCCATTATATGCGTATAAGATTCCTACTGTAGGTAACAAAGGACAAGCTTTGAAACGCCTGAATCGATTCTAATGACATGGGTAACACTCTCGACTGATTCGCTTTTCAACCAAAAAACAGAATCCACCAAATCGGCCGATCTGTTTGGCAGATATACCTATTCGTAACTACTACACCTACTTCTTTGAAAATGTTAATTCTGGTTCCGTATTATTATAATAAAACATGTTGTTCCGAGGCATAAATATTATTATACATATAACAAACATAACCACTACTCTCAAAAGGGTGGCCATCTTTGGCGCGAGCGGTGGTCACGAAGTCGTGGTCAGTCACAAGACCGTGCATGCATGCGTTAGCATTTGCACATAGACGAGGCGAAGCTAAGAAGGTGAAGAGGAACCTGCGGTGGGGCCGCTCGCCGGGGCTTTGAGCTCCAAGTCAACGGAGATGTGGCCAAGAGGAAGTCGCGCGGCGCAGGTGGCGCCGGTGCGACTGAGGCGTGTCGCGACGCTTGGCATGAGCATCGTGGCAGGAGAGGAAAGACCGCGGCGGGAGAGGAGTGCCAGTATTACGGTGCACCGTTCCCCCTACCCGCCGCGGCATTGCGTGGTCGGTCCGCGGTGGGCTGCAGGTGAAGAGGAGAGGTAATGCAGTGCGCCGCTCTCCCTATCTTCTGCAGCCGACAAGTGGTAAGCGGCGGGACCACAGACCTGACGGGGGACTAAGAGTGTCCAGACGCCCTCGCTTCCATATTGGGGGCAAGCCGTGGCAGGGTTCGTTGAGGAATGCTTAAGTGGTGAGCGGTCTCGCGTTCCCGCCGCAGATGGCAGAGTTTAGTCGGTAGGAGCACCAAATCCATCCGTAAACCGACCGTCTTCTCCAGGCGGTAGGGTATGAGTAAAGACATTTCCTCCACGCCAAAAATAAAGAAAAGGGTATATGATCTGTGTGTCCCCTGTTTTGTATTTTAAGTTCTCTACCTTTTGCTTTATTTCTAAAAACTCGTTCTAAAGAAATTGCATCGAACTATACAGACTCGCTATTTAACCATATCCTGTAACCTGTATAGTTGTGCAGCGAAAAAATGTGATGGGTTAAAACCAGTGAAAACGATGTTAAAAACTGCAACCAATCTGAAAACCTCGTCTTTTTTAAAACTAGCTCAGTAATAACAATAAAATACGAGTAAATCTGACAAAAAAAGGTACCTACCTACCATTTTAATAATTATTTCACTACAATAGTATCCAGTATTTATTACGGTATGTTTTACCGTGGCTAAATACTAGAGCGATTTCCCGATATTTCGATACCGTTTCATGTACCATACCTTTACAGGTAATATAGACCTTTCCCACGGAAAATATCCCGTAATGAATACTAGGTACCTAATAGTTTATTAAGTATTTTACGTTATGTATAGTCTCTCTATATTTTATTTTTAATGTTCCGACTTTGAATACCAGATTCATTGACTTATAATTACTGCGTCCTTTTGAAATCATTGACCAGATTAGTATAATAAGTACCTACATTGCATACCTGCAACCATTTCTTGATCGTAGAAGCAGATAAGTGTTGCCAAAATATTTCTTACGCAGCGTCATGTTTATTTCTGTGTATAATCCACAAAGAGCGTTTCGCACGATGATGCACTAAATAAGATTCACGTAGGTAATTGATAACGTGAAGAAAAACTGAAACAAGCTCACTTTATCACTCCGTACGACTACTGACGTCCATCTAAAGGCGCAGGTTGTTAATGACTGACCTTTCACAACCAAGTTTTCAAGACCCGTTTATGTATTTGTAAATAAATCGTTATATTAGGTATATTTGGTTGTGATGACGCATCATATTGATATCGCGTCTTACTTTTTCATATCAAAATTTGCGATATCGCTGGTGAAATTTAAGAAACTATTCGTCCTGCTTTGTAACTCACGGCCACAGCTTGCTTAAAGTAATGGTTTGAGGGTATTTTTTTTAAACTTAGATTTTTCATATTTATTTATATGTAGGTAATAAAAAAATCTAGCTTCAAAAATGATGAAAGTCTGCATGCAAAGCGTTTGCATGGATGCAAACGCTCCTTTTCATACAACCCTTTTGTCGCATTAGAAAGTGGCTTAGGTAAGTCTTTTCGAAGGCTATATATTTCTGTTTCAAATTTCATTAAAATCGTTTCAGAAGTTTTCGTAGCTCCGCGCCGGTGGACCGTGGACCGGTGACGGAGCGGACGTGTGCCCAATTTTTTTTTACTTTAATAGTTTTACACTTGACCGCCATCTCGTCTGATTTTAAGCGACTATGCAGCCTAGATTCTCTCTCGATTTGAAGACCTTATTATACCTTCGGAGAAAATCTACTCGGGCAGTTCATTCCACAGCCTAGACGTTCTTATCACAAAAGTACAGTCAAACCTCTATGTTCGTGTCTTTGGATCAATAAGTAAGACACGAAACCAAGTACATTGTTTATCTCTTGGTATTTAACCAATAGATAATATAGGTACTTAACGAATATTTAAAGTATTTACTGATCAACACGCCACTGATTATAAAGCAAGTAATTAAATGCTGTGGAAATAACATTATGAAACTGAGAATAACAAAACTGTGTAGGTACTGTTTGCAGTCTATATTCTTTTACTGAGACTAATAACTTTACTGAACTCAACAGATTGGGGGGTGCCAAGTGGCCTCCTACCTCCTCATAGCCACTCCAAGCCTTGCATAAGTCTGATACTGATATACCTATCTGCGCCTAGGCACACCTCTAAAATACCACACACCTGGTCCTCTCTGGTGTGTCTGTGACCACTAAATTTGGGACTGACAGCCTGCTGTTCACAACAGCCTGATCTCTTTAAAATATCCACAGACACCTGGTTTTCTTTGGTGTGTCTGTGAAATCTGAACTGAGCACTGTTCCAACAACTCAAGAACACACAAACACACATAAAGGGTTCACAAATCGTACATAACGACAACAATAATTATTATAAACACTCTATAACTACCTACAGTACCAGTAGTGGTAGGACTCTTGGCAGAGTCCGCCTGGGGAAGTACCACAATTTTGCCAGTTATTCTACCGCCTACCAATGTGCAAACATTACTATGTTCCGGTTTGAAGGGAAATGTTACCAGAGAAATTACAGAGCTTAGAGATACAATAACATGTTAGATCTCTGGGTGACGAGCGCAGTGCAGTGCTAGGTAATGATTTGGACTCTTCATGTTCCAATAGGTGCATGTCACTGTGCTGTTATGTGGCAGGCATGGTGCTTACCATCAAGAAATCTTCGGCTGAACTCGGGACTATGGCCATTAACCATAGAAATGCTGACGCATTTCCAATTGGCCATTTAGAATGCTATTAGCATGGCCATCTAGAAATGCGTCAACATTTCTAGACGGCCATACTCATGCCCACGCCCTCCGGTTTCACCCGAGTAGTTTCCACAGTAAACTTTTAAATTCTGAGTTATAAGTCTTCACTTCTATCGGCAGTTCCTATGACTGCCAATTTTTTTTTTGTTTAGTTATGTAACTTAGGTTCTTTTTGATATTGCAAAGAGAGAACGTCGATATTTACCAGTTGTTTCTGCAATAATACATAAGTACACTAGATATTATGGTAATTGAAACGTAGGTACCTACCTAGCTAGGTATTAGCGTAAGTACCTATTGTTAGTAAGATCAGGATAGTAGGGCCATAGTCTATTAAAGCATAGTAGTTTTTTTTATACTGTTGTGGTAGGCTGGTAGGGTCGTGCGCCTTCTGCGTTCAATAGGCAGCAGAGGCCACTTGAGGCCCACTGGCATAGGTGCCTTTAAAAAAAAGCTAATAGTCTTTGGTTCTAACTCATCAAAACCAGAATTATGACAATATGTCCAACAATAGTCGGGATCAGTCACTAAGCTGACATATTGTGGCTAGTTTAACATTAAAACTTTCATGGTATTCGTAGTGGTAGGACTCTAAGCAGAGTCCACACATATTAGTTACCATAAGGTTACTGCGTTCCGTCTTGAAAAGCAATGTTTCCAAAGCAATTACAGGGTAAAGAGATAAACACATCTTATATCTTGTGGTGGCGAACACAGTGCAATGCTAAATGATGATTTCGACTCTTCGTGTTCAAATAGGTGCATGGCACTGTGATATTATCATGGGCAGGCGAGATGTCATGATATCGGCATATCTTGCTCGTCCTGTATTAAGTACAAAAACAATAACTTTGGATTTCTTCATCTACCAGCTTTTTTGGACTCCTTGTATGTCTCTCTCTGGTGTCTAATCATGAAATGAAACAACATATCGATCAGAACAGCTTTGAAATTTATTAAAATCATTCTGTACATATTCGTAAAATAAAATACAATATTTAGCCTTGAAAAGTAACAATTTAGAGATCTTACAAACTTATCCCATACTTTGATAAACATTCACATGAAATGGGAAAGTCGCGAACCAGGATACTTTTACAAACAACTTTTCTATGTCCACTTCGATACATCTGTAAAAATACATATATTTACAGAGGCGAGTGTAAAACCTCCCAAAATTAAGTAAATAAAAGTTACAAAACATGTTAGAACGAAGAGAAGTCTGTCTGTTCGTATTTTACATATTTTTTTTTTAAATTCAATATTAAATATTTTATTACACTCAAATATAAGTCGCTCGAATTTTAGTCATACGACTATCGCTTACGCATTTTAATTATTAGTATTTTTTTTTAAATAACATAGGTAATAACAACTAAAACATTTACTATTTTAAATATTGGAATCTAAAACTATTGCGAAGCGTAACGAAACTATCGAATGAGAATCTACTTAACAATAAATCACTATATTTCAACAGCATTTCTGTTATTTTATTACAACCAAAATAGCATCACAGCATTGTATAATCAATGACGTATTCCAACATTTCTTGATTTTATTTTTCCCGCCGTTTTTTTTAGCTTACGGCCATAATATGTCGGTGGCGGTAGCGTCGCTTTTCTGTAACAATAGAAACGTTTTGGCTGACGGTTTGGCAGCCAGAAATGTAAACCCTTTTATGATAAGTGGTCATTCGAAAGTAGGAAATTCCATACCGCAACTTGAAGGTCGAAAACACCGTGAGAATTAGACGGTTCGGACCTACTACAATTATTTTATTGATTGTTGTAATCGCAATAATTCTATTAGGTATCAAAACCAATGGTTCAATTCCTTTATTTTCTTCATAATTGGTTCAATATTAATAATAAATACAAGAAATGGACGAAAAAAGATCACAGATTATACAAATGCTTGGTGCCCAAGGAGGATGTTACGTGGCTAATACATCCCAGAGAAACATTTTTGTTCTAAATAAAATCATATCACAGAAGAAATGTAGGTCGTAAAAAAATCAAACTGACATTTTGACTAGTAAATAAAAGTAAATATAGATAAAAACAATTTACATTAGCAAAAGCCGTTTGATCCGCGCGCTTATAAAAAACCGTTTTGTTGCATCATTTTTATGGGTACTGGCAACACTTATCTTTTTTTTAATTGTAACAATATGTCAGCCATACAGGTGTTGCTAAGACAACCCGTACTTGAAAGAATACCTTGATCATTACTTTGCGTATCTCCTGTTACATCGGTTCATAATCAAAAGTTAATTCAGAAATGATACAGCAAAATTGAGTGAAAATTTGGAAAATATGCACTGAATTTTTAATTTTAGCGATATACATATACCTATTATAATAAGAAGCATTCTCACTGTTAAACTTAGTGTGAAAATTTCATATTTTTTTATTTGTCTGTAAAATGTGTCTAGAATATAAACACTGCTATGTTTAGGTCCGAAAATTAGCAATTTGAAATTATTTAAGAATACTAGCAACTTTATTCCCACGATATACATCCAAATTCATTGAATTTTACAACCTTGTGTAAGTAAATTATGTCAATTTGTTTACATTACATCACACAGTCAGAATGCTTTCTATTCTCAATAAATATGTAATAAATATATGAGTTATGTATAATACAAGATCGTGAGTAAAAATTGATTTCTCACCTAGCCACGATACTTACACATAGGTACCTATAGATTATAAATTATGCATTTTAGCCACCTAACATTGTAACTCCATTAGAAAAATAGTCAAACCGTCCAGCCTTTGCCATCACTCCTTACAAATATGTCTCATATCAAAACCTCGCGTAATCTTCACCATATATACATTTTAATATTATTGGTGTCCATTCTTTAGTAGCGTAAAACTTTTTGAGCTCTCGGAAGTTAGCCACAAGTCCTAAATTGCACACACCGGTGAGAGGCAATAGCGCTTGTGTGCGTGCGAATATAGCATCTTTAACTGTGTCGATCTTATGAACAGTATACTCACTCAAATACCAGAATTGCATAATTTCTTTAATAGATTGCGAATATTAATCCTTTTTTATCTTAGTTCAGCTCTACGTATTGGTGATGCACACCTGTAAGTGCCTTTATTTATTTAGATATATTAACTATAATTTAAATGTAATAATATTAATGTTTAATTAGAAAAAATCTCTTCTTGCGTACGGTTTTTGCTCTGTTCTGAGCGTAAATACATCGAGAAAGACGATATATTAACAAATGACGAAATCAACAGACACGAACGGGCGTGCGGCGCGATGGTATCCTCAGCTTTTTCCACATCCATCGTCGCTTTAACTTCCGAGAGCTCATTAATTTTTGCGCAAGAGTACCTCCGTCTCAAATCCAGTCTCGACTTACCAACCTTTTCTCTCATATTGAAATGAAAAGAGAGGCAAGTACCGTATGTGGGTTTGAGAACGATACAACCCAAATCGACACCATGATTCATTGGCAAACATACTATTGCGTTTTGAGTATGAATATATATGTATGAAATCGATAGAGAAAATGAAACTGAATTTGGAATATTGATTAGTCGTGTATTTTTGCAATTGATTAGGGTTGCCAATAACAACGAATATTTTAACGACAAATATCCAAATTATGTAATTATCCACATTAAGGGAAAAATGTTAAGGGCGTTTTTCTAATTTTCTTCAGATTTGCGCGACGACAACATTGTTTCTTCGATAATATTATATTATCCCCCCTCTCCCCTTTGAGTATTTTTATGAACGCCAATAGTACGCCTGCCAACGACCTTCAAAAATGATAACTTCATTTAACAGCTAAATTAATATTTAAGTTAATAAATTACATCATAAATCCCAAGGTAGATTTAATCCTTACATGATATAAATACTTACGTGTAAGGAAAGCTATGCTTCTGCCCATAAACTATTACTACTAGGGGGTCGAAACTGGTGTGGAAAGATTTAAGTACTTTTGTCAAAGTAAATTTGATTTTAAATAGTGACCTTTAATGCTGAACACGTAATTACTAATTTTGAAAAAATAATGAGAGAGCTAGAGGCAAGATAACGTAAAATGAAAGTCCGTAATCATATTGCATACATTTACTATTAAAAATAAGCACCAAACCACGTTTGGAATGTACAGTATTGCACCACATGTGACAGTTCAGAAACCAATCTATATTCTACCCGCGTCACCACTCACGACCGGTTGTGAGTGGAGCCACTGGTCTACAATCATAAACAAAAGATATTTTATACAACTAGCGTAGTTCAACAATTTCGTCCAAGGACTAAGTGGTGGCGCGGACTCTACGTCCGCACATTCGTCAAACATGGAAGAATGACATTTAAAGTGACAGTTGTGTAACAATAGCCATCTCTCAAAATAGTACAAAAATGAAAGAGACAGCTATACTTACGCAATTGTTACCTCAAATAAAATTCGTCCATTCTCGGCGATTATGAAGACGTAATAAATATATTACATTCACAAAGCAAATATATAAAACTTAAGCTGTATCTACATTGGGACATAGTCTAAAATCGAAATAATGAGAATAAATTAATTCGGCTAAAACACAATAAAGGTCACCATTACAATTCTAGGTTGGAAAGCATTAAATCGTTACGACTTAGCGATATCGGCTCCAATCAACTGATTATAATAACCAGATTGTCAAGTTCTTTGCGCGTTTTCAGTACACAGGCATTTAAAAATCAAATCCAATCGTTTGTTGCATATAATTAGTAGAATAATATTACATAGACGTATCAAAATAGATATTTACGGTCTGAACGAACGAATTTCTTGAACTCTAAATTAATGTCAAATCTTTCGTCTTTTAACGACATTTAAGTTTTTTTTGTTAAAACTTGGTAATTTATAATAAATCGTTGACTAACCGAAGTATATTACGGATCTATAGAAGTTGATTTCAAGTTCATGTGACTTTAGAACAGTACATACATAACTTTAGTTAGGTTTTGACATTATGCATGTTGTTAAGTTGTTTCAAACTAAGTATGTTTCATGTCCTGTTCGGCTATACGGTAAAGCAGAGGACTACAATCAATCAGCAACAAAATTTCACAATTGATTTAAAGAATGAATTGAATCAATTAAGAAAAAAAAATCTACTTTACACAGATTGACAACTTATTATTATAATCAGCTAAACCGAACCAATAACGATACACTATACAAATACAAAATGAGCAAATAATTAACGCATAACTCATACATATAGTAATACCCATACACATGTCAGTTTGTACAAATAGTGACTCCGTTGTGCATCAAACGTTACCAATTGCACTGCAAGGCCAGTCTTGGGGATGATCACAAGTTTTGCTCAACGTCGCACCCAAACGCATTCCAAAACATTACTTAAGCACAGCTAAAGTCTCAGATTTGACTCTTGAGAGAAATCTGAGACTTTTAAAGTTGATGTTTTGATGTCACAGAGGTCAAATTGGTATAATAAACAACCCACAAGACTAACCACCCACTAAGACATTGTAGAGAAGTGGTTTTATTAAAGTGTTTCTTGGTTCAAAACCATAGAACGTACCGGCTACACAATCAACGCGATTCAACCTTGTGTATGCCGATGTACGTACCCATAAAAAAAAAAAAGAAAATTACTTGATAGCATTTTAATTCTTTTATGCATGCACGCATTGTTTCTTTATCACTTTTGTGGGTTACATCAGCAACAACAACAAAAAAGAATTTAACGATTTTACTTATTTGTTACGCGACGTTTTTTAGACGCTTTAGGGTTTTAAACAAAATGAATATGGGATCTGGATGGACATTTTTATATTTTTTATAACGTATTGTGTCTGTAACATTTTTATGTACTTTAAACAAAAAAGAACGGGTGTGATTCTAACTTTTATACCAAAGTGACCCCAATGATGTTTTAGAAATTCTGACCGACAATGAGACTGTAAAATGGTCAACAACGTCAAATTGAACGACCAGTTGACGAAAGTCTGGCCACAATCAAATGTTTGTGATGTCACAACACAACCAGAGACATAATCGTGTTTAAGTAATGTTTTGTAATACATAGGTTAATCTCAACCGTCCACAGTTCAAAGCGCAACTGAGGCCACGAAACTTATTAAAACTACATTGTCATTAGAAGAGCTTCCTTAAACTTAACATGTATGAATAGAAATAAATTTACAAATGTTGATATAGGCTATCACGGTTGTCACTACACTAGTATCATTAAACAAGATAGTCTACCGCCTGACTGAAAGGCTTTATCACACTTGGCTACATTTAGTCCCTACTGAATTCAGTGCAGTGTAAATTCAGAAGCCAGGAATGCTTACTTGTGAATTAATTCGACAAAATTTAGCTAAGTGTAATAAGTAAGCTTTTAAAACTGTCTTAGTTTTGATATTGGTCTCTCTCTCTTTTCCCTTGAAATTGTAGAGACAGCAATAGCAAAGCCAAAGCCGATTTTGTAAGCGGTAAAAAAAAGGGTAGGTTTTAGTACCAGTATTTAGGAGCAGTAGTTTCGTTAACAATTGTAATTGTGCTAAAATACTGAGAAAGAGGGTAGTTATATAGATCTGGCACAGATATTTTTGTGTCAACTACCTTCCTTCGCCAATTTACCCGTGAACATGGTACAAGAAGCCATATCAAAATATCAGGGACTTTACTCTCTATTTAACAGTAAATATTCCATAGATAACGATACTAGAGTATATTACAAACATACGTAACTGCACAATTTCTATTATAAATTCTTCATCTCAAACGTTTTAGTAGTTTTACTAAAAAATGAATATGATTGTTACACATTTTTTTTAACTGACGGGTTTTGCGTGTGAAATGGTTAGTGCTTGACTCAGGTTTCAGCCGCATTTGGCGGTCTATTTTAAAGAATATGCTCGCGCGAGATCGCGTCGCTTTCGGCACACACGATTGACTATAACCCACATAAGTAACCCGCTAATGAAATAAAAATGTTAGTTATTATTTTAAATAATGTTTAAAGTCCATGACATATTCTAATCATATTTTAAATTATAAGTCCGTTAAAATATTTCGGAGTATTTGAAATGTTCTGCGCCTGAAGACATTTTTACTAAATTCAATCATTCTTCTTCATCAAAAATCATTCTTCATATTTTTTACTAAATTCAAAATATGTTCTGAACTTTATTATTTAAAATTAAAATATCATTGCCTCTTTTGATTAAATGAAAATGACAAGGACAGTATCTTAGATTTAATTTTAGAATGGGTCTTCAGAATAGGTCCCTTATGTATAGTATTAGTGCTTATGTTGACTCTATCTGACAGTTTCTATTTTCAAATGATTTTATATTGGCTTTTATTTATTTGTACTCCTCCGATCTCAAATACTTTGGTCCACTTTGTTGGTACGACTGTCCCTTGTAGTAACATTTGATATGGGTCTTTCACGAAAGTTTTAGTAAAAATAAAAATACTTTGTTTGTTGAGTAGTGGTAGGACAGTATGCCTGGGGAAGTACTACAGCTTTGTCAATTATTCCACTGCTAAGCAGTACTGTGTTTCGGTTTGAAACCGCTAAGCAGTAAATGCAAATTATGTTTCCGTTTGAAGGGCAATGTTTCTAGGCCAGAAAGATAAACCTATATCGCTGAGTGAGGTACATAGCGCAGTGCTAGACGATGATTTGGAGTCTTTAAAGTATTGTAACGGGCTGTAGTCATATCGCTTACCACCATGCGCATGTCTTGTTCGAAGTGACACTCCAAATTATCTAAAAAAAACTTAAAAGGACTCATTGTTTAGAACTGTACTTAGTTTGTAATTATATGTGTTTTAAACTAAAAAAACTAATCATAGTTGATAGCCATATTTATCTTAAATAATATAATGTAGTGCTATAGTATTTTTGTTTCGATGCTCACATGTCTGACTATTGAACAAGTAGTTTCAATAACTATCGTGTACACATTTACTTTTCAATACAAACTATGAAATTGTACAACAATTTCTAAATAAATACTTAATATCATATAAACAATGTTAGAAATAAATGTGGTATCTATTGGGATATTGATTAGACTCGCAGTTATCAAAGATGTATTATATTATTAGTTTTAGGTTTGTGGGCAAATTTGATTGATTATTTAAGTCTACATACTCGTATATATTATTATTATTTTCTCAGAATACTTTAGAATCTCGACTGTAATTTCATATCAATTTTATAATAACATTTATCAAAAATGCCCTACCACCTTTTCGGTTACCTTCACAATGTTTTTTTTTCGAGATATTAACAAAATATATAGATAATTGTTTTCGTTTCAACACATGCTTGGTTTTAAAACGCTGGCTGTATACAGCTGCCTTTTTGAGAAGCTTTACGTCGGTGCTTAAATACAAAATAATACATATTATTGATAAGATTTCGCGCTATATAACAGCTACTTAGAATAATGTACCAACGTTTTAAAACCAAGAGCAGCCATTGAGCGCTCCGTTTCAAGCGCTGTTACCCCATAGCATTCTGCCATAACTAATACATCACCCGACTCTCACCTATCGTTACTTTAAATAAAACATCCATAAGTATGTTATAAAAAGTTATTATTGTGTATGTGAAATATGACTGTCTTAGTTACCAGTTGTATTTAATACATCATGAAATGTAGAGAGCCACATGCTATAGTACATTGTAGTAAAAGTTACAGATATGTTCGCAGAGTTCATTTGATGTTTGATATTGGACGCCTGGGTTTGTTAGACAGGATATAAGGGTATAGCGTTTCAGGAGCGGACTGCCTAGTCTTATGGCTACGTAAGTATCGTCTTCGCTGCGCCCCGGGTGGCGTCGCGTGTCGCTTACCGTGCGCGGAGCGGCGGCGGCGCGAGGGCGGCGCGATGGCGGCGCGGGAGCGGGCGCGGCGCGGTGCAAGCGGGAAGCGTGCCGGCGTGAGCCACCCGCACTACTCGGTTTACCTGCAATATTAACGAAATCTCTTTAACACACGACAAACATGTTTAGCGAGGACTTTTTCGGCGAAGTACATTTGAATGGCGAAGGATTTACAAATATTGTTTGAATGATGACTCCGTGTCTTATATGCCCAACATAGTAGAATTGCCCCAGAATATCATACCGTACCTTAGTATTGAACCGACGTAGCTATGATATACCATATACAGAAGAAACTAAATCTGAGTACGTTGCGTGGTAAAAAAATTGCCACAGATTATGACTTCATACCTAAGCTTTGAACCAAAGTAGTATTATTTATTATTATTCACTCATTTAATCTTTTTTCTTAATTTTTAAGTTTTTTACAATACATATATAAAAAATACAAACATTATAAAAAACTTAAAAACTAGGGTGCCGCCAGCAGCGGGGCAGGGCCCAAGCTACCGGTGGTTAGGGCTGCAGACTGAGGAACCTCCTGACGATGCGCGCTGTGTCGAGGATGACCGCCTTCTGCATCTGGCCCTTAACCCAACCGTCTAGCGAAAGTCTCTTGAGATGTTGGTCGAGACTTTTCGCTATAAGGCCGTTATTATTATTATTATTACGGTACGGAGTGATATACTGGTATATCACTCCGTACCTTAGCATTGAGCTGTAGCAGCCATGACATCCAAAAATGTAGGTGTTTGTGTACCTGCGTGGTCGCTAGCAGTCGCTGGAGTTGAGGTCTAGCGGCGCGTGCCGCTTGGCGCGCGTGAGACGGTCCAGCTCGGCGGCGGCGTCCGAGCGCGCGGCCGCCGCGCCGCCGGCGCCCTCGCGCGCGCCCGGCGTACCCGTCCCCGGCGACCCCGTCTTCTTGTACAGCAGCGAGTTGAAGAAGTTCGCTAAGACGCCTTCATTACCCGGCGTGCCGGGGGACATGCCGATCTTACCGCCTTCCATCTGAAACAGAAATTACAAAATTGTATTATAACTAGTAGCGCCCCGCGATTTTACCTGAGTGGTTCCCGTTCCCGTTATTCCCTCGGGATGAAAAGTAGCTCAATGTGTTCTTCCAGAATATAATCTAACCGTGTTCCAAATTTCAACCCGATCCGTTCATACGTTACGGCGTGATTGAGCAACAAACATCCAACCATCCAAATACTCTCTCTAGCTTCACGCTCGGAAATGATAAGAAATCTTCGGGTGAACTCAGAACTATGACCATTGGCCATCTAGAAATACGTCAGCATTTCCCATTGGCCCATTCACTGCTGACGCATTTCTAGATGGTGATACTCATGGCCACGCCCTCCGGTTCCGGTAAGCTATCAAATGAGTTACAAGTTTTTCACTTCTTTCGGCAGTTCCTATGACTGCCAATTATTTTCGTCGAATCCTCTCGTCAGTCATCCCACAATGTCTTAAGAGAATAGTGAATACAACCAGTGAATCCTGCCAGTCATGGATCCACGGTACCGCAATGTGGACACTGTCAGTGATATATGATATACTCGCATAACAGAAAAGTCACAAACGGCAAACCTTATTTTTCCAAAATGTATAATTCTTTAGCTTTGTAAAAGTAGCGCGAGAACTTACTTAGCTGCGAATTCAATAGATACGGACCTATCAGATCACTTAGCCGTAATTTCTCTAACTGTTTCTCTCACTTAGCATGATCTCTCGCAGAATAATCGCAAACTTTGTTATGTATAGTAATTAATAAAGTCAATACTATAAATAAACTTATGGACAGTATAGATTGGCCTGAAATAGATGAGAGAAACAAGACCACTCAGGAATTTGTGGTAGCACTGATCAACATATTTAGCCACCGACGCAAAAAGCTTCCAAGTGTTATATAGATTTGAGGTTGATGTCTGTACCAAAACTCATACTCGGGGATAAAACTTTGTATGAAACTTTTTATTCCATGGACATATTTGCATGAAAGTGTGAATTGCGTACGGCTAAAGTAATGGTACATATTAAAACGTTTTCAAAATCATACCCCTAAGGGGGTGAAATAGGAGATGAAACTTTACATGAAACTTTTTATTGCTTCGGTATGAATTTTTCCCGGTATACCGAGAACGAAATGGCTGATGTTGGACATAACACTTCCATGACTAGACAAGTTTAAAAGGAAACCTGGTCGTTTCTATTGTTGTGATGAAAGTCTCCACATACAGTGTGCGCGGCGCGCGGCCCGGTGCGCAGCGGCGAGTCGGCGCGCGGCGCGGCGCCCGCCTGCAGCGCCGCCGCCTGTCGCTGCAGAAACGCCTGCTCATCCTCCGCGTGCACCTCGGCCTCGCGACTCGCTCCACTCTGCGAACAGACAATCATCATTCACGATATAACCCTGATTGCACAGAACACAAATCACCAATGAAAATCCCACCTTTAATTTAAAATAACACCAACTCAACCACATTTTATAAGAATGTATCACTATATCGTCGAAATACATGAAAGCAATTTTTAGTTTTTTGTGCATATTTCCAAAACCAGTGCATCCTCACTCGCTCAAGGTCGCGCGGTTTTAGCCCACAGCTAGACCGTTCCTCGCACGGAACAAGTGCCCGGCGGTTGTCGAACGCACGTCTGAGCGCTCGCGCAACACGTTTCCCGCGCAAAATGACGTCGCGTGCATATTGTGCTGTATATGGATGCACGAGTAAAAAAACAAAGAATTATCATTTTTTCCTAGTTGTACAAAATATACCATTATTTTTTATATTTTATTATTTTTTACAAAAAAGTCGGGACATTATAAAATAGCTTATAATCGAAGCTGGTTGTATGTATTAGTGTAGGTACTTTAAAATATGTTACATATTTATCAAACAACATTTAGACGATCAGGTAGAATAAAAACAGTCAAAGTATACTTTTATTGTTTTAATTTCAATGTGTCCGACCCTATGTTACGGCCTCTTCTAGCTGTCTTGCGCGTTACGAAGTAAATAACTAAAATATATAATCTGAGCTACAATGCTGACTACCTACATAACGAAAGGTTAATTTAATTTTTTATTAGATAATATGTCGACAACCCTTTCGATGCGCATCATCCGCGCCAGACAGCGACAGAGTTACGCGTTAGAAGAGAGCGCAAATGTTTAGGTGAAAATCGCGATAGGCATTGAGCGCTAATGCGAGCTGAATTGCACTTTGTTGCGTCCCAGCAAGAGTCGCTATTTATATAAAAATTTTCGCTAAGTGAGGGTTCTGTAGTAATATAATAATATCTATTCTGTGCCAAAACCGCCACACCCATTTCGATAAAATGTATATGGGACCACCTCTGAACGAACTATAACCTAATAAAGAAAAGAATAGTCAAAATCGAGTCACAAAATTAAACGCACCATAACATACCTATAAAGTTACGGCTGGTCTAGTCGGGAGAACGGCGACTGCCGACCCGGAAGCCTCGAGTTCAAATCCCAAGCGCACCACCGTCTTTTCGAATTCATGTGCGTAATGCCACTAACTTAAATACGGTGTTGGATGGTTTCCTTTCCATGAGGAAACCGACATGTACCTTGAATCTTTCGAGGTCACGTGTCACACACCAACTCGCATTGGGCCAGCGTGATGGATTATGTATGGCCTTGACTCACTCCTTACGAGAGACGGCTACGGTGATGGATTATGGCCTTGACTTCTTGCGAGAGAAGGCCACGAGTCCCAGTAGTGAGAACATTTAGTGGGATATTTATGTTTGTGTGTTTATTACATCCACAAAAACTGTATCTGTTTAGCCGAAAGATAACTTGTCAATATTTATGTCGATGATGACACAAACGAAGAGATTTGACTCTACTTTTGTGATACGGCTGTGGAATACGTTGCCTGGGTGGGTTTTCCCCGATGGTTACAATCTTTGTGTCTTCAAATCGAGAGTGAATCGGTTTCTTCTAGGTAAACGCGCTCCATCGTAGACCGCATCGTCGCTTAACATCAGGCGAGATGGCGGTCAAGTGTAAAATTATAAAGTTAAAAAAAAACACTCTTTTACGACAGTTGTTGGACCCTTCGTCTATATTGTCATGAAACAAGTAGCTCTTTCATGATAATGAGTGGCCAGTCATTTCAATGAGTACAGTTGGAGAGGTTCCGACATTATGGAGGCAATCCACTGTAACACAGGCTTTCGAGATCCAGAAACCAACAAATTCCCTTCAATCCCTACTTCACTTGTAACTTCTACAGAGTCTAGAAGATATCGACACTCACTTTCCGTATGGCGGGCTGCACGATGACGTCTCTGTAATAGTCGTCCGGCTTGCACGTCTGCATGTTCTCATATAATATGCTAATTTTCTTCATGCTGTCCCAGCCAGCTGGTCTGAAAACAAGACACGTTTATTAATATTACTCTCAAGATGGAAACATTACACAGGCGTTTATCGCGATCTGAATTATTATTTAAAGAGCAGCTATTTTACTAGTGCAGTTCTCGTTCCTGTTATATTCTCGTGATGAAAATTAGTCTATGTGTTACTCCGTCTATAATCTGTGTTCCAAGTTTTAACCCCATTTATTAAGTTCAGGCACAGTCTGTGAAATCATACAGTCGTTCGAAGGCGACGGGGCAATCGTGTGGGACGTGCGGGGTGAGATGCGGGAAGCGCGCTCCTGCATTGTCTACATTACAATGTTAGTATTGCAGGAGCGCGGCTCAAGGCTGACGTCTTCCGTATGTTATAATTTTATTTTGGTAATGAGCATTTTTGTTTGAGACAACCCTACCCGTGTCTAGACATTATCGGCGTTTCTCCCAAGATCAAAGACTGAACTACTGGTAGTATTTCTTTATACTGTGGTTCAAGTGTAACAACGTGATTAAGCTACAATCATCGAAAACATCCAAACTTTCGCATTTTTAATATTAGTAAGATTAGGATACATACTTATGTACAGAGGTGTTGGTAACGGTAACAATGGCGCGAGTTCAATTATATTTTTCAGCCTGAAAAAAGTCCAGCGCGGCTAAGGAAGGTTTCACTTCAAAACGAACGAGTTGAATGACAACTTTCTCTTTTTTTTTAATTTAGCTAAAAATGAACTCGCATAAGTGCAGCGTTTTTCTCGACGATGAGGGCGGGCGTTCAGAAAAGAAGGCCGTATATTCGATGCGTGAGGTATTTTTTTTTTTATAAAAAGGGACGAGACGTGCAGGACATGTGCCTGATGGTAAGCAACATGCCTGCCACATAACAGCACAGTGACACGGAGCTATTGGAACATGAAGAGTCCAAATCATTATCTAGAACTGCACTGCGCTCTGACGAGCGCATCTAAGATGTTATATCTCTAAGTCCTGTAATTTCTCTGGAAACATTGCCCTTCAAACCGGAACACAGTAATGTTTACACATTAATACTAGGGGGTAGAATAACTGGCAAAGGCGTGGTACTTCCCCAGGCGGACTCTGCCAAAAATCCTACCACTACAGTATTTGTACAGGAGATCGCAGTTCGTCTTCTTTGGCGCTGGAGTAGAAGAGCGCGGCATCGTAATATAGGCAGAACCACCCACTACAGCATGAAGTTAACCTACTCTTCTAAAAGTTAGTTAAATAAACTCACATAAGTACAGCGTCCTTCTCAACGATGAGGGCGGGCGTTCGGAATGGAAGGCCGTATATCCGATGCGTGAGGTACTTGTACAGGAGGTCGCAGTTCTTGTCCTCCTTGGCGCTGGAGTAGAAGAGCGCGGCGCCGTACTGCAGGCAGAACCGCCGGATCCACTGCTGCATGAAGTCAAAGTGCTCGTCGCGGTAGTCGTGCTCTTTCTCGAGCGTCGACATGTAGTCTGTCTGTTTGATAAAGGAAAACAGATTGTAAGTATTTCAAAAAAGTTTGTCAACATATGTACAGCTGCTTGCTGTTGCAGCCGAGGAAACCTAGTAGAATCCGTGGTAGGCTAGTGGAAACGTAGATGCCGTGTCTTGGGTTCAGATGCGCTAATGGCAGGAGCGTGTCCTATAAGAGAGCCCAGGGACGGGCAAGACCAGTTCGCGGAAGAATGGGGCGTTGCAGCTGTAAGCGTCAAAGGGGTTGGGAGGATTTCAGGAGATTTTAGTCGGTAGTCGAGTCTGATTTCATCCGACTGTCGCCCTCAGGTGGAAGGACATGCGTAAATGCATTTACTACGCGTAAAAAAGAGACTGTAGTAACATAGTGGCAAAGATGTCGTAAACCATTGGAGATCGAGGCAGCCCACAGGAGCCCATTGAAGCTTTTTTGGGGACCGAGTCACCTCCGTCTGTGGGGAGGCACCCGAATACTGAAATCCTACACGTCATCCCGGGGTTGTGCTAAATGCTAACATGGCGACAATTTACTGGTGGTAGGGTTCGGCCGCGGCTGGTGACCACTCACTAGGCTAAGTCAGGACGCCAAACGGCCCATTCGTGTTCCGCGGCATGCTGTGCGGTCACGGAACCAGGGAGAGATGCCATCAGTTCTTTTAAAGGAAATTATGACAGTTAGTCTCACATGGCCTCTAATGAATTTTGGGCTTGTGTGTGTGTGTGTATGTGTACAGAAAGCGCAGAGTCCAACTAACCTAATTTTTACTATTGAGCCCAAATTTGTCAAGTCTGATTTGTTACCCTTCAGGACCGCTTTACAAGAGGGAACGCAATACGATAAGTGATGTGGAGTACAGATTACACCACTACCTTTTCTGCGCCATCTACTTTTCAATCTGCACTTTTTGTACTCACTTAACAAATACACAGGACAGATTTTACCGGACACCAAACTAAGTCCTCGGCACGCTAATGAAAATCTCCTATTCTGCAAATTGGAATGAGCTAGAATACTCATAGTTGAAACCGTCTATTTTTTACATAATTATCTCTTCTGTAGTGTTGTAAATATAATTCCTCACCTTTGTGGCAACGACAACGATGTCCAGCCCCAGGTTTGTCGTTAGAACAGCCTCCGGTAGAGGACAGTCATCATCATCCCCATTCTCCAGGTCGTCTGAGAGGTTCCTCGATGACCGCTTCATGGGTGACGATGCTGTGGGCTCCAACTCGTCTCCAGGTTCCGTATACCTCTGCCATTTCTGAACCTGCTGTTTTTTACTCTGTAACCTTTGTTCTGGAAAGAAGTGATTATATTACTGAAACGGAGAACATCGAATAAAGTGACAAGGAAGACCAGTAGTACTAGAGGGAAGATTACTGGATTATGAACATGAGCGGCGACTGAGGAGCGGATCGGAAATAACGTTGGACGCTTTTTAGATGAGTGAAACCTTGTGACCTAGCATCACCAACATGCGAAACAACAGTATAGCTGTAGCTATACGGATTATCAAACATTAGTGCTATCAATTTTAAAGTTACACTATCAGAACTCTCTATGACTGCCAATAGGCATGTCGACTCATTTTTGATTTAATGTGGCTACTCAATAACTGAAACATAGGCGAAATAATTACTTTGTTATCTTAAAAACTTCCCGTGATATCACGATTTTAAAATCACAATTTTGGACTCTTCTAAAAACGCTTCATACAAATCACTACAGAAACGTGACGTCACACTGTCGTATTTTATATGCGTCGCGCGTAAAGTCTGTATGGTAGCTATATTAAATATTGCGTTTAGGAAACTGGTTTCATAACAAAAGTAACTTGAAATTGAATGAGTTATCCAATGGTAAATACATTTTCTAATAATTTCGTACTTTTAAAATGGACTTGCCCATCCAAGTTTCTATGATCATAAAGTAAACTAAAACATATCTAAATTAAAATTGGTAATGACATATTTTATTCTATTTAAACACTGTCATTATATCAAAGTATTTAGTATAATTGCAGGACCTGTCGTCACGCCTATTCTTAAAGTTATACTTCTTTTGGTGCGTTAGGGTAAAAATATACGCGACGCTCGCGAACAACGGCGAAAAGCCAACACCCTGAACTTAGCCAGTCAACATTTTAGTAATCATTATGACTTAAGGTTAATCATTCTTGTGTTGAAAATATTATCTACGGTTGAAGTTACGACTTCTGAGCACGAGGCATAAAGAGAAGAAGTACCTTTTTGTGTGCGTACATTCGTATACACACTTTTCTTTTTTCTAACATTAAATTTGCGATGTGGATCACATGTACCATATCAATTTTCAAATGTAAATAACAATATAAGGCAACAGGTACGTCCCTAAGTCTAGCAGGCGGAAACATCGCGTGTCCGCGAAGCCGCACAAACTATGCGCATCTGGCTAAATAAGTTTCATATTTCACACGCGTCGAAATTGAACGATTTCCGGCGGTAAAAACAACCGGAACACGGTTATCGTTTCGGTTTGTGTATGGAGAAGGAAAAGAACAAGAGACCGCTATCCCATGCGTTGGTCTGATCAGGTTCGCATAGAGTTACCATAGTTTTATTCATTTGAAAAAGCCTGATATTTCGATTCAATTTCAATTTCAATTTCAATTTATTCAAAAATACTAGGAACATAAATGAAGTTACACATTAACATAGTTTCAATAGAACAATAGCAGTGATCAGCATAGTTAACTTCATTTAGGAGGTGGACCCTGCATCCCACACTAGGGATGTCCTGTGTTGTGGGATTCAGTGTTTTCTTCCATATAGTGAAGTTGTTAGTGATATTGTAGTAGGTACTTGGTTACATTAGACATGATGGTACATTCTTGTTCCAGAAAAGAGAAAGTAAACAATATAAAAAAATAAAAACAGATAAGGGCAATGTGGAATATTAGAGATCAGGGAAGGCCCGTATCAGTAAAACAAACAAACAAAAAATAGACAGAAAAAATACTATAAATAAAAATATCTCAAGTTCATGGCTTCCATTTCATGGCTACTTATTGTGTATGAGGGGGTGTGTGTGTGTGTGTGTGCATGTATGTGCATGAGAGTATGGGATTGCGTTTGTGGTCTGCTTATACCTACTTACAACTCAAATTTTGAGACCACACTGCTGAAGCATCTATTGAGCAGCTGATGCTACGAGTATGGTGGATTAAATTTTGCTCTGGCTCAAACTGTTGCAGTACGCCCAGGGTCATAATACGTTTGACACTAGTATTTTCTCAGTTTCGATGTAGTTTAGAGAAAATAACCAATGTTTTATTTTCCTCTTACATAAAAATCGCGACAGGTTCAATATAGTCAGAGAAGCATCAATGTTTTGGTATATAGAAGGACCCATGAAGGAAAAGGAGCGTCGTGCAAAATAAGTTTTAATGGGAGGGATTTTCCAAACATTACGTCTGGATGATCTTGTGGTTTGGTTAATTGAGACAATAGCTGTTTTGTGAAACTTTAAGGTGACCATTAGAATGTATAGTTGGCGGACTGTCATATATTTTGTCTCGCTATATAGTAGGCTTGTGGGGTATTGGTAAGACTTTTTGTAAGCAACTTTTAGAACAAGGCGTTGTGCTCTTTCCAATTTGATCATGAGAGTCTTATTGGCAGAACCCCAGCAGATGATGCAGTAATTAAGTATGGATTCACATAGTGCTGTGTATACAATTCTTAGGGTACTAGGGTCTGCGACAGAGCCAATCGTTTTAAACAAGTATGCCATTTTACGAAGTCTTATGCATAAGTTTTTTATGTGGCTGTCCCATTTTAGTCTATGGTCTATCGTGACCCCCAGGTATTTTAATGTCTCAACACGTTCTAGTTCCGGGCACATACACATCTGAGTTCCATTTGAAATCACATTACATGTATGCAGCTGAATACTCAGAGGAGTCGGAAGGGCTTGCTGTCTTATTCCAAAAGTTAGGTATTTTGTTTTTGCAGCATTTAGAGTCAGTAGATTTTTTTGGAGCCAATTAGCTACTTCTTTGAGACCATATTGTGCGTGCACCGTAACTTCAGGCCAGTCTTTCCCTTCAAAAATTAGCGCTGTGTCATCAGCAAAGGTAAAAAACCTGGCACCGTTGACCTTCAGCTGGCAAAGGTCATTAATATATACTAGAAATAGTGTGGGTCCAAGAACGCTGCCCTGAGGCACGCCGAAAGAGACAGAAGTATAGTCACTATGCAAGTTGGACAGCCGGACTCTGTGTTTCCGGTCACACAAATATGAACGAAACCAGTCTAGTGCTGTGCCGCGAATACCGACAAGTTCCAACTTCCGCAGCAATATAGCCCAGGACACCCCATCGAAAGCCTTAGCCATATCTAAAAATACCCCAATGCATTTTTGTTTTTGATCGAGACAGTGCGTAACATGGTCAACCAGGGCTACTACTGCATCTTCTGTTGATTTGTTAGCTCGAAATCCAAACTGGTTAGGAGACAATACATTATTTTTTCCAAAATCCCAACAACCTTTTATTGACAACTTTTTCTAAAATTTTTGAGAGAGATGGCAGCAAAGATATAGGTCGGTAATTTGTAACCACCGACTTGTCACCCGCTTTAAAGATGGGGCAAATGTCTGCCACTTTGAAGCAAGTCGGGACGACACCTTGAGCAATACTTAGGTTACAGATGTGCGCTATTGGTGAAGCAAGAATAGGACTGGCTTTTTTGAGTAGTTCGTTACTTATGTTATCGCTTCCCGGAGCTGATGCAGATTTGAGACCGGAAATAATTTTCAAAATTTCAAAACTATCAGTGGGTGAGAAGTATAGTGAATTAGTTGGTGGGTTGTCTGATGTGACAGATGAAGCTAAATGGGATTCAGAAGTATTTAAATCTGTTAGAATATTTTGTGCAAGATTTTGACCTACGCCAGAAAAAAACTCATTCACGGTGTTTAAAGACTCAACGGGAGATGATTTGATGTTTAATAAGTCGTTAGAGTCTGATTTTGCTGACTTTAAATAGCATATATTTTTTACAGTACTCCATAGCTTTTTACTGTTGTTCTTATTAGTTGCAATTTGGTCTGAGTCATATTTTTTCTTTTCGGATTTTAGCAAAAAATTGCATTGGTTTCGGAGGTTTTTATACCTATTTTGAAGTTCCAGGTCATCTGGAAGTTTCTTAGCTTTGAGGTGCATTGAGTCTCTTCGTCTAATGCAGTTCAATAATTTGTGGGTCATCCATGGCTTCTTTACAACGTCTGAACATCTAAGCTTACTTTGGACAGTATTTTCCTGCAGCGACAGGTTTATTTTGTCGATCAGAAATTCTGATGCTAGTGAGACATCTGTTTCTTGGTATAGTTTATCCCAATCGACGCTCTCAAGGTTAGCCATAACTCCAGTAAAATCAGTTTTGGTAATTAATTTAGGGCTAGGCAAGATTTTTTTTACTGAACTCTCAATGCTGATTATGAGGACATCGTGATCCGTAACGCTTGAGTTGCAGACTAAGACGCGCGCTGCTCTCTTAGACCTTATTAGGGCATGGTCCAAACAATTAGAGAATCGGGTCGGGATAGTATTCCCAGGAATAAAACCGTAGGAAGTAATGAGATCAAGGTAGTCTAAAGCCTTAGGGTCGTCGTTATCTGGTTTTATATCTATATTTAAATCCCCAGTAATTATACATGAGTCGCCAGAAATTCCATTCAATACGTTTTCGAGAGATACTAGGAAGTTTGAAATATTATGTTTTGACGGGGATCGGTATATTGCTAAGATGGAAAGCTTGGAACCTAATTTCATTACTAAACAACTAGCGTCATCAAAAAGGGGTTCTGTGATTTCAACTTTGAGGTCAGATTTGTAAAAAATCATAACACCATCATTTTGATTTCTAAAAGTTGTTGATGAGTGGCACCTATAATTCGGAATTAAAAAATTCTGTGTTACGTTTCTGCCCCAACATTCCGTGAAAATAATTATTTTAGGTTTGAAGTGAAGTCGTGATAGGTATAAAATAAATTTGTCAAAATTTTGTCGCACGCTCCTAATATTTTGCACAATGATAGTTGTGTCATTAACATAACTGCCGAATTTCTTTTTACATTCTTCAGCCGAGTTTACGCTTAAGTTATCGATCAACGTGGTGTCATCTATTCTGTCCATAAGATCTATATTGTTAGACATTTGTTATGGTACGTTTGGATAGAAATACATACCAGTACAAAATTGCACTGTGTATTTCAAGTACGTACTTAATGTAATATTTTGAACGGATGACTGTGGGTTGGCCGACATTTTTTTACAAGCTAGGATATTTGTACAAGCTGATATTATCGAAAGTAATTGAATTAAATATGACAAAAATAAAAAGTAAAAAATAGCAGAAACCGGGTGAAAAAGGTTGTAGTCCCTATAGGCCGCCGCTGGCGCAGCGAGCTGCGGTGAATTGATACATACACTGTGTCTATTATAATTGTGAATCGACAAAGCGGCAGTTGCAGCGCGGCCGTGGCCGTGGGCGCCTGCGCTCGTGTCATAGTATGGTGTATTAGAATGCAACAAATCTACGAGCGTTGTAGCTCTTCGTAGGTAGAATCTTTTTAGCAGTTTTGTGTGCTGGCTTGTTGGGGCGGGGGGTTGATCAACCAAACACTAGTTTGGTTGATGAACCCCCTATTCTCAGCATCTGTCCGATGCTGAGTTTGGCAAACGGTTTAGGGAGTAGCGCAGGTCGCACAGATCCCTAAACAAGGCCAGTGGACTATCCTTCACGAGGTTGCCGCCTGTTACTAGACCAATTACCCTCTGTAATTGGTATAACTGAAACCTCTGGCCGTACCAAAACTTCCCTATCCTATCCCAACTCCCATACCCTACCCCAACTCCCACACCCTATACCAACTCCCATACCCTATCCCAAACTCCATCCATCCCTTTCCCGCAGTGCCGAACCGTGGCGGCCAAAACCACAACCCGAGCCCACAAGGCTCTGGGGCCCCTAAATACCCCCTAAAGATCGTACCACACCTACCAAGGGCGGGTAGTGTGAGTATTACCACCAGCCCAACACATCCAACATGTCGGCACAGTCAAATAGAGAACTACCCCAGGAGGGTACCACTAGTCACACTAGTGGAGAATCCCTCACCGAGCCTAGCTCGGTCTGCCCCTCGTATTCTGGGGGCAAATTGTGCCACACCGGGCCTCCTAAAGGCCAACACACAACACGAAACACACACACACCCTCAAACCATCACACACCCTCACACACACACACACCCTCACACACACACACACCCTCACAAACACACACACAAAAAATCGAAGGCTGTCGCCCCAAAAGGTGACGCCCGACGTCCGGCTGTCGCCCCCAAAGGTGACGCCCATCGCTCGGCTGTTGCCTGGAAGGGCAACGCCAGACATCTGGCTGGTGCCCCTAAAGGTGACGCTGAGCGACAGGCTGTCGCCCTCAAGGGTGACGCTGGAAAATCATCACGTGCGGTTAAGGGGAAACCTGAAACCGCAGAGACCACAACACCACAGGATAGTGGAGGCCCGTCCAAAGGGAAACCGGAGGGCGGGAACTCCAACGAACCCTGCCCATCAAGCCAGCCGTCTGGATCTCAGCACCTAGGTGTTGATGAATCCTGGACGCTGGTTAAGCACAACAAGAGCAGGAAAAAGAAGAAGTCGTCACAAAAACAAGCTAGTGACGACAGAACCAGCTCTACTTCGGGACGTAAGGCGAAGCCTAGCTCCAAACGTCGGAGGAAAGGACGAGCCAAACGCGCCATTCAAGACGCTTCCCTGGGCCACACCGATGTCGCTGGCCCGTCTGACCGGCCTCAACGGGAGGGGGGGGCGGAGAAATCTGCCCAACCACCCCAGCAGGGCGTCAGGGCGGACGGGACCGGAGACGACGAGCGGAACCCTAAAGGGAAGGGACCAGCGCCTAGGGCGTCTAAAGGCCGAGGCCGGAGGAGACCCTCCTCAGTCCACGTCCAAAAGACGAAGTCTGGGCCCACACCAACGAGGCAGAAGCCTGGTTACGTTGACGTGGCAAAGGAGATCTCGTAGTAGCCGTCACGACGGCAGTGACGAGACGCCTTAGCCACGCAGACGCCAACTCGGTACTGGCAGGCCTTCAGGACCAGATTGTAAAACTATCGCTCTCTGTGTCCGAAGCAACGCCGTTTGGACCGGTTTTCCGAGGCAAACCCATCGTAGCCGATGGGGTTGTCAAGCTATGGTGCGAAAACCTCCAAACGCTGAGTTGGCTAAAGTCAGCCATTGAATGTGTGCCTGCCATCAGGTGAGAAGCTCACCGTGATAAGGCAGGTGGACATACCCAAGAGAATCATCTGCGGACTGGTCGTACCGGGGTCGTGGCCGAAGCCAAGCGTAATAGCTTGCCTGCTAAAGCTACAGAACCCCTGGGGCCCAAGTAGACCAGTGGACTCTGCTGAGGGTTGACGCAACCGAAAAAGACACTTTTGTGTCCTCAGCATACCAGAGGGTGTCGCCAAGGACATAGTGTCCAGAGACCGGAGACTGGGCTTTAGCCTAGGCTCCGCGTACGTCAAGTTTCAGGGGCCCTAGGGAAGTTCATCACTGAACTACCCAACCTAGTGGCTGAGTCTGTGACCACTCCCGGCCCCCGCAGGGGGACTGGAGAGGACATGGACACTACTCCGGCGCCACCAGCCTCCTCTGATATCGCTCTCAGGAGTGACGACGAGTTGGTAGTGGTGCCTCCTCTGTCAGTGCCTGTGCCCACTGAGACCGAGTCGAAGGAGAAATCCGACGATGAGGACGATGAGGGCTGGGCCAAGAGGATGAGTAGGCTGGAGCTTGAGGTGGAGGGCACTCTGTCCGATGGCGACGGGACCCCTTCAGCCAGGACCCTTAAAGTCCTGCAAGTCAACCTCCAACACAGTCGCACAGCAACGGCTCAATTGCGCAAATGGTTGGAGGTGAACACCAAGACCATCGCCCTGATCCAGGAGCCGTGGATCAGAGGGGGGAAGATATGCGGCCTCAACAACACCGGAGGTAAGATACTCGCTTATAGTGGACCACAAGCACCAAGAGCCTGTATCTTAATTCCAAATAACATTTCTGTGTATACGCTAACTGAGTTCTGTTCCAGGGATCTGGTAACCGTCAGTATCCTGCAGGCTCAGGGCTCGAGCCTCCCGAACCTGGTGATGGCCTCTGCCTACATGGCAGATGACGAGACAGCGCCACCACCAGAGGTATCAAGACTGGTCGAGCACTGCGAGCGCCAAGCCCAGGAGCTGATCATCGCAGCAGACTCCAACGCACACCATCCAGCGTGGGGTATGAAGGCAAGCAACAAGAGAGGTGATGATCTGATTACCTATCTCTTTTCTACCAAGCTAGCTATTATTAATAGAGGCTCTAAACCAACATTCGTCACTAGACGTAGTAGAACGATCATCGACGTGACACTTGCAACGGAGGGAGCGGCGGAACTTATCCAGGACTGGCACGTGTCGGACGAGGCATCTTGTTCCGACCACAGATGGATCCGCTTCGACCTACAGGCATGTACGATGATTCCTGAGCCAACCAGGAACCCGAGGAAGACTAACAGGGCCACTTTTGCCAAAACAGTGCAAGGTAAGCTAAGTGGCACCCAGTTGTCGGCTCGGCTCCAGACTAGGCCAGGCAACCAACAAGACATCGAAACACAGGTAAACCTATTCACTGACATAGTTATAGGAAGTTACCACACATCGTGTCCTCTAACCTCAACCGCCAGGAACAGTAACAGAGACAGTTCATGGTGGGGTCCCGAGCTCGAAAGAATCAGGAAAAGGTTAGGCGACTCCTAAACAGGGCCATGAACACCAGTGAGGACCAGGACTGGGACAACTACAAAGAGGCCAAAGCACAATACAAAGAAACGACTACGCTACAGAAGTTCGTCATCCTGGCGCGGATTCTGTAGCAACATCAAATCCTGCAATGAGGCAGCACGGGTAAGGAGGATCCTATCCGCAGGGGCACAACAAAACATTGGGTCCCTATGCAGGAACGACGGCACATATACTGTCTCTCTAGATGAGACGTATGAGGTACTACTCAAACACACTTCCCAGGTTGTCAGCTCACCCAGAGCATAAACTGGGAGGCGGACAACTATTCGCCCTCAGAAAATGACTGGCAGACCGCCCAGAAAGTAGTAACGTATGAAAAAACTCTCTGGGCCATCAACAGCTTCCAACCATTTAAGGCGGCCGGACCGGACGGCATTTTCCCCACTATGCTGCAGTGGGGGTGCTGAGCTCGCGGAATCTGTAACAACAATCCTACGAGCGTGTCTGGCCTTCCAATACATCCCCTTAAGTGGCGGGAAGCTAATGTCATCTTCATTCCCAAACCAGGTAAGAGTGACTACACAAACGCTAGGTCCTATAGGCCTATCAGCCTCACCTCCTTCATGCTGAAGACGCTGGAAAGGCTATGTGATAGGCATATTAGAGACACAACGCTCTTATTGACTCCACTGCACAGGAATCAACATGCCTACAGTGCGGGTAAATCAACTGAATCAGCACTTCATGCTATCGTAAGTGAAATTGAGGCAGCCATCCAATCCAAATCTGTATGTCTGGGCGCCTTCATAGACATTGAGGGAGCCTTCGACAAGACAAAGTTCTCCAGCATTAAATCAGCTCTGAACAAACATGGAGTGGACGCCTTACTATCAGGTTGGATAGTAAAAATGTTGAGTCATCGCATCGTACGACCACCAGGTAATGCAACCAAAATAGCATTAGTTGCGAAGGGATGCCCCAAGGGGAGTCCTCTCGCCCTTGCTATGGAATATGGTGGTTAACTGTTTAATCGAGGTATTGAACGCGCAGCGCTTCTACACGATAGGCTACGCCGACGATATAGCAATACTTATAACTAGTATCCACGCCAGCACCGCTTGTGACCTGATGCACGCGGCTCTAAGACTAGTAGAGATGGTGTACGGACTACGATTTAACAGTGAACCCGTCAAAGACGGAACTGGTCATGTTCACACTCAAACGCTCTCTGGGCTTGTACACACTACCAGGTCTGTATGGCGTGACGCTACAGCTGTCTGACGAGGTAAAGTATCTAGGGATGATCCTCGACAGCAAACTGAACTGGAACAAGCACATAGAGAACAAGATCAACAAGGCCTGTATCACCTTCTATCAATGTCGTAGAATGATAGGTAAGACATGGGGACTTAACCCAAAGGTCACCCTATGGCTTTATACCACAGTGATCAGGCCAATAATCACCTACGGGGCTCTGGTCTGGTGGACCAGGACGACACTGGCTACAACCATCGCGAAGCTGCAACAATTCAGAGGTTGGCATGTCTGGCGACTACCAGCGGTATGTGCACTACACCAACGGCAGCCCTGGAGATAATGCTGGATCTGCCTCCTCTCCTCACACGTGCAGCAGGAGGCGGCGATGTCTGCAATAAGACTACGGACTCTCGGTCTCTGGCATGACACAGGTATTCCTCACACGCGGGTCCTTCAAGACAATCTGAAGCATCAACCCATGCTGCTGGCGATAAGTGATAGAATACCCAAACAGTATGTATTTGATAAAATACAAAATTCAACTCGAGGAGCCTCCTCCGGGGATCATAGCTCCACCGAGTTGATGGTCTTCACCGATGGTTCGAGAACCAACGAGGGCGTTGGATCCGGCACCTTCTCGGAAGACTTGAATATCAGGTACCACACATCTCTCGGGGCCCACAACTCCGTCTTTCAGGCAGAATGCGTGGGCATCACGAGGGCTGCTACCATAATCACCGACAGGAGGGTGCAGGGTTATAACATCCGCATACTCTCTGACAGCGCGGCGGTCCTACATGCCTTAAAGAGCAACACCATCGCTTCGGGACTAGTCCTTGAATGCCACAAGTCTCTGACGGAGGTTTGTGAACACAATCAAATCGTTCTCCAATGGATTAAAGGCCATAGCGGATCGAGAGGTAACGACGCGGCGGACGAACTGGCGAGGAGGGCATCAGCGGAACAGGTTCAGGGCCCTGAACCGATTGTCCCGCTCCCACTGTCGCAGGTACGGAAATGGCTGCGAGAGAGGTCACTGAAAGAACATAACGACAACTGGACCAAGAGGTCGGACTGTAGTCAGTCAGAGCGGCACTGGGGGCCGTAACCCACGGTACACCCGGCAGCTGCTAAGCCTGAATCGTCAACAGTTGCGACTGGTCACGGGCGCACTGACAGGTCACGGTTTGTACAATAAACACCTATTCAGGCTAGGTATTACCGACAGTCCTCTTTGCAGAGCTTGCCTTGAGGCTGAAGAAACGGCCGCTCATGTGCTCATGGAGTGCACAGGGTGGCGGCGCATCGAGCGAAGTTCCTGGGCACACCGGGGACGCTCCGTGAAGCATGCGGCAACGTTAAAGCTGCTGGGCTTTCTGTTGGAGTTGGGTTGGCGGGGTGAAGCCCACTTCCCACACGCAAAACAGGCGCACCAAGACGTCGAGTTGCGGAAACAGCCCGCCCACAAAGCCTGAGCGGGCGCTACTATGACTATGACTATGTGCTGGCTTGCGAGGGTTAAGTGTGTTACGATGATTAGTCGACCAGGTTTTGGTGTGATGTTGCCGGTGTATATTAGCACCTCGCAAGCATATAATATTATGCATTCCAGACGAAAAAACAACACAATGTTTGGTTACGTATTGAAGTGTTTTATTTAGTTGATAGTTTGTCAGGAAGATTAAAGTGCCCAATAGTAAAATAATGTTGTAACTACGTGAGATACCGTCTCGGTATAGGTAAAGCGACATTAGGGACGTTGCTTTAATTGTGTGTTTAGGGATTGAAAGTGTGCTTGTTTTGAAATTGTGTGTATGTGTGATTGTGTGAATTACAAGGATCAATACCATAGTAAAACGGAACAGCGAGTACTTGAGATAATTATATTTTGCCGTAGTTAATTGTAATTTACATAAAAAATAAGAAGGGTAAGTTAATAAAAAATATTACACGGTAAAAAAATAAGTGAAAGAATTAATAGTTTGTTCGTTGTACACTTCAAGTAATTTGAGAATAGTCATTGGTCCTTGAGGTTTTCAAGGTCCGCTTCGTTTGAAATACGGATGAGGGGTGATCCTTCTTCCTTGCGTAGAAATAGGCGACCAAAAGAAACCCAACAAAATTTGTAGTTATTGTTTTGGCGAATTCTCGAGCTAGGTAGTGTAATTTTCTTGTTTTAGGAGTGAGGTTTTCAGATAAATAAATAGGTAGGCGAGGTCCTTCAAAACGAAGCAAGGTAGTATTAAACTTATCTTCCGGGTGTACTTTGTTATATTTATGATAAGAGTTTAGAATCGCATCCCTCGTGCTGACTGTCATGAAATCCACAATAATGGGCCTGGTAGCCGCTTTGTTGTTTATGCGGAGGGCACTTTTAATGTCAGACTCACGTAATGGCACGTTTAGTACTTGTGCTATCTTACTAACGTAGATTTTAGATCGTTGACATTTTCGTTCGGTTTTTGCGGGACGCTTCTTAGTTCTATTGTTGTGCACCGAACGTGTTTTTGTAGCATTTCAATTTCCGTTTGCAGCTGTTCAATTTGGGCCTTATGACGCTTTCGATCCTCTTCGAGGAAGTTGATTTTGCTTATGGCTTCGTCATACTTAGTTGTAATTAAATTTATACAGGTCTTTACTTCGTTGATCGAGCAGAGTATGGAGTCAAACTTCTCATCTTGTCGAAGCTGGATAGTAGTAAACATATCCATCATTTCCTGTTTAGTGACCTCTTCGTCGCGCCTTCGCTTGGACCGCACAGTCGCATTATAGCGTGTAGGAGCTGCACTCGCCCCAGCGTCTTCTCCAGCTTCGGAGACGTTGGAATCTGAATGGTAGCTTTGTAGTCCCTGCAGCGGCGTTGCGAAGGCCGATGGCAATGGAGACATTGGCGGAGTACGTTTGAGAGGCATTCTCTGATCAAACGACACAGGCGGCGTATAGTGCGAAACGGGGTAGAATGCAACACTGAATTTATATGTTATTAAAGTCAGGTAGGAATGATAATAATACCTGATGACGCAGGAGAGCGAAGCGTGCACGTCGGTATGTGAGCTAGGTAGTATGCGAGGCTTACTTGTGTTTTCAAAAACGTCCACTCATGTCGACGGCGCAGAGTCGTATGATTTATACGATTAAACTCCAGGCACTTAGTTACCGTTGTATGGTAGGCAAGTAGCATAAGCAGCCCACTAAATGTTCCCACTGCTGGGACTCTGGGCCTTCTCTCGTATAGAGAGAGTTTAAGGCCATAATCCACCACGCTGGCCAAGTGCGGGTTGGATGACACATGACCTCGAAAGATTCTAGGTACATGTCGGTTTCTCGACGATGTTTTCCTTCATCATTTTTAAGTTAGCTGCATTACGCACATGACTTCGAAAATACAGTGGTGCGCACGGTGGGATTCGAACCCGGGAGCTCCGGATCGGCAGTCGCCGTTCTCTCGACTAGACCAGCCGTAACTTCAATTCGGGAGTCGAACAAAGTCCGGACTAGCGTCTAAAAATCAGGACATGTCCGGACTATCCGGACGCATGGTAACCCTAGATTCGCACCACTAGACACATCAGTCTACAAAGCCCTGCATATCGCCAGTGATAGAGGGAGATGTGTTAGTTTTATCATGGAGAAGTTGTTGAGACGAGGTTGTTACGACCCTCAGACATGAGGAACACGACTTCAGGAGGTAGAATGGAGAAGGAACTTTTCCCGTGACCACGGCCGTTGAAAGTCGACCGAAATGCCGGGAAATAATTAAAAATTATTTCATTACCTATCGTTCACACTTTCACATCCTACTAATATAATAGTTGTTGTTATTCTTGTTTTGTACCTACCCTATATTCTTACATGCAATATTTTCAGTAGTTTTTGCACAAAGTAATTAACTTTATGATTCAATTTAATGGATCTAGATGAAATGTAGCACAGAAATAGACTCCATTCTGGACTCCATTCATACACTTGAGACTACTTTTTATCTGGAAAACATACGGAATCAGGACAACGAACAGATTCGGGTAAAACATTAGTCATTAGAGGAAGAGGATAAGTGCGGAAAAGTCCCCTTTTACTAACTAGTCATTAGAGTAATGCAATTTACACGTAGTTTTTTGTGTGCCATTATTACCTTTCCTACGATATAGAGAATGAAAATACGCTACAACGCTAAAACTACTAAAAAGTAATTTTCACAAATAAAAGTAAAATCGTCGAAATAGACACCGTTCCACAGTAGGTTCTCAAAATTCGGACAAGGCAGTCTGACTCATATTTTGTTTCAAGGGCAACTAATCTGTGGAATGTGTTTGACGAAATGTGCCCGGGGGCAGATTGCCGATACACCGAGTGTTATAAAATCGAGAGTGAATCGCTTATATTTAGTTAAAGAGCGCTCCAACGTAGGTCACTGACAAGATAACGATCAAGTGTAATTTATTTTATTATAAAAAACAGATGTAATCACTGGTCGGAACTGGTAATTAATGATGTTTGACTCTTGAAGATAACGATAATATCGAGAGACCAATTTACGACCTACGCCAGACGCTCAGACGCGCCCTGAGACTGCCTTATCGATAAACCTTCCATCTTTCATAGCGTTATGGACGCCTGGTACCTTAAGGTTGAATTCATTTGATTGCTTGCTTCTAAAGAACCTGGTTTATTTACTGCAACAGTATTTAACATACATTCTTAGTTATTATGGTACGCAACATGTACGCTTGATACGTTTTGTTTGAGGTCACTCATACAATTTCATAAAAGTATCAAGTATTTTTCACACTAAAACAGATGAACACTGGTGGGTTGACTCTATAACTTGATAACGATAACATCGAGAGACGAATTCATGACCTCGACGAGACGCTCAGATGCGCTACTGAGACTGCCTTATATGTATACCTTCCAATCTCTTGCGGCGTTATGGACGCCTGGTACTTTCAGTTTCGGTTTAAGTTCATTGCTTCTATAGTTATCTTTTCAGATAAAAGTTTTAAGTATGTTTTACACTAAAAGAGATGAAATTAATGGTTCGGGTATTGGTAATATTTAAAGATGTTTGACTCTTTCCTTGATAACGATAACATGGAGAGACAAATTTACGACGTCGAGTTCTCGCCTAAAAGTAGTCTTGCTGTTTGACTGTTACTTCATTCTTGCTGTTTGGCCGTTGCTTCATTTTTGGCGAAATTAACAAGAGAGCGATGCAAGACGATAGCAGAAAAAAATTTAAAGAAAATTTCAACCAGCGATCTGTATATACAGGAATTTGGTATAAGATAAAACGAACATCCTCGGTCGCCATGGTCAGACCATGAAAATGGAGAGGCAATTTACCAGTTCAGGGGTTCGAGTCAGACCAATACGTCCTTTTTGCATTCCATGCCAAAAGTAGATAGATACAAACTCTTCCTCGACCAGAATACAAAAAAGTAAATAAAGAACATTCTTACAAGTAGTAAAACAAATGGGGACCTCATACCTAAGAGCGTTCTCTTTCAGGCAACGCAGAGCGAATCTTTGCTGGGTATAACCTGAACAATCGTTCAGACTTAAAGTACTTTAAATATAGTACAAGTTTTGCTTAGTTTGGGGTCAGAAGGTGTTGTGTGTAAATTGTCCACCAATATTTATTATTATTTATTTATTTTGTCCCTTTTCAGAGGTTTTTGGCAGCTAATTTAACCTTACGTATAAAAATTCGCCAGTACCTCCATACCCCATACATCAACGGATACCACGACGTTAAAGACTCAAAGTGCATCTAATGAATGAACGGTAACTTGTCAATTTACATGTATCCATAGAAGCGGAACATATGACTAATTCCCGTCACGTATAGCGGACGGCGAGCTGGCGAGCTGTGTGGCAAACGACTACCGGCTACCGGCCCTTCAACCGCCTAACTAAATCGGCTTTCGCTTTGGTATTGCGGTCTCCTTCATTTCAAGCGGAAAGAAAAGAGAGAGAAGTATCAAAGCTAAGACATTTTTCGTTCGGCGGTAGACCCCCGGTACAAGCCAAACGCGGCGCGTTTGTTTACGTCGCTTAATTATTTTATTGTAGTTAAGAACTAACAGTTAGCTTAAGCAGACCACCGACGGTGGGAACTACATTAAACATTCCAATAGATCTCTTAAAGGCACAAAATCTTAATAAATAAAAATCCAGTGTAGTGATGTACGTTCTCAGTGAACTCTTCACAAAGTCAATGGATTTTCACGAATGTTTGTAACTAAGCGTAATTTGGTCCAACTTGAGAGATAGGATAGATTTTATATCGATTAATGGTCTCAATAATTTATGATTTACAGTAAACTGATAACGAATGTTGATTGTTGTTATTCATCGTAAATTTCATAAGTGTCGAATAGAAAGCGCCTCAATAATAGGCTATATCAGGGGTTCCCAAACTTATTTTTGTCTGCTTTTCACCTTGAGAATAAATTATTTTTAGCGCCTCCATTTTTTCACATACTGAAAAACCACTATAATTTTTAATTATTTTGAAACTACTCAGAAGGAATAAACAAGCTATATATAGCCCTTTGCTTTATAAAAGCACAACATTTCCGTTTTGACCTAACCTAGAAATTCCACCTGTGTCAAATATGAATAAAATAACGCGTCTGTCTGGCACTGTGACCCAGTTGTATCTCATATCTAATTAGAAGATAAATAATTCTTCGAAGCAAAAAATGAATGTGGTTTACACACATTTTAGACAAGAAATAAAACAGATGTTATTGCTCTATTCAAACTATGACACAACAGCAGCCTGTTGAACATTACAAGCAGCGCCCGGCAGTTTTATACTTCCCGTTACTTTTACGGGAAGAAGTACCCATACTTTAATCGGTGTTCAATATTTTAGCCCGATCCGTTCGGAAACTCCGACGTGATTGAGCAAAAAAACATTCAAACATGGATATTTACAATATTAACTAGTAGCGCGCCGCGGTTTTACACGCAGATTCCCGTTATTTTCCCGGGTTAAAAAGTAGACTACGCCTTCCAGGCTATAATCTAACTACGCCGTTCCAAATTTCAACCTGATCCGGTCATACGTTATGACGTGATTGAGCATCAAACATCCAAACATTAACATTCAACAATAATAACATAATATCAGTTCTAGCAGCTTTTCCTAGTTTGGCACGGGTATGAAATTACTAAAATCACAAATCAAAAATCTGATTTGAACAAATAAGGTGCAATATTTAAGTGTACCATTTAAAAAAACATCATCGTTAATTCGTTCGAGAGCTAGGTACCTATACACAGACAGAGAAACATTAAACCTATAACACTTCTTCGTTTTTACGTCCGCGGTTACAAACGAAATAAAGCATAAGAACTAGAATATACCTAGTCTATTATCATTTGTAACAAAGAGACTCGATGTCTATGAATTACTAAAAAAAGCATGATTCTGTTACTGTAGAATATTTCGAGCGAAACCAATAGAAAGCGCCGCCGTCTGGTTCTCACGGCGGCGCGGGCGCAGATTCGGCGCCACAATTAGTCCATTACACCACTAATTGTAATGCATTCTTTACTGCATCAACGGAATTCTTAAATAGCTGTGAGAATGTATTCATCTGAAAGACTACAAATTATGTCAATAGAATAAGAAAGAAGAAGAAAAAGACCTTACATTTTTGCAACCTTAGCAGTTGAAGATTTAAAATTGTTCTGTTTTTTAACCCCCGACCAAAAAAAGGGGTGTCATAAGTTTGACGTCGATGTCTGTCAGTCTGTCTGTCTGTCTGTCTATCTGTCTATCTGTCTGTCTGTCTGTCTGTCTGTCTGTCTGTCTGTCTGTATGTGTGTCTGTCTGTGGCACCGTAGAGCTCAAACGGATGGGCCGATTTCCATGCGGTTTTTTTTATTTGAAAGTTAATATCCGTGCGGATGTTCTTAGCTATGTTTGATTAATATCCATTCAAGATGGCCGCCGCCACAAAATGGCGGACAAAATATTTCTTCACAACCTACCTCAATATGGGTATCAAATGAAAGGGCTTGACTAGTAAAATACTATACACTAAAAAAAAATTAATCCAAGATGGCCGCCACCACAAAATGGCGAATTATATTATTTTTTTCACTACTACCTCAATATGGGTATCAAACGAAAGGGCTTGACTATGACAAATTTCAAATCCAAGAAGGCCGCTTCCACAAAATGGCGAAATACAATTCTTTTTTCACAACTCCCTTAATATGGGTATCAAATGAAAGGGCTGGACTAGTAGAATGTTGTACAGATAACAAATCTGAGGTAGTCGGGGGTTAGTAAATTTTTTAAATTTTTCAATTTTATGTGTACGGAAGTAGTAGGTATATGTCGGCGCCCGGCCCTGCTAAACTAAGCTTTATTATTAGTAGGCATATTACTTGGAGGTACGGAAACCCTGGTATGAGGCCGACTCGCCCTTGACCAGCATTTTAAATAATAGATACCGGTGTGTGACTTGTTTTTTTTAGCTGTAGGTATTTTTATCAATACCAGGTTTGAGCTTCGAAGCCTTCGTCTAATACTAGGCTATGATGTTGTCTATGAGAGACCTAGAAGAAACCGATTAATTAATTCTCCATTTGAAGCCACCTTGGGAATACATTATGCCAGGACTATCTTCCATTACATCATAAGAGAAATTGAAGAGATATCTATCGACAAATATCAACACTCAAACAATACGACATTGATTTACCAAACAAAAACTTGTGTAACGACTCCTTTTGGCTACCTAATTGTTATTTTTATCAATGACAGACACGCTACAAGATTTTTGTTTGATATAAATACCTTAATATCGAGTGAATAGACCCGACAAACCACTTGTAAAGTCGGGTCGCGCGGCATTGATTAAATATTACGCGACACATGACGTCATACGTCTGACTCATGGACGAAGAATATGTTTCTTGAGATGAGGGCGAAGGCGCTACTTGGTCTGGGTGAAGTCTCCAGATTTGCGATAGTTTTATAGGAAATATTGACTTAGTGAAAGGGTAACGAGATAATCGCAAACACACTTGGCTATGGGATTTTGGCCTTGAACAGGTATATAAGGCTTTGATACAGTCTTGAGATAAATATCTTTAACTTACTGGAGATGCAATAACTGGAATCGGATATAAGGAAAGGGATCATCCATAAATAACGCCACACGTTAAGGATGGTAGGGGATTGCCGAAGTGTGGCATTGTGTGACAAGGGGAGGAGCAATCCAAGTTTCGTAACATCACATTTAAAACCCATTATACATTTAAGCTTCAATTGATTAAATATTACGCGACATATAACGTCATACCCTGACTCATGGGCGACGAATATACGGTTCTTGAGTTGAGGACGAAGGCAGGTTTTGTAAACAAATAAATAATAACAGTAAAAAATATTCTGACTATAAATTGAGTTACAAACTGTCCTATCTCTCAAGTTGGATCAAACTGCACACAGTGTGCAAAATTTGTTTAAAACCGGTTCAGCAGTTTAGGGAGTTCATAGCAGACAAACAACGTGACAAAGAATTTTTATTTATCAAGAAGAATATATCTAAGCGAATCCGGAAAGGGCCGCTAATACATCTATTCCAATACATAAATAAAATAGAAGTGTCTAGTTCTGGTTCCAGATTTATAGTTAAGTTAGTGAAAGTATAGTTGGTAGTTATACCAAAAATCAATACATATTTATTTAAACAAATCTAATGTTCCGGCTAATCTCTAAAACGATTGAACCGATTTTAACGGGTCTTCCACTGGCAGATAGCTGATGACAGATAGCATGATCCCCTTATAAAAGGAGAAACTAAAACCAGCTACTTATTTAAAAAAATAAAGTACTTTCTAGAGGTTATAGTATAGCCAAATCGCGGTTTACACCACGAATCGCAATTAAATATAAATATTGGTAGCACTAACTTTCGTTTTCTTAAACTCACAATACACTTACAAACACACATCAACATCAGCCTATCTTAGTTCAATGACGACTGGAGGGAATTGATGTCTGAGTGCTTATACTTTTGTGAGAAAATGAAATGAGAATATGTATAATTAATAATAACTACTCATTCCCTCCTCTAATACTTTGACTTACATATTGACTTTCGTGTTTTCTTTATTCATGTATCGCTTTTGTATTTGTTATTTTACTTTTACATCATTTTTTAATTTTTGACATCTTATGGAATTTTTATCAATTTAATTATATTAATTAACATTTGAATTATTTTCTATTTGCCTAATGTATGAATGTGCGTAATTATCACAACATACCATAATTATTGTATCATGACATAAATTGATTACATATTTTTTTTACTTTTGTTTACAATATTTTATTAGAAAATGAATGTATCTATCATTAGTATAATTGGCGTTATGCCGTTTCTAATTGATTAAATAAATAAATAAAATAAAATATGGACATAGGGCTCTCTTATGCTTAGTCAGTCTTCAGCATTACCTCTCCATCCACTGTCTTCCGTGTATCGTCCGTATAATTCCAACTAGTCTTAGGATGTCCTACACTACGTTTGGCGATTCACGTTCTCCACTCAAGAACACGTCTAGATACTGCAACGGTTAACGGTTCAGCGACAGATATGACCGGTCCATTACTACTTCAGTTTGCTAAATTAAAACACACAAGCTTAGATCAAGAATAACGGTCTTATTCATAATAAATGCTTATAGAAGACTTAAAACACTCATTAGTTAAAACGCTCGATAAGCTTATTAAACGTCCTATAAAATTCCGTATTCATAATCGCTGTATGAGCCTTCTATAACTAAATCATTACTAAAATCAATTTTAGGATCAAAATGTTACCATTATAATGAAATCGATCGACTTTATAGACAAACTGACAGAATCGTCCACAGATAAAACGAGTTTGATGGTGGAGTCATAGACAATGTTACAGCATTAAAAAAAATGACATACACTGTGAAGTTATGAAGGGGGAACATTTAAAGTTATATTACTAAAACGTAGTGGTGTTCGTTCATTCTCTCATAAATTACTTGTATTTTATAAGAGAAATTATTATTAAAGAAATAAATTAGAAATAAATTCCGAATAGATCAGGTTTTTCCGCACGGTTTCTTTGTACCAATCGTAAGCAGATGAGGTGTATGTTAGCTATGGGGACATAGTGATGTGCCGCGACAAAAGTATGACACTTCCACAAGAGCGACAAGAGCGATCAGACCCGTGCTTTCGGTGTTAAGCGTTTGTTCTAACTCTATATGTAGTATATGTAAACTCTTTGCAGACTTTCGTTTTCTTAAATATTTGTGTTTTAATTTCGCATTTATAACATTCCACGGATTTCGTTTTCTGTGAAACATAGCAAGGCGCGAACACGAGTACAACAGCTTGTATATCACTAAATGGTCGATTAAGGGCTTTATCTTGATCGTCTAAAGAGGAAATGTGGGTATGATTCATCACTACAGAATAGACAATAGTCTCTACGTACGTTTGTGAAGTATTTATTAATTCGTCGTTTTATTAACTAAGCTTTATTTAGTTTAGTTCTGGTCTTCTAGTATTGTTTCAAATCCAAAATTACGGCATGTCTTCGGAGAACGGCAACTGTCGATCCAGAGCCCCGGGTACAAATCCTACGCGCACGACTCTCTTTTAGAAGTCATGTGCGTAATGCCGCTAACTTAAAACTGTGAAGGAAAACATCGTGAGGAAACCGACACATACCTAGAATCATTCGAGGTCATGTGTCATCCACCAATCCGCGCTGGGCCAGCGTGGTGTATTATGGCCTTGACTCTTTCTTTGCTAGAGAAGTCACCGAACATTTTTAGTGTGCTGCTTATGCTATGTGTGAGGTCCATATTTCATCTCGATCCGTTCAAAGTTCCGACGTGATTGTGCAACAAACATCCGACATTTATAATATTAATAGAATTTATTCTCTCTCATCAGGCACGAGAGCGTGCCCCATGCGGTAGTGGCAATCTCACGGCACACGGGGACCTTCACATACTACGCTGACGACACCGACGACGCCATCGGTCGGTTCGTGCGGCGAGCGTGGGCTGCATCACCGAAGACCATCCGCGATTTTAACCTACAGATGGCCATCATGGACAGAAATGCGGCCGTTGTGGAGGCTCTGGGCCGGGAGGAGGCAGCTTAGGCAAATGGCAAAAGGCAATTAGGCAAACACTCGATGTCGAGGCGATTACTAGCAGAATCCCAACCGGTAGTGATCCGCTCTACAGACGAGCACTAGAATTAGATTTTAAATGTACCCAACTCCCTCCTATTTTCCTCTTCTTCTCCTTATCCAAGATAAGTGTAAAAAAAAATTGGTTGCCTGTAAAGTCGGTATACGGGCGAAAGTTTTACGTGACAACGACTTTGAATGGTAAAATAATTTTACGGAAGGGCCGCGTGCCTGTCACTTTTTATGTCTGTCTCTCTCGCTCTTAGGCGGGCTAACCATGCCCGAGTGGAAGGGACGCGTGCCTCTCACTCGCTCTCGTTGTGAGCGCATAACGTGAGCGGAGCGTAACGCAGTTTCTTGAAGTGTCACCCGGCAAACCAATTTATAAGACGTTGTCACGTCAAAACGATAATTGTAATGACAAAGATCACGGACCCCGGAGTCTGTGGAGTGGCTAATTTAAATTAAAAAAAAAAAGAATTTATTTATTGGCAGCATTTCGCGGCTTTACCCGCGTAGTTTCCGTTCCTGTTGTTTTTCCCGAGATAAAAAGCCAATGGTTATTTGAGACTATAATCTGTTTAAAATTTCAACCCGACCCGTTTAGCCGTTCTGACCTGATTGAGCAATAAACATACAAACTATCGCCTTTACAATATTAGTGAGATTGTGTTAAGGTGTGTGCCGAAGGCGTAATCCACTACGCTGGCCCAGTGGGCGGATGAAACACGTACTAGAAAGATACTAGGAATAGGTTTCCTCATGCCGTTTTCCGTCACCATTAAAACCAGTGGTGACGACAAGTCTACGATGGAGCGTATTGACATAGTATAAACCGATTCCCTCTAGACTTTGAGACACCGAGACGATTCATTAAAAGTATTAAACCGGTTGAGAGATGTTATCAAATTATCTATCAAGTATGTGTACTGTCATGAACTTTACGATATGTAAATATCAGTTAAACACTCATAGTCCAAGATCCCAGAGCCGCCAGACGCCATATTTTCTGATGGATGAAATGTGGACAATTGAGTAGTTAGTACTAAGAACACATGTTTAACTTGCTTAGACGGCCAATTTTGAGATATGGGGTCCAGAAGTTTTTTTTTTTTCAATATCTTTAAAAATAAGGGCCCAATACTCCCAGACACTTTCCGTCGGCCGTTTTGCTTAACAGACGCTTTAAAACTCTATAAAATAAGGGAATTTATCTGAGAAAGATGGCATTGATAATTCTCAATATTACGCCTTTTCTTAGTGTTTTGGTTCATCTTCCATGGGAAAACAAGGAAATATGAACAATATAACAGGGAAAGAGAATGTAATTAATCCCTGCTCAGACCTATCAATCTATCTTGCCTAAAACATTTTCCTGGCCATGTACAATGATTTTTTTTTTTAAATTTGTTATATTGAAGAGCTGGGCTTTGACAATAGCAGATTGTTTATAATTATAATGTCTCCAAACTTGTATGATTTTCCAGTATTTCAAATATAATCAAAAAATCTTACCAGGTGAGAGATCTAGTTTGTCTATGTGGTCCCCAAGCACCGCAGCCCAGCTCTGAAGCTGATCCAGGATGCCCCAGGGTGTGGTCATCGCTACCGTGAGCAGGACCAGGGTGTGGGGGAATGTCTCCTCATTCAGGGCAAACTTTAGCAGGTTTGTGTGGCCTGGGTCGCCGTCTAGTACCCATACACTGAGACGTGTGTGGTCTGGAATAAAATTATAAGACATTTATAAGAAAAAGTTAATAACACAAAAATATTGACCACAGTATTGTGTAGCAGTACATACAGTTTTTCATTTTAAATAAAACAACTCTCAGAACATTTAAAGTTGAATTAAAGCACAATTTTTTTCAGCTTAAAAAATTGAATTAGTGAGGTAAAAGACATTTTGTTGCATTTGCCTCATTTCATACAATGGTTTATTATTCAATTGAGTTGAATACAGGTAGATAATCATTCAGTGATCAATTAATTGATTGCATTATCAATTGATGGAATCTCTGTTGCTGAGCAGAAATCGGGGTACCTACTCCCGATGAACATATTAGGCTAAGCACAACTGAAAAACTTTGATAATTTGTTACTACGCAGTATACATAGAGAACATACTTTTACAACTATATATTTTTTTATTATTATTATATATTCTATTTTATTATTAACTAGCTGTACCCGCCACGCTTTTGCTGTGGCACATTGTGATGCATAAAATAGATAAAAACAATCCTTGATGCCGATTATACATCATTTTAAAATTTCAGCTCGATCGGTGCAGAGCTTTTCGAGTTTTTGAAGCGTACACAAACCAACATAACATTTTTATATATAGATGTTAATGTGCCAAAAAAAGTATGTAGTTTTTTTTTATGGTATAGTGACTAGATGAGCAGCGCCTGATGGTAAACAAAATGCCTGCCACATAACAGCACAGCACAGCTATTGGAACATGAAGAGTCCGAATCATTACCTAGCACAGCACTGTGCTCGTCACCCAGAGATATAAGACGCTTTGTCTCTACGCCCTGTAATTTCACTGGAAATATTACCCTTCTAACTGTGATACAGTAAAGTTTGCATATTACTGTTTGGCGGTAGAATAACTGGCAAATATGTGATACTTCCCCAGACAGACTCTGCAAAGAATCCTACAACTACTGTTTTAAACAGTTTATGCATCTTATGCAATTATTATCTTTGTTTCTTTCAATTCCATTACAAATTACTTTCTTAGGTCTTTCTTAATGTCAACACAGGCCTATTATATTTTGGGAACTATATACCCAAAAAAAACAAATCTAAACATTTTTTATTTACTAAAGAATCTATTAAAGAGTGATGAGATGAACAATACATGTGTCTAATGGTAAGCAACATGCCTGCCACATAACAGCACAGTGACACGCAGCTATTGGAACATGAAGAGTCCAAATCAATACCTAGAACTGCACTGCAGTCGTCACCCAGAGATCTAAGATGTTATATCTCTAAGCACTGTAATTTATATGGTATTATAAATTTAGTGGCTGCACTGCATTGTCATCTGTGGTTTAACAACTGTTATTTTTAATGGGTTAAAAAATAGCCAATGTGTTTGAGATAATGAACTTACTACAGAGATATTTGGAATTAAACAAACATACTTACAAACACATCCAGTTTTATCTTGAGCAAAACCATCGAAACTTTCACATTTATATGAGTAGAAAGTAGGATTAAGTAATAATACAAATAAAAATAGATACCCAGATTAACTTTTGATAAACACTATTATTTATATGGTATTATAAATTTAGTGGCTGCACTGCATTGTCATCTGTGGTTTAACAACTGTTATTTTTAATGGGTTAAAAAATAGCCAATGTGTTTGAGATAATGAACTTACTACAGAGATATTTGGAATTAAACAAACATACTTAAAACACATCCAGTTTTATCTTGAGCAAAACCATCAAACTTTCACATTTATATGAGTAGAAAGTAGGATTAAGTAATAATACAAATAAAAATAGATACCCAGATTAACTTTTGATAAACACTATTAATATAATAGGGATGTTAACAATTTTCCGGAACTGTTTTTATTTTGAAGATTGACGCATGTTTACGGTAATAAATAACATTTTATTTCAAAATATTATATTTTCGATGAGTAAATATACAATGTTAGACTAATTTTGAATTTTTCCACTTAAACACTAACAACTGACATGACGTCACTAGTCACAAAATATTGGTCGCGATTCATGACTGTGTGTCCCGTTTATGTGTTTCCTTATCATTACTTGAATACAAACAATCAAAATTGTCGTTGCTAAGATCTCAAACTATAATAAAAATGCAGAAAAGTAAACAGTTGTTAACATCCCTATTCACGCATCCTATGGTGGGTGATGAATCTTGCATTGTTGTTTAACTTGGGGTACTTATTTATCTAACTCTTTTGGAGTATAATGTTATTTTTACTTATTAAAGTTAACATATTGTTTTATTTTATCAATCATAGGTTTTTACACAGCTGACCAGTTTGATATCAACGCAGCATTACTAGTAAAAGTTCCATGAACCTCATTGAGAAAGTATTTATCAGCACAAGGGTTTCTTCCGGGGCCTAAATACCTACATAAAGAGATTATCTACAGATAATGTTTCAGTTCAATGGAATATAATGTCATTCACTTTATATCTATTGAAAGAGAGTTGAAACTTCTTGATTAATTTATTAAAAAACAACACTTTGAAGAGAGACCTTTTTGGCTCCCTGGTGATAACCAATTTAAAAATGTATCTAGGTCAGTTTCTTATTGGGCTTTTATATGATTGTGTTAACTTATCTATAGACTTATTTGGCTAGGTAAATAAGTATTTCTGACAAGAATCTTATTAACACAAACTGAACATATGATTTAGTTATTCTGTGGCTGTCAAGGATGAGTTCCTGTAGTATTATGTTTACTAAGAGTACTCACCATCCCGGTATTCATCACTAATGTCTATATATGCATATTCGAGCGCCGACCCCTTCTTGGGGTCTTCAACTCCTTGTAATTTTGCTACTAATGTCGTCTTTCCCGTCTCATTGTCGCCGAGAACGAGTACATTTTTGTTTGAAGGTAGTTTTGTGTTTCCTTGGTTCTGTACTTCTTCTAGGATAGCGGACCTAAAAACAACAATCATGTCATGTATGACAACTATGCGAGGTTGGCTCCCGAATGGAAAGTGCACCGGCGGCGCACATGACACGATGAGAAAACATTTCATCTCTATTTAGCATACAAAGGTAAAACGTAGCAGCCAGGTCACATATTTCTCAGGTGCGAAGCTCTGTCAGTAGGTGTGACACATCGAATCCCCATACATGGGGAGTGCATGCAAACCGTAAAATTAACTGTGAACCATTACCATAGGTTGTCCTTAGCGTCGTCTTTATCCTTTTTTTTAGATTTGAGCCCATTAGTCTGGCCGTTTGTATCCATTCTTCAGGAATTTTAGAAGATAACAACGGCACAGAAAGGCTTTTCTTTCGTTTTCGTTTCTTCTGCCGTTCATACGTCACTCTCGATCGCGATGATATTGGTGTTGCCCATAAAGAAATAAAAAACTCCTTATAAAAATAGCGTTAGCCAGCCCTTTTTCTGTTCTCACAGTTGGGGCTCAGAGTTCACTATTTATCTTACTAGAATTCATAACTAGAACATTATTTACTAAGCTGGCCAAGAGCGGGCTAGCCATTGTCATATGTCTTTGAAAGGTGCTACGGTCCAGATTTCTTTCAACTATAGTTTTCAATTTTTACAACGTTTACAACATCAACTTGGAACCTACATGGGAAAAGAATTTTAATATGTATTAAAAAAAAACACTTAAAATTTTATTTCCAGTAGCGCATTGATAGCAGATAAGCAAATTTTTTGTAATTTTGCTGCAATATATGACACGTCAAAACAAATAAAAATACAGAGGGGTCCACCAGAGTAATAAAATTTTAAATCTATAAATGACTACACCTATAAAACTGTACCTGATGTAGAAATTCGCCCAAAATTTAACTATTTTAACAAACACTTTAGGACACACTCAGGTTAAATATTACTTTATGGCAACATTAAGAAATGTTTTTAATATAGATAACAAATTGGTAGGCACGAAACTCACTTTTGTGTTTTCGACTTTAAAAATAGCTCTTAGTCGATTGTAAGGCTGTTACCAGGCTGGTGGTAAAGATAAAATCTAAAGTCACATCCATATTCATATCATCGTTTGGCGTCCAAATCCGCAAATGCAACATTTTTTTACCATATGTAGTTTTTTTATACAATAGGGAAGATGCGATATTCAATTTTTATTTTTACTTTCATTATCTAATAATATTGAATGCATGCTTAATTGCGTGTAGAAATAGACCCCGAGTATATTAAAAAATTGGCAGTCATGGAACTGCCGATAGAAGAAAAAAAATATATAACTCAGAGTTTCATAGCTTACTTTGAAAACTAAGCGGGTGAAACCGGAGGGCGGTGCCATGACCAGGGCACATAGTCCTGAGTTTACCCGAAGATTTCTTATTATTCCCGAGCGTGACGCTAGAATTCAATTCCCAGCCCACGAAAAATCTGCCTGTGGCGCGACAAAAGAAGATTTCACTCCAAAAAAAATTATAACTATGTCAACAGAAACTTCCGGTAAATTACTGTGGAGTCTGCTTTTATGACCCTAACTTCCATTTTTATTAAAAAAATGCAATTATTTTTTGCTATCAAATATTATTGTTCAAACCTTTACAAATATGATATTTCAGTCTGCACGGGTACTGAGATATGAGGCTATGGAGTTTGGTCATTCTGTATTCTGACGTTCCTTTATCCAGCAAGGTTGCCTTTGGTTTAATTCTAATTTAAAAGTGCTGAAGCGCTTAAAATTAGACTTACTTAGCTTGGGTTAGTGTTAAGAACACGTTAAACAAGTCTTGCGTCTAGATGCCGGTAGTGCGACTCTACCTAGCAGCATAGAATAGATAATATAGATAGAACGGACACTCCCCACCCCCCGCCAATTTCAAGCTTCCTCACACCTCAGGCCGTTTCGGATACGCTAGGAGCACTCAACAAAGGGCTGGTATCGAATATCTAATTCCTAACGAAATATCATCATGGTGGGTTGTTGTGCTGTTTACGGCTGTCCGTCAACTAAACGGGACAAAATTAAAAGCTTTATTTCATTTCCTAATGATAAAATAACGGAAGATTAGAAACTATTCAATGACGTTGCTTTGTAATATTACAATTGTCTGATTCTGATTCTGATTCTGACAAGCTTTGCTTAGTTTGGGGTCAGATGGAGTTGTGTGTGAATTGTCTACCAATATTTATTTATTTATAATAACGAAGTCATATTTAACTCAAAGTTCGTAACTTATATAGCCAGTAACTTATGTGCCTAAGCACGGATTGATAATGCCTGGAGGAATAATTATAGTGACAGAATAAAGTTTCCTTCATGGGTAAGTGTAAAATAAAATGCGAATGTGTACCTACTAACAAAAATAGATATCTAGGTACCTGATCAATCTATCATCGGTTTCGTTTCATTTTACACGGCAATACAAACACCCACAGATTTCTGAAACAATTAAGAAATCTGTGCAAACACCCTTGGAATAGTATAATTTGGCTCAATTCTATTTATGCAACTCAACATTATAGCAAGTTTATAGACTACTTTACGTCACCAGGTGAACTCAAGGGGCACAACTATTCAATAATATGATTCAGTAGCCCTAGCTCTAACGCACACATTCACGCGTGTGTACGAACGACATCTGCGTAGTTGTGTGAAGAGTAGGTAGCTCCACAGCGGCGTTTGTATGGAATTTTAGTGGAGTGTCCGGGGTGTGCTAGCAGACTAGTGTGTGACTTTTAATCGAGAAATACACATTTACCAAATGAAAGTGTGTAATATACCACGCATTCTCAATTTGAATGAAATCAGTGACACACACACAGGTTGAAGGCAGATGATGTAAGTGGTACGTTAGTAACAATAATAAATCATAATACTTTATTATTACGCTTTAATATTACGCTCAAATATTAAATTTAGCAACGAAGTAGTAAGTAGTTGTTGTATGTGACGAAACCTATCAACAACCGGCTTCAGAGTCTTCTTATCAAATTATCCAGAAATCCAGTAGATAGAAAGTAGTCCAAATTAATGCTATTCTAGCATTTGTGACTGATAGATCAACGCACAGTCCAAGCCGTAAGAGCTAGAAACTTTGAATTTCACACACATATTCTTCTTATAATGTAGCCAATCACTAAGGAAGGATATTTTGAAATTCGACCCCGAAGGACGTGAAACAGAGGATCAACGATTCTATGAAACTTTTTATTCCTTGGATATATTTGTATGAAATCCATACTATATTATAAAGCTGAAGAGTTTGTTTGTTTGTTTGAACGCTAGGATCTCGAGAAGTACTGGTCCGAATTGAAAGATTCTTTTTCTATTGGATAGTCCATTTATCGAGGAAGGCTTTACGCTATAGAAAATAACTCTACTATTAATTGAAGCGGAGCATGAAACAAGAATGTAACAAAATAGGGAAAAAATATTCCCCTTTTGAGAGTTTTCGTACGTTTCGTGCTTTGACATGACACATGACAGCATGTGTCAAAGATTGCGTCATTGAATTTCAGTAATCTGTGCATTGAATATAAACCTTTGCTTTTTTTTTTTTCTAAATCTGAGTTGGTACGACCAATTTCCGACAGGTGGCGTAGCAGGTAGCTGAAGAGGTTTTTTTTTTGAAATCGATATTCTCAGTAATGAGTGAACCGATTTCAGTCATTTTTTCACCGTTGGATTTGTACGGGATCCCGATGAGTGCTATATAATATACCACGGGCGAAGCCGGGGCGGGCATCTAGTTTCGTATAAAATGAATTCAACTAAAATCATGAAGTACTACGTATTAAAGCATTTTTCAAAATTCAGCCCTCAAGGGGGTGAAATAGAGGATGAAAGTCAGTATGAAACTTTTTATGCGTTGGACATATTTGCATTTAGGTTAGTGAGAATTTAATGCAGACAAAATAATGTAATACGTAATGTTATGTTTTTTAAAGTATTACAATTTTACATATTAAGTAAACTTTTATCCTCTATTTTAAAATGTATAGGCAGGATAAAAGTTTTACATAAATGAACGGGCGGAAAACCCCCGTGGATAAATAAAACCCCTGTGGATAAATAATGTAACCCCCAAGTGGGTGGAATAGGAGATAAATGTTTGTGTGAAAGTTTTTGGTTCTTAAACATACATTTTCATGAAATTTCCTACGAATTTAGTACGGCTAAAATAATGAGTTTTGTACTGCAGCATTTTTCAAAATTACACCCGTATGGGGGTAAAATAGTGGAGAAAGGTTTGTATGAAACTTTTTATGCCTTTGGACATAATTATTTGCATGTAATTTCGAATGAATTAAGTACGGTCCAAATAATGAGTAATAGATTACAGCATTTTCCAAAATACAACATCAAAGAGGTTGTAAGGGCATGAATCATTATTGAATTTGCATGAAACTTTTAATTGCTTTTGATATAATATCTGCATGTAATTTCGAGCGAATTGTGTACGGCTAAAATAATTCAAAATTCAAATTTAGTCATTCAGGTGACGTAACCCAATAATAACACTAATAATAACGACGTAAATAAAATAATAAGAGTCAGTAATAATCATAATCAATAGTAAAAATATTAAAAATAAACACTGTAAAAACCTATAACTAAGAAAAGAAATAATCATGATAATTTTCCAGTGATTTATCAATATCAAATAGTATGTATAATTTGATAGTCGTGGTACTTATCAAAATGCGAACCTGCCATAAGAAACTTACAGAACACGTGCGAAGCCGCGAATATTTCTTATAATTTTATGCAATTTTTTATTCTGTGCGAAATCTTTACCCTTCGTAAGGGCCCCCAAACTTGTTTGTTAACCCTCGACCAAAAAAAGGGGTATTATAAGTTTGACGTCGACGTCTGTATATCTGTCTGTCTCTGTGTCAGTTGTCTATCTGTCTGTATCTGTGTGTCTGTGTGTGTGTCTGTCTGTGGCACCGTAGAGCTCAAAGAGAGGGGCCGATTTCGCCATTGTTTTTGAAGGTTAATATCCGTGCGGTTGTTCTTAGCTATGTTTGGTTAATATCGATTCAAGATGGCCGCCTCCACATAATGGTGGACAAAATATTACTTCACTACCTACCTCAATATAGGTATCAAACGAAAGAGCTTGGCTTGGGTGTCAAATGAAAAGGTTTGACTTGTAGAATGTTGTACAGATAACAAATCCGAGGCAGTCGGGGGTTCGTCAAATTTTAAATTTTGTTCTTGTTTATTTACGGGGTCCCGCCAAGGCACACTACGACACTGGAAAAGCAATTACTAATCAAAAACTTTATGAGCAATAATTGTAGTCGAGTTACTCGAGTTGCACATTTTACCTGTCTATAAATGTTGCTTGCACATCTCTTTAAGGCCAAACGCCAAAAATAATTGCCAGCATGTTGAGGATAGTGAAGTTGCCATTTAAAGTATACTCTCCTAAAACGCGTAAATGTCGTGCGAGGAATCGTCATTTAATTTTTGATCTTTATCTTTCATTTTATTTTTTTATCATATTTATTCTACTCTACTACATTTTGTGAAAAAAAACTTTCTTACTTGCAAAAATTATTTTGCTATAGGTAGTACAAATTACATACCTAGCTTACCTCTTACCTACGACTAACGACATTATAATGAGAATCACAATCGTTGACTGTTTATGGCTAACATTATGGTAGATCATAATTTAAAAGCCTAAGCGATTTAAACACATGATGAAACGCTTTACAGGTCAGTCAGATCGTCAGTTGTGCAATGACGCCCCTCCTCTGCCCCTCTTCTACACTTCCACCTCTTTGTACACGCTTCAAACAAGTTTCGAACACGCTTCACGCGTGCGTTTGTATCGCGTTTTTGTATCAATACAAACGCAAAAAAGTTGGCAGTCATAGGAACTGCCAATAGAAATGAAAACTTATAATAACTCAGAATTTGATAGGATACTACGCGGGCGAAATTGGAGGGCGGGCCCATGCTATGCCACATGCCACATCTAGAAATGCGTTACCCAATAGTGAACTCTGATTAATTTCTTGGTGGTCAATGGTACCAAAGATTTCTTATCATTTCCGAGCGTGACGTTAGAATTCAATTCACAGCCTACGAAAAATCTGTCTGAGCCACGCCAAAAGAAGCTTCTTTCACTTCAATAATCGGCATCTATGGCGCAGAATACACACGTCGTCCGCGCATATAAAATATACCGTGTGCTAGGGCCCTTAGTCGTTTCGTCTTACATGACCCTGATTGGATATGGCAAAAACAAATATTACAATATTTATACGGAGTGTAGCGGCATAATTGATATTTTGATTTAACTGGAAATTAAAGTCAAGACAGCCCTATTATGTACTAAGCCATAAGCCAATAATAAATAAGATAATTATGATCATAGTTATATTCACATGTTTTTGTAAATCGCACTTTATTTGTCAGTTGTTTCTAGCAACCCACAACAGGAATCAGAAATGAAGCAAAACTAAAAAGACAACAATATTAATCCTGTTTTATTTTTCAAAAGAACGAAAACAAATTGTAAATGTGGTGAAATATTTAAAAACATAATTATAATTGTAGTGTCGTTTGTGTTTGATAAATTATAATGTCACGGAAGCAGAATCCTGGTAAAAAAACAAATCTGTCGCAAGTGAGTCATTCTAATTATTATTTGTCTTGATATCTTACTAGTTTACTGTCCAGTAACTACGTTCAAGTTGCGTTTATAAATAGTTTCTGGGAATAGCTGATAAGGATGTAGCCAATTTGAACGCGGGTAAATCAGGTACAAAGATTTTCTAAGTGTTGTCTAGCCATCAGCTGTTACAATTTTGTAAACAATGGATCCCATTGTCGTCTACTTACATTCGGCTCTCATAAAACACTTAAGATTTTCACAATTATTGCTAAATGTAGAATATTTACACTTGTCATGCGGTTAGTTAATGATTGAATTAAAAAAAGGCAAAACAAATACAGTCAAAAAGTAGGCCCTGAAAGAAATAGCAATTAAAATTGTTGAAAAAATGTGGATACCATGCTATTATACAAATCTAAATTACAATGAAAACAACAGTACAAATCATATCTCAAGTATCTATGGATAATGGTCTAGTAATAATCAAAATACTTTATTCCATTACCAGTTGTAAGCAAGCGAAGCATGATTGTTAACTCAATTCAAAATTTAGACTGCCATCCTTGAATTGTTCCTTAGTCTTTGTTATTTAACAAAGTCTTTAATTTATGTTTATCAAACAACAATCCTAGAAGGGTGATTTTTTTCTTTTTGAGGTACAGAATCTGAAGAAAAGTAGAACATGCACAACTAGCTCTTTGTGATTAGAAACATCTGTTGATATAGTGATATAGTGATGTGATCAACTGCAGTGTGTCATTTTGCACTTAGGTACTTGTTGCTGTTCAGCAGTACAATAATTAATTGTTTCAATAATCATTGTCTGGCTAATCAATAACAGCTACAACAGCTATTTAAAAAAAAAAAAAATATGGAGTGAACTCTATGTCTTATAGCTTATAGTCAAAACTTGTAGGTTGTTAATTCGTAATTTTCAGTTGAAAAGTATAAAAAATTGCCTTGTAAATGTTTATTTCTCTAAAATAGTTTAATTATTATTAAAGTTACCGCATAACTTTAATGTTAATCAAACTTTTTGTAACATAATTTACACAAAGTGTGTCATAAACCCCTGTGATGTATTGATAATACCTATTTGTACTCTCTAAGTTGCGCTTTCTTACATTACCTACCACAACATTTACATTACTTGTATTTTCTAACTACATAATGTTCATTTTTAATATACCTCAATTTTATATTTAAAGAAGGGAATACCCATTAGGCCATTGAATTAATTTCTTTCAACATCCAACATAGGGACGTTCCTAGCGGAGCTGGCGGGTTTTTTCGTTACTTATGAATTCTATAAACAGAAGTATTTTTTTGTAATGTTTCATTTTATTATTAATTCTAGTTTTATGTCAAGCTAGTTAGAATCTAAAATACTTAATAACATTATATTAAAAAAAAAAACAAAGTGTTCTTAAACATTAAACACTAACATCAAAAATATATAGTATAATGTTCATTTGCAATGAAAAGTAGGTATAAACTTTTTTCTCTACATTTTCTACATTGTTTAAACTTACACAGTTTTAATTCAAATTATTTCAAACGCTGATTTACATAGAGCTCAAACGAATAGACCGATTTCGATGCAGTTTTTTTATTTGAATGTTCATTTCCGTGCGGTGGTTTGGTGCAGTGGCTATGTTTGGTTAATATTGATCGACAGAATATTTCTTCACAACCTCCCTCAATATGGCAAACACTATGACAAATTTCAAATCCAAGATGGCTGTCACAACAAAATGGCGAAATACATTTCTTTTTTACTATTCCCTCAATATGGGTATCAAATGAAAGGGACTTGACTACAGTATAGTAGTACAGATTACAAATCCGACATAGTCAGGGCTAAATCAATATTTAAAATTTTGTTCTTGTCAAATAATTTGTTTTAATCATGCCAACTCTGTTCCAAGTAAGATAGATACTTGGAATTCCCTGAAATCATAACCATCTTCTCATCATTTTTTTGTTGTTGTTTTTTTGGTGTACTTCCTAAATACGTTGTTTTAAACTATCTGTGACCACAGTTTTACGCACTTTTGGGGTTTTTTGTTTGTTTTGGAGAACCCTGTTAATTTCCCCAAGTAAGAGTAGCCTATATAATTCAGTAGAACAAGGAATTTCAAACAGAAATATCTAGTAGTGAAAGCCTGTTATAATCAATGCAGCCTTTCGGATGTTAGGTGAAATTAGGGTTGCCATCTCTTAAGTTTGGGAACCAGGACAAGACTCGTTAAACCCCGGATTTTCCTGAATTTTAGAGCCCAAACCCGAGATGTCAACAGGACTTTTTTACCTCTTTCTTACCTCGTCTTGCATTGAGCGCTAAACGATACGCTTAAAAAAAACAAATAGACGTCATCATCGATACGAAGAAGGAGAAGTAGCTTAGAGTCATTTAACTTGTTGTTTTTGTTATTGTGGGACTTTTCTTGATAACAGAAGTAAAAAATGTCTGTATATCATCCACGGTGGGGACTACTGAGACCAAACTATGCTCCCTGACATTGTCAACTGTTATAAATAATAAAATAAAAACCGTTTATTTGAGCAAATGCTTACATACAGATATTTAACATTAAGATAGTTCTTTATCAAACTATAAATGTAAGTAGGTAGGTAGGACTCCCTATCTCAGCATTGTCAACTGTTGTGTATCCCACACTAGGGTGGTCCTGTGTTTACATGCCTCGATTAAAGTATCATTGTTGTAGACTAACTGAGTAATTTTTTACTTATGAAACCATGTGATTTCATTTCAGTTTGGCCTCCTAGACATAGATCTGGACGATGGTGATCACGAGCCCATGGACATCTCGGACGACGATATAGACTTCGAAGCAGAACTGGCGGCCATCAGCGGCGGCGGGGGCCGGCCGCGGCCGAGGAAGCCCGCGCCTGTGCCCGCTGCTAACCTGGACGCCATGATAGCGGCCAGTCTGCAGGATGTACCGTCTGATGAAGATGTTTCTGGTTAGTCCTAGATCTTTGTTCCCATTGCGAAATATAACTGTACTAAGCGAGCGCTTAAGTATTGCATAACGCAAAATATGGGGAAAGGGTGTCTTGTAAATGTTACGGTGTAAGAGAGAGAATTAAAATGTCTCAAATTGGCAATTTTAGTGGTGGCTTTTAGGTAAAAATTGTCATTTGGTTGTTGCGTGTTAAGGAGACGGAGGGAAGGGTTGCAAAACATGTTACGGTGCGTTACAAGGTACGGTACGGTACTTCCTGCGTTTTTAAATAAGCGTTACGTAATAATACTTTTACGCCCCTATGGCAATAGATACATATCTTTTTTGTCTAGGAGCCAAGACAAAAATGACGTCTTTTTTTATAACAGAATATTTTGTCTTTCTTGTTTTACTGACTTTTGATTCATGAAAATAAAATAACCCAATTTCTGTAAATACACAAGTCATTAAACAGTGTAAAATTTCTGGGTGATGAGCACAGTGCCATGCTATGACTTGATAGCTTCAGGTTCAAATAACGCCGTAGCACTGTGATGCTGCATTATGTAGCATGTTACCATCAGGTGCAAGTCTTGCTCGTCTTGTCTTTCTATTTAGTAAATGTAAAGAAATAAATAAGCTAAGCAGACTCCTAGACACCGCAGTTTTAAGGTTTTGCAGACTCCTAGACACTGCAGTTTACATGGATAGTGTAGGTTTTGGCCTTGCGCGGCGCCATTCTGCTCGCCGCGCTCCTGCCTGATTGGTGATCACTCACACTTGCAAAGCTCAGCCTATACCTCACGGACAAAATTTCAAGCTCCTGCCTGATTGTCCACACTATCACAGCTCAGTTGCGGAGTGTATATTTGTTAAAGACCTCATTCTCACAGTTGTATGTCAAAGACCTCATTCTCACAGTTAAGCGTTGATTGATTTTATAAACAACGATGAAGCACTGAGTGAGTCATAGCTTTCCTTGTTACTTTAAATATAGCACTTGAGGTTGTTTATTCAAAATGTAACAAAGAAGTTATAATCCACAATTATTGAAATACAGGATCATGGTGAAGTATTGTATGTTTATATTTATTTATTCTTACAAGTACATGTCAATTCTATAGTGAATAATGAATGCCAGTAAAAATACTGATTACAACGTAACATTATTAATAGTGCCTAAATTACCGAGCTGTGGTCGGTTAAGTTTAAACAGGGATAAACGACGCGACATTTTCTAAAAATGAAACCTAGCTAGATCGATTTATTGCTTCCGAAACTCCTTGCGTAGGTACAAAAATTCATGAGAATCGTTCAAGAGATTTCCAAAATTACTAAATAATATTTTGTACATACTAGCGGCTCGTTCCGACTTCGCGCGAATTTTTTTATTTTTATTTTATTTTAACTATAATAGGTTCGCACTTGACCACCATCTCGCCTGATGTTAAGCGATGATGAGATCTACGATGGAGCGTGCTTACCTAGAAAAAACCGTTTCACTCTCGATTTGAAGACACCAAGATTGTAACCATCAGGGAAAACCCATTGAGGCAACGCATTCCACAACCTAGACGTTCTTATCACAAACGTGGAGTCAAATCTCTTCGTTCGCGTTTTTGGAACATCAACCATGAAACGATGCCACCCTTTTGTGCAACGAGAAGTCCGATAGAAGAAAGGGCAATTGGGTGGTATTATATCATGCAGATCAGTTGCACACTCTCCGAAGTGTATCCGATAAAAAACCGATAAGCTAGCGATTATATTGTTATATGAAGACCATTAATTGAAACAAAAACTATCTCATGTTTATGTTGGACTAAATTACACATAAATGCAAACCTTCTTGAATAATGGTTGATGTTGTGAAGAGATATCTGATTGTGGTGAAATTAGAGCCACTTTATGAGCAAGTGTGTTGAAAAAAATATTTTAGTCACTTTTACAGACATCATCGGTCCAGATCGGTATAATTGAAACTTTTTCAATATACAATTTATGATTTTAAGGAGACGAAGACGACCCCGATCTCCTGAACGAGCTCCAAGACCTGGGCATAGAAGACGAGGATGCTCCTCCCCCCGCGCGCGTCTCCCCCCGCGCCCGCGCCTCCGGGCGCCAGTGCGGAGTCCAGCACCGTCAGCCTGCTGCAGGACAGGATCTCCAACTACACGGCGGCTGAGAAGAACGCCAAGGCAGCAGGAGAGAGCAGCAGAGCCAGAAGGTAAGTTACTTTAGATAGGTATGGAATGGTTCGCCGATGCGTTCTAACGGAGATCCGGGGTCCTCCTCCTAGGCACAGATATAGGACACCGAGTGGGTTTTAGTGAGTAAGATCTCACATAACTCGGCTGCACCCCAATGCAACCGGGTATCTACAAAGGATTCAACACCCGTCAAAAAAAATTATAAAAAGGTATGGAATGGTTTCATAATTAGTTTCCGTTCCCGTAATTTGAAGGAAACGAAGATGACCCTGATCTCCTGAAAGAGCTTCAATACCTGGATATAGAGGATGAAGAGGCGTGGAGGCGCGGCCCGCGCGCGTTTGTCTTCCACAGTTTCTCACGAGTAGTTCCCGTAAGTTGAACGCGTCTAAAAAAATGACCGCGATATTCTAAACTAATTTTTGTTTTAGTTTGTAGGAAAATAATGTATGTAAACGCTTTAAAAAAATGTACATTATTTTTTTAAAATTTACAGATTCGGCCGTGGCCTGAAGACTTTAAACGACCTGCTGAAACAAGCTAAGGCCGGAAAGCCTATCAAAGATGACGACATACCGCCCCCAGTCAGCCTCGGCAAAGCGGAACCACAACCAGCTTCCCAACCAATCCCCCAACCAAACCCCCAACCAACTCCCCCGCAACCAGAATCTCCCAGTTCCCCACCCCCAGTCCCTCCAAGGTCCACCAGTATAGAAGCCCCTGATCCCCCCAGTTTGCCAGAGCCAACGGAACCGCCCCCACCTAAACCCACCAGCGACCTACCCCCAGAAAGACAACAGGGATTGCAGATGATACTTAGTAAGTACTCGTATTTTGAAAATTCTTACATCATGATGAGAAAGTGTCTACTTAGTTAAAATCTAGACTTCTATTTTTTTAACCCACTAAATGTTCCCACTGCTGGGGCTCGGGGCCTTCTCTCGCAAGGAGAGAGTCAAGGCCACCATCCACCGCGCTGGCCTTGTGTGGGTTGGTCGATGACGTATAACCTCGAACGATTCTATGGACATGTCGGTTTCCTCACGATGTTTTCATCTACCGTTTTAAAGTTAGGAACATTACGCACATGACTTAGAATATACAGCGATGCGCGTGAGATTTCGGACCAGATCGGCAATCGCCGTCCTTCCGACTAGACTAGTCGTAACTTTGCTTTTTTACAGCACTGTCAACGAATCTTCTGCAATCAAATCTATCTAGTCTCAATCTTTGATTAAATCTTTCTAGATCGACAACACGAGTTCAAAGCCGCAGCGCTGTCGTGCAAGCAGTCCGGAGACAAGGCCTCAGCATTGGAGTTCCTCAAAGTGGTGAAACAGTTCGACATAGTGGTGGACGCGTACAAAGCTGGTCAGGATATGGACCTGTCCGAACTGCCCACTGTGGAGACCATAGCGGCCAGCTTGCGAGGGGAAAAGAGGAGGAAACTACGCAGCAAGCTACAGGTATGTCTTGTATGACTGAATGATATTGTGCCTCACAACTTATTATCAAAGTTTTCAGCCAAATTTCACGTGTATTTCATAATTTTCAACCGACTCCAAAAAAGCAGGAGGTTCTCGATTCAATTGCTTTTTAGGGTTCCTTACTCAAACGGCACCCTGCAACTTCGCTGTCAGTCCGTCCGTCTGTCAGCAGGCTGTATCTCAAGAACGGTGAGAGCTAGACAGGTGAAATTTTCACAGATGATGTATTTCTATTGATTATTTTATTGTATTAACAAATACTAGAAATAAGATAAAATGAATATTTAAGGGGGGCTCTCACTCCCATACAACAAACTTGATTTTTTCACCATTTTTTGCTCGATACTAATAACGGTGACAGGTAGACGCTTTTCCTATTCAAAGAATATTTAGTTTAAATTGCTCTTTAAATATATTTAGTTAACATAAAATAAAATGAATAATTAAGTGGGCTCCAATACAATAAAAGAGGTTTTGGCCGTTTGTTTACTAATGGTACGGAACCCTTCGTGCACTGTTATCCCACTCACACTTTTTAGTAATGCTGGTTTTGATTTGAAGTTAAACTGCTTTTTTAAAAAATTATGGGAGTAAATCTTTATAATGCGCACACACACTGTTACGAAAGACTGACACCTTGAAGTCAGCTATTCAATATTTTAGTAATGTGACTGATTTCACGATGATATCTCCGTGGTCATTTAATGCTCTATGAGACTCAGAACATGCCAACAGCATCGATATCGATCTAACACTTTAGGAGTGTTTTAAAGAAAATTCTGATCAGCTGCATTGGAAGCTAATTTTATGTCTCCATAACTGGGACTCATTATGTTTTCAAATCCCGAAAGTTTAAAAACAATATAAACTGAAAGTTCTTAGAAAATCTTTCTCTCACAAAAAGTCACCACCGCTTCTTCAATTTCATAAACCGCTTTCCTTTAAGTTTTCTTTAATTTTTGAAAATAAATAAAAATCACAAGGCGCGAGGTCGGGGCTATACGGCGGGTGACCCAGTAATTCAACGTTTGATGTCAAATAGTCGATCGTTCGCTTGGCGGTGTGCGATGAGGCGTTGTCGTATTAACCTACTACGCTGGCCAAGTACTACGTTGGCGGATGAGGCATAAATTCTAAGTATGCATTTCTTGGAAAATGACGGTTTCTGAGAAGGTGATATACAGGGTTACTGGTGATCAGCCTGCATCCGTTTAATGTTTCCGTGCGTTTTATGTACATTTAAACAAACAGCTGTTGTTCTACAACTTTTGTTAAAATTCAATAAAATCACAAAAAAAATGTGTTTGTTGTTCTCTCTAGCACTATGTAGCGGCTGTTTAGTGTTTTTTAACTTCGGCACATAATTTATCGACCGTTAAAACGAATTGTTACATAGGGTTTGATGCGTTTAGAATGGGCAAATACACTTTTTTATTTTGTATCGAAATTAAATACGAATTTTTATAAATTGTAGAGCAAAAGTTGAAATATTTAACATCCCCTTAAAAGGATACAGGCTGAGTACCAATAACCCTGTATAGAGACATATAGTATTAAATAGTCAGTTGTGTAACGATGGTTGTCGACAGAGCCGCCGCCGGCAGCGGAGCCCGCGGGGCTCATCACCGCCTCCTCCGTGGACGAGGCGCTGCGGCAGAGGCTCTCTTACTTCCAGGTTAGTCGGACCATAAGTTCTCCGCTACTTATTACTTACCTTGATAGGATGACACATGTCTTTCTTCATATCTAGGCTCAACTTTGGCTCGTATATCGGGTCCAAAGCTAAATTTGCTGGCGTAAAGCTATCCTCTTAAAGGTGCGATGGCACTTAAAGTCTGAACAGTTGCTAATATTATATCACCGACTCGCTCGCATATATCAAGCACAGATTCACTTTTGTATGGATGTACTTCAAAACCTTCTCTCACAGAGGGATAGCCAAGATTACGCTGCCCAAGTTCGGGTTGGCGGATGCGGCGGAAAAACACATAAATGAATGTTTTTTTTGATTCGGTAATTATAATTTGCGATTATTTTCCGTTTCAGCAACAAGAAGCGAAGGCCAAAGAGGAGGGCAACTCATCCAAGGCCCGTCGCATGGGTCGCATCACGAAGCAATACGCGGACGCCATCAAACTGAACGCCGCCGGGAAACCCATCGCGGGGGACGAACTACCCACTCCGCCGGGATACGCTCCCCTACCCGACTCACAGGTGACACAGTCTAGAGAAATACTACCAGTACTTCACCGCCTTTGAACTTGGAAGAAACGTCGATAATGTAGAAGACACGGGTACATAAAACCGAGAACTGTACCGCGCTCACGAAATACTAACATTGTAATGTTGGCAATGGCGGGAGCGCGCTTCCCGTGATTCGAATTTACCCGTCTAGACGGCTTGGTTGAACGACTGTACGATTTAATTGACTGTGCAAGTGACGTATAACTAACTACCCTCATTTTATGCTTTTAACAACAATAACAATATTGGTGGACCATTCACACACAACGCCATCTGACCCCAAACTAAGCAAAGCTTGTGTGATGGCAGCCAGATAGCTGATATAATACTTATATAGTTTTAAATACATACTTATTATACATAGAAACACCCAGACGCAGTGCAAACATTTGAATTCTTTGTTGGTCAATTGTACTTAAGAGACTTTAGACCAAAACAACCTGATGACGCAAATATGAGATGTCATTTCTAAAATGTAATAGTAGCGATACCAGCGTTTCAGATAGTATCACAGATGATATGTGTGCAAATTGTGTTCCAATTAACAAAGGCGAGTGTGTTTTGTCGAAATTTACGTTGGAGTTTTTTTAAAGCACCGCACTGCGCTCGTTATCTGGAGATGTGAAGTGTTTTACCTTTTTACCTCAGTAATTCTCTGGGAACAATGCCCTTCAAATCGGAACACAGTAATGCTTGCGCGCTACTGCTTGGCGACAGAAGAGCTGGCAAGGTTGTGATACTTCCCCCAGGCGGACTCTGAAAAGAGTCCTACCACTGCAAAACTTCTAAAAGTCCCAAGACTGAGAAAGAGGGTAGTTCAATATGTCTTCGAACGCGTGGCATTTGCCGTTCTTTCGACTGAATTTACTGCCTTTTTTTATTAACTTTTATAGGTTTACATTTGACCGCCGTTTGATAAGTTCCGTTGAAATAAGCTAACATATTATTATGTTTATTCCAGTCGTCTTCAGCCCCGGCGCCCGCGCCCCGACCAGCGCCCCGACCCGCACCCTCCTCCGCACCCTCCCCCGCCCCCGCACCCCGCCCCTCCAACTCTCGCTACGAGAAACAGATCGCCTTCCTGCTACAGAGACAGAAGCAGTTCAAAGAAGCTGCCATTCAGGCGAAGAGGGAAGGTTAGTTGCTCACCTTCGTCTACGCAGGATTATTGGTGATCAGCCTGCATCCTTTTAACGGCATATTAAGTACATTAAATATGTCTCCTTTTGTTCTAGAGTTTAAAAAAAAATTTTTTTTCCCCATACAAAATAAAAAAGACATTGAACTCTTTGTAGCAAGAACGCGCGCACTCTTTAACGCTCGATAAAAGAAGTACCGAAGCGAATAGAGCTAAAAAGTGCTAGAAAGGACAACAAAAACTAAAAAAAAATTAGGGCATGTATTGAGTCTTAATAAAAGTTGCAGAACAACATGACCATAAACAGATGCAGGCTGATTCAATTTATTTATTCGAACCATTATTTCAAAGGAACACTTAGTAACGTAACTTACAATGAAATTATATAGATAATTATTCTGGTTACGAGTAACCCTGTATATTTTTTTCTATACACTACGTACACATAATCGAATTTGTATGATGTTTATTTCCAGCGAACTCTTCACCAACTTATCCAATATTCACGAAAGTTGGCATTTTTGTAGAATTTGGGACATAGAGATCCACATTGGATACACATTGGGAGATAGGAATCCAGCTCAATTGATTAAATGTCATTCTCTACCCAAGCGAACCCGGAACATGTAATTTTCCTTCAACGTTAAAACAAATAGTCAAACTTTACCAAAAGATTACCGCGGCTGCCCTCCCTCGGTTTATTAAAAATTATGAGTGAACAATTTGCTGTCGAATAGTTCCAGCTTTGCTTAGTTCCAGCTAGGTGGCGAATGTTGTGTCTGGAATGTTCACCAAGCCGTCCGACACCCCATCTAGGTATAGGCTTTTCCGAGGAGGTGATGCGCCGCTGGTTTGCGGCGCGGTACTGGACCCAAATGCGAGGGTGTGGACACCCCCGCGAAATGGCAAGGGCGTTGGGTCAGGGTCGTTGATGGGAGTGCGAAAAGTGACCCTGCGACCCTGACCCCTGGCCGTGCCGGAGAAACCTGTGGAGAGCACTATGTCCGCTCCCATGGTGTCTAGCCTATGTATATGTTCATGTCTCTGTATGGGTGGGCATAAGGAAAGGTATTTCCCTCACATAAAAAAATAATATCTACCAATATTTATTTATTTACTGTGTATTTTTTAGTAGGACTTAAGTGGGCTCTACTGCCTACCGGCTTTTTTATTTATCATGTTATTCCAGGTAATATAGAGGCGGCCAAAGAATACCTCCGCGCAGCGAAAGGTTTCGACTCAGTCATAGAGGCGGCTAAAGGAGGCCTGGCGGTGGACTTGAAGTCACTCCCGCTCCCGCCGAAAGCGAAGAATGATCTGGAACATACGTGAGTTTAAATCTATCACCGTTGAATTGTAAAAAACCGTTAGATTACAATAAATCATCGTTAGATATATAAACTGACTCATATTTCTTGTTTATCAATTCATTTTAAATCTACAAAGATACAGGTAATTAAACTTCGGGAGTCGTAACGTCTACAGGTACAATTTCGCCCGGAGACCGCGACCGGAGACCGCGACAGGCACTTGACACTATGGAATTGTATGGGCGCCAGTTCACGCCGAGACCGCGACAGGAGACCGAGACACGTGTCGCGAGACATGTGTCGCGGTCTCGGCGCGAACTGGCGCCCATACAATTCTATAGAGTCAAGTGCCTGTCGCGGTCTCCGGTCGCGGTCTCCTGTCGCGGTCTCGTGTCGCGGTCTCAGCGCGAACTTGCAATCTTTACATACAATTTTGATTAAACCCCGACTACCTTAGATTCGTTATCTGTACAACATTCTAGTCTACTACTAGTCAAGCCCTTTCATTTGATACCCATATTAAGGGAGTTGTGAAAAAGAAATGTAATTCGCCATTTTGTGGTAGCGGCCATCTTGGATTTGAAATTTGTCATAGTGCAAAGTATTCTACTAATCAAGCCCTTTCATTTGATACCCATATTGAGTTAGTAGTTAAAATTATTATATAATTCGCCATTTTGAGGTGGCGGCCATCTTGGATTTGAAATTTGTTATAGCGTATAGTACTCTACTAGCCAAGCCCTTTCATTTGATACCCATATTGAGGTAGGTTGTGAAGAAATATTTTGTCCGCCATTTTGTGGAGGCGGCCATTTTGAATCGATATTAACCAAACGTAGCTAAGAACACCGGCACGGATATTAACTTTCAAATAAAAGAAACCGCATCGAAATCGGCCCATCCGTTTGAGCTCTACGGTGCCACAGACAGACACACAGAGACAGACATCGACGTCAAACTTATAACACCCCATTTTTTGGTCGGGGGTTAAAAAATCGTGTATAGACGCGCTTTCACTCGAAGCTTTGTATTTTTTTTGATAGTGAAACAAAAGAAAAAGTACGTGTACAATATGTTTTAAGCTATTGCATAGCTTTTATCGCGGGCCTGAGGACCGAATTTTAGTGATCGTTCTCTTTCTTATGTTCACAAGAAAGAGGGATGGAAGACCGTAACGCCGTCCTCCGCACTCGGTCATTCGACTTTGAATCTTATTTGTATTAGCTTTACAGACTAAATGCCCTTAGCTGTCGAAGACTGACTAGATTGTATACTTGTCTGCATTTTTTTTATGGTAAACAAATGTCACTCTTCAAAATAAAAGCAATTCCGTAAAATTGTTAACATCCCTATTGCTTATGTTGATAAAAATGCATGCAACATGCAATAGCTTTACCGCGGCAGACCCCGAGTGCCACATTTCTTTTTAAAAACTGACTGACGGACTAATTCGTTTTTTTTTGTCTACAAGCCTACCTATTCTAAATAAGTTTTTTTTGAAGTGAATACTTCTTTGGGCGCTCAACATCCAGATATTTTCGTGGGCTGTGAATTGAATTCTAGCGTCACGCTCGGGAATGATAAGAAATCTTCGGGTGAACTCGGGACCATGACCATTGGCCATCTAGAAACACGTCAGTATTTCCCATTGGCTGATGCAGCTCTACGCTCCGGTTCCACCCGCGTAGTTTCCAAAGTAAGCTATCAAATTCTGAGTTATAAGTTTTCACTGTTATAGGCAGTTCCTATGACTGCCAATATTTTTTCCCAATTCCTTCGTTTGCTGTTGATGTTTCGAGTCAGCGATTCCTACTAATATTATAAATGTCATTGTTTGAATATTTGTTGCTCAATCACGCAACGTATGAACGAATCGGGTTGAAATTTGGAACACAGTTAGATTCTAAGCAGGAAGAACAAATAGGCTACTTTTTATCACGGTAAAGTAACGGGAACTACGCGGGTACAACTTATTCGAGTACAGATTATTTACATTACAAAAACTACAGAAATTACAGGGCTTAGACATATATCATCTTAGATCTCTGGGCGACGCCGACGAGCGCAGTGCAGTGGTAGGTAATGATTTGGACTCTTCACGTTCCAATAGCTACACTCCGCGAGGCATAAGCTGAGCTTTGCATTTGTGTGAGTGTACATGGATAGTGTAGGTGTGACAACCGGCCTTAGGCGCGGCGCCATTCTGTCTGGCCGCGCTCCTGCCTGATTGGTGATCACTCACACTAATGCAAAGCTCAGCCTATACCTCGCGGACAAAATTTCAAGCTCCTGTCTGATTGGTGATCACTCACACTAATGCAAAGCTCAGCCTATACCTCGCGGACAAAATTTCAAGCTCCTGCCTGATTGGTGATCACTCACACTAATGCAAAGCTCAGCTTATACCTCGCGGAGTGTACGCTTTTATGTGGCAGGCATGATGCTTACCATTAGGCACATGTCATGTCTCATTACAATATATAAAAAAAGATAATTTAATGTAATTGTTCGTCACATGGCAGGTTCGAAGAGGTATCAGTGGAAGACTGCGACCCGTCCCCCTCGTCTCCGATCTCCTCGTCGGACGACGACGTGACCGCGCGCCTCTACTCGCAGCTGACCAGCCAGCTGCGGCTGTGCCTCTCGAACCGGGAGCACAACTCCAAGATGGGGAACGTCGCCGAGGCCAACAGGTTCGAGCACATCGCCGTCTCCGTCAAACAGGACTTGGATCTGGTGGTCGTCGCTAAAGGGTAAGCGTTTTGGTGAAATGAAAGGGGGTGAAATTTTGTATGAAACATTTTATTCCTTGATTTTTTTGAAGTATACAGGAACGAGACAAGCAAGACATGTACCTGATGGTAAGCAACATGCCTGCCACATAACCGTACAGTGACACGCAGCTACTGGAACACGAAAAGTCAAAATCATTACCTAGCACTGCACTGCGCCCGTCATCCAGAGATCGAAGATATTATATCTCTAAGACCTGTAACTTATCTGGAAACATTGCCCTTCAAACTGGAACACAGTAATGTTTGAATTAATTTCTTGAACTGAACTTTTTAATATTTTTGTTCCTTGAACGTTTTATGAACGTTGTATGAATTGAGTACGGCAAAAATAATGAGTTAATAATTATGCCGTTTTTCTAAATAAAACCCCTTAAAGGGTAAAATAGGCGTTTGAAGTTTCATGTTTGAACGTATAGGAGATACCCTTATTAGTGCTATTATAGTTTATATACGTTGTTATTCAACGGTCATGCTTCTTACCAAAATAGGAATTTACCATAAAAATATCTACAGAATGCGAGCGAAGTCGCGGGAAAACCTAGTCATAGATAATAGAGGAGAAAGTCAAGGTCATAATCCACGTTAGTTCAGTGCGGGTTGGTGGATGACGCACGTCGAAATATTACTGGAACATACTGGTTTTCTCACAATGTTTTCCGTCACATTTAAAGTCAGCGGCGATGACAAACCTGTATTGCATTTGGATAAAAACTTGAAGATACAGGCAGGAATCGAACCTACGACCTTACGTTTCGCACATTTTGGCGACCATTTATGTAATTTCTAATGAACTAGTATTTCGTATTAAAGTACAATTTTTCAAGTACATATTTCTTCCAGTTTGGGCCAAACTCCAAAGTTCCATTACGAATCACGCAAGTTCTCCGTGGTGCAGTGCAATACGGACCTTAACGAGAACGACTTAGAGCTCACGATCGTTCGCGGCATCGCCTACAACGTGCCCAATCCGAAGGAAATCGACACTTACGTGCGATTCGAGTTTCCTTATCCCCAGGTAATAAAGTGCATTTTAACATTAATGTTTTATAAATAGTTCTATGTATAAGTTATTTCATCGGGCGTTTACACCCCATTAACACAATATTTCGATAGATTACAATCTCGATATAGGTCAATAAAAAAAAATGTAACTTTAATGCACTAAATTTCCGATCCAATTAGTTTTTTTTAAGGTAGCCATAGCTAAAGTCATATTATTGTATAGAATAAAATTTCACATTTTTGTTTACGGAAAACTTTTTTTTTTATTTACCGATTACGATTTTGTGATTTTATGATCAGGATGTGGTACCTAAACCTTATAAAAAAACTAAGTCCAGTAGCTCCTGAGATAAGCGCGTTCAAACAATTCAACTATTACTTTACTAATTAAAACGTATAGGTATAAATAGTTATTTATCTGCTAACTATTCAGTTTTATAATATTAGTATGTATAGATTACCTGGACGTTTCAAATCGCAAATGTTTAATTTTTTATTAAAAAAGCTATTGCTAAGCTAAAAGTTGAAGTTACGGCTGGTCTAGTCGGGAGAACGGCGCCTGCCGATCCGGAGACCCCGGGTTCAATCCCCACACGCACTGTCTTTTCGAAGTCATGTGCGTAAGGCCGCTAACTTAAAACGGCGAAGGAAAACATCGTGAGGAAACCGACAAGTACCGAGAATCTTTCGAAGTCATGTGTCATCCACCAACTCGCACTGGGCCAGCGTGGTGGATTATGGACTTTTTTTTAAACTTTAATAGGTTCGCACCATTTCGCCTGATGTTAAGCGATGATGAGATCTACGATGGAGCGTGCTTACCTAGAAGAAACAGATTCACTCTCGATTTGAAGACACCAAGATTGTAACCATCGGGGAAAACCCACTCGGGCAACGCATTCCACAACCTAGACGTTTCTTATCACAAACATGGAGTCAAATCTCTTCGTTCGCGTTTTTGGAACATCAACCATGAAACGATGTCGCCCTTTTGTGGACTTAACTCTCTTGCGAGAAAAGGCTCTGAGCGCCAGCTGTGGGAACATTTAGTGGGCTGTTGAAGCTAAAATGATGGTAAGTTGAGAGTGTGTCCGCCCGCAGGAAGCGCCCGTGTCGGACCGCACGGCCACGGTGAAAGACACGAACAGCCCGACGTACGACGCCGTGTTCCCGCTGCCCATCCAGCGCGCGTCGCGCGCGTGCCAGCGCTTCTTCAAGCGGCACGCCATCAAGCTCGAGGTCTACTCCAAAGGGTAACCAGATAAACTTGCAATTTGAACGTGGAATCACTGAACATGCTTTACTTCCCTTTCGCTGATCACTTTGACATACATCATTTTTTGGGGTTCCGTACCTCAAATGGAACAAGAACAAAATTAAAAATTTTGACTAACCCTCGACTACCTCAGATTTGTTATCCGTACAACATGCTACTAGTCATGCCCTTTCATTTGATACCCATATTAAGAGAGTTGTGAATAAAGAAATGTATTTCGCCATTTTGTGGAAGCGGCCATCTTGGATTTGAAATTTGTCATACTTAGTGCAATGTATTCTACTAGTCAAGCCTTTTTGTTTGATACCCATATTGAGGTAGTAGTGAAAAAAGTAATATAATTCGCCATTTTGTGGTGGCGGCCATCTTGGATTTGATTTTTTTATAATGTATAGTATTCTACTAGTCAAGCCCTTTCATTTGATACCCATATTGAGGTAGGTTGTGAAGAAATATTTTGTCCGCCATTTTGTGGCGGCGGCCATCTTGAATCTATATTAACCAAACATAGCTAAGAACATCCGCACGGATATTAACTTTCAAATAAAAAATCTCTTGGCGATGTGAAAATATATTTCAAACGTCTAAACTAATATGATCAAAAGATACAGTCTGCTGCAAATTTCCGACACTCTCAAGGGGATCAAAATCAATCTACACTTACTATACTTTCCATGTACTCAGAATCTTGAAAGAAATTCTTTATAATGTCTTAAGCATCAGCTAAGCAAGCTCAAGGCCTTCTAAATGGCTTATTACATTTGGATAAATTTACTGACTGAATTAATAAGCAAATTTAGAAGCACGTTAGCAACAAACATTCCTCGCTTCTGAATTTAGTATAAATAAATATAATAAATAAATATTGGTGGGCAATTCACACACAACACCATCTGACCCCAAACTAAGCAAAGCTTGTGTGATGGCAGCCAGATAGCTGATATAATACTTATATAGTTTTAAATACATACTTATTATACATAGAAACATTTATTAAGTTTTACAGACACAGTGCAAACATTTGAATTCATCACACAAATATTTGCACTGGGTGGGGATCGAACCCACGACCCTCGGCTTCGCAGGCAGAGCTACTACCAACTAAGCCACTAAGGCAGTGCTTATGTAAGCTTACTTAATGCTGTTACACTTCTCTGAGTTCAGTAGCCACTTAATTCAGTTTACTAAATTTAGCCACGTGTAATAACCCTTCTAGCGTGATTGGCAGAGCAATCATTAGAGACCAAGCCTTAATACTTCGAATTATTTAGTCTATTATTATTATTATCAACCACTTTTTTAAATTAAAATTGTTAGTAATATTTAGTTAATAACTAAAACTATTTGACGGGTGAAATTGGTTTTTTATCAATATTGAATCTATATTTTTAGATATCAAAAGTAAAGTAACGTAACGATACGATAGTAAAGGATACAGACGGGCACGCTATATATTTCTCTACTGCTCTACTACTACGCATGTGTATAGGTAGTAGTGTGCATAACGAATACATCGGTTCCTATATTTTTCTACGCCTGTACTAGTGTGCATATTCAGTATTGTGTATCATAATGGATACATACGGCTGCTATATTTTTCTATGCCTTTACTAGAGTGCATATGTATTTAGTAGTGTGTATCATAATGGATACATACGGGTGCTATATTTTATATGCCTTTACTAGAGTGCATATGTATTTAGTAGTGTGTATCATAATGGATACATACGGGTGCTATATTTCTCTGCGCCTCTACTAGTGTGCATATGTATTTAGTGGTGTGTATAACGAATTCATACTGGTGCTATAATTATTTACGCCTCTTCTAATGTACATATGTGCAGTAATTATCGAATTATGTACAATGAATACTTACAGGATCTATATTTCTCTATGCTTCTCCTAGTGTGCATGTGTAGAGTGTAGTAGTGTGTAGCGTCGTGTCGTGGTGTGGGTAGCGTGTGTGTTGTGTACAGAGCGAGTGACGGCGCCTGTTGTTGCAGCGGCTGGTTCCGCAGTGACGTCATGCTCGGCGCCGTCAACGTGAAGCTGGCGCCGCTCGAGAGCGCCGTCACCATACACGAGTCGTTCCCGGTGAGTACCGACCAGCGAAAAAAAAAAAAAGTTGGCAGTCGTAGGAATTACCGATAGAATTGAAAACTTATAACTCAGAATTTGAAGGCTTGCTTTGGAAACTACGCGGGTGAAACCGGAGGGCGTGTCCAAAAATGACGTCGCATAGCCAATGGCAATGCTTCCGAGTTTACCCAAAGATTTCTTATCATTTGGAGAATGTTAAGATCTTGTTCCGGTGTGAAGGGCAATGTTTCCAGAGAAATTACACGGCTTAGAGATATAACATCTTAGATCTCTGCGTGACGAGCGCAGTGCAGTGCTGGGTAATGATTGGGACTCTTCATGTTCCAATAGCTGCGTGTCACTGTGCTGTTAGGTTGCAGGCATGTTGCTTACCATCAGGCACATGTCCTGCTCGTCTTGTCACTTTTTATTTAAAAAGAAATCATTCCCGAGCGTGACGCTCGTATTTAATTCACATCCCACGAAAAATCTGTCTGGCGCGTCAAAAGAAGTCTTCACTTCAATAAATGACAAACGATTACCAACCGGTAGTGATCGGCGTAACAGGCGAAATTCGACTAAAAAGTATTGGAATAAGGTTGAAAACTGTATAAACGATGCTCTCCCTGTGAGTACATAGCAGCGTAAATAATAATAAATGACGATGTCAAGTCGATTGCTAGCGGAGTCCCAAGCGGTAGTCATGGATCAGACGAAATTCGACTGAAGTGTATGTTGTAATAAGGTTGAAAACTATAAACATGACTCATTCCTGGTGAAACTGCGAAAATAACAAATGACTTTGTTGAGCTGATTGCTAGCAGTCTTAACCGATTCTGATTGATCGGCTCAGACGAAATCCGACTAAAGAGCATTAGAATAAGGTTGAAACTATAAACACAAGTCATTTCCTTTGAGTACCGAGCAGCCATAATAACAAATGACGATGTTGAAATGAGTCCCAATCGGTAGTGATCAGCTCAGACGAAATCCGACTAAAGAGCTTTAGAATAAGGTTGAAAACCATAAACACGGATCATTCCTGGTGAGAACCGAGCAGCGAAAACAACAAATGGCGATGTTGAGTCGATTACTAAAGCGGAGTCCCAACCGGTAGTGATCGGTTCAGACGAAATTCGACTCAAGTGAATTAGAATAAGGTTGAAGACTAAATGCACGAGGGTACCCTGGTGAGTACCGTGTGGCGTGACGAGTACGGAGCGGCTGACGACGCGTGTTAGCTCTCAGTAAGACTATGAAGAAATTACGGTTTGAATCAATATACACAGGACTTAATCGCTGTATAAATATTATTTAATCACCTAAACAGATTTTGGTAGCGATTTCAGGATGGGGCCGTAGTAAAAAGATGATCTATTGCTTACTACTTAGAGATTATTATTCCAAGAATGTTGACCAACCGATATAAATAGCACAGTGTAATGGCATTATGTAACAACAGATAGTGTGGTTTAGTTGAGATTGCTGTTAAATAAATAAATATTGGTAAACATTTTTCATAAAATACTATCTGGCCCAAAACTAAGCAAAGCTTGTGCTATGGGAGCCAGATAATAATATCACAATACTGATATAGTTGTGAATTGATACGTAGATAAAAACAACCAGACGCAGAACAAATAATAAATAAATATTGGTGGACAATTCACACACAACACCATCTGACTCCAAAGCAGCAAAGCTTGTACTATGGCGGCCAGATAGCTGATATAATAATTGTATAGTTTTTAAATACATACTTATTATAAATATTTGTATTCATTACACAAATATTGGGAGTGGGAGTCGAACCCTCAAACCACGACTTCGCAGGTAGACCACCACTAAACCAGTTAGAGAGGAAGTATCCTATTTTGAAGTGTCAATGGATCTGGCTGAAATTTGGAACATAGTTATATATTTTTAGAACACATAGGTTACCTTTTATCTCGAGAAAATAAAGGGAACTACGCGGGTAAGACCGCGGGCGCTGCTAGTATTGTTATAAAAGTAGTTATTTTGTGTTTGCAGTTGATGGACGGGCGGCGGCCGGCCGGAGGTTCCCTGGAAGTTAAGCTGCGCGTGCGCACGCCGCTGCTGCAGCCGCAGATAGAGAGCACCACGCACCGCTGGCTCGTCATCGACAACTGAACCTTAACTGCAACTCCACACGCGAACCGCCACTCATCTTATGGAGCATACCGGCAAACATCTTTACTTACTTTACCGGCGAACATTTACCGGCAAACATCTTTTATCTTATACAGTAGCTTAAAATCCGGCAGGCAGTAAAGGCGATCAGATAGCAACAGGTCTCTTAAAAAGGGTAAAAGATAAAGTCGCCAAACTTGCTGCGTAGTTGTAGATTATTATGGATTATGGATCAAGTTATCACGCACTGTTTGCAAAATCGCTCTTATTGCGTTAGTGTTACGACTCAAGTCAGATTCCATATTCAGTGAACTCAACTTTATCGTCCATTGCGTTGGACACTTATTCCATTACGGTTAAGTGCGATGTTTTCAAAATTAAAAAAAAAACTCTCACTTACATAGGTCCATTTTGAACAGATGTAAAAGCATACGTTAATAACCCACTTTGTGTTCCTACTACTGGGATTATGTATTTTTTTCTCATCAGTAGGCAAAACCGAAATCTACTGTCTATCTCTCTAAATCCATCAATCCATACAACGCTCGCCAAGAGCGGGTTGGCGCATGATACATGCCCTCATTATCAAATAAAAGAACCCGTGTCTTGGTGGCCATTTGCAAAATAATTATTTCTAGAACATTGCTCAGAGCGCTTAAATAAAACAATATTTTTCTATGAAGAATTAATTTTAAAAATGTGATTATAATGTTTTATCCTACTAATATTAAAAATGTGAAAGTTTTGATCTTTGTTCCTCAATCGGGTCGGATCGGGTGAACAGATTGAGGTGAAATTTGAAAAATATTCATAGTCTAGAGACTATAGAGCTCACTTTTTATCACGAGAAAATTACGGAAATACAATCAATATCTTTATTAGATCGGATTCGGTATGTTAAAGACTAATGACTATGATTAAACACTTTAAGTGAAAGATTATCTTTGTCAACAAGGTACATAGATACCTACATTTTGTTTCTAGGATATGTAATGAGAAGGAAGATAATAAGGAGTAATGATATGCGAACACTGCTTTATTTTCTTACGATCATTCTTCTAGAAGGCGAGATATAGCCTTTGCTATATAGTACATTTTCAAGCGAGACCAGATAAAGAGCGGCCTCAACATAAAGAGTTTAATTATATTTTGTAAAACAAAATTTACTGTGAAAATCGAAATAGCTCCACAGTTACAAACAGAAATACTATTTGGACTCGGCAAATGTATAAACAAAATATTTTTAGTCTTGTCGTGAATTCGGCGGTTGTAATGCTGCCGAAACGTCGAGGTAATTAAAATAAAATTGGTGGACAATTCACACAACTCCATCTGACCCCAGACTAAGCAAAGCTTGTAATATGGCGGCCAGATAGCTGATGTAGTTGTAAATACATACTTATTATACATAGAAACACCCAGACACTGTACAAATATTTGAATTCATCACACAAATACTTGCACTGGGTACCACCCACGACCTTCGGCTTCGCAGGCAGAGTCACTACCCACTAGGTAGTCTAAAACTGAGGCCAGTCTAAAATGATAATTAATAAATAATAAATAAATAAATATTGGTGGTGGACATTCACACACAACACCATCTGACCCCAAACTAAGCAAAGCTTGTACTATGGCGGCCAGATAGCTGATAAAATGATCTTAAATGATAGTTTTGATTCTGATTATGTCCTGTAAAGTGTTTAAATTAATATACATTTTTATCTAAAAGTTCTTAGTGGCAAGTACAAACAATGTTAATTTCGGAATTGCGTTCATTATGCGTACTCTAAAACATTTTTAAAATTCACTACAATTTGTTTGCTATTTTAATTTTATTGTAAAAATGTATTTATTGTACAATGTATATTATAATTTCACAAATATGTAATTATGTAATTAAACTACTGTAGATCTGTTACATTTCAATTAAATGTATTTTAGCTGCTTATAATTTTTCATTTAGTAAATACAATTTGCTAACATAAACAACAATAATAATTATTGTTTACTAATCCTTGCATAAGGACATGTCCCACTGCTGGGACTCGCGGCTTTCTCTCGTAAGGAGAGAGTCAAGGCCATAATCCACCACGCTGGCGCAGTGCGGGTTGGATGATGACCTAGAAAGATTCTAAGTAGGTACATGTCGGTTTCCACACGAAGTTTTCCTTAGACGTTTTTATGTATTTTTTTTTTCTTTTATAGTTTTACACTTGACCGCCATCTCGCCTGATGTTAAGCGACGATGCGGTCTACGATGGCGTGTGTTTACCTAGAAGAAACCGATTCACTCTCGATTTGAAGACACCAAGATTATAACTATCGGGGAAAACCCGCTCAGGCAACTCATTCCACAGCCTAGACGTTCTTATCACAAACGTAAGTGGCAATATGCTCGTGACTCTGAAAAGACAGTGGTGCGCGTGGGATTAAAACCCGGTGCTCCAGATCGGCAGTCGCAGTTCTCCCGACTAGACCAGCCGTAGCTTATTCCTTAATATTCTTCTTGTACTTGACATAGTTGACTTATCACCGACCCGTAATCGTAAAGGTTCGCTTCCACTTTTTAATACGAACCGCGAGACTTTGTAATACCTTCCATCTTCCTTGTTTCCTGAGACTAGGGGCTGTCATTTATCCGGGTTTTCCCGGGTTTGATTTTCTAGTTTAGAAGGCATCCAGGGAGAGTCCGGAAGAGGCTTAATGTGTAGTAAAGGTTTAAAAATCTAAAATCGTGAGCCGCCCGCTATACACGCACTGTGATCGCACGCCGTGATCAACCGACTCGCTAAATTCTGATTATGATGATAAAAGCAACTAAATCTAATTTTAAGGTCTGATACTAAATTAAATGGTGATTTATGACATTTTCAACAGTTTGTAATTACACTATTGTTTAAAAACCTGTTGAAACATCCGAGTTTTGGGTTCTAAAGTCCGGTGGTTTCACGTGTCTTGTCCTGGTTTCCAAACTTTAGAGATAAAAACCCTATCTGAGATCTATAGTCTGGGTGTCTGCAAGTTGAGAGTAAGTAAGTACGAGTAGATACCTTCTAGGAAACTAGGAATACCAGTTCCGCGTTCAGCCATGCCGTCGATTTGCGCCAAGGGTGTTGGTGACCCAAACAATGATTTTCATATTATATCAACGGATCTAACGATATATCTAATTACTATTTAACAGATATATCTGTTAGTACTCTTTTTTACAAGTTTATGATTCAATTATAAAAAATAATAATTTAAAAACTCCGACTGCATAAATAGTGAACCAAACTTCGTACTTACGTACTTTAAACACTGAAAAGTATAAAACAAGCACTTAGAATTCTGGTGGTCTAGAATTATATAATAATTATGTTATTGAATTAATACTATTGGAGAAAATAAAATATATTAAAACAATTTTAATAAATTCTAGTAAAGGAATATATATATCAACTGAACAGTCGGGATCCATTAAACAATTAGATTGGCTCTAGAATAATAATGGATCCCGACTGTTCAGTTGTTATGTTTCTTTACTAGAATATATTTTATTTTCTGCAATAGTATTAATTCAATAATAACACCCCTTTGCGTCGCGCAGTCGGGTAAAAAATATTTAAAAACCCCAACGCAGTTGATTCAAATGTTCGGCCACATGTATCTTTGAAGGTAATGCAAAATACCTATTATGGGTCTAAGATTCCCACCGCAGCTAACGAAAGATTTGATAACTTTGAAACGGCTGAAATGGGTAGACGTGTTGCTTTCCATCAGAAGGTAGATTATGGTGAAGGAAAACATCGTGAGATAACGAATATGCTAAAAGGCATTTTTTTACTTTTATAGATTCATATTTGACCCCTATCTTGCCTATGTAAAGCGACGATGATAGACAAAGAGATTTTTGAAATATCAACAAAAACTAATATTGGCTTATCTTTATCTAGATGACGTTATTATGGATATTATAAAATTCAGTCCAGTGTCTGAGTATAATTTTATATGGAAATGGTGTTTTCAGAAGAAAAAAAATATTTCACTTGACATTGAATCCCATTTGTGATAACAAAATGACAAACTTACAAAAATGCACTCGGACCGATTCAAACCTCCAATCTCATGCTTGAAAGTCCACTAGGCCTAATACATAAGAAATAAGTTGTCGTGACCAAGTCAAGGCAAATACTATTGACATCAAAATCGAACATATAGCACCTGTATTAGGAACCAGTATTAACCGGTTCGAAGCCGCCGAAGGCCTCCAAGGCCGAGTTATCATGTTTATTCCATTACTACTTACTTATGTAAACAGCCATGTTCGCGTATTTTCGATATGTCAACAAACACCGTACATAGAAAATACATAGATAATTTGTACGGTCGACGAAATGATCAAACCAATGTTGCGGTATTTTTTGTTTGTGAAATCTTATAGTGACTCCAGTAACTGGCGGAGCGTAACTTGGTTTGATATAACTAGCGCAGACTGGCCAGAGTCGTGAAGTCCTGCCGATGTGATTAGTATGTATACAATGCATTTAGTAGGTAAATAGTGATTGGCGCATGGATATTAATAAAAAATAAAATAAGTTGGGTACCTATTCGAAACGTCGCTTATAAGCGACTCGACCCAGTCGCACGGGTGCTATGCTGATACTAGGTAAATGGTAAATATACTAATGAAAATGGCTATTGTAGGTTATTCCTAAAGAGATAGACATATACTACTGCAGACTTTTTTGTAGACCTTTTGAAGGGGTACAATAATGCTGTCCAAGATCCATTATTTAGCATAAAAACTTTTTTTTTCGTGTAAGTAATTGTCGCCTGTACTTTCTCTAATTTTCTGCCTATCCCAAATTTCAGCCCGATCCATTCAGAAGTTCCGATCTGATTGAGCAAAAAACATCGAAACATTCAGGACCTAAATATAAACACTTGGTAAAAAGCTATTAATTTGGGAAAACAAGTTTTTACCTAGGTATTTTACAAGTAACGTTTGAGCAAAGAATTTGTATGTTACAAAATCCATGCATTTGAGTGTAATTTATACCACAGTTTTATTATCTCTGTTGATAATATCCATAATCAACAGATTCTTAATTTCGACCGCTTTTGCATCGGCCCATTAGCTCAGTTGGTTAGAGCGTCGTGCTAATAACGCGAAGGTCGCGGGTTCGATCCCCTCATGGGCCATGAGATCTTTTTGCATGTTTTCGAAGTAGCATACATGTAGGAAACACACTTTATGTGTGTTTTAAACAAATTATTGCCAAAAATTGCCAATTTTAGAAATGCATTTGTAACATAAAAATATTTTTACTATTCAGACGAGCGCAGTGATTTATTACGAGTATATAATTAATCTTAATGTGCGTTTATGATGTTGTGCTTCTTTTGGCGTTTTGGAAAAAATACTAGAAAGCCTTTTTGCTTAACTGTTTGATCAAATGGCTGAATATATATTTTTTTAATTTGAATAGACAGAATTTATGTAGACCGCTTTAAACGGAGCTGTTTAGTAAACAGGCTAGGATGTTAATTGAACGACTAACTTAGCTAGTTGGCTGCGACACCAACATAAAATTATTTAAAGAACTTAAATATGTATAGGAATTTATTGACAATAATTATTGCAAATGGTAATGGTAACTTGGTAACATCGTGAGGAAACCGACTACTTCCGAGAGTTTTTCCATCATGTATCATCCACCAACTCGCACTAGGCTAGTATGGTCTTGACTTTCTCCTTGCGAGAGAAGGCCCCAGCAATGAGCCAGTGGGAATGTTTATTGGGTTGCTTATGTATATTTTTATTTCTTATTAATAGGTTTACACTTGACCACCGCCTTATGTTAAGCGACGATGAGGTCTATGATGGAACGTGTTTACCTAGAGGAAACCGATTCACTCTCCATTTGCCACTCTCCATTAACCATCGGCAAAACCCCTTTCAGGCAACGCACTCCATCTAAACGTTTTTACCACAAATGTAGAGTCATAGTATAGCCTAACCTCTTCGTTCGAATCTTTGGAGTGCCAACTACGAAACGATGTCGCTTTTGCTATTAATAAGATAGGGGTATATGTGTCGCGGAAAACCGGCAGATTTTCATTCACCGGCCGGCGAGAATGGGTCCGTAGACAAACAGGTTCCGAATCGATACCCCGCGAATGTCAAGTTGAAGGGTGAGGGGCCACCCCCTCCGGGGAATGACGTCAGCCGCCCACGCCCGCGGGCGCGGGGGATGAAGTTCGAGGTTTATCTCGCAAGGTTTGTTTTGAAACTGCGTAGTTCTATCACAACACGCCAACGTGCTATTTTTATTTTATGGCTAGTTGTTTTTAATTTGTGTATTAAAACGCGAAGCTTAATCAAATCTTTCCTTGTTGCATTGGTTTAGAAATATGAAACAAATTTGGACAGCTTTTTACGAAAATTGCGCGGAATAACATTTCGTTCGCTTATAGCTTACTAGAATCCCGTACTGGCTTCGATCGGATATTGTCCTTTGGAGATTTACCATTCGTTTGTCCAAGAATATTGTTACATAAAGATGAATTCGAAATAAAAACTATCCTGTCTCTCAAGCTGGAACAAATGAGAGTTACTCATAAATGCCCACTTTTGTGAATCATTGATAAAAAAAAATTGTCAATGATTTTTTTCCCTGTTGGTTACAATCTTTGTGTCTTCAAATCGAGAGTGAATCGGTTTCTTCTAGGTTAACACGCGCCATCGAAGACCGCATCGTCGCTTAGCATCAGGCGAGATGGCGGTCAAGTGTAAACCTATAAACTTAAAAAAAAAGGAAAGGTCCGTTTTTAAGAGTTCAATGTTGTAAATTGGTGGAAATCGGTTAACTGGGTAAAGAGTTCACATGGAACAAAGATCATCATACTGGAGTTTTATATTTTATGATATAGAGAATGAGTACAGTAGGCTAATTAATATATTTTTTAATTGTGTTCAAAAATATATTAAAAACAACTTTACACACACTATCGTGTATTTCACATACACAGTACACACGCATAAAAAGGTACTACTTACTTATTAAAGTCTATGGTCAAATTGAGAATAATAGGTTCCTTAATGTTGCTTTTCGGTCGAATTTCGAGCACATGGACCATGGACCACCATTTTTCCCGTAATAAAATAACCTATGTGGCTTTCCAGACTATAATCTATGTGCTACATTTCAGTCCGATCCAATTTAACGTTCCGACTTGATGAGCAACGAGCATCCATACTTTCGAATTTATAATACTAGTAGGTACCTACGATAAGTTTGCGAAATTTCATATTCCTCCGTCACAGTAATTTTCATAAAAATGGGTAATTTTTGCTTTATCTACGTTTAGTATACAATACATAGCTGAAAAGGTAGAAGGCGGTTATCCTTGACACAGAGAGTGTCGTCAGGAGGTTCCTCACACTGCAGCTACAGCGACCGGTAGCTTGGGACCTGCCCTGCTGCAGCCGCCGATCTAGGTTTTAGAATGTTTTTAATAGTTTTTGTGTTTTATTGTTGTAAATATTGTAAAAACTTTAACCCTAAGAACGTTAACAAATATATAATAAACTACCTGTACCCTGCCACGCTTCGCTGTGGAACATTGTGATGCAAAAAATTGATAAAAACAATCCTTGATGCGGATTATATATCATTGTAAAATTTCAGCTCGATCGGTGCAGAACTTTTTGAGTTTTTGAAGCGTACACAAACCAACATAACATTTTTATATATAAAGATTACAAAAACATAATTTTGCAAAAAATCCCATAATATAATCCCATAATACTCTTCCAATAATGCAAACAAAATCGAACTCACATTCTTAGCTTAGTCAAATTTGTGATAGATAAAATTTCTATTTTATTAGTTTTTCTTTGAAATTTTTAAATTTTTTATTAAAAAGATTCTATTTTATTAGTTTTTTTTTGAAATTTAACTTTTGTCGGTTGAGTTGACACTTGACCGCTATCTCGCCTGATGACAGCGATGCGTTCCACAAGGGAGAGTGATTACTTAGAAGAAACCGATTCACGCTCGATTTGTAGTCACTAAGATCATCAGACCATCGGGAGAATCGCATGTGGAATGCGTGGCCTTGGGTTTAGCTAGACTTGTTATTTTATGAATTTCTTTGTCGTGGCTTACTGGGTAGTAACTCTGCCTGCGAACCCGAGGTTGGTGGGTTCGATTCCCAACCAGTGCAAATATTTCTGTGATGAATTCAAATATTTGCACTGTGTCTGGGTGTTTCTATGTATAATAAGTATGTATTTACAACTATATAAGTATTATAGATATGAGCTATCTGGCCGCCATATTACAAGCTTTGCTTAGTTTGGTGTCAGATGGTGTTGTGTGTGAATTGTCCACCACTATTTATTTATTATTTATTAATTTATCTACGCTTCTCTTCTCTTACTATTATGGCAACTGTGCTGCCAGAAATACTGCATGTCTCTAGAAGAAGAGGCCAGTTTGTATAGCCTTATCTTACCTGCTAACAGCAATAAAGATTTTTGTATTTGCTTCTTGCGGCTCGATAATTGTTTTTTTTTTAACTAGAATAGGTTCGCACTTGACCACCATCTCGCCTGATGTTAAGCGATGATGCTATCTACGATAGAGCGTGCTCACCTAGAAGGAACCGATTCACTCTCGATTTGAAGACACCAAGATTGTAACCATCGGGGAAAACCCATTCAGGCAACGCATTCCACAACCTAGACGTTCTTATCAAATACGTGGAGTCAAATCGCTATAACCATTCTGTGGAACCTTATTTCGAGACATGGATAAGGTTTCCGGTATACATTCCATGATATGAGGGTTTCCGTGTTCTGTTGCGCTCTATTCTTATCTAGGTCTCTTTATACCCAAAGAGTTTACATATACTTTGTATAAGATCCAAACTATGTCACTCGCACATCGATCTGTCACTTCGTGAATAAGGCCACAAGCCGACATACCCTAATTTACTCGTATTATGATAGCTGGGAAGGATTTTGTTTCAATATCAGGGACGTCATGTAATCCCTATGGACATGAAAAGATCACCAAATCCCCCCGTTGCGTCATGACCGAAGTATTAATATTCTGACCCCTCCCCCTCCCACTCCCTACAAGACTACGTCATCGCCTCATCGCGTAATGTCACTTATCCTGTTTTATCCTCCAGTAGCTACGAAAATATAGATAGAATAAGTACGGTACCAGATTTTGAAAAACTTGTTTATTATGTTAGGGAATTTAAGTATAAATATTACTCATTTTTACAACAACGCACTTTCTTTTGAGCCACCGCCGCTATACACATATTTGTCCTTCGAGCCGTTTCTGCAGCACGGGTGCCACGATGGAACTCGTACTCTTAAATAACGCGATATATCAAGTTTTCCATTTTGTAAACTGAGTGACCAATATAAAAAAAAAAACAAATGAATCACAGTTTACAAAACACAAAAGCATGATAAATAGCTGTAGGTAATAAATTTAAAATCTCTGACTTTTCTTAACCAATATATTTTCACTTGGCGGTAGGTGTGTTTCACAATTTTAAAATGAAAAGTTTACGAAAATTTTGAAAAATGAGCTCAAAAAAGTTATGAGATTTAATAATTTTATAAGATAGTCCAAAACAATGTGAAGATAAGATGCAAGGTAACACACGTTTTTTGGTGGTGATTAGATTATTTGCCTAAGAAAGTGCCCACACCTTTGCCAGTTATTCTACAGCCAAGCAGTGATGTGCAAACATTACTGTGTTCCTGTTTCCATAGAAAAAAAAATTAGGAGATACCTTTTTGAGATTGAAGTAGTCAGTACTGCAACAACAGCTTGTTTGAACGCGCTAATCTCAGGAACTATTGCCTGATTTTAAAAATTATTTCATTGTTGGATTTGTACGTATTCCCAGAGAGCTATAGGCTATATATTTTATATATCACGGACGAAGCCGGGGAACCACTAGTCTCTTAATAGGTAAGTAAATAAATTTGATTTCAGAAAAAAAATATTTTGACAAATTATATTTCATCTGTCCTAAAACCTATAATGCTATTTATCTATGCATCATTACGTATTAGAACACAGAAGATTTTTTGGTAACTTGACTACAAAATAGGATTCTTTCATGGCAACTATTTAAAAACATTTCTAAGTCCAGTCAAATATTTCCTAGTTTGTAACCGGGTTACGAGAAAGGAAAAAAAAATCTTCTTTTGTAACTGATTACAAAACACAGTTACAAAGGCGGCCGAAAGGCGAATTAGGTTCATAAGTTGCGAAATACCGCACTCGATCGAGGCTTCAGCGTGAAAAATAAATAGTAGAACTGATTTTCGCGTGTTATATCACGTGTTATATCAAAAGTATGTTTATTATAATTATTTACGTCCAAAATTTATTTTATGTACGAGTAAGTGAGATAAGAAACATGTTTATTAAAAGCCACCTACATACAAAAAAAAAACAAAACAAACTTAAGAATAACATACGCTAGAAATTTTAATTGGCGGCCTTTTCGCTTAGAGCGATCTCTTCCAGGCAATCGTGTACGGCCTTAATATAATCTCATTATAAGGTCAGGTCATAATATCTTTTTTACTAGGTACATAATAAGTGAACGAAAACAGTGAGAAAACCGACATGTACTAAGAATATTTCGAGGTCTTGTGACACCCTCAAACCCGCCTTGAGCGTGGTGGATTGTAGCCTTGACTCTTTCTTTTCGAGAGAAGACTCCGAGCACAAGTAATGGGAACATTTAGTGGGCGGTATCTTCGGTATCTTATATTGAGGTAGCCCAGTTTAGGCAAACGTAATTAGTTAATAGCCCAGTTTAGGCAAACGTAACCCTGCATCAATGAAATTAAGAAAAAAAAAGAAATAAAAATACGGTGGCGCAAGTGCCTCATACTAGAACAAATTTTGCAAGTATACAGTACAGTCATCGGTGTGCACAACTTTATAATAAATTAAATAAATATCATGACATTTACTCTAAAACTTACCACGAATGTAAACAATCTGTAACACAGTGGATTAAAGCTCATAGCTACGACGAAACAGAAGCACTCCTTCAAGGAGTGAACTTCTGACAGATTGTCCATCTGTAATAGGTTAATCTACTCATCAATGCCACATGCAAAAGTAGCATACACTCTCTCACACAAACAAACATACACACACAACATAAACACCTTTCAACATACTTGTTCTTTTAATTTGTTTTTAGTTTATTTTGCTTTTTCATTGTTGTATAATCATAAGGCTACTCCTAGTATAGAGATTAGCGGAGTCTCCTACTACAGGTATACACATGCATAAAAGGAGACTCCATAATACTTGTTTCGTAAGAGTAGTTCTTTAGACGAAAAAATATTTTTTATTTTATTATTTTGACGTGACAACGTCTTATAAATTGGTTTGCCGGGTGACACTTCAAGAAACTGCGTTACGCTCCGCTCACGTTATGCGCTTACAACGAGTGCGAGTGAGAGGCACGCGTCCCTTCCACTCGGGCATGGTTAGCCCGCCTAAGAGAGAGAGAGACAGACATAAAAAGTGAAAGACACGCGTCCCTTCCGTAAAATTATTTTACCACTCAAAGTCGTTGTCACGTAAAACTTTCGCCCGTATACCGACTTTACAGGCAACCAATTTTTTTTGTAATATAAGACATTCAGCGACCAAATGAAATGAGGACCTGCAAGTAAAATAGCGAGTATACATTAGAAAAAAGCGGAGGTTAAAAAAAATACGATTATAGAGCTCAGTGCATTGGGAGATGTTTATACTATTGGATATCTGATGATGATGACATTGACGTAAAAATAATTGAAATCCTAAACTTAAACCTTTGGCTAGGTGTATAAATATTTAATACTAGCTACTCGCTATCTACCCGCCACTTTGACTTTGCAAGCGTTAAATATAGAAAAAGTCTATTCCCTAAGGACTCTACATTTTGCAAATACCTATTTGCTATGCCAGCGTACCTATTAGCACATATTTAAAAAAAAATTGATCCTTTTCTGTGATGTGCAATACGATAAGATTTTTTTTATATACAAGATTACATTTTTTGCGACAACCATGGGCGTTATTATATGTCCATGGCGACAACCATATTTCAAATGTGCTATTTCAGTGTTCCGATTATTATTTTTTGCGTTCTCAAAATAAATCTATTACGAGAGCGGTCACGTTATTTCGCGAATGTTGGGTTCAGAAGCTCCAAGCGTTTCTGCGTAGCGGGCAGGCCGCGGCAGGCGGGCTATCGACCGCGGCGGGCATGAATGGCCCGCTGACGTCATCGCCGCAAGGCGGGGGTGCCCGGGCCGGCGGGGAGCCCTGAACTTGCAGCATCGATCGCTCGTGAACTTGATCGTGAATGCAGCGACGAATGTCACGGGCGAGACCTTCCCACGGGTCTCTATTATCTTGTTAGATTCATGATGTTTTATTTTTTAATGTTGTCCTCTTGTAAAGTACACTTTGTTATATTTTTTTAATGAAATATTTTTAGTCGCGTTGGCTGTGGTAGGGAAAATCTTGAGGGGTCGCGTTACTGATACGGTGACATTACTGGGACGGCGGAAGCGGTGGGGTAGCGGGTTTTTGACGCTTTCTTAGTGACGGAACATCAGGCGAAATGGCCGTCAAGTGTAAACATTTTTTTTTTCAATTGTCCCACTGCTGGGCAAAGGTCTCCTCCAATGTCCCCCACTTTATCCGGTTTTGAGCTGCATACATACCATAAAAATCTAATTTTTCAGAGAAAAAAAAATTGTTACGTCATAGCATAAATGCCTAATGTCAACAGTGTCTACTGTCCAGTCATAGTAAGGTAATGGTAGTAAGTATAAATGTCAAATGGTGTCCACAGAATGAATCATGTTCCCGTGTCGCGAAAGATCTTGGCTCCCATAGTTTCGCCTAAAATTCCTGGAAAGAACGCTCGAAGGGACGCTGTGACGTCAACGTTGACACACTTCCCCACTTAGTCCTAGCTACCCCACAAGTGACTGTGGGAAATGGCACAAACAGTATTTTTTTTAAATGTACCATTTATACTAATGTTTCGTACTAAACGGAAAACTTTACATTTGTAGGGTTAATCTCTGGACCTAGCCATTGGATTTTAATATAATAATTAATATAATTATTTTTGCAGTAGTTTTTTTTTTAACTTTTATAGATTTACACTTGACCGCCATCCCGCCTGATGTAAAGCGACGATGTGGTCTACGATGGCGCGTGTTTACCTAGAAGAAACCGATTCACTCTCGATTTGAAGATATAAAGATTGTAACCAACAGGGAAAACCCACTCAGGCAACGTATTCCACAGCCTAGACGCTCACAAAAGTAGAGTCAAATCTCTTCGTTCGTGTGTTTGGAACATCAACCATGAAACGATGTCGCTTGTTCGAGATATTCCGATATAAAAAAGGTCAAGGTGGTATTAGATCATGTAAATCAGTCGCACACTCTCCGAAGTGTACCCCATAAAAAACCGATAGGCTAGCAATTTTTCGGCGATGTTCAAGACTTTGAAGTCTTTTTCGCACAAAGTAGTAACGCCAGACGGTTTCATTCGCGTAGTACCCGATTTAAAATGACTATATTTATGTAATTTATGTTTTTCGAGACTATTATCAATCTATGTTCCAAACATTCAGATCAGTATTTTCTGAGTGCAAGGTCCTAACAGCGCCTCACGCGGACATCCCGTCTCCGGATCCTCATCCGCATCCTCTTCTTCAGCTTTGGCGTTTCTATTGCAGTCTCTATCAATTCAAGCGAAAAGGAAAGAGAGGACGACATCAAAGCTAAGACAGTTTTAGTTAGGCGGTAGACCCCCGGTCCACTGCTCTTCTGCCGCTCCGACGCTACATTAGTATATCGGTGACGTTAACCCAAACATTTTCCCTTACCAAACAGTGCTCAACACATGCGCGGTCCGAGAGGGAGGGGGTCAGGATACATGACCCCCACAAAATCGTATATGTTGGATAAATGTAAATCTAAAAAAATAAAATTGTCTAATAGTACATAGACTATGCGGGTAAATACGTGGGGCACTACTAGTAAAGTCAAAGTATCAATGAAGTATTTTTTTACTCGATTTATTGGATATCATCTGGTGACGTCCTCCAAAATTCGAAGCTGGGACCACGCCTGGCTCAAATTTCAGTTTAACAAGAACAACATCAAAAATTTTGATTAACCCCCGACTGCCTCGGATTTGTTATCTGTACAACATTCTAATAGTCAAGCCCTTTCATTTGATACCCATATTAAGGGAGTTGTGAAAAAAGAAATGCATTTCGCCATTTTGTGGTAGCGGCCATCTTGGATTTGAAATTTGTCATAGTGCAAAGTATTCTACTAGTCAAGCTCTTTCGTTTGATACCCATATTGAGGTAGTAGTGAAAAAAATAATATGTATAATTCACCATTTTGTGGTGGCGTCCATCCTGGATTTCATTTTTTTCATAAAGTATAATATTTGACTAGTCAAGCCCTTTCATTTGATACCCATATTGAGGTAGATTGTGAAGGAATATTTTGTCCGCCATTTTGTGGAGGCGGCCATCTTGAATCAATATTAACCAAACATAGCTAAGAACATCTGCACGGATATAAACCTTCAAATAAAAATACCGCATCGAAATCGGCTCATCCGTTTGAGCTCTACGGTGCCACAGACAGAGGTTGCGGTCTATTTGGACTGAATGTTATATTGTACTGAAACCGTAATGAAAATCTTAACATGACATTTTCCCATAATGACTGATTTTCGAAATGTACTTATTCTAGTATGCCGGAAATAAAACTACCAAATTGAAGTACAGTTAGTAACATTTTATTTTAAAAGCTTAAAATGTCTTATAACACCCCATTTTTTGGTCGGGGGTTAAAAATGAGTAAAATGCGACGTAGGTAGAGCGAAAGAAGAAAGAAGACCCCCCCTGGTCACTGGAGTTCTATCTCTTTGGTTGTTTATGAGTAAAATTTGTTTTATTGCAGTTGTAATTAATTATCAGCATTGCATTGGCGTAATGAGTAACTGAGTGCAGGGCGGGTCGTGACCCGAGATATCGCCGGTTCGATCTGGATTGAAAATACTACGTTAGTACGATACTCACACCAGTAATAAACTGTTTGATAATACTTGGCCAACAATATCTCTACTAATATTAAAACATAAATAACTGTATGTCTGTCTATTACAATTTGTCACCTAAATTACTGAACCGGGGCATGTTGCTTACCATCAGGCACATGTGATGCTCGTCTCGTCATTATTTATTAAAAAAAATCTTTAAACAAAAAATAAACGATTTCAATTAAATTTGGTACAGATACAGTCTCAGATCTAGACCCTGAGAAAGGACTATACAATGTTTGAATGAGAAAAAGGATTTCGGTTTGAAACTGGGGATGAAAGTTTGTATGGAAGTTTATTGTCGTTTTGAAGTCAAAAACGTGTGTTCAGTCTGTAAAAATGTAAGCCTTCAATCGTACGAGTATTTGGCGAAAATGAAATATTGTGAAAAAGTCGCAGTACGCCGCAGAGCTAGTCTTACTAATATAATAAAGTTAAGTTTGTGAGTGTATATGGTTGTTACTTCTTCAAGTCTAAACGGCTGAAGCAATTTTAATAAAATTTGGGATAGAGTTAACTGATACCATGGATTATAGATTACTTTTTATCCCGAAAGTATAACGGTAACAACAGGAACGGGAACTACGCGGGCAAAACCGCGGGCGCTGCTAGTAAACAAATAAATATTTTGAAATAAGTGACTATTATTGACATCAAAAAGATCATGTGGCCCATGAGGGGATCGAACCCGCGACCTTCGCGTTATTAGCACGACGCTCTAACCAACTGAGCTAATGGGCCGATGTAGACGAGGTGTGAAATTATAATAATGTTCAGACAAAAACAAAAGCTATACAAGTTTAAATTAGCTTGTACTATCTCCGATTACAATTGTGAGTTCAGTATTTAGTGATAGATTCACATCTTTAAGAGACAGTATTTTTTTTATTTTAGGGTTTAACATTTCTGATAAAGCTACGTTGGCTAAATTGCGTCACCTGACTTATTTATTTTTTGAGTCCGAAAAATAAAATATCTCGAAAAAAACCGTATTTGAGATAAAAAGTACTTATGCGATTTTGATCAAAATCTGTAGGACCTATCTAGCCATCAGCTAGTTTATGCTCCCGTTTCAAAAAAATGTCGAACGTGGTCTTCATGAGGCATTTTTTCAGTGGTTGTATTAAAAAATACAATTAGAACCAGACGTTCTGAATTCCTTTTATCCTGAATTGAAGCCAAGAGAGAGTGACAGCGTTATCACAAAATAATGGTGAAATTAGAACTTCACCGTCAAAGAAATTACGTTGCACTTATGTTATGTTGCTGTTGCGGGTTTTTTTTATAAATTTGTTGAAACATGTTTTCACCAAATTTTTTTTTTATACACATAAAAAGTTGGGTTTATTACATTAGAACTTATATGTGTATCAAATCCAACAGAGCCAATGTTCGTAAAAACGCCTTACAAAACGTCACACATTCACTACTCAGTAAAATGGTTTGGGAATCGAATAGGCGCATAAACTTCAAAATTCACAATGACCCGTTTTCAAAATGCAAAATATAGGTTAATAATATAGGTTAGTTTTCAATTTCGGCAAAGATGTCGCAAATATATTTTACTTTCTTAGGCTTATACATGTTATGTTATGACATCACATTAGAAACCTTTAAAACTATTTGTGTTTCTCTACTGTTGTATGCACATAATTATTATACACTAGCTGTACCCTGCCACGCTACGATATGGCACATTGTGAAGCAAAAATTAAAATTTCAGCTCGATCGGTGCAGATCTTTTTGAGTTTTTGAAGCGTACACAAACCAACATAACGTTTTTATACATAGAGATATAAACCTTCATCTTGAATCACGCTATCTATTTAAAAAACCCGCATCAAAATCTGTTCTGTTCAGAGAAAGCGACTTTGTTTTACACTATGTAGTGACCTTTGTGTATGAAAACGGGGTTATTCGAACGTAGTCATTATTAGTATGAAAACTAATGTGGTTATTACACATATTAAATAAATACACGGGTAACTCACGTTTGATATAGTCAGTCCAGTCCGACTCAAGTTTCGATCGCGTTTCGCGATCTTTTTCAAGGAGAGTACGCGCGCGTGTTCGCAGCTCGTTTAGCACTGCACTGACTATATCAAGTGTGAGTTACCCGTGTATTTATTTAAAAAGTAGCCACTATTATTTACATTAATGTATTTACGCATATCTTGGGGAGATTGTCGGATTACGACGAACGCGACACCTCAAGTGCCCTGACCTCCTTTCGGGCGTACGTTTGGCCGTAGAGAGAGTACGGATTAGATAGAGAATAAGTAAAAGTAGGTAGGTAGGCCTTTGGGGTACGGTCAGTTTATTAGCTATATCGAATGCTTACAAGTATGCTTCAAATGTGGAATAGTTTTAAAGTTATGAGGAGGACAAAATTATCCCCAAGTGGTTCGTGTATGGTGTGGCTCACCAGTTTTCTGGAATGAACTTGGCTCTAGATAGCACCTTTCTCTTACCTCTTACTGATGCAGAAAATAAATATTTTTTCGAGGACATTTCACACACAACACCATCTACTCGCAAACTAAGGAAAGCTCGTACTACGAATGTGGAAGTCAGATAGCTGATGTGATACTGTTATATTTTTAAATACTTAGGTACTTATTATACATAGAAAACACACAGTACAAATATTTGAATTCATCTCATAAATATTTGCTGTGTTGCAGTTGCAATTTGTCTTCATACTTTAGTTATAGTTTACGCCGACATTACTTCATAATCATAGTCATAGTTTGATAAAAAAAAGATATAAGGAACACTGTAAAATATTTTCAGAGCAGCTAAAACATTTAAGAAAATGTAAGCTTCATGTGTGCTTTTAGGCTCATGTATGCTCTATTTAGTTGACTTTTCATATAAGTATACTACACTTACATACTTAGATTTGTAATGTTGTATGCATGCTTAAGTTAAGTAGGTCCCTTTACCTGCAGCGAAAGCCCAAGTAGTCTCATTTGATACCATCTGCTATAGGTAATTATTAGAACAGGTATTAGAAAAAATTGCGTCGCAGTCTAAAACAATCAGTGAATCAAATTGAATAAAGTTTATCACTGACATTCGCATTATTCTAAATATTTATAAAATTATCGTAAATATTAAACAGTGATCACGCATCGACGTTACGTAGAAACGTGGGTTTCGTAGTAAAAAATCAACGGGGGGGTTATCTCGGGATCAGAATTGCTTACTTATTTCTCACATTGTTTTATTATTTTAATCATACTACTAAATAAGAGGTCATGATTGTTCCTGTTCGCATTTTACTATACAATACATTTTAAGTTCTCACAAAATATTCTATGTTGTTTTAATCAATGGAGCGTTTTTAATATTTCGTTAAATTAGGTTATGCACATACGTAGATAATATTATTCCATATATTTCTTCCAATATTTACTTAGGGTACTCAACGAGGATCAGTACTGGCGTTAGGGTAGGGCGCAGTAGGGCGACCAGGGCGCCGGATGTAAAGGAGCGCCGCAAGCTCTGGCGCCCCTTTGTGTCTAGTCTGTAACCAAGCCTCGCTCATTGATAGGTTAAGTCAGAAAAGAAACAAATCTCGCCGGTACTGCTAAAACCGGCACTGACGAGGATTACATCTCAAATGATGAACAGCGCAAGGCGTCTCAGACAATATTGTTTGGGCTAGGACTGTGACTGGTAGGGAAGACCAAGGAAAATTTGGCAACCCCTACAATACAAGTGGGGAGGATCAAACATCTGGCAACTAGTCGACTTGTAGTGGCTATGTAGCGGTAATAAACTATTTTTAAAATATACTAATACTGCGCAATTATCGCTTTAATCTTGTCATACTCACTATTACAGACAAGTTTTAATATAGGGCTAATCGATAAAAATCATAAATAGCCTTTAGACTCGACAAAGTACTTGACAAGGTTTTTTTTCGTAATTTGGTTCCGTAGTCACCAAATTTAATGTTGATATAAAGGCGTGTTGCACTACTCAACACGCCCCCACTAATGTAGTGCTGCTGCCTGCGTCACACTATAACAGAAAAGGTACATTAGTACTCATAGCTACTCGTATATTTACACTATTAGCGTAACAGTAGAGATACAATATGTTTTTCGTTCAGTAAGAAATCAAGTCGAGTGACTACGTGAGATTTCGCACGAACGGACAGATTTGCATTATAGCCTAAATATCCAGAAAGAACTGGTACAGAATTTTGTATACTGCTAATATTACTGAAAAGGTCACTTACATAACATCATCACTACATAAAATTACTATAATATTCCTGAAAAGGCGAAAAAAACTTCGATTTACCATCGATTTACCACCGATTTGTCAGGTCTAAAAGTTTGTGTCCCGTCCCTACCATTTCCCCGCGATATTCGAGACTGTAATATATGTTTCTAATTTCTACCCGTTCAGCCGTTCCGCTGTGATTGAGCAGCAAACATCAAAAATACCACATTTATAAAATAAGGATACCAACAGTAACTGATAAGTTATAACATCAACAAACATGTTTTGCGGGTATCAGCACAAATCATAAATAACAGACCAGAGGGTCTGCCGCCTAACTAAAACTGTCTCAGCTTTGGTATTGCTCTCTGTTTTCTTTTCGCTGGAAATTATAGAGACAGCAATAACGAAGCCATAACCGATTTAGTTAGGCGATAGAGGGGCTGTAATGGTCCCACGACCTCACGACTGGTGTAAATTCCACCACTTAGGCTACCACGGCTGATTGTCTCGTAATAATGAAGTATAAGCATAAATAGCCCAGTAAATTTAATGTTCCAGCTCTGGGACTCTGGGCCTTATATCGCAAGGAGAGAATCAAGACCATAATCCACCACGCTGACCCAGAGCGGGTTGGTAAATGACATATAACCTCGAAAGATTCGAGGTACATGTCGGTTACCTCACGACGTTTTCCTTCACCGTTTTTAAGCTAGCAGCATGACGCAAATGATTTTGAAAAGACAGTTGTGCGTGTGTAATTTCAGCTTGGGGTTCCGTATCGGCAGTTGCCGTTCTCTCGTCTTGACCAGTCGCAACTTAATAGTCTAATGTGATCCCTAATAATTTCCTGATCGTAAAGGTATAATGTGAAGTGGTCTAGTGATAGAGTAAGATCCCAGGGCCACCAGACTCACTTATTTTCTGATGAACGAAATGTGTAGTGCCCATTGAGTAGAGTTAGTAGGTTAGTACGTACTAAGAACACATGCTTACCCGCTAACTTGCTCAGACGGCCAATTTTGAGATACGGGGTCTAGAAGGTACATAAAAACATTTATGCACGAGATTATGAGTTTAAGGGATGACTGGCCTCTTAGATTGGTCTGTTTTTTCAGAAAAGGCTTTAAAATAGTTGTCTGAAAAACATATAAGAACATAAAAACATATACATACTTTTACAAATGGAGGATGACAATTTAAGTGAAGTTAAGTCATTATTTTGGGAATTTTAAAGCGTCTGTTAAGCAAAACGGCTGAAAGTGTCTGGGAGTAGGTATTGGGGCCTTAGTTTTAAAGATATTACCTATTACATACGTGAAAATCAGTTATTAGAAAATACGTGAAGTAAGTAATGTATCTTCTGGATCCCATACCTCAAAATTGGCCGTCTAAGTAAGTTAGCCGGTAAGCATGTGTTCTTATTACGTACAAACTCTACTCAATCGTCCACATTTCGTTCATCAGAAAATACGTGACGTTTGACGGCCCTGGGATCTTGGACTATGAGGCTATACAGCTTATTTCAGGTGTGGGAAACAAAGCCTGCAGTAACATAATATAAATAAGTGTGATAATAATAATGTTCACGCGTTGTAGTCATTTTCGCACGTGAAGTGAGATTGAAAAGATGTAATCACTAACTGATAACCTGCGATATTTGTTGTTCATTGTGATACGTTACTTTATAATGTTATGAATTAAGCTACACTGTTTTATTACGAATGTGAATGTTTGAATGTTTGGAGGTTTAGATATTTGGATGTTAGAAAATTCGTTCACATAGAACGTAATTTACAAGAACAAAATTAAAAATTTTGATTAACCCCCGACTACCTTGGATCTCGCATCATCTGTATAACGTTCTACTAGTCAAGCCCTTTCATTTGATACCTATATTAAGGGAGTTGTGAAAAAAGAAATGTATTTCGCCATTTTGTGGTAGCGGCCATCTTGGATTTAAATTTGTCATAGTGCAAAGTGCTCTACTAGTCAAACCCTTTCATTTGATACCCATATTGAGGTAGTAGTGAAAAAAAATACTACAATTCGGCATTTTGTGGTGGCGGCCATTGGATTTGAAATTTGTTATAACGTATAGTATTCTACTAGTCAAGCCCTTTCATTTGATACCCATATTGAGGTAGATTGTGCAGAAATATTTTGTCCGCCATTTTGTGGAGGCGACCATTTTGAATCGATATTAACCAAACATGGCTAAGAACATTCGCACGGATATTAACCTTCAAATAAAAAAACGCGTTGAAATCGGCTCATCCGTTTGACCTCTACGGTGCCACAGACAGACAGACAGACAGACATCGACGTCAAACTTATAACACCCCTTTTCTTGGTCGGGGGTTAAAAATACGATATAGGTATGTAGAGTTTTTTAGGGAATCCCTTGACGAAATCCACAACTTTTTAGAAATAAGGTATATTTATGATGGTTTAGACTTTCTCTAAATAAGTATCTAAGTATCTCAAATCTAGTAAAATTATGTTTACTGCTTGAATCGGTTCATTTACAAATGAGACAAGTCGATCAATTTCGATTCGTCCGACTTCATGCACACAAATAACATACAAACGATCAAAGTTTCACGTTTATAACATTAACAGGTAGTACCTAATTTAGCAGATTTTTTTCACAGTAGGCTGTTATATGTTCACAGTGAAAATTCGTGTCGTAGTCGCCGTAGCAGTGTTCGTAGCGCTGTGGCTACGAAAGTGACAGTTCTCACTACATACCTTGTAGGGGAAAACTTAACAAAAAATATTTATATCTTGTTTAGTTTTCCCCAAATTACAATACATTATTATATCTTGACTAGATGTTCCCTGCCACGCTTCGCTGTGGCACATTGTGATGCAAAAATGAGATAAAAACAATCCTTGATGCAGATTATTTATCATTGTAAAATTTCAGCTCGATCGGTGCAGAACTTTTTGAGTTTTTGAAGCGTACAAACCAAGATAACATTTTTATATATAGAGATTATCTTTACACTTTCATCGGTCTATGGATAATTCAGATGTGCTAAATGTAAGTTGTTAGGTAGTAGTTTAGTGCAGTTCTTATTGTAATTGAGTTCTGTTAGTAAACTCTTTGCTCGCTTGAAAAATATATATAAATACATTTACAAAAAAAAATACTATTACAAAAAAAACTTAAATTAAGGAAAGATTAGAGGAAAAACTTGAAATGTTACTCACAGTATCTATTAAAATCTTAGACAAATTATGCAAATGCTATAATATAAATATTAATCGACGCGTGTCAAAAATGTGTAATTTTTTAGCTACATTCTATTGGGGTATAATTTTTAATGATTATAAAGTCAAACACACATATCACTAACATTCAATTCAATTCTTAAACAAAGATCAAATACAGCGTGACGTATCGTTCTATCTGTCAAAGTCAATATTAAAAATCTAGCAATTAGAAATATCTCAAAAAAAATAATTCTTTATGAGCAAAGAAATTGGAAAAGAATTTATGAGGACGTTAGACGTCTTCGTATTTTTAACACATACATAGATTTCAGCATATGAAGAGAAAGCATTTTTTTCAAGACGGGTCGCTGGTGTTTGTATAAAGACGCAAAAGTTCGTAGAGTAACTAGTAGTATCTAGTATTATGACCATATAGCTGTAACTACGTAATACATATTAATTAATATTACTAAACAACAAAAAGTTTAAGTAACTTTGTGTTTATTTGCACTATCTGTAGTCATATAATGGTGACTTGTTATGGGTGACGTTTGACCCCTGATATAACACATCAGTATCAAATTCATGGCATACATATATCACATATCGTGTCTATATACCTATCATTTTATACTAAGAATGATTTCTTGATATTTCGATCTTGATACTAGGAGTACAATACGCGTATTTTTGGTGGGTTGGCTAAGTACCAGATGGAGGCTTTGGCTTTAATCGAGAGACGTGCCAAAAGGCTCATTAGCAAAGGCTCCCTTGTTGGTGAAATACTTCAACATCCCCAGAAATTCTATTCAATTCAATTCATTTATTCGAACCATAAATAAGAACACACAATAAGAACACTTGATAACGTCATTCACAAAATGGCAAGGAATCTGTGTACGTAATAAGATAAAATAACACTGTCAAATGTAAATGTAAATGAATAAAGCAGCTGTAAAGGGGCTAGTCAATTAAGTGCATCTGTAAAAAGGCTTTGTCAAAGACAAAATAACAAATCATCAATATATACAGACACTTCATGAGTACAAACAATGTTACACCAAAAGTTTTATAAATCTATTAGAGTAAGATCCCAGGGCCGCCAAACGTCACGTATTTTCTGATGGATGAAATGTGGACGATTGAGTAGGTAGAGTTAGTACGTACTAACAACACATGCTTACCCGCTAACTTGCTTATACTGCCAATTTTGAGATATGGGGTCCAGTAGATACATTACTCACTTCGCGTATTTTCTGATAACTGATTTTTAACCGACTTCCAAAAAAAGGAGGAGGTTATCAATTCGAACCCTATGTTTTTTTTTTTTTTTTTTTTTTTTATGTATGTTACCTGATTTCTCGAGAACCTCAGAACCGATTTTAAAATTTCTTTTTGTGTTCGGATGGGTATGCTTTCCGAATGGTCCCATATAAATATTTTTGAAATCGGTCAAGTAGTTTTTGAAATATGAACCAAAAACTGAAAAATTGCGTATCTGGATGACGTTGTAGATTTCACAAAAGTTATGAATCTCGACCCTGTCAATACAAAATTGTGTAAATGCTTTAATAAAACTTGTTTTTAACCCCCGACCAAAAAAAGGGGTGTTATAAGTGACGTCGATGTCTGTCTGTGTGTCTGTCTGTCTGCTGTGGCACCGTAGTAGAACTCAAACAGATGGGCCGATTTCGATGCGGTTTCTTTTATTTCAAGGTTAATACCATAGCAGATGTTCTTAGCTATGTCTGGTTAATGTCGATTCAAGATGGCCGCCTCCACAAAATGGCGGACAAAATATTTTCACAACCTACCTCAATTTGGGTATCAAAGGGCTTGACTAGTAGAGTACTATGTACTATAACAAATTTCAAATCCAAAATGGCCACCACGACAAAATGGCGAATTATATTATATTTTTCATTACTACCTCAACTTGGGTATCAAACGAAAGAGCTTGACTAGTAGAATACTTTTCACTATGAAAAATTCAAATCCAAGATGGCCGCTTCCACAAAATGCCGAAATACATTTGTTTTTTCACAACTCCTTTATATGGGTATCAAATGAAAGGGCTTGACTAGTAGAATGTTGTACAGATAACAAATCCAAGGTAGTCGGGGTTTAATCAAATTTTTAATTTTGTTCTTGTACACTAAAAAGAGTAAAATAAACAATTTTCGTACAAAAAATTAAACCGACTTCAAAACCACAAATAGGCACTCAAAAGCGAAAAATAAACTAAAATCATTGTTATAAGCGCTACTCACTCATCTATTTGAAGTCGGTGCCAGTCAGGTCAAAAAGTTAGTAGATTGATGCTATGTAGGCACAGGTAAGTAGTATCTATCCTATACCTGTTAGATTTAGCTGGCACCGACTTCAAATAGATGAGTGAGTAGCGCTTATAACAATGATTTTAGTTTATTTTTCGCTTTTGAGTGCCTATTTGTGGTTTTGAAGTCGGTTTAATTTTTTGTACGAAAATTGTTTATCACGTATGTTATAGGCAGTATCTTTAAAAATAAGGACCCGATACTCCCAGACGCTTTCCGTCGGCCGACGCTTTAAAACTCCCAAAATAATAGTCTAATCAATCGTCCACATTTCATCCATCAGAAAATACCTGACGTCTGGTGGCTCTGGGATATATTATTTTACCACATTACAAGATTCCAATTTCGACACAATATTTCTTTTCCATACGTTACTATTTTTAACAAAGTCGTCTAATATTATAAAATACCTTTCTCAACAGGTAGCTTTAAAGAAGTAGGAAGTTTATCGGGTTTTTATCAGATACATGTCGGAGGTGTGTGCACCGGGTTTTTTCAACATTTATGTAAACCTATCGTTGGTTGACTAGACCGCTATGTTTTTTTACTGCACGTAAGACCGCATTTGACCACTAACTCATGTGATGGTAAGCATCGGTGTGGTCCAAGTGTAAGTGTCTAAAGTAGTGCGAATCTTATCTCACCAACGCGTCGGACTGCGGCCTCTTGTTCTCTTACCGTCGACTTTCCCAGTGACTATCAGCTTCTCCAGGTTATGACTTTCTTTCCTAGCTATATGCCCAAAGTACTCTAGCACTCGTTTGAGGCAGATGGTAGAGAGTCTTGTTTTGATCTTAAGCTGCTGAAGAATTGAAATATTGGTCCGACGCGCTGTCCAAGGTATCCTGAGCATTCTTCTCCAACACCACATCTCAAAGGCATCAATACGTCCGCGGTCTAGACTTTTCATGACTAGAGCAGCCGTAACTTAATATAAGGATCAACATACATACTGCTTTGTATCCCGATAAAGTAAGTGGTTGAGCGCGGGTTACACCGCGGACTGTAGCTAGCAAGTAATAAATATCAATAACACAGATGGTTCACGACAGCCATTAAACCTATAAAATATAGGTGTGAGAATGTGATATTGCTTATCATGACCACACGTTTACAGTTTTTTCCATTCGATAACTACAATGAGTAATACACAAAGGGTGTGGTACATGGAAAGGCACGATTGACGCAAGCGGTGCGAAACAATGGGTGATTTACTAGATTGTTTTACTCGTATGTTTTGAGTATGATGATTTGGAATTTGGAATTTTCGTGCCGTTGTCCATTTTCTTCAAAATCTTGAATATTGCCGCAATATTGTTAGCGGGTTTTTATTCCGGATATTTTAATAGATTCCGGAGTGTGCGCAACTGATCTGTAAGATCTGATCCACCACGTTGCCCTACTTACAGCTTGATCTACCATCTTGCCCTTTTTTCAATCGGAATACTTACTCGTTGACAGAATAATAGTCTCTTTGCGCGACAGAATCCGTTATGAGGATATTCGAAAAAGAACGAAAGTGGCCGACATAGCTCAAAGAGTAAGCAAGCTGAAGTGGCAATGGGCAGGCGACATCGCTCGCAGAACTGACAACCGATGGGGAAGAAAGGTTCTCGAGTGGCGACCACGAACCGGAAGACGCAGTGTTGGACGGCCTCCTTACGGACGGACTAGATGGACAGATGACCTCACAAAGGTCGCTGGAAACCGCTGGTTACAGGTTGCGCAGGACCGTTCGTTGTGGAAATCTAGGGGGGAGGCCTATGTTCAGCAGTGGACGTCTTGCGGCTGATAATGATGACAGAATAAAATATTTTTTTTCGGAAAAAACAAAATTGACTCCAATTTTAAATTAAATTCAGACATTGGACAAAATTCCATAAGAATCGATCACTATTTCGTCTAAATCCATGAAAGCAAATTTTTGTTTTTTGTTCATATTTCAAAAACATCCGCATCGAAATTTATCAAAATTTGTATTTTATTTTTTAGGGTTTACCTCTGAGTTACGATCTATCAAACGAAAAAATAACCATCAAAATTTATTTACGATTTGCGGAGCTATTGCGTAAGCATACATATACAAAAAGAACATAGGACCGAATTTAGAACCTCTTTTTTTAAAGTCGATATTTTTTTTTTATATAGAGTGACGAGACGAGCAGGACATGTGCCTGATCGTAAGCAACATGCCACATAACAACATAGTAACACGCAGCTATTGGAACGTGAAGAGTCCAAATCATTACCTAGCACTTTACTGCGCTTGTCTCTTTACCAGAGTATTAAGATGATATATCTGTAAGCCCTGTAATTTCTCTGGAAACATTTACCTTCAAACCGGAACACGGTAATAAATAAATAAATACATATTGGTGGACAATTCACACACAACACCATCTGACCCCAAACTAAGCAAAGCTTGTACTATGGCGGCCAGATAGCTGATATAATACTTATATAGTTTTAAATACATACTTATCATCAATAGAAACACCCAGACGCAGTGCAAACATTTGAATTCATCACACAAATATTTGCACTGGGTGGAAATCGAAACCACGACCCTCAGCTTCGCAGGCAGGTAATGTTTGCGCATTACTGCTTGGCGGTAGAATAGCTGGCAAAAGTGTGGTACTTCCCCAGGCGGAAATGAGTTCCGCTTCCGGCTTAGGATCTCCTTTCTGCGTATTCCAGCCTTGTTCTTTTTGGGCGTTGGCACAACATACCCGGAGTGCTTACGCGCGAGTAGGATTAAAGTGCTGAAGATAACTTCATATCTCGCCTACCTATTGATAATGACACGGACGGGAATATTATGGGCTGTTATCTACTGTTCACAAGTTTCAGAGAAATAACAAAAACGATCTTGATTTCTCTTTCGAAGGTATTTTTAAACGGAAATAGCCAAACAAGGAAAAGTTTGAATAAATAAACGGAAAAGAGAAAGATTTAAAGTTTTATCCTAATTATCCAATAAGAAAAACCCTACAATATTATATAAGTAAATGTGATAGTTTTGATGTTATTGTTCGATCGCGCTGTAATTAGAAACAGATCAAGCTGAAATATGGAACTCAGATTATAGTATGAAACAACACAAAGGCTACTTTTTATCCTAGAAGATACGAAGACACAGAATTCTTTGGGGAATACAATTTTTTCTTTAGATCGAAAAAAAAACACTTCTGAACTCTACGAGAAATACGTTTTCTGAAAATGAAATATAATTCCTGCCTAAAATATTAAGTACGAGTAAGTACCATCGGCGCCCAAATGATACATATGTGATAACTTTTTTTTTGCAAAAGAAAGAGACGTGACGAGCAGGATGTCGGGATAATGTAATAAGCAGGATAGTCTATATCGCACGTAACGAGAAAAGAAGAAAAAAAATCTTCTTTTGTAATCTCGCGGCGGTAACAGAACGTAGGAGGCGAAAATATATTAGTTTGTAACCGGGTATAAAGGACAACATTTTCTCTTGTTGGGTTGAGGCAGTACTTCAATAAAAACAACTCGTTTGACTTCTTGAAAACACTATATTTATTTTGTTCAACCAAAGTACAACCTTTCGACATGGACACACAGCGGAAAGAGAAAGAGGTGCCAAACTGTAAAATTTTCACAAAAAATAACAAAAATAAGTAGGTAAGTACGTAGGTTATGTATTATGAAAGCAAAATAAATATAGCATCATGACCCCGGCGCAGGCGCAGACGTGTTATCAATGTTGACACTTGCCAATCTCTGTGCCGGGAGGCATTTGCGTAAGCGTCTTATCAACACCAACATAACCTGATATCTCGAAACTACACCTTAACTACGCCGACAGAGATCAAATTATGCTGGCCAATCTTATCATGACACATACAAACGTAAGTAGAGCTCAATTAGTATCAAGCTTGTGTTTCGTTAAGGATCTCCGTATTTTGGGTATTTGTCATAGAAGCGTAAAGGCCAATGAAAGAAGAACTGTTACTCCAATAGTTATGAACGCTGGGATGGGTCTAGTATTTATGGACAATTTTATCAGCAAGGTAGGTAACCTGGGGGGTAGGAAGCTCACCCGCCGTCAGTCGGCGGTGGATCGTCGTCGGCTCCACACCTCACTGGAGACTGTTTTTCATTTCTCCTCTGAAAATATAAAAATGTATTATATCGGTTATTATGATCCAATCTGAACAGAAAGAGGTTCGCATGAATTTTCCCGTTTTAAAGAATCAGCATGATAAACGTAGCTAATTTTCAATAACTGGCCACATGCATAAATATAGATATGAAAATTCAAGTCGCGTAGGTAACGTCACATAGGTCACTAGTTTCTGTTCAATCTTTCCAACCAATTATTAATAATTACCTTACGATTATCTTACCACAAACACCAATTATAGTAACATTTATTATCTCGTAAACTACCAAAAATACCGTGAGAACAAACAACACGGTTGCCAATCGGTAAAAGTTTATTTTCATTCATTATCAACCAATTAAACGTTTCGTAGCTAATCGGAGCTCTAATTACGGCGATAAAAGAAAGTACCAGTACATAGTTACAGCTGATAAGCCCAAAACAATAAAAATGTACACGGCGCAAGTATGTGGGAACGCCTTATCGTGTCACAGATTACCACGAAGTGAATCGTTCAGCAAAACAAAGCCACGCGGCCGAAGCGTGGCCCTCATGCGTCGTACAGTTTAAAAATAGAACGCAGCGAGTTCAAGCCTAAACTAAACCAGTCCACCAAGACAGAAGACGACTACCATTAAATAAATTACAATCATCGACAACATGTAATACGTTTGTAATTTCCAAAATAAAGCAAAGTAAAAATGCTTACATCATGACCGATGCATCTAAATAGAAGTTGGAGGTCAATCTTCACTGTCGAGTTTTCTGAATAGAACCACGCCCGCGTGCGTGATGCGTCTCGCGTTCCAAATTTGAAATTCTTGGCGCGGCTCCTTGTTATTCAGCTCCATGGCTGGCCGTTTCGCCGCTTTAATTATGTTTTTTTTTTAATTAGGTTTGTTTGGAAATGGCCAGTGTTTTAATTTTCTTTTTTAGTGTTTCCAATTTAATATCAGTACACAGCAATATACTCGTTACTGATTCAATTTTCAACTCACAAACCGTATTATAAACGTAGGAAAGAAAACTTAACGCATGGAACATTTTGAAAAAAATTAGAACTGTGCATTCCCCTAGCATCCACAACACGAATTTTGCAAAGGTTTAGCACATTTTTGAATGGAAAACTTATTTTTGACATCAAATATACTACCTAAATATAAATTTAATAAATACTTGTACTGTGTTTAAAATCCGCTCTGTGATTTTCATACAAAGCCTCATTGGAATATTTTCACGGCCAAGGAATTCCGAACAATAAAGGTGTATTAACTAAAAGGAAAACATTGAATCGATGACTCAGTAGGTACCTGGTGTTCTACGAAATATTTATTGGAAATGCGAAACCAGTTTCCTAAGCGCGGATTTAACTGCGATATCTTTATACAGCTGGCCGTGTCAAATGAAGAGATATTAGACATGATGGTAAGCGACCACTCTTGGTAGGAGTGGCGAGACATTGGAAAGTTTTACCTTTTACGAATTTGTCTTAAGATACGCTAGTAAATACCTGGTATTTAAGGTCAAATACATGTTTAGCGGAAATCTCTAGACGAAGAACATCTCTAAATTTTAGCATTCATTCATGGGAGCTTATTTTCTTTGGCATAATACATTTTTTTTCCAAAATTATTCACAAAGTTCCTCGGATCCGAATACTTATTACAATCTAGCCTAATTTATTAAAAATAATATCTTTTATACATAAAAATGTTATGTTGGTTTGTGTACGCTTCAAAAACTCAAAAAGTTCTGCACCGATCGAGCTGAAATTTTAGAATGATATATAATCCGCATCAAGGATTGTTTTTATCTAATTTTTGCATCACAATGTGCCACAGCGAAGCGGGGCAGGGTACAGCTAGTTAATTATAAAATAATAATTATTTTGGCACAATATGTGTCTAAAATAATAACAGCTCTTCCCTAGAAGTTAGCATCTATTCTTTGGAGCTTATTCAATAAGTGCATTTGTATCTATCGTAAACAGGAACAACTCTCTTAGCCGTTTTAGTATTCATTCTAGGGATCTTATTTTAGAAACATGTGCTTATAATATGTATGGAACAGCTCTTCAACACGTTAAGTTCAGATTTCCCTTAATTATTCAATGAACTGCTGTTATGGTCTACCATTTTACTCACCATCAGATGAACGTCTTCCTCGTGTTATCGCTTTACCAAATAAAAAAAATGCTATATTACCCTGGATTGTTTTTTCGTCATAATCATCTCCACGAATTCCGGCATCTATGCCTTTTTATGAGCTTAATTAATATTTTTTACTTTCAGTCATGGCTAGGCGGGAAAACGGTGACTGAAGATCCGGAGCCCCCGGGTTCAAATCCCACGCGCACCACTGTCTTTTTGAAGTCATGTGCGTAATGCCGCTAACTTAAAACGGTGAAGGAAACATCGTGAGGAAACAGACATGTAGGTACCTAGAATCTTTCGAGGTCATGTGTCATCCACCAACCAGCACTGGGGCAGCGTGGCCTTGACTCTCTCCTTGGCTCTGAGTTCCGTGGGAACATTTAGTTGGCTGCTTATATGCTTACCTATGCATCCAGTATTGACGGTGGATGGTTAGACGTAGTTTTATAGTGGTAAGACTCTTGGCAGAGTCCGCCTGGGGAAGAACCACAACTTTGCCAGTTATTCTACCGCCAAGCAGTAATATGCAAACATTACTGTGTTCCGGTTTGAAGGGCAATGTTTCCAGAGAAATTACAGGGCTTAGAGATATGAGATCTTAGATCTCTGGGTGACGAGCGCAGTGCAGTGCTAGGTAATGATTTGGACATGTTTCAATAGCTGCGTGTCACTGTGCTGTTATGTGTCAGGCATGTTGCTTACCATCAGGCACATGTCCTGACCGTCTCGTCTATTTTTATTAAAAAAAAACGTAATTAGGCACGTAATATCATTGCACGTTAGGTGGTGAAGCCTGACGCTGATAAGATTGTTATCAAGCCAGAAAGTGCTGGAAGCTTATCACTGTTGCCACACATGCATTCAATATCTATTTACCTACTCATTGTTGACACAATACCTAAGCATGTCTAGGTATTTATGAAATGTACCATCAATTAATGTAATGATTGAATGAATTGTATTGGTAGGACTCTTCGCAGAGTCCGCCTGGGGAAATCATAATAATAAATATTGGTGGACATTTCACACATTACACCATCCCACCCCAAACCAAGGAAAGCTATAGAAGTCAGATGGTTGATATAATACTTACATAGTTGTATATACATAATTATTATACATAGAAACACCCATGCATTTGCTAGTTATTCTACCGTCAAGCAATAATTAACATTATGATCCGGTTTGATGGGCAATGTTTCCAGAAAAATTACAGACCAAAGAGATAAATGATAACAGAGATAAAATTACAGAGGTGTGTACCTCTGTAATTTTACAAAATACATGTATTATTTTAAAATATACAATCGTGTATACTTGTTTACTATGTATACTTACAAAATAACCATATGAAGGTATACTATATATAAATAGCAGTAAACAAACAAGGTTTACGATACAATCATTATAGGAATAAATATTGACCTATGTTTTTATTTCGTCAGCTCTATCTGTTTCCTTTGCGGATTGTAAATACTTAGATGTGTTTTGAACAAATAAATACCGTTATTGGGAACGACAATTAATGATGTTATTGTATCTTGAATACTTTTGTAAGAACCACTTTACGACCAATAACGACATTACCTATCTATACTTCTATATCTATACTAATATTATAAAGCTGAAGAGTTTGCTTGTTTGTTTGTATGTTTGTTTGAACGCTAGGATCTCGGGAAGTACTGGTCTGAATTGAAAGATTATTTTTCTATTGGATAGTCCATTTATCGAGGAAGGCTATTATAGGCTATAGAAAATAACGCTACTATTAACAGAAGCGGAGCATGAATCAAGAATGTAACAGAAGCGAAAAAATATCCTTTTTGAGAATTTTCGTACGTTTCGTGCTTTGACATGACACATGACAGCATGTGTCAAGATTGCGTCATTGAATATCACAGATTACATACCTCTTGAATATAAAACCTTTTTGCTAATCTCTGAGTTGGTACTACCAATTTCCGACAGGTGGCCTAGCAGGTTGCTGAAGAGGTGTTTTGTTTGAAAGAGAAATTCTCAGGAATGACTGAACCGATTTCTAAAATTTTTTCACTGTTGGATATGTGCGGGATCTCGATAAGTGCTATATATGTTCCACAGGCGAAACCGGAGCGGGCGGTATAGTAATAATCCTACCAGTGTTTTTATAGGATTATTTTAGAGTTTGGATCTTTGGATGTTTCTTGTTCTACCTCGTCGAAACGGATCGAATTGAAATTTGGAATACAGTTTTATTGCATAGGGTATTGAATAAGATATAGGCTATTTTTTTGCGGCAAACTACAGAGACGGCTGCAGGGTAAAAAAAATCATAAAAAAGGATTATTGTATGATCTAATTCTAATTCACAATGGGGGTGATTGACCTGCACTGACGTCCCGCTAGGGGTGTATTGTGCACTTCCCCCCGGCCGGCCTACCCAAACCAGCCGAGCTCCTTAAAATAGCGGAGCACGGCCTTGGGGCGCTGGCATACTAGCTTCACTCCCATTTCGTCAGTAGTTGTTTCTTTGCATATTTCATTTGGAGTTACTTCAAGGAGTCCCGATTCCAATCGAATGCGTACTGTGGCTTCACAGTGTAAGAGCACGTGCTCCACAGTTTCATTCTCCCGCAAACAGCCCCTGCATAGGGGGACTGTCATTAGATCCTATTTTGTGAAGTTGGTAGTTTAACTCACAGTGGCCTGTGATCAAACCTATCATCAGACGGAGATCTGATCTTGATAGATTTAGGAGTTTATTAGTAACTTTCCTTTCTATCAGTGGGAACATAGCTTTGGTGTGTTTACATTTCATGGATTTATCCCAAAGTTTTTGTTGTTCCTTTTCTGTGTGTTGACATAGCAGGTTTCGCGTTTCTGAAGCAGTTGGCTTGCACAACTCCGCTATATCTGCCCTGATGTTTTTCTTTGCACCTGCTTTGGCAAGTACATCTCCTTTTTTATTTCCTTTGCATATGTCGTGGCTCTTTCTCCATAATTGTGTTTGCACACAATTATAATGTCACAGTTGAATGGACATTTACACCACTCTACACTAAAGGATAGAGTGGCACTCTGCAATCACTCTAGACCTGGTTATAGGTCTTTGTAGAGCGTAAATAGGGGCTGTACTGTCTGTTATGAACTTTAGTTCTGGTTTGTTTTCCAGCACATTGGCATCTATATCACCATCTAGTTTTATTTTTTTTATTTTATGATCGAATAAATTTTTTTTGTTGTATACTTATTACATTTTCCGTAGCCCTAAATAGTTTGTATTAACTATTATAGGTATGCACTAGACCGCTATCTTTCTTTAAAAAACCGATGGAGTCCATGATGGAGCGTGGTTACCTAGAAAAAACCGATTCACTCTCGATTTAAAAACACGATACAAAGATTGTAACCATCGGGAAGAAACCACCCAGACGAGAGTCAAAACTCCTCGTTTAAGTCTATAGAAAGTCAAATATGAAATGGTGTCGCTTTCAAGCAATGAACAATCCGATAGAAGAAATGGCAAGGTAAATTAGATTATGTCGATTAGTTAGTTGCACACGCTCCGAAATGTAATCGATAGAAACTCGATGAATTTGCAATTTTGTGGCGATGTTCAAGCGTTGTTGCCTATGAACTTTTTGACTTTTTTGTAGTGGTACTGGACTCTTGTGTTCTGAAGTCGGTCTGAAGGGCAATTTTTCCAGAGAAATTACAGGGCTTAGAGATATAACATCTTAGATCTCTGGGTGACGAGCGCAGTGTAGTGCTAGGTAATGATTTGGACTCTTCATGTTCTGCGTGTCACTGTGCTGTCATGTGGCAAGCATGTTGCTAACCATCAGGCACATGTCCTGCTCGTCTTGTCACTCTTTATTTGAAAAAAAAAGTCTCTCGATCGATTCCAGATCCATCAGCTAGTAGGCTGGTACTTTGCTCCCATCCCAAAGATGCGAAAAGTACATACAAGATAAACTAAACACACGTTTGCACGACGAAAACATGAGATAAATAAATTATCTATGTATCTTACTGCATTATCTTCATGTAATACATAACAATTGTAGATTTTACTCAACCACTAATTAAATAGATAAGTTATCTAAGGTAAAAGTAATAAATTACCGCAAATAAATGTTTTCTCGAAACGCTTCACAACACTTTACAACTAAACTTTTCTTTTCGTATTGATAAAATGATTTCTGAGTAGAACGAAACGCGATCTCAGATATGATATAGGGAAAAATGTATAATGCGTTTTCCTGATGAAAGTTGAAAAAAAAAAAAAATGTGATAGGCTAGCTGTCCAAACTTTGTTTGGCTTGAAAAGCAAACTATAAAATAACTATACTTCATCCGTTCGAGACTTATGAAACTTTCTATTAATTATAACAATCGAGATTGGTACTTTGTTAATTATTGACAAAAAAACTATCAAAGTTGATAAAAGTAGGCGAAAGTGTTTAATATGTAAGAGACATTTGAAAGACTCGAACGAGGAGGTTTGAGTCCACTTTTGCAATGAGAACGTGTAGGCTGTTATATGCGTTGGCTGAGTGGGGTTTTCCCGATGGTTATAATCTTGGTGTCTTCAAATTGAGGGCGATTTGATTTCTTCTAGGTGAGCACGCTCATTAGACGATATAGTAGTCAAGTATAAACTTATAAACGTTAAAAACAGAATAGGAACTTCGTCGTCATCATCATCATCATCTACAGATGATGCGGAACTTGATTACGAAACGTGACTGACCTGACCTGGCTCTAGACATTACAACATTCTTTGACATTACAAACATCAAAAAATGATTTGTTTGTGAGTCTGTTATTATTTGAAATAAATGTATGTGATTCGATCCAAGTAAGTAATCGTAGTTGTTCTGCTGTCGAGGTCACAGCGTGATGAAATACCACCACGCCATGATTTAATCTACTGGACCATGAAACAACACTCTTTTGTTAAACGTGTTTATTCATGTATTTTTGTACTATTTTTATCTTATTTCAGTACTTGCGCTTTGAAGTATTGCAATTGTTTAGGTACGAATTCTTCGCAAACAATTACGCAAAGTCTTGGATAATTGATTATTTTACTTAGAATGTTTTGTATTAAGATTGAATTTAGTGGTGTAGTAAAATCCAATAAATTGGTAGATTTAGAGCACATGTGGATCCAATTTTCGAAGTAAACAAACATCACATTAAGCACCAAAATGTATGTTCGCTCGGCTGTCCATATTAGCCACACCTCAAAAAACATCTTGATTCGAATTTCGAGCATCAAAATTCTTGATTAGAATTTTTTAAACCGTTCTTCGGCCAGTCACCGCTTCAAAGAGACGTTGCATAAAAAACTGTTGCTACACGGAGAACGGGCGTTGTTGGCAAGAACAACACAAGCGGACCCACAGAATAATATGAACTTTGTACGAGAGGTGGGCGCGTCAGCCGACGATCACGCGTAGCCGGCGTGTCGGATGACGTCACCGCACGTCACGGCACGCCATTCCCGACCGTACTCCGTTACCATACAGGTGTAACAGCTATACTATTGTGCAATGCCGTACTTTTCCGTTGGATTTGCGTAATTTCGGACGAAGCCATCGACTTCGACGGCGGTTGGACGACGCTTGCCAACGCGTCACAGTCACAGGCAATTTCCAAACTGCAACGATTTGGAGGTCAGATGTGTTTTAGATGATGAAAGCTGACAAAAAACTAGCTCAAACAGGGGCAGAGGAAGTTCTGAAGAAATATAAACACAGTAAGCATATCTGTATAAAATGTAAATATGCCGCGGCGATATCGCGAGACCGAAGCTATAAAAGGCAGCGCACACATCATTCTGTGCCCAGTGCGGATCGCACGGGCACACTGGAAACACCAAAACAAAACAAAACACTTACTCAGAACATGGCACATACATGAAAACAAGTTTATCGCATCACGCACCAAACACATGAAAGATAACACCGACTAATAATCGTATGAGCAACACAAATATGCTCGTGACATCAGGCTGGCAGGTGCTAACATTGGTAATGTTCTTGTGAATGAATCAGACCTCGATCATGACTCAATAAATGAAACATATCCTGATTGAAAAGTGACACACCATGATAAAAAAGTAAATAAACAAAAGGAAACCCCGAAAGAAATTGATAAAGAAAACAATAGTGCAGTTCTAACAGCAACCTTTGACTCGGAAATGAATGACCTAACCTTTAAACTTAATACTAATTAACCTAAGGAAGTAAATACATTATTGTATTTACTTCCTTACAATCACAAAGACAATGTACTGAAGATACTATAAGAAATAATAATAAAACAATTCATACGACACACCATTGATAGTAAAGATTTAGTGTAGGTCAAGATCATGAGTCACATAAAAGGAAGTAATTCAAAAGTAATATTGTTAATTTGACCATGTTCTTTTCTTTTCGGTAATAATACGATTTATTAATACAAACTACGTGACATTACACATAATATGAGTCAAGGTAAATGATAAAGATAAACCTGATATAAGTACACATACATAATACATTTCGCGTATAATCGTCTAAATTTCACAAATATTTATCAGTATTTAGTCGAATTAAAACATAATATTTGGATCACAATTACAGAAAAATAAATACATTTTAGATATCTCGTTTTGATGTATAGAATTTTGTAGATATCCAGATTTAATTTTTTTACAATTTCTGTGCCTTGACATTTAAAGTAACCAGTGTTCAAAATTTCGTGGAATTTATTATTTGTAATATCAGTAATACAATGCGGCGTTTTTAGAATGAGAGTGACAGATAAGAGTGACAGGTAAGAGTGACAGATGGGTTTAAAATATGTCTAATTATTATTTAGATTGACATCTGCATCCCAAATTTATCTAAAAACACTGGAATGTTTCGTACATTCCGGTTGCGTTATTGAGAAAGACGCAGGCGTGTCTGTTCTCCGCAAAACGGAATCAATTGCAACTGACTCGCAACTTTTTGAAGTGTATCTGTTCCGAGACCATCTCGAACTTTTAGGCTTTACTTTGACATCTACGCTTAACTTTGGATCTTTCATCGAGTTCAAGGCGAAATTAGCTGCCAAAAAACTAGGTGTCCTCTCAAAGATGCAAAGGTACTTTAAGTTTGAACAATTACTCATATTAAATCTAGATTCGCTCTTGTATAGAGTACTGTTCACACTTTTGGAATGGGTCGGCTAAATACTAGTTGCAGACTCTGGAAATGATCGGTAGACGTGCCAAAAGGCTCATAGGACACACCATTGTTGAAAAAATACCTTAAAGACGCAACAACGTTCTTAGTTTATTGGGGGTTTATTGGATGCATTTCGGATGATCAACTTACAACTTCAGCATGATCCATTCGCACTTTGCCTTTGTTTGTATCGGACTGCTCGTAGGTCGAAAAAGCGACACCATTTCATGGTTTATGCTCCAAAGGCTTGAATGAGGGGGTTGAGTTTTAATGAAAAACGTCGACTATACAAAGATTTGTATGACTATACAATTTAGTAAAGCGATTTTAGCCAAAATAACTATGACATGTTTGGCGCAAAACCGCCATTTTACCTGATGTAAAGTGTATGCGTATGCAATGCGGTATACGATAAGGCGTATTTACTTAGGTAATGATTCACTCTCTACTTGAAGACACCATTCATCCATGACTCCATCGTGAAAACCCGCTCAAGCAATGCCTTCCTCAGCTTAGACGATCTCATTACGAGGGTGCAATCAAACATCTTGTTCGACTAGTAGTGTTATTTATTATGTCAGTTGGTAGTTATAGAAGCCGTAGAAGCCTAGTGCCGAGAAAGTTCCTCTGGGGAGGACAAAAGGTTCTTTCCGAATAAGACTCCTTTCGAGGGCATGGATCAACCAACAAGCCTCACTTGGCTAGGGTGGTAGAATAAAGTCTTTATGAATAAAGACCAATAATCATTTATTGATAAAGACAAAAATCATTTATTGCACAATAATACAAAGCTGACAAAATAAGCTAAGCATTTAACCTGTTTATAGTCAGTCTTGTATCTCTTCTAAGTATTGTCTTCTTATCATTTTCTTCTCCTCTTTTACGTGTGTTCTGTGTCTCTTCTCCATCTCTGTTTCTTCTCTCCTCCTTCTCTTCTACGTATATTCTCTTTCTCTTCTTATTTATACTTTATTTTCTCATTGTGAGATAAGTTCCCTAGTCCAATCAGTGGCTGGGTAAAGTGGGCGGTTTATGCTAAGTATCTTATTTTATCTGAGTACTATTATGTACAGTGCTATTTTACGAGTAAGTTCTTTGTCTTTCCTTATTGTTGTGTACGTGTTTTATTTGCCTATAACTTTGTAATTATTATTAAAATGGTTCAAGCGAATACCGTATAAGGTTATGGGCGTTGTCATCGCAGTATCTAAGTAATTGTTAGTATCATATTATAGCCATATTATGACCAGCGGACATGACTGTAACTACATTGTATTGTTCTTTATATATTTTAATAGTCCCGCGGTTTCACTTGCGTAGTTACCAATTCCGTTATTTTTCCGCGTTAAAATGCCTATATGTTATTAAAGAACACTATTTATATATGTATCAAATTTCATTTAAATCCCTTTGGTAGTTTTTGCGTGACACAGTGACAAACATACATAAGTACATCCATGCTTACATTCTTACAAACTTTCGCTTTCTCTTTCAGTGGTGGTAGGACTCTTGGCAGAGTCCGCCTGGGGAAGTACCACATCTTTGCCAGTTATTCTACCGCCAAGCAGTAATGTGCAAACATTACTGTGTTCCGGTTTGAAGGCCATGTTTCCAGAGAAATTACAGGGCTTAGAGATATAACATGTTACTTAGATCTCTGGGTGACGAGCGCAGTGCAGTTCTAGGTAATGATTTTGACTCTTCATGTTCCAATAGCTGCATGTCACTGTGCTGTTATGTGGCAGGCATGTTGCTTACTATCAGGCACATGTCACGCTCGTCTCGTCACGCTTTATTTAAAAAAAAAACATTCATACAAAGTTAGTGTTAAAAGTGGCGAAAGAGATCTTTAGACTTTTGAGTAAGTATACTCGTATACGTTGTCTGCCAACCCATTTTTGGCCAGCATGGTGGAATTTGACCTTGACTCTGTCCTTGTAAGAAAAGGCGCGAATCCTAACAGTGGGAACATAAACTGGTATCTGCTTATGTTGAATGATAAAACCAAATATATTTTCAAAATATGCACCAAAACTTGTTAGCAAAAGGTTACCACTGATAAAAGAACTAACACTGAAGTCCTAAAGAAAACATTGAAAATAAAGTTTTATGTCGTGTCAACTAAGTTTGTTTTCGCTTGCATGATGTGCAGAATGTACTCGAATATTCCCTTGTGGGCTTTCAAGGTTTCGTACACTGTTGTTTTTGTCAGTTTGAGTTGAAGGGCACTGGGTCGCTACTCGCTAGTCGCAACTGCAGTTGGAAAGCTCCATTATATTCCCACTATTTCCACGTGATAAAATGTAGACTATGCGTTATTTCAGACCATAATCTATTTGACTTCCAAATTTCTGCTGGATCCCTTTAATTTTTACGATTTAATTAAGTATAAGTAACACACATCAATGGCATTTGAACTGAAATTTAAAAACTGTAAAACATTACTAGATTTAATCGTGATTTAAGTAAATAATAACTTAAATCACGATTTAATCCTATGATATTACACCCCGAAGTCTCGATGTTCGCGTTATATTGATCGATAGCGACCCATTTAAGAATTATTTTAATTCCGTACACATGTCGAGTTATTTTTTGTTGTAAATTTGTTTTGTTGAGAAAGACGTGTGCCTGATGTTAATCAACACGCTTATCCATTACAAAACCGTGTCAAGCAGCTATTAGAACAAGAAGAGTCTAAATCATTACCAACCTAGCACTGCACGGCTATCATTACCCAGAGATATAAGATGTTTTATCTATATGCCCTGTAATTTCTCTGGATAAATTGCCCTTCAAACGGGAACACAGTGATACTTGCACATTGCTATTTAGCGGTAGAATAACTGGCAAAGGTGTGGTACTTGCCCAGGCGGACTCAGCAAAGAGTCCACTACCATATAGCAGAGCATAAGCACTAAAGTCGTATGTGCGAGTATTCTGTCACTTTCATTATTGTCATATACTATACCTACCTAATAGTAGTCCTTAGCTGTGGGCCTCATAACGAAGCTCAAAGTTGCAAAGCAAGCTATGGAGAGAGCTATGCTTGGAGTCTCTTTGCGTGATAGACTGACAGAATCCAAATGAGGAATTCGCAAAAGAACGAAAATGGGCGACATAGCTCAAAGAGTAAGCAAGCTGAAGTGGCAATGGACAGGCCACTTTGCTTGCAGAACTAACAACCGATGGGGAAGAAAGGTTCTCGAGTGGCGACCACGTACTGGAAGACACAGTGTTGGACGACCTCCCCCCACTAGATGGATAGATGACCTCACAGAGGTCGCTGGAAACCGCTGGTTGCAGGATGCGCAGTGGACAACTTGCGGCTGATGATGATGGTGATGACCTAATAGTGGCTGGCATGGGTTTCTCCAAAAATGCGCCACTACCCAACCTGATACTCCGCATTTCGTTTCCAACCGGTAGGACTCATTGACCGCTTGGGGGAAACACCTTTACCAGTGTTATTATAACGTTTAACGTTTAAACTTTACAGTTCCGGTTCTAAAGGCAATGTTTCCAGAGAAACTGCTACTTGAAAGGGTTTATCTTTTAATTCACCTTAAGTGATATCTACTGCCTACTGAACTTAGGCTAGTGCAGAAGGTTCTACAAACCTATTGACCTAATCAATTTTTTAAATCATTTATTTTTAATACTATTAATATAACCTATTTTTTACTACCTTTACTTATTACACGCTCTATTAGTACGTATAGATGGAGCATGCGTAAGTATAGATACATATTTGATATTTCGAGTTGCATAAATATTGTAGCAGCTATATGGCTTCCAGCTTTGCTTAGTTTGGCGTTAGGTAGTGATGTTTGAGAAATGTTCACCTATATTTACTAAATAAACCAGGTAGGAACGTAGTTCCATAGAATAATGTAGAAGTAATACAATTAAAAAAAAAACTTTTTTTTTTATGATACGATAATCTGAATAATAAAATTTGCGACACTTTGCGACCAGTGCACTGGTCACATGCAGTCGTCACTTCCGTTAGAAATTTTTCTTATACTTACTTAGTTTTTATTTATTTTTAGTTTTTTCTCACATTTTTTCATTTTGGTCACGCTGCAAATTTTTTATCTCCTCCAAACCTGCCTTAACTTCATTCTAGTAAATGTAGATATAAAATATTCTTGATTCCTCCAAACATCTAAAATGCATTTAATTTGAGTTTCAGATTACTTTGTACTCTTTCGATTTGTTTGTGCTTTATTATCTCCGGTTCAAAACATCCTCCAACAGTTATCACTGCTATGACGATTAGCCCATTGTAATTCAAGTTTGATCAATATGGGGCGTTTATCCTAAGGGGCATATGCAGTAGGTATACCATTATCAGATCTATTTGATGAGGTCAATTTAGCATAATATATAATTAGTTAAAGTTATTTACAACGCTTTAAAATGATGATTTTGTCCGATTATTAATGTGTTTGTTATGATGTAACATTACCGAATTTGTTGGAATGTATTGTTGTTTCTTCAATTTGTTTGCGTGAAAGAGTAAAAACAAATAGAGTAGATAAGGAATTAAACTTTGCATTAGTACCATAAGCATTAGCATCGCTAGTTATGTTTCCACTTCTTGATTTTGGAGCATGCAACCTTCTCTCGGAGGAGTCAAGTCATGTCTCAAAGAGTCTCTCAAGATCTCCTCAAGAATCAAGATCATTATCCACCCCCAGCCTAGTATGGATTTGCAGATGACACATCTGCTTGACCAATGTTCTTGGAGCTGATTTCCTCAGGAAGTTACCTCATGCTTTTAAAGCTCATGGTGTTGACAAACTTGCCCGTCTTCAATAAGGAAAATACTTAGAGTGATTCCAACTTTCGACCTGTTGGTTGCGAAACGTTATTATTTTATGCCTCCGTTATTTATAGCTACCGCACCCTTTTAAAGAAGATGATGATATAACCAAAAAATAAATATTTGTAACGCAACCAAAGTGTTGACTCCCGCCCTGGCTCGTTTATGTGGCAGAGGATAGCTATAGCCATTCAGCAAGGCAACACAGCCAGCGTTTTTGGTACATTTGCACAGGCACGGTTTGCGGCGGGTTCCATTTAAACGTGAGTTTGTGGATATGTATTTTTTGACATTATATTAATTAGTTTTAATATTCACGTGACGAGACGTGGAAAAGGCTTTCACAGTCAAGGCGGTCCAAAACTTCAAAGCCATGGAAAAAGCTATGCTTGTATATATACATACTGGTATGTATATATACTTGCATATATACTTGTGGTTTCGTAGTCAGAACGAAGTAATCCGTCAGAGAACCAAGGTTACCGGCATACTCGTAGCTCAACGTATTTGCAAACTGAAGTACCAATATGCCCGTCATATCTGTCTCAGAATTGATAACTGTTGGAGTAGACGTGTTCTTGAGTAGCGACCGCAAATCGGCTAAAGTAGTGGCACACCCTAATACTAAATAGAGTTACGATACACAGAATACGGAGCAGGTAGTGGATGGAGACGCGAAACTGAGGATAGGGCTTAGAGGCGAGTCATCGGAGAGGCCTATGTCCAGAAGTGGACTGAGAAAGGTTGATGATGATTTTTTTTCGTAAGGTGTATAATGTATATATATCTACAGCTAAGTTATTTGGCACACACAATAAAAGACATAGTAAGTGTGTCGCACACGAACCGGTTAGTGTTTACCTCGTGCGTAGAGCACGCAGCGAGGGCGTGCGCAGGCGCATGTTGAGATAATGCAGTGCGCAGGACTCGGTGCATACCTGCACCTGCACACGATTAACGTCCTTATTCGTGATAAATGAAGATTAATAGATATTTGATGCTTTTCAAGGATTATAGCACAAATCTGTTGCTATTCGCGGTAACACCGGCTTTTGCTGGCCATGTTTTTGGGGATAATTTTTTTTTTAAAGACAGTTTTTTTAGACCCTATGTAGCCTCTATTGCCTAACTAACTTTGGGCTAGGGCCGAAGGCGCCTTGTTTTCGCATTCGATTAAAACATCCTGTTTTTAAACACTTTTAAAACCATTTCCATCCTAAGTGACTGGTTTCAATACTCCTTTGGGCCGCCACTACTTAGTTCTTTACTATTTTTTTTCCTGCGTAAGTGTTGTGTGTTATAACATCACAGTAGATCTCTCTTTGTACTTTGCCAATTTGTAATTTATATCAAATACAGCAAAATTACCCACACATCTGTAACACAACAAAGGACTGCGTTTGACCCCAAAGTACCATTCGTCTATTTAATCTTCTAGGTGATCTCTATCAGGAAATATAGAATAATGGTTCATCATTAGTACATGAACGCTCAAGAAAGGCGGCCATCAGCGAGGAGTGGTAGCATGTAGTGAAACTTGCCACCAACACCTGAAGTGATGACCACGACCACTCTAGCAAGAGTGATACCGGCGAAGAAGAAGAAGTGTTCCACAATTTCGTTTGTGGAACTTCTGCTACTCTAGTGATGGGTCCGTCAGTTTGCTGGCCTAGTAGTGGGTTAGTGGTAAGTCTGTCTACGAAGCCATAGGTTGTAGGTTCGATTCCAATTCGGCAAATATTTGAGCGATGAACACAAATAATTGTACTGTGTCTGGGCGTTCTTTGTACAATAAATATGTATTGTATTAACTATCTGGCTTCCATGGTACTAGCTTTGCTTAGTTTGTGGCTACATCACAGTGTTCCGGTTTGAAGGGCAATGTTTCCAGTGAAATTACAGGGCATAGAGATAAAACATCTCTTACCTCTGGGTGACGAGTGCTGTGTACTGCTGGGTAATTATTCATGTTCCAACAGCTGCATAACATTGTGCTGTTATAGGCAAGCGTGTTGCTCACCATCAGGCATATGTCTTGTTCGTCTTGTTGCTCTTGTTGATGATGTTGTATGAGAAATGTCCATAAATATTTTAATTTAAAAGTTTAGGACGAAACATCTGAATTAGCAAAACGTCCCAAAGCTATGAAAGTTTGAGTCCTTGTTACGGGGTCGGCGCGTGCGCTCAGTTTCGCGCGGGCGCGGCGGTGACGTCACGCGCACGACGCGGCTGCGTGGCACGCCCACCGCGCACGCCCGAGCCCCCTGCCAACGCGTGCCCGGCGAACGACGATCATTACACACGAATCTGACAACGATCGGCGAACTAGTTTGCGTAACTCGATTTAATGGCATATGGTGGGTTTGCTTGTTGAAATGATCCCAGCAAAATTGACAAACCATTGCTGGGATATTCCGAACCCACAACTACGTATAGCATAAGCATAAACAGCTCATTAAATGTTCCCACTGCTAGGACGGGCCCTTTTCTCGCTAGGAGAGAGCCAAGGCCATAATCCACCACGCTGGTCCAGTGCGGGTTGGTGGATGACACATGACCTCGAAAGATTCTAGGGATTTATGTTCCTCGTTCCCTGAGAGATACAATCTAGAACTTTTCAAGGTCAGAGTGAATAGGTACCTTCTGGGTCAACGTGCGTCATCTTCAACCACACCGTCGCTTACCATCAGGCGAGTTGGTGGTCAAACGCGGACCTATACGCGATAAAAAAATAACATGTCGGTTTCCTCACGATGTTTTCCCTCACCGTGTTTAAGTTAGCGGCATTACGCACATGACTTCGAAAAGGCAGTGATGCGTGTGGTGGTATTTGAACCCGGGGGCTTCGGATCGGCAGTAGCCGTTCTCCCGACTAAACCAGCCGTAACTTAAAAATATAGTTTACAACTAATGTCAATTTTTTTATGTAACAGCAAATTTTTTGCTTACGAAACAAAAGTTGCCTTAAAATGTAATAATCGGGACCAATTCATTGTAAAGATAAAAATACGTTTTACGCAGTTAATTACGTATATAAAGTTGTTAAAATTACGTGAATACTTTGTTGTGCTGACGTATACTCAACCACTTGGTAATGACCTAATCGCCGGCCAAGTAATTAGAAGCACCTTCGATTTGACGTCATTGTTGTCGCAGTTTTGGTCGTCTAATGACGTCACCGAGCATCTGATGTCACAACTGAGTTTCCTCCATGAATCCTTGAGGATATAATTCGCATAAGAATCCAGTTGGTGCCACAAACACAGTGAATCCTACTGTGGGAGTTAGGGGTACATAATATGGTTATTAATAATGTGCTTGTTAGTTTATGTTATCATAATCATTTATTTCGTAAGCTTACATACTATCTAGTTACAGCTAACTAACTAGTTACACCAAGAACTTAATACTAAACTAAGCAAATTATAATCATTTCAGCTTCACTGAAACCCACAATAGGTTGTCCTGTCCTGGGTTTCAGGGTCTCTACTAGACCATACAATTTAAAAAAAAGGTGAAAATTAGAATAACAATTGGCCGAATTGAGAACCCCGTCCCGTTGCACTAGCTTAATAAAAAGAATCAACAAAGCCTTAGACAATAAACCTACTTTTATAAATATATCTACTTTTTAAATGTACTAAGTATGGGACGATACATTATACTCATTACCTCTTTGCGTTAGAATTACTGGCAAAATGATTTACCACCACAAATGCTTACATAAAAAATAAGAGTGGTCAAGTGCGAGTCGGACTCGCTCATGAAGGCTTCCGTAGCAGCAAGTAAGATAATGTAAAAAAAGTTCTTGTAGTTCGTTGTTGCTTTAATCAGTGTTTTAAAATAGTGAATTTATGACGTATCTTATACCTTTAAACGAGCAATTCTTGTAGGTATATATATATATATAGAATCTGAATCTCGGAAACGGCTCGAACGATTTTCATGAAATTACGTAAATAGAGGGTTTCGAGGACGATAAATCGATCTAGCTAGATTTTATCTTTTAAAAACATCATTTTATGCGCGTTTTTAGACAATGAAAAACTCGTACAATGTCATTAGAATACGATAACTTATTTCGCCACTGTTCTTTAAATCTAAATGGCTTAGACGGAATATGCTCGCCATCGGAGTCAACAGGCCCCGGTTCGAATCCTGATGGTTACAATCGGGTCTTTTCTTTTTTGTTCTTTTTTTTATGACAAAATCTTGTACTTAGAGCCCTTTATAAATAAATATTGGTGGACAATATTGGTGGATATTGGTGGACAATTCACACACAACACCATCTGACGCCAAACTAAGCAAAGCTTGTGTGATGGCAGCCAGATAGCTGATATAATACTTATATAGTTTTAAATACATACTTATTATACATAGAAACACCCAGACACAGTGCAAACATTTGAATTCATCACACAAATATTTGCACTGGGTGGGGATCGAACCCACGACCCTCGGCTTCGCAGGCAGAGCTACTACCAACTAAGCCACTAGGGCAGTCCAATTATAAACGCATTTAAACCGAGCAAAGCTCGGTCAACCAGGTACTTAAAATTAAACTACTTAATAAATCTCATTCAAACCAATTATCGTTAATAGTTTACACGGTAATGAACATCATACACTTTTTATTTTTGTTATTCTCTTATTTTAGAAGTTACAGGGGGGGGGGGGGGGGGACATTTTACGACTTTGGAAGAGTCTCTCGCACAAACTATTTAGTTTAGAAAAAAATATGTTAGGAACCTCAATATCATTTTTAAAGAGCTATCCATAGATAGCCCACACGTAAAGTTTCGATGGAATTTTCTTTTTTGAGTTTCAGTTCTAAGTATGGGACACCCCTAAAATATGCTATTTTTGTATAAAAATCTTAATGAGGTTCACAAAATACATCTACTTACCAAGTTTCAATAGTGTGACATACGAACGGACAGACAGACATGACGTATCTATAAGGGTCCTGTATTTTGCAATTTGGCTACGGAACCCTAAAAAGTCAAATTAAAAAGCCTTTTGTCTATTTTGAAATAGTTTAAACTACGTAACTACTTAGTTATTAAAATCCAGCAGTTTCCATGACTCAACGTCGATGTATCTCTTTGTTTCAACGCAGTTGAATTATTCATTCTATTTTAAATTATCACATCCTGTGAAATAATTCGTTTCGTTTCAAATGTTACACTGTTGATGTTTTACTCAAAATCACACCAGTGTGTCCAGACAAAAAAAGGGTGGATGTGTAATGTTCTTTGGATACATTACATAATTGAGATAAATATATATAATTGAGATAAATAAATACTACATAATTGAGACAAACACATTTTTGCTGTTGTAAGTTCATAAGCTGATATTATGTCATTAAATTCACAGTTTCGTTTTAGCTCAAATAGGAATCAGTAGAGGAATATTAAAAATCAGGTCGAAAGTTACATGGTCTCTATTATGGTACCCTTGCATAAGAAAGAGCAAACCTAGATTAGATTTTTTCTATCGTACTTCTCATAACTCGAAGAAGCGGCACCGTTTCATGATGGATATTCCAAAGACACGGACGAAGAGGTTTGACTCTACGTTTGTGATTTTACGTGAGAACGTTTAGGCTGTGGAATGAGTTGCCTGAGTGGGTTTTTCCCGATAGTTATAATCTTGGTGTCTTCAAATCGAGACTATGTCGGTTTCTTCTAGGTGAAGACGCTCCATCGTAGACCGCGTCGTTGCTTAACATCAGGCGAGATGGCGGTCAAGTGTAAACTTTTAAAAGTAAAAAAAAAAAGATTGAAGGCAATCTATCAGCATCCGATGTTACGGCACTCTATATTTGCAGTATTTGCAGAATTTCTTCCGAAAGGGTTTCCAACAAATCTTAATGAGGAATAGTTATTATATTAAAAGGGTTTATATCTCCTGGTCTTTTGCAAATCTTCTGGAATTTTCGATGTTATAGATTTTCATAGACGATGGCTATAGTTTACCATCGGTGGACCGTATGTTTATTGCTACTCTACGTTTAAAACATCAAATCAAATCAAATCATGCTTTATTTACCCATGCACAAAGTTCAATATTCACAGTACAAATACCTCTTCACATAAAACACAGTAGGTTTTATTGTCGCATAGGGACTTTTGTCAACGGACCCCAAACTAGTCTAAGCCTATATATATCTGGGGAATCCAGATAGGGAATCCAAAAAATAACCTACGACTTCCTTATTGGTCCTAATATGATACTTTGACTCCAAGAAAGTTTAAGATTCCTCATGCTATGACTATAAGAAAAACTTTGGGAATGCCAGACCGATCCTCGATTTTCCCTACTGTTTGGGGCCTCAGCTAAGGTCGTACCGGCTGATTTACTCTAGACTTGAAGATATTCATTTTTTTTATATAAAGAGTGACGAGACGAGCAGGACATGTGCCTGATGGTAAGCAACATGCCTGCCACATAACAGCGCAGTGACACGCAGTTATTGGAACACGAAGACTCCAAATCATTAGCTTGCACTGCACTACGCTCGTCACCCAGAGATATAAGATGTTATATCTGAAAACCCTGTAATTTCTCTGGAAACGTTGCCTTTCAAACCGGAACACAGTAATGTTTGCATATTAAGTTGGCACTGCTTGGCGGTAGAAAAACTAGCAATGGCGTGATACTCCCCAGGCGGACTCTGCCAAGAGTCTATTACTACAAAAATGATCAAATGAATCAAATGATGTCCCTCAGGAAATACTTACATAAGCAACACATTGAATTATGTCCTTGACTTATGCGATCGAAAGCCCTGAGTCTCAGAAGTGGAAACATTTAGTGGGCAGCTTAGTGTGCTTATGCTAAATGACAATATGCGAACGAAGCCGGAACAGGCCACTAGTAAGCTGTATGATATTTATAAGGTACTGTAAAGTAATGCTAGTTTAATTTTAATATTAAGGCTTGGTCTGCGACCAAATTGCTAACGTTGCAGCGCCCTTAATGCAGGGTCTACTACATTTTTGTTCTTTAGTTTTTAGATACAAACAAGTATATGTAAGTGCAATTTGTAAAATAAAATAAATAAATAAAAAAACGCGTTTCTAAGTACGTTAGCACAGCACCCTGACCCCGTCCGAAGAGCGAGGTCACTTTCCCCGCGTGAACTGAGGAGGCAAACTTGGCACCGACACAATGGCGGGCTCCGACCCGCGTGCCACTTTTGTTTTGGACGCGCGCCTGCCTATATTATTGACCACAGACAAACAAATAGGGCTACGCAGACTCCTGTACTAAGCTGAGGGTAATTTTTTATTAATTAATTACATTTTTATTAATTCATTACATTTTTATTAATTCATTACATTTTTATTAATTCATTACATTTTTATTAATTCATTACATTTTTATTAATTCATTACATTTTTATTAATTCATTACATTTTTATTAATTCATTACATTTTTTGGCCGCTTTGAGCACTTTTTGGTAAGGGAATGCGTTAATGTTGTGGGTTCCCTGACTGTCAATTCTTTTTTCACGGTTTTATCGGCATAGGTCCTTTCACCACATTTTCCCCACGATGTGCATCATCGCGACGCATTGCAATGCATTGCAACACGTCACAACGCATCACAACTAAAGGCAACGCAGTGAAACGCAAGGCAGCGCTTTCATCGATCCTGTGTCAGTCTCATCCATGCATGTCCCGGGAAATGGGCGCCGTAGAAATGAAAATATACAGTGAGTTCTAGAACAGAAGAATGATATAGCAAGGTAACTTAAAACATGCTTCAGTAATATTTCTAAGTTCGTTGTAATTTTGTATCCTGTGTTTTGTGGAGTTATATTAAAGAGTTACGTATTGTATTTTTTATATTTATGTCAAATGCGGGAATGTCCTACATCTTACTTGACGACCTTGTGTAGTAAATTTTTATTTTTTATTGAATTTTATAGAGGTAGAGTACATAAATAATTATTTTATGCTTACTACAGCAAAACATCCATTTTTGTTCATATGATTATGGAAGACGTGAAATGTGACTCATGAGGTATATTAAATTTTGCTCGACAATACATTTTACACATAATGTACCTATATATTAATAAATTAATTAGTATGTTAACAAAGTGAATCACTACTTTAAATATTATTTGGTACAGTTTTTTTGTATTCTAGAGTTAGCCATTTTTAAAGTTTTCTGTGTTTTCTGCGTAACCTTGGAAATACTAAGCCGAAAGTGACGTTTCCTAGTTACTAGTTGTGGATGATTTTAAGGCCGTACCCTGACTAAATGACATTGCGCATTTTCCCCCTCTATAAAGGTACAAGTTCGCGATGAGACCGCGACCGGAGACCACGACAGGCACTTGACACTATAAAATTGTATGGGCGCCAGTTCAAGCCGCGACCGCGACACATGTCTCGCGACACGTGTCTCGGTCTCGTGTCGCGGTCGCGGCGCGAACTGGCGCTCATACAATTCTATAATGTCAATTGCCTGTCGCGGTCTCCTGCCGCGGTCTCGTATCGCGGTCTCCGCGCGAACCGCTATCGTTAGCCAGCTCAAAAAAGAGCAAGAGAAAAACAGTAGCATTTGTTTTACTCTCAGAAACACCTAATATCTGATTTTGGTCTTTTGAAAACGGTATTATTCGTAAAAAAAAATTTATCCGTTGTTGGAAGTACAATAATTTCTGCTTTTCGAATAAAAAATGCATGTTTTCAATAATTAGACATTTTTAATTCCTGACATTTCGTTGTAAAGAGATTACTTAATGAAATATTTAGTTAAAAAAAATAACTGGAGAGGTCCATGGGGATTAATTAAAAAAAAAGAATAATTTTGGATTTTTGTATAGTACTTGAATTGTATTTTTTTTAATAGAATTTTATTTTAGATAAAATGTACATAGTTCCGCTAGTCCGTTGTACGAGTATAGTTTATGCATGTGAAACCCAGTGGTAGGAAAAATACTGGAGATTCCAGTAAAATATAAGCCATGAATATTTAACTTGTGGTCGACAATGCGGCTTTGCGGTACACATAACATTGTAATATTTATAAGCAAATAGGAAGATTTACGTGTGTCCAAGATAAACACTAACCTTGAAACGAGGATGCTACAAAACATATACAAAGATATATAATGAAATGAACGACACTTGAAAATTAAATTGGCATCATAGGTTCGAATTCCGACTACACTTTTGAATGATTAAATAATTTGGCCAAGTGCAACAAGTTTGTCATCATCACTAGCCAACGGCAAATGAGACAGTGTTTCCTGTTATGGAGTGACGGGACGAGCAGGACATCTATCTGATGGTAAGAGACATAGGCCTCATGGTGAGAGACACGCCTGCCTATAACAACTCAGGGCCTCACACTATGAACATGAGGAAACTAGTACGTTCCAAAAATATATAGTTCGAGGATAGAAGTCATTCGCCAACTTGCGCTTGGTCAGGGTGGTAGGTGGTCATGGTCTTGGTCCGTAAGTCTCCATCTATCAGAAAATAGACCTTTAAAGGTGGATGGAAAGATGCCCGTTAAAGATATGGAGCTCAGGAACGAAAGGCTCACCAAAAGTTGGTAACTTGGTACAGCTATCCCACATGTTGGTGGAGATGGTACTTCTACGTTCACTTCTTGACATTGCTATATCCTCTAAAAGCTTACTAACAGGCAAACACTTAAAAATCGGGTTGAAGGAGCGCGTTGCCACAGAAATTACATTACATGATTAAAACACTGAATGCACCGCTATTACGAACACGCCCGGCCTTCTACCGTCCAACTAAATCCGCTATGGCTTTGCTGTTGCTGCCTCTACCATTTCAAGCGAAATAAAGAGCGAGCAATTTCAAAGCTAAGACAGTTTTAGCTAGGCGGTAGACCCTCTGGTACCTATTCCTTACCACCAGGCCTGCGCAAGTTTTCTACCCATTGCTCTATGTTATAAAAAACGTTAACAAAAAAAAACATTACGAAAACTCTTGCCAATGAAATTTAAATTTTCATCACTCGGTTACTTGTATTTACTATTTTGATAAGTGAAGCATAGTCACCAGCCCTGCTGGTTTATATTTAGCCTTCACGCTTCGACCGAGTGTTAGTGCTACCGCCAGGTCCTTATGAGATAAGAGCTCGGTTTGAACTAGTTTTGAGTGTATCGGCATTGAAAATCTGGTAACTGACTCATAACTTCGTGTGTGGTGCAAATTCTTAAAAGGCAACATTGTCAAATTTTTTTTTAATCGCTGATATGACTCTTCGACGGGGAAAAACATTAGGCTAGCATAGATAGAGTTGACGTCATGGCGTCAGCGAACGTTTTTTAGTTTTTTTTCTATCGTTCGACTGCGTAGAATGGCAGTCATAGGGACTGTCGACATAAGTAAAAACTTATAACTTGGAATTGGACAGCTCCATTAGCGTAATTCTTGGAAAAGCCCGTCGGTGGCAATGTTATAAAACACAAATATTTGTAGAAAGCGTTAGGTGATGATGACGTGAGTTCCATGATTTTTGTCCACCCAAAGATCTCAATGCGGTTAAAGAAGTAGTGGTAGGACTCTTGGCAGAGTCCGCCTGTGAAAGTACCACACCTTTGCCAGTTATTCTACTCCCTAATATGAATGTGCAAACATTACTGTGTTCCGGTTTGAAGGGAAATGTTTCCAGATAAATTACAGGGCTTAGAGATATAACATCTTAGATCTCTGGATGACGAGCACAGTGCAGTGCAGCGCTATCTCGCATGATGACAAGCAACGATGCAGTCCGAGTGCGAATGTTTTTTTTTTACAGTCATCTCGTCTGATGTAGTCTACGATGGAGCGTGCTTACCTAGAAGAAACCAATTCACTCCCTATTTGAAGGCACCAAGATTGCAGCCATCTCGAAAAAGCCACTCGAGCAATGCATTCCACAGCCTAGACGTTCTTATTACAAAAGAGAGTCAAACCGCTTCGTTCGAGTCTTTGGATATTCAGCCATTTTTCTTCTGAATGTAGGAAAACCACGGAGCTAATACAAAGAAAACGAATCGTCGAATTGTAATTGAGGTTTTTTTGCAAAATTCTTATGTTTTTTATACATAAATAAACATTTTCAAAAGTTTTGAAAATACCGAATCCGTATTTGAACGTATGTATCATATTAATTATTTAATAACAATTTTCGTAGTGGTTGGACTCTTGACAGAGTCCGCCTGTGGAAGTACCACACCATTGCCAGTTCTGTTATTCTACCGCCAAGCAGTAATGTGCAAACATTACTGCATTCCGGTTTGAAGGGCAATGTTTCCAGAGGAATAACAGGGCTTAGAGATATAATATCGTAGATCTCTGGGTGACGAGCGCAGTGCGGTGCTAGGTAATGATTTGGATTTTTTATGTTGCAATAGATGCGTGTCACTGTGCTGTGGCAGGCATGTTGCTTACCATCAGGCATATGTCCTGTTCGTCTCGTCACTCAATGTTATAAAAAAATTACAAAACTTTACTGTTTTCGGTATAAATAAATAAAATACAAATTCCTTTCCTTTAGCGGTCCTATAAACTTAAACACAGAACACAGCAGCAGTTATTTCGCAATCCTACACGTGATCGTTACGTGGCATGTAAATAAATGCTTTGTTCAAGTTTTCGAACTCACGTGTGTCGGTTTACACGGAAATTAATAAATCATAACACCTTACATTACGAATACTTTAAATAAATGGTCATAGGGACCGCAGATATAAGTGAAAGTTGATATTTAGAATTTTAATATGAGACAGCACTGATGTTGCTCAATACGTCACACCTATAGCGCTGAATTTTATGATGATGAAAATTATGTTGATGTCAATAATTGTTTTCAGAAGAAATAATTAAAACAAAATAAAAAAAAATTGACTAACCCCCGACTACCTCGGATTTGTAATCTGTACAACATTCTACTAGTAAAGCCCTTTCATTTGATACCCATATTCAGGGAGTTGTGAAAAAAGGAAGTTATTTCACCATTTTGTGGTAGCGGCCATCTTGGATTTGAAATTTGTCATAGTGCAAAGTATTTTATTAGTCAGGCCCTTTCGTTTGATACCCATATTGTGGTAGTAGTGAAAAATATAATATAATTCGCCATTTTGTAGTGGCAGCCATCTTGGATTAGATTTTTTATAATGTATAGTATTCTACTAGTCAAGACCTTTCATTTGATACCTATATTGAGGTAAGTTGTGAAGAAATATTTTGTCCGCCATTTTGTGGAGGCGGCCATCTTGAATCGATATTACCCAAACGTAGCTAAGAACACCCACACGGATATTAACTTTCAAATAAATAAAACGCATCGTAATCGGCCTATCCGTTTGACCTCTACGGTGCCACAGATAGACACACACACAGACAGACATCGACGTCAAACTTATAACACCCCTTTTTTTGGTCGAGGGTTAAAAAATGTGAAAATCTGTCAAAATAGTTCTAAATTTCGCTACAAGCTACGTCAATGTTAAATTTTGTATTTTGTTAATTTGACAAGGATATGTCATTGTTAAAAAAAAATTCACTGTCAAGTTTTGTCATTCTGAAAACACCATAGATAAAGTCATTTGTACCAGGTCGCGTCATTTCCTAATCCGTCAGACCCTATTATTGAAGTAGGTAGAACGCAGTCATATGCACTAGATCACTAGCGCAACCCATGACTATAGCTGGTGGTTTCGTCAGTCCGTCACGTAGGTACACTCATAAATATCATGTAAAACATCGATATGAACCAGTCGATGTGCCCTCCCAAACTTGACCCAGTTGACCCAATTAGTTTGTTTGGGTCAACTTTTAAAATATTTTGTAGATTTTATTCGTTGCTTACCATCAGGTAAATGTGTTGCTCGTCCCTTCACACTACTACATTTAAATAATTATTCTCTTTTTTTATTCCCTGAAAAATGAAATGGTGAATGTCAATTTAAAATTTCATTTAAAACTAATATTTTAACGTTAGTGTAATTTTTTAATTGTTGATACCTTAGGTAAAAATCGGGTTGAAGCATATTATAAAAATCGCTACATCAATATTCGATAACAATAATCGATTCAAACGTTCTCAAGTAACAAACATAAAAAAATCCAATCGAGTTGAGAAACTAGTCCTTTTCTTGTTTGTTGGTTAAATTTTTTTTTGTTTTTTTTTTATGTGAGGGAAATATTTTTATGTATCCCCATCATACAGGGATATGGTAGGGTATGTCGGGCTCGGCACCATGGGATACGACATGGTACTCCTACCGACTAAAACCCCATAGATTTCTGCTGCGTGGCCAGGAGTCAGGGTCGCGGGTCACTTTTCGCACTCCTACGACGACCTTGATCCACCTGCCACTGTCCTTGCGGACCCGCCTCGCGAGGAGCGTTAGTATTTGGCATTGAAGGGATATTTGGGGGAGTATTTGGTTCTAGTGACGCACCGGAAATCAGCGGCGCATCACCTCCTCGAAGGCTTATCGCTAGGTGGGGTGCCGGACGGCCCTAAACGTCCGACGCCCCAGGCCTGCTAGTGAAGATAGGACTCAAGTCCGAAGTTGCTATCTCCAGGCTCACCTCCGTGTCCGCTTCCACCTTAGTAGAGGAGCGAGAGGCTTCCATCTCTCGCTCCTCTAACTCACACTGTCAAGTATCACGGCGACGATGGTCGACAGCGAGAGGTCCGCTCTCAACACCGCGGCTAGGGATAGCCGCGGTTCCATCTCTATGGCTGCATCGAAGCCCTTGCCCTTCCACTGAGTACTCAGCTAATCAGAATGCTCGTGGAGGACCCTCTTCTGGAAGACTTAGAATTTTTACTTGGCTGATATGTCAGCCGAGTAACCTTCCCAAGTCTTCCAGTCCCTCTCCCCAACCTCTACACGCACTGCTCAGGGGGCTGAAGAGCGCGTGTCCCGGCCGGGGTACACCATCACACTACAAGATGCCACTGAGGCAAGTTAATGTGTGATGTCCAGGGTACGTGGACGTTCTCGAGCCTCGCACCCCATAACAAAATACCTAGTGTTAATTCATCTGAGTATCACATTTCTGTGGACTGTACGATGCTGTCGATTAAAATAAAACAAAGTATTTTTTTAACATTGTTAATTCATTTTCGGGTCAAAATATATAGGTACGTAATGACCGGTGACTTCGTCAGCGTTAGTCATCATGTATTGCGAAACGATTACCATTCGTATGTAGGTACCTAGCTTCAGTTTCAGTTTATGAATTTGAAATACATGAAAAGCGAAAGTTTCAAGATATGCTTCTAGTACCTACAATTCATGTACCTATCTCTGCTTTAAGTGTACCTATAGTTGTGAGGACCCTCTTTCTGTGCGGGTCCAAAATTCGGCAGCCTATAAAATACAAAATTCTCAGGAACAGTCCAAATGTTTGTATTCATCACAAAAATATTTGCACTGGGCGGGAATCGAACCCACGACCCATAGCTTCGCAGCCAGACTTACAACCAACTAAGCCATCAGGCCAGCTTCTACTGTTAGGTATATCTATCCTTTTATCTATACTAAAATTATAAAACCGAAGTGGTTTTTTGTTAAACCTGTGTAGCTATGTCACTTGTATGGATACAGATTACTGTTTTTATAAACTTCCTAGATCATCCATTCCTAAAACATGTAAGGCCCTGATTCGCTGCTCCGCCAACGCTCCGACGCTACGCTGCTACGTTAGTATGTCCTGACCCTGACGCGAACTCATTAGAAATTTTCCTAACAAAAAGGGTTCGACCAAAGCAGTTTATACTTTTACAAACCTGTATTTATCAAGCCTTGATATCGTCTTCAGTTCTGCAAGGTTGCCACCGGCGCGACAAAACTACGACTAAACTTGATTTTCCGGAAGACAACTCCGTTCAAAGTCCACAGCGCGGCCTAGCCCTTACTATAACTGGTGCGCCACAGTTCCCGCACCAGTTACTATGAACACACCCGTAAGTGATAACTGTTGGGCAGCAGTTTCGACAGTAGTTAGTAGGACAATTTGTAATTACCGTGTCACAGCTTCATTAGTAGTCACTATGAACACAATCCTGACTCGCATGACACAGTTTCGAGACTAGTTACTATGAACACACCTCTAACTGTTGCGCCATAGTTTCGACCATAGTTACTATGAACACACCTGTAACTGGCTAACTGGCATGTCATAGTTTCAATACTAGCTATTATAAAACACATCCGTAATTGGCCGATACCATAGTGCCGAAACAGTTATTATTACAGCCAATATACCCCCTTTTGATCCTACTTTCCCCTTTTTTCTATAGAACTGCGTATAGATCGAAAACATGACAGCGATTCCTCGTAGACATTCCAAAAATTCGTACTTGGTTTAACTCTACTATTGTGATAAGGTGTGGGCCTCATAACGAAGCTCAAAGTCACAAAGCGAGCTATGGAGAGAGCTATCCTCGGAGTCTCTTGCGCGACAGAATCCGTAATGAGGATATTCGCAAAAGAACGAAAGTGACCGACATAGCTCAAAGAGTAAGCAAGCTGAAGTGGCAATGGGCAGGCCACATTGCTCGCAGAACTGACAACCGATGGGGAAGAAAGGACCTCGAGTGGCGACCACGAACCGGAAGACGCCGTGTTGGACGGCCTCCCACTAGATGGACAGATGACTTCACAAAGGTCGCTGGAAACCGCTGGTTGCAGGTTGCGCAGGACCGTTCGTTGTGGAAATCTAGTGGACGTCTTGCGGCTGATGATGATGATGATTGTGATAAGAACGTCTAGGCTGTGGAATGCGTTGCTTATGTGGGTTTATCAATGGTTTTAATCTTGGCGTCTTCAAATCGATAGTGAATTGATTTCTTCTAGGTAATCATACTCTATCGTAACATCAAGCGAGATTAGGGTCAAGTGTAACCTTAAACCTTAAAATAGTTTTAAAAAACGACTTAAATATCTAGCCGACGAGTGTAGTGCAGTGCTAGGCATAGATTTGGAATCTTCCTGTCCAAATAACCGCTTCTCTCTGTGCTGTTATGAATATGATAGACTACCATTAAACATTTAATTTATATATTTGCACGATGAGTAATTTTCAAACGAGACAAAAAAATAATTCAAAATCATTAAAATACCTACTACTACCAATTGAAAAACAAGATTTTAACATATTTTGTCCAACACTAAGGTTCTAACGATGTCAATTAGGTTAATGAATCGTATTCAGAACGCCAATAAACCTGTCAAAGATAGTTCGTGAAAAGCAGCGCCAGTGTTAAATAATAATAAATGGTGTTCTCTTTTTCCAATATTGTAGGTTTACGCTTGACCACCTCGCCTGATGTTAAGCGACGATGCGGTCTACTATGAAGCGTGTTTACCTGCTTACCTAGTATATACCGGTTCAGTGTCAATCTAAGGACACCAAGATTGTAAGATTGTAACCATCGGGAAAACACCACTCAGACAACGCATTCCACAGCCTAGACATTCTTATCACAAATGTAGAGTCAAATCTCTTTTTTTGAATCTTTGGAACGTCAAGCATGAAACAATATCGCTGTTTCGAGCTACGAGCAGTACGATAGAAAAAAAGACAAGGTGGAATCTGATCATGCAGATCAGTTGCACACTCTCCGAAACGTATCCGGTAACAAGCCAGGCCATTCTGACAAGCCATTAATTTTGCGTCGATGCTCAAGACTTTGAAATCTTTTTCAGACAAGGGTGTCTTTGTCTATAAGTCTTTGAAAACCTGACAAAATAAAACATGGTGCCATCTAGAGGTAGGTACATCATCGCCCAGAATTATTCGAGTATTTGTCAGGCACATTTCCTTTCTGAAAGTGAAAGGGTTATTATTACAATTGACTAAATTTAGTGACTGGCAGAAGCAAATTTAGAAGCAAGGTTCGTCGACTTAATTCAGAGGCAAGCAAGAAGTTAGTTAATTAGCGACTAAATTCAGCCGAAACATTTAAACAGCTGGCACTAGGTGCCTTTTCTCACACTGTGAGATTCAGGCCATAACGCTGGCCAAGTGCGTGTTATCGTATGACGCATGAACTCGAAGGATTCCAGGAACATGTTTTCTTGCGATGTCAGCGGCATAACGCACATGACGACTTCGATGTGCGTAGATTCCTAACCAGGGGTTATCCAAGGGGGATCCAGCGATTAGAAATGACATATATTTTAACCGACTTCAAAAAAAGAGTAGGTTGCTAATTCGGTTGCATATTTTTTTTGGATGTATGAATGTTACGTGATATCTTCTGAATCGTTTTTGATGATCATATTTTTTTATTTGGTATATAATACTTCAGAGGGTTTTTTAGAACCTGACTAATGGTAGCAACGACATTCTTGTGCGAAAAAGACTTCAAAGTCTTGAACGGCGACGGAAAATTGCTAGCCTATCGGTTTTTTATGGGGTACACTTCGGAGAGTGTGCAACTGATTTACATGATCTAACCTTGCCCTTTTTTTTCTCGGAATGCTCGTAGCTCGAAAAGGCGACATCGTTTCATGGTTGATGTTCCAAAGACATGAACGAAGAGATTTTTTTTTATTTGATTCTACTTTTGTGATAAGAACGTCTAGGCTGTGGAATACGTTACCTGAGTGAGTGTTCCCTGTTGGTTACAATCTTTATGTCTTCAAATCGAGAGTGAATCGGTTTCTTCTAGGTAAACACGCTCCATCGTAGACCGCATCGTCGCTTAACATCAGCCGAGATGGCGGTTAAGTGTAAACCTATAAAAAAAAAAGCTGGCTTGGGTGAGCCCCTACTACCTATCTCCTATCTGACTATTGAGTTAGCGCCGGTGGCGCAGGACTAAAAATAACCTAACCTGACATTCCTAACATACTTACGAATCTGACCTGTAAGAAAAATCGAACTAACTAGAAGAGAACCTTTAACTCATACATACATACCGAACTATAAGCACTCTAGACGAGTGCTATCGGATTGACACTTCAGAGGTGATCTCATACAATTTTTAGCGGTATTGCTGTTTTGGAAAAATCAACGAAACACTATAGAGCACAGGCCCGTGAAAAACTTTATGGGTCATATGATATAGGACACCTATGTATGATGATAGAAAAGTATAAAATAATTTATAATATTCAGCACTATGCCGGCTTTTGAAAGCTGTCCAACTGAGTGCAAATTAAAGAGGGGGGGTTCCAACCCTCGCTCTTTCCTTTTTGTTGCATGATTTTTGTAAGGCATTGCGAAATAATGGATTAGAACAGGTATTGAAACTATAAAAATTGTTTTTTTTTTAATTATTAGTTTTGTCGAAAATAATCATGATTTTCCGACGATGTTCAGGGTAAATTTGGTTATTTGATTATGTACGGTATTGGTTCCATACAGTTTCAGTACCTGTTCTAATCTATTATTCCGCAATGCCGTACAAAAATCATACGACAAGAAGGAAAGAGCGAGGGTTGGAACCCCCCTTCTTCAATTTGCTTTCAGTTGGACAGCTTTCAAAAGCCGGCATAGTGCTGAATCATATTATTTTATGCCCTTCTATCATCCTACATAGGTCTCCTGTTGTATCATATGACCCATAAATTTTGTTCACGGGCCTGTAGTCTACTATAATTTCCTTACATATTTATCTGGACGACGTAGTCATAGCTTTTAATGAAAGTTAGTCAAGTATTGTGAGAATTTATTGTGAAATGTATTGAGTGAATTTAATTTTAAATTGAAGTAGATTTTGGTTTTTTTTCAGGGATATTACGTTATGGTGGATTATGTTCACTAAGTAGACACGTTATAGTGGGGCTCGCTAGCATTGTTGTTGTTCCTAGTTTAGTTTTATACATAAATAAACACCATAAAGTTATAGAATAATCTGTTTTTGCCCTGTAATTTATGAATGTTTTAATTAAACGAAATAAGCGAATAATTTATGGTGTAATCTAGTACTAAAAATGTCTACCATCACTACCGCCATCTATACATACATAGTACATTGTTCAGAACTAGGAAAAGGGCTCATTACTTTTTTTTGCCGACTTCAAAGAGGTGGAGGTTCTCAATTCGGCTGTTTTTTTTGTATGTTATAGGTTACGCGCTTTATAGCACCGCCAATTGTGACGATTTTGATGGTATTTTTTATTTGGTAAATAAGAAGTTTAGTGGTCTTATTATATAAATTTTTACGAAATAGGTGTGGCCGGATTTTAAATATGAACAAATACTAAACTTCGCTTTCATGTATTTGTACGATGTAGTGATAGGTCACGCATGGCCTGCTCGCCCCGTCACTCTATAGATACTAAAATAATTTATTATCGCCGAAAAAACTGACTTCAATTTAAAATTAAATTTAAAATAATAAGAATCTTTCTTATTCTTATAAAATTTGATCGAGTGTCTAAATATATCTGTCTAAGTATAATATAAGAATATTATTCTTATAAAATTTGATCGAGTGTCTAAATATATCTGTCTAAGTATAATATAAGAATATAATTCTTATAAAATTTGATCGAGTGTCTAAGTTTAATTTTAAATTGAAGTCAGTTTTTTCGGCAATAATAAATTATTTTAGTATCCATATAGTGACGGGGCGAGCAGGCGCTGCGCCTGATGGTAAGCAACACCTGCCCATAACAGCATAGTCACACGCAGCTATTGGAACATGAAGTACCGACGAATCATTAGCTGCACCCAGAGATATATCTCCGATGAGATAATAAATAAGCTATAAGTAGAGATTTTTTATCTCTATGCCCTGTTTCTATGCCTATTCATTGGGAAACATTGCTCTTTAAACCGTATAGCAGAGATGTCTGCACATTACTGCGTAGATTAGCGAGCACAAATGTGATATTTCCCTAGGTGGACTCTGTTAAAAGCCTATTCTATGGTTATTCTTTGGGAACATTGCCCTTTAAACCGGATCACACAGATGTCTGCACATTACTGCGTAGATTAGCTAGCATAAGTGTGATACTTCCCCAGGCGGACTCTGTTAAAAGTGTTCTAATGCTACAAAAAGCTACTTTTTAACCGACTTCAAAAAAGGAGGAGGTTCTCTATTCGGTTGTATGTTTTTTTTTCATTAAATCTGCACGCCATCGCCACGATGCAAGAACATGATGTGATACACTCGCTCTGTAAACCACCTGTGCAATACCATTTGTTTTTACGGGGAAGTAAAATATCGTGTGTTAACTGGCGTGTTCCCAAAAACATCAAGCTCTTGGTTACCGCACTTAGGCCCTGAGTCCCAGAAGTGGGGGCATGAAGTGGGCTGATTTTGTATATGTGTATTTACTAGATTTCGATATTCCAGAGGTGATTATGAAAATATGAATCGTCTCATGCCAACAAAACGCTGCTATAAATAGTGTGCCAGACTCGTAACTGTACCACAGTTTCGACCATAGTTTCTATAAACTCTCGTAACTGGAGAGCCACAGTTCCGACCATAGTTTCTACCTTTCTACTAACTCCCGTAACTGTGAGCCACAGTTTCAACTACAGTTTCTACGAACACACGTAATTGGCGTATCCCAGTTTCTAACATAGTTTGTACTACCACTCGTAACTGATAAACCACAGTTCCGGCCACAGTTACTAGGACACGCCCGTCTACAAACTATGACTGTATCTGCAACGCGTAGACTATTTTTAAACATACGGTTTGTTTTCGACGCGGTACAAAGTTCGCCGAACACTCGGGCGGGGCATGAAAACAACACTACTAAAAATAATTTTATAGCCGAAGCATGGATTGGTGTCAATGCGGCTGCCAGGGAATAAAGTACAACAGTTCAAATTTAAATTATACGTAGCTACTGATACAGTAAGTATATAGACGTAGATTTTTGCTTATATCACATTCATTCACTACACTAATAATATTGTAAGTAATTCTATTACTTATGAATGTTATAAATATCAATGTTTGGATGTGTATTGCTCTGTCACGTTGTAAGTTGTAAAAGATGGATTGAATTTTTAAACACAGTCAGATTATGGTCTGAAACAACCACGGAGCTAACACAAAGCTTTGTATTAGCCTCCGTGGAAATAACACACAAATACATTTTTTTCCTGCAAAAATAAAGGGAATGGGAATAAATAAATAAATATTGGTGGACAATTCGCACACAACACTATCTGACCTCAAACTAAGCAAAGCTTGTACTATGGCGACCAGATAGCTGATATAATACATATATAGTTTTAAGTACACACTTATTAAACATAGAAACACCCAGACACAGTACAAATATTTGAATTCACCACACAAACATTTGCACTGGGTGGGAATCGAACTCACGATCGTCGGCTTCGCAGGGAGAGTTTTTTTTTAAATAAAGTGTGACGAGACCAGCACGAATGAGCCTGATGGTAAGCAACATGCCTGCCAGCCTGCCACATAACAAACAGCACAGTGATACGCAGTTATTAGAACATGAAGAGTCCAAATCATTACCTAACACTGTACTGCGCTCGTCACCCAGAGATCTAAGCCCTGTAATTTCACTGGAAACATTGCCCTTCAAACCGGAACACAATAATATTTGTACATAACTGTTTGGCGGTAGAATAACTTTACAAAGCTTAGAGATATAACATCTGAGATCTCTGGGTAGTGCAGTGCTAGGTAATGATTTTGACTCTTCATGTTCCAATAGCTGCATCTCACTGTGCTGTTATGTGGCAGGCATGTGGCTTACCATCAGGCACATGACCTGCTCGTCTCGTCACTCTTAATTAAAAAAAAAACTCTAAGCATTGTTCATAAGCAGCACACAGCCCACCTTGTATTCCGACCGCTGGGACTAGGGGCTTTCTCATACAATCAGAGAATCTAGGGTCTGAAGGGTCTAATCCGCCAGGCTGCCCAAGAAGGGATAGCAGATTATATACGTGCTAGAAAGATGTCTTTGAATACGCCGGTTTCCCCCCGATGTTTTTCGTTACCGTTATTAAAGCCAGAAGATAAAACTCGTGAATCTGCACTTGGAATAATCTGTGTTAAACTGGTAATTTTTTTTTCCGAAAAAACAAAAATCGACTTTAATTTAAAATTTACATATCTCAGAACTCGAACAAATTTCATAAGAGGCTATCACTGAGTCACCTAGATATATCAAAGTAAATTTTAGTTTAGTATTTCAAAAACCACTACACAGATTTCGATAAAATTCATATGGGACAAAATATCTCTGAACTGTGATCAACTAAAAAAAAGAACCATCAAAATCGAGTCATATTCGACGTAACATAGATTCCAAAAAACATACTATCGAAATGTGAATCTCCTCCTATTGTGAAATCGGTTATAATAGTCAGAGGCGGGATCCAACCCACGACCTCCCGATTGAAATTGGTCGTCCTAGTCACTATGTCACCACGGCATTTTCAATTTCAGGAGTGCAATGTACAACTTCTCAGTAACTGAAAAACTGGTATTCAATTTCTTAGTAATTGAAAGGCCCTGTGCCAAAGAATTCAAACCTTCTTACAGTATACAACGCTGCCAAGATTGTATTATATTACAGTAGCATCACAGAATAGACGTTATGTAGCGTAATATCAAAAAATTGGATTACTCTGCATTTATTTTAAGTTTGGTGCAACATAAATACTTAAAGAGACCTGGCTAATCCTTTAGACTGCTAAAATTTTTAAGTTCGTGCCCATATTCTGCCAAATTTTTTTTTCAAATTTCGAATGCTATATTATTTTTAAACTTTCGAGATTTGAACACATAATGTTTATATATAACCTACGGGGCTTAATCCTCTCATTTCGCAATGAGACGACCCGCAATTTCTTCAGTCTTCTCGTGACCACGGCGGTTGTAACGCCGAGGTATTTAAACAATCAATTATTCGTGATTAAGCCCCGTAGGTACTATATAAACATGATTTGAATGCTATGTTTATATTTATATGTAAACAAAAGCGTAAACCAGTTTTATGTAAAAATACAGAGATTTGATATCATGGGACATGGGATACGAGTAAGAACGAAGTTTCTTCGCATGATTTTGCATGATAATATGCAAAGACGCAAAACAATTTGCAAAAACAAATGCTTTAGGTACTTTTTTAAGCTATTGCATAGCTTTTATCGCGGGCCTGGGGACCGAATTTTAGTGATCGTGCATCTCTTTCTTATGTTCACAAGAAAGAGGGATGGAAGACCGTAACGCCGTCCGCCCCACTCGGTCATTCGACTTTGAATCTTATTTGTATTAGCTTTACAGACTAAATGCTCTTAACAGTGTTGCCAACTTAACGGATTTCCCGTGATATTTTTATGGTCAACAAATGTTACTCTTCAAAATAAAAGCAATTCCGAAAAATTGTTAACTTCCTATTGCTTATGTTGATAAAATGCATGCAACATGCAATAGCTTTACAGAGGCAGTCTCCGAGTGCCACACTTCTTTTTTTTTATGGTACGATCATCTGAAAAATGAAGTTGGCAATACAGGTAACGGGTAGTATTTACGCGTCACTTCCGTTATATATCTTTCTTATGATTCCGTTCCGTTCCGTTATATATTGTGAGACTAACTCACATATTTTTCATTTCAGTGGCCTAGCAAAGTCCCTATCTTCTCCAAGACTGTCATAAGGGACTTCGTTTCATGAAACATTTTTTAAAGTAACCATCTATTATTTGTTAGTAAAAAAACTAAATAAAATAATAAGCATCAATCAATTCAGCTCCACGTCATAAATATAATAATTTTGCATTGTCTTGCAAATATCTGTAATAAAAACTAAAAAATTATAAAATTGTGATTAAAAAATTAATACGAGGGTGGAAAATACTTAGAGTAAGACGACATTTATACCATAAACACATTATGAATTTTATCAAAATCGGTGGAGCCGTTTTGGACCAGTACGAACGTAAATATTGTGACTCAATATATTTTAGAATAGAACATTTTTACAAACAATACAATTTAAAAAAAGCGTACAGCAAAGATAAAACAATGCAATAAGATATTAAATTAAACCTTAGTCCAATGGCATAAGGACTTCATTCAACTCTATTTTGTTAGCATGACGCTGAAAGCTGAAACCGCAGTGGTGAGGCCAGGCGGAGCGTAGCTTCCTGAAATAAACAAGTATTTTTCCGTAGGATTTTTATTAGCAACATGGTTTAATCCTATTAATATGATAAATGCGGAAATTTTGAATGTTAAGATGTTTGTTGCTCAATCATGTTGTATAAACTAAATGTAACCTTACAAACTTGTAAATGCGGAACTTTGAATAGACTTTAGCCTGAAATATCGCAAAAACTTTTGATTCCGAAAAATGTAGACTTGTAGTCAGAGAAATAGCGTCTAAATTCTACGCGTATCAAATCGCTGCAAGATGTTAGTAAGTTATAAAGGCAAAGTCTTTGAGTTTGTGAGTATGTTTGTTCTGTAATTGTATCTCTGTAATGGCTGAACGGAATTAGATAAATAAAATTGAATACGTAGTAAGTACATTACCTGATTTTGCCGAATTACACTGAGTTTTTATGACTTAGAAAATAATAGACGTGGTGATGGTGTAATGGGTGAAAAATACTAAGGACTAAAGAAATGTTTTTTTTTGTGACAATAGAGTTCGTTTCAACTTAAAAGTTTTTTTTAAATATTTTGCCAACAATTCTTAAGGGACCAGCGTACAACTGATCTGCATGATGTAATATAATACTATTTCGTCCTTTTTTTCTATCAGACTATTCGTAGCTCTAAAGTGGCAACATCGTTTTGTGGTTGACTTTCCAGAAACTCGAACAAAGAGGTTTGACTCCACTTTTGTGATAAGAATGTTTAGGCTGTGGAATGGGTTGCCTGGGCGGGGGTTTCCCGGTTTTACAATATAGTGCGGGTTACAATATCTTCGATTACGGTGGTTCGGTGGTGGTTACGTCTTCAAGTTGAGACTAAATTGATTTTTACATAATTACTAAAAGTATCTAGAAGTAATTTTATATTAGTGACGGCTAAGATTATGGTGCTGAACAATTAATATAATATTTTACTCTCCGAAAAAATGCATAACTGCTTAGAGAATAGTTCCCTACCAAATTTTCACGGACGAAGTCGTGGACTCATATTAGTGGTTTCTGTGTATAAGTATTGGCTTATGTTAGCATAACAGACCATTGTACAAAATATGTGCTATTAATAATATAAGTGAGAAAGTTTGGATGTTTAGATGTATGGAGGTTTGTTGCTCAGTTTTTATAAGAATCTGAAATTTTGAACGGATCCGTGAAATGTGGGACTATCATCTAGAATAAAACGGTTCGTTGACACTAGTTCCATTCACGATGAAACTTTTGATAATAACTTACAACATTAGTTCGCTCGTATAGAGATCGCTTTTAGCGACAAGGCCGCCACTTGTTTCACTAGCTTTAAGGATATATATATATCATTTTGTGTATTGTTTTTTGTATTGTCGACAATAAAGAGCATCTATATTTATCTATTAGCTCCATTAGAAATGGAACTAATGATACAATAAATAATAATCTGGTTTTATTTTATTACCGCAATATTAAGGAAATCGAAAAAATTATATTTCTAACGAAATTGTCTTTTTCTAAATTCTACACACCTACACTAAATTTCGGGCAAATTCTATTCTAGAAATATAGATAGTTATCCCGTTTTTTAAAGAAAAATAATTGACTCAGACAAATACATCCCCTTGCGAATTAAATTCCCGTTGAATGTTTAAATATATGAAATATGTGCGCGGGCGCACGTGTGTCGGATGAGGCGTTATCAGCGTGAAAGTGTAGTTTCAGTGCTGACGTCACAGCCACGACGCGCAGTCGTGCCCGCGTCGTGGCCGTCGCGTGCCGCGCCCGCCGTCCCGTGCCTTGACAAATATATGATAGCCATGAAAGGTCGTCGCCACTTTCGTTACCTTGTTGTTACTCTGCACTCTATCTACATTTTGTTTTTAAACGGAAGGAAGATAGGAAAAATGAACTTGTTTTATGGAGGTCCTCAGTTCGTTCTTAAAATCTAGGTTTACAAGTTTTTTTCCAGACTGGATTCACAAGAAAAAAGTTCTCTAGGTACCTAGATTGTAAATCGGGATTAAGCGTACTCGTAGAAAAATCTATAATAAAGAATATTTTTACTCAAAGACGCTTGAACTGATTTGTTTTTTTTTTGTTTTAAGCGCTATAGGCATATTCCAAAAGTTGTAATTAATTTAGTTGATTGAAAAATCGCTAGATATAAGTCAAAATAGTTATCAGAGTAAAAACATTAAATGTATCGAGGATATATCGATACTTCGCTGTTTGCTTACAGCGAGCGTGCAGTTGACCTACCTAAACAAAATTTGAGGGATGTGAACTTATTTTTTTTTTTATTAGAATAGGCTCATTGATTTTTGACTGTGTTTATAATTGTCACAAAATAGTCTAGCGTCTATTACAGACAAATATTATAAAGACTTATACAGACAAATGTTAGAAAATAATCAGGGAATAAAACCCTAAATTTTCGCGATTTTAAATAATATTTTCAATAACACAAAGGAGTTAGGTACTCACAATAAAAATAAAAAACAAATAGATCACACTAAAGTCACATGCTATGTTTTCAACAAGAATCAGCGAAGTATTAGGTATTTGAGAAATTCAATAAAATTATTTACATCAAAAACAAACATAATATATTATAATAATTAATTTTGTTTGTACCGTTCTTCGGTAGTTGCCAAAACTCGATCAGGAAAGGGCAGGTATCGCTATAAATATAATCTGTAAACGCGAAACCTTTTAGAAGTCATTGGACAGACGTTAACCTTGTTTATAAAAATACTATTTTGCTTTAATTTAAGTGACAACAAGCAGACGTCTGTTGGGAATTATTAACCATTTAAAACACCTTTAACCTGTAACCCTAGGAGGTGTCGTTGGCACTTATGTAGTTAGGTTATGTGAGTTTAAGATAATACTTATGCAAGTAATACTTGTGGGAAGGGAAGGACATTCCGTATTCTAACTGTCCTTGCTGTAGGAATAGGCAAAATAGAAAATTTCTAATTCTGTATGTAGAAAACCTTTTGTTGGTGCAAGGTAATGCGGTCGGGGAACTGCTATACAGATAAGAGGTCATATAGTTCTTCAAATCCTTCCTCAACGAATACAAAACACAGTTAGACCCCGCGAAGGTTTAACGTGGTGTTCATTCCATCAAAGTAGATCGTAATTTGAAGCAACGTCAAACCTTTTCCTTTTGATACGAAATTGTTGATAATTGGACAACATTTTCAATAAATTGGCTCATATCGAGACTTTGGGGCTATAGGGAGGGACTGTGCAGTTTCGGGGAATCGGACAATTCAAATATTAAACCAAATCGGCGTTAAACGAAACAAGGTTAAATGGAGTCTTTTAATTGTTAAAAATTAAGCAAACTATAGTGGTTTTTGTTTGTCAGGAATGGGCGTGGCAGCTGCTTTGACTTTCAAAACAGTCTTAATGTTTTAAACAATGCTTTGATGATTCTCCCAACGCGTTGGTGGAATCATCTGCGCCACACCTTTAATGATTTCCGTATTAAATAAGGTTTTTGTTTATAGTTCTCGAACTTGTTGATTCCCGGCAATGTGAGACTTTGGACTGAGACCAAAATACGTGACGCAACCGCTTCTGAATCTGGGTTTATCGTCTCCATCTTCGATAATCGCGATATTATTTCTTTGAGTGTCACTTCTTCCAGAAAGTGTTCATGAGTAATAGCTGTCGTTACTTTGTGACTGCGTTATTATTTTAACTGACACTAACATATTCGGGAATTTTCCATTGCACCTTGATTCATGATTAAATTTGTCGTTTCCTTCTGGTAAGTAAACATGATGCAATACTTTTGGGTTATTGGTTCGTTTTCTAAATTAGTTATTGTTTCTAGGTCAGATTTTTTCTGCATCTCTAGCAAGGATCTTACAAGGATAGTTTCAAGCTTATAGTTAACATTTTCAAAGTCTTAGTCGATCTTAGTGTTTTTGAATTATTGATTCATTAAGATTTATCTTTCTGTACGATGAGGAAAAGCTCTAGATTCTTTTTCCAATTTGCATATAAAAAAAGTATACGGTTTGTAAGAAAGCGTGAGCTCTGCTATCGGTGCAGATAAGGGGTGTCTGATGTCAGTAGTGTTGGCTCGGCGTTATCAGCGGCTCGCGGCGGCGGGCCAGGCGCGCCACCAGTCGGCCGCGGAGCGCCGGGCCTCGGGCCGGGGCGCCGCCGCCGCCTCCGCTGCCTCCGCCAGTGATCTTAGTGCAGTGACAGTGTCAGTGTAGTGTAAAGGATTGCAGTGAAAGGAAACAAGCCAAATAGTAGAAAACAAATTTATTCTCCTGCTTAACTTCATAACCTTACGAGCTAGCAACTACTTAAGTAGTCGGAACAGTCTTAGAGATGAGTAGAGCTACGAGTGACGAGCTTGAGATCTGTGTGGGCGCGCGGGGGGTGCAGTCAGCGAGCGGGCGCGGGCGCAGGGGGGGAGGGCAGCAGGCGCAGGACGGGCGCCGGCGCGCGTTCCTTGGCGTGCCGCTTCTCGTGCTTGGCGAGGTGGTCGGAGCGCATGAACCGGCGGCTGCAGACCCGGCAGCCGAACTTCTTCTCGCCGGTGTGCGTGCGCTTGTGACGCGACAGCTCGTCGGAGCGCGAGAACCGGCGCTCGCAGCCCGGCCAGGCGCAGCGGAACGGCCGCTCGCCCGTGTGCGTGCGCGCGTGAGCTTTCAGATGGGATGACTTGAAGTAGTTCTTCCCGCAGCCTGGGTGTGCGCACTCGTATAGACGGCGGCGCGGGGCCGGCGCCGGGGAAACTAGCCACAGGTGCGCCGGGAGGAGAGCACCCGGGAGCAGCACCGCCGGCGCGGGCCGCGGCGCCAGCGGCACCCAGCCCGGCGCCGGCCGCGCTTCCGCGTGCGGCGCCGGCACCCGCGACTCTACCACCGGCGGTTCCGGCACTGCCACCGGTTCCGGCACTGGCACCGGTGCGGCTTGAACCTGGCTCGCGATGTATTTCACTTGCGAGTAACTATGTCCTCGGTTCATTTTGAATTTGAGCGTTTTCAGGATGTTCATGTCGCTGGGCGGCGCCGGCGGCAGCGGCTCGGGGCTGCAGGTGCCGTCCTTGTGCGCGCGCATGATGACGGAGGGCCGGCAGGCGGGCTCCGGCGGCGGCGTGCTCAGCTGCAGCCGGGAGACCTCCAGCCGCGCGCGCTTGGCGCACTCGTCCTCGCCCTCCGAGTCGGAGGGCTGTGGGGTGACGAGCCCCCCGGGCGGGGGTGACTGCCAGCCCCGCTTCATGGCAGCTTTCTTCAACGGCAACTCAACCTGGGGACAAAGATAACAACACATCAGTGCTGGCTCGCTAGCTCCCGCACGCGCGCGCTGCGTGATCGCGCGCCGCGCCTCGACGCTACACGCATACTTTCGATTGCACAAATGGCATAACATTTTATTTTTGAAGTCATGGGAGAAAAAAAATTTTTCATCCAATATTTTAATGTTCCGGAAAAGGGAGGGGAATTTTTAAAGTTTCGAAACTTTGCAAAAACTCACTTTGTTTTCCATCAACGGGGGCGTTGACGGCGGTGAGAGAGGTCCGCAAACTTCGATCAGAGTCGACATTCTGGTCAAATTTTTGGCATTCAATAAAATCAAACTTTCTATTTTAATTCACAAAACTTGTGTTTTCGCTCTGCGCTTCCGCTTTTAGGAGACGTGTGGATGTGTTTGCGGGCGGCAGACGAATAAACCGCTTCGCGAGCCGTCGAGGCCGCAGGCACGCGAGGTTGCGGGGTGCGGGGCCGGGGCGGCCAATGAGAGCGGGCGGCGCGGCAGCGCGGGCCAATGGTGGCGGAGCGATCACGCAGCGGGAGCGTGGCCGCGCGTGCTCTTCACGTGGGCACGGAGTGACGGCGCGCGAGGTCGGCGCGTGACGTCACCGGCGCGCCCCCGCGTGACGTCGCGAGGGGCGCGGGCGCGGCAAGGTCGCGCCACCGCCGCAGCCGCGCCGCGGGCCTCGGACCGTGCACCCGGCTTCACTATTTTGGTATTTTGACAGTTTGGGGTCGTCGTCCGCGCGGATCTAGCACCGATCCTCCGCTAGCTTTCAAATTTCGAGAACAGTCGACCGAGGTCGCCAAACAACTCGATCGACAGTTTCATTATTACCCTGAACAATAAAATCTCAAGCCCCTTCGCCGGAATGATAATCACGATGTTAGCCAATCAGTAGACAAACATCATGAATGCCAGTTGAGTGGAATGGCCGAGGAGTTAACGCCAAATCCAAACATATTTTTTCACAGGTCTTAAGGAAAATTACCATCGAACCGGTGTGAGGTATGATGAATCCTGTTTCAATGGTAAGTATTTATTATGAGTTACATGACCTACATCAAGTTTCAATGAATACTTCAAAGTCACATTTACAAAATCAAAACAAGTACTTAAACAACAATGCGTGGTTTTTCATTATGACTAATATTTTAATTAAAATTAGTAAAGTGCTCAATACTTTCTCATTCAAAACAAAACAAAGAATTCTACAGTGGAAGTAAAACGTCTTCCCCCTAGATATTTAACGGCATTGCACCCGTTACAAAAAAAGAAAACACGTATTAGTCATACGTGCACGCGTGTGCGTGTGTGCGTTAGTGTGAGTGTTGCGCGGACGCATCGTGTCTCGTGAAAGTCTGATCACGCGACTACTGAGTGATATAGAAACTGGTATCTAATCTGTGGCACAGTCGTGCGTCATGTCACAGTTTATATAACAAGTACTATGCGACCGTGGCTTCGCGATGGCGGTAGTCACATACAAACTGTCAAATAACCTGTGGCAGCGTTAAGGAACTGTGGAGGTATTCTGTGGCAGCGTTAATAGAAACTATGAATGTAGCCTGTGGCAGCGTTATTATGACTATGAATGTAGTCTGTGGCAGCGAGGTGGCCCGAGGCGTGAGAATCAGCGGGCTTATCGGATTACGAGGCACTTTTGCTATCCACGTTCAAAATAGTAAATAAAAAAAACATTTCATAACAGCGTGATCGCATTATTACATGCCAAAGGCATCATCTATTTTCAAGATAAGGTTATCGATTTGCTAAATGTTTTAAGTGAATACCGGAATTTGGTAGGAAAACAAGTTGATAAGTTCCTAATGCTGCCAATACTTTGTTATTTTGTGCAATGCGGCAACGTCACGCATTTGGGGCGTGAGGCATGAGGTCATTTCGAGGTCACTCTCTCGAATTATTAACTTACAAGTACTTGTAGTCGCAGTATATAACTATAATATGGACGTATAAAAAAAGTTGGACGTAGTGTCGGTAAAACAAAAACTGTGTCCATCGAGTCGGCCACATAATAATCACGTGTGCGCTATCATATACAGGCTGACACGCAACATCAGTGGGTCAATACAAGCGCTACTTCTGTTTATGTGTGCGTGTCAGCCTATCAGTGACGACCTGACAACCCAACGTGCAAATGTGGCCGACTCTAGCGACACAGTTTTTGTTTTAGCGAGACTACGTCCGACTTTTTTATACGTTCATGTAACTATAATCGCTATAATATTGGTTTTTATCAAAAAAATATTTAGTTCTTACGTTACTTAATAGTCTATGTTTTATTTATATTTTTGTTGTGGTAGGACTCTTTGCATAGTCACCGAGGAAAGTAACACGGCTTTCGCCTTTACCAGTTATTCTAGCACCAAGCAGTAATGTGCAAACATTGCTGTGTTTTGGTTTTGAAGGCTAATTATTCAGAGAAATTACTGGTAAAAAGAATATATATCATCTTATATCATCAGGTAACGAGCTCAGTGAAATTCTTTACAGTGATTTGGTCTCTTCACGTTCAGATAGCTACGTGGCACTGATACGTGTATCTATCAATTAATTAAAAGAAAACCAATGATTCATATATATGACTGGCAGCACCCCACGGTTTCACCTGCGATACTGGATCGGGAACTATCCAGTAACTTTCGCGGGATAAACCATAGCCCACATGTTATTTCAGCCTATAGTCTATCTATGTACCAAAATTTCATCTAAATCCTTCAAGTAGTTTTTGCGTGAAAGAGTAACAAACATATATCCATACATTCTTCTAAACTTCTTAAAACTTGTAATATTAGTAGATGAATTTGTAGTATTCGTTAAATTCCAGAAATAAATGAAGTTATTAAACAAAAGAACAAATAAAAGACTACCTGCGTATTCTCGCTAATGTCACGCACCGTGACGTCAAATGAAACTCGCTGTTACGTCACGATGTCGTCGAGGAAACTTACGTGAGTTTCAATTGCACTCGACGACTCGACGTGTTGTGTATTGTTGGTACGTTTGCGTGTCTGTATGAATGCCAAAGTTTGGCGTAGAACACGCCTATCGCAAAATTGCAACGCCTTCTATACAGGGCTAATGCATTATTGTAACCTAAAAACCCTAGTTTTAAAGCATTAATATTAATAAAGAAATAAATTACTTGGCAAAGCAACTGGATGTAGGCCGTAGAACTATTTATGTAAGTCTACGAACCGCGATTGTTCTACGGGTGGTCTAGGAATAAAGTTGTTTAAGAACCTCTGTATTTTAAAGGCTTTTTACAAATGGCTAAATTTTGGCAAACTGAATGCAGTCAGAGAGAAACTATCCTTGATTCAGTATAAATTATGAGAATTTACTAATTGCTTTTACTCTTCATTAGTGCCTAAATTTAGCCAAGTGTGGCCCTTTAAACATCTAACTCTTTAAACATATATTTTTTAAATAAAGATTGACGAGACGAGCTCAACGAGTGCCTGATGGTAAGCAACATGTCTGCCACATAACAGCACAGTGACACGCAGCTATTGGAACATGAAGAGTCCAAATCATTACCTAGCACTGCACTGCGCGTCACCCAGAGATCTAAAATGTTAAATTTCTAAGCCCTGTAATTTCTCTGGAAGCATTTCCCTTCAAACCGCAACACAGTAATGTTTGCGCATTACTACTTGGCGGTAGAATAACTGGCAAAGGTGTGATACTTCCCCAATCGGACTCTGCGAAGAGTCCTACCACTACAAAAAACAATCTTAAATGGTTAAACGAAAATGTGTCTTAAAAAACATTCGTTTTAACGTTCCCACTGCTGGAGCACGGGACCTCTTCTCACTAGGTAAAGTTCAAAATCCATTACGCTGATCAAGCATTGGTTGGCGGATCCATTGCCCCCCGACTACAAGCTTTTTGGAACACGTCGGTTTCTTCAGGATTTTTTACTTCACCGTTACAGCTAGCAGAAGTTACATGAACCAAGTGAAGGAGAAGATAAATGTAGTGTCGTATCAGGAAGTCAAGGAGAAGGCGGAGTGTAGAAGTCCATGGAAGAAACTCCACCGACAAGAGCGTCGCTCTCAAATTATGAATGAATACAGCTAGCAATGACATTCTTGTGCATCTGAACTTGGAAATACACAAGTACGGGATGGCCAGCATGGTGGGTTAAGGCCGTGACTCTTTCCTTGTGAGAAAAGGCTCGAAGTATAAGCAGTTGGAACATAAAGGAGGCTTTTTAATGCCTTAATTCAACTATTAGGTACCAAACTCTACCCTAGAGCAAAAAGTGTCACTTCCTCAAATGGCATAAGAGTCTTTATTATACCTTCGATATTTAATAGCAGCAGCATTGTCAGCCCACTAAATGCTCCCACTGCTGAGACTCAGGGCTCTCTCACAAGGAGATAATCTACCATATGTAAATCACCAGATAAACCACCGCGCTGGCCTAGTGTGGGTTGGTAGATGACACATGACCTCGAAAGATTCTAGGTACATCCTCACGATGTTTTCCTTCACCGTTTTTGAGGTAGTGGCATTACGCACATGACTCCGAAAAGACTGCGGTGCGCGTGGGATTTGAACCTGGGGGTCAGGATCAGTAATTCAGGAGTCGCCGTTCTCTCGATTTGACCAGTCATAACTTTCGACATTCTAGAAAAGCTACACATTTTTTTAGTAAACTTTACCCCTGACGAAGCTCTGTACCTGGTATAGCCGCAACTGAGGACTCAAAGTTCATGGTAACTCTCCATACCTACCTGCAGTTGAAAGCGTGTTTTAGTTAACTTGCTTCCTGTGTCTACCTTGTGCTCTTGGGAGCTAGAGGAATTTCCACATCGGACATTAGTTCAAAACTGTACTTGCTACATCCGCAATCAAAGACGTAAACTTCAGAGTAATCTACCATTGATACTTATGATTGGAAGCGTAAACTAACACACTTTCAGCTGTTTTAGACCTCGAGCCCTTGGGATAAACAATCTAACGTAATCTCCATCCCGCCATGCTCTCGTACTCTATCCCACAGCTCCCCAACTATGCATGCAGATGTATGCAACGCACACATCCACCGATGTGCATCCGTACTTATTTATACACGTGTATGTGCTAGGTAGTATGCATGCAGTTTACAAACACAAGCCCACTCTGGTAACTACGTAGTAAGCTGTGTTGTCTTTGTTTTGGAGAACGTGGTAAGCGGATTCGTACTGTGAGGTCATCAGACCTTATTTAGTGATGGGTGTGTTTCAAGAAATTTGATTTCACTTACTACCTTATTCCATCTACACAAGATTTATGAGCCACACTGCTCAATTAGTCTGGTAGAACTATTTGTAGAGTTCGTCTGAGAAAGTAAAGAAAAAAAGTGAGTAAAAAGTATATAAAGCCTTTGCCGGTTTTTCTACCGCCATGCAATGTTGTGCAAACGTTAATGAGTTCCGGTTTGAAGGGTAATTTTTGTGTAATTACGCGTGTTGGTGATGCGAGTTGACAAGGTTTCATCCATCATAAAAACGTGTAACGTATAACCGGTATAACGAGTACGTCCCGTTCCGCTACTCTACAACCGCCTGCTGCTCTATCGCCTAACTAAATCGGCTATTTTTAAAGTGCGCCAAAATTAAATTTCTCCCTATTTCCTTTCAAGTAATTAGGTAGGTTTTGAATTCCTAACCACAACACCCTAATCCTAATATTACTGGGCTCAACTTATAAGTCGTGCAGCGTGGTAAAGCCGACAGCAAACTTAGCACGTTTTCAACTCTCCTTAAGCTTGATCTCCATCATATTTTTTTTACTCTTACCATACCTTCATTGATCTGTGGAAAATGCACATGTGCTTACTATAAGTACTTAGGTAAGTATGTAAGTGTAGCTTTCATTGCAATTCAGTTAAGTAAATAAGGCCTTTGTCAAAAAAAAAGACAAACAACATCTCTATCATTTACTCAAGGCATACGCGAGAAAAAAAGTCTACGTCTTCATTGGTTTCTTTTAAATTTGCGAGCTTCAACATGGACCGCATCATCGTTTGTAGCAGATGAAATGGCGGTCAAGTAGCTTACAATCCATGAAAAGCCGTTAATAATCTAAATCCGCCATTCAGTACATAATATTAGTATTTAGGTATCTAGCGCCATCTAGTTTTGATGGAGTTAGTTACTATGAATTTATCCTTTTTATATACTCTACTACATACATACTCTGAGTAAAAAAAATCATACGTTTAGTGTTATTTATATTGTAGCAGCGCCATCTAGACAGCACTACTAGAAACTTTTTCGGGTGTAGAGACACCATACATGACGTAGAGTTCTAAGCAGTAGATGATGTAGAGTTCGTTCATTTTTCAAACAACATTTTTCTTATTTTTTTTGTTTTAGCGCCACCTACCGGACTTTGCTTGTACTAAAACAAATTTGTTAAAGTGAAAACATTCTTGATTTCAACAAGTTTGTCGTCGTGATTTTCACTGACCTGAGTGGTTTAATGATTCATAAAAGTTTTATGTACTTTGCATAGATGGCTCTACTTAAAAATTACGTCTACAGATGTGTTACTGATTTTCAAAAAGAATGAAAGTGTGTATGTCATGTATAATATTATTGGAATGAGTACTTAATGGAAGCTAATCGGTATTTTTGGCTTTTAGTACCGCTTTTTTCGTTTTCGAACTGGACCTACTCTAGTTAGGTCCTATTTAGACAGATATGAAGAAAATTTTAAGGTTTCAGGTTCAGGTCAGTTTCTGGTTTCTTCTATAAGTATGCTGCATCATCGCTTAACATCAGGCGAGATAGCGGTCACGTGCAAACATTATATAATTATCAAAAAAAAGTATTTATTTTTGATACTTTTGTTGTTGGCGCTTTGGTGCCGACATTAAATGAAACCACATATCACATATCATATTTTCAGACATTCTGTAAAATTAAATTTCATGTATCGTTTTTATTTACTGAGTTATTCGCAATTTTCAAAAACACCAAATCAGAGCAACCTGTATCTAAAAATTTGAGTCAGAGGTAATAAGGTCGCAGGCCACATATCCACGCGTTTCATGAATGAAAATCAGGCGAAAGGTAAATACAATAAAATGAGACAAGTAGTCATACAACATGCAAAACACGCGTTTGTGTGCGAATGAAATGGAGCCGGAAACGAAAAAATGACTGTAGGTACTCCTCTAATGTTATTCTTTTGTCTTTTTCTTTTAAACTCCGCTAGTTTTGTGCTAGTGCTAGCCGGGCTGCGAAGTTGTCAAGTCCTTGACACATTTCTCGCGCGCTATAACTTTTACTGTAAATCCCTTAACTAGGTAATTTAATTATTCGCGAAAAAGACGCTTAAGTACGTGTCCTACGTGTTATTTTTTCAGTGTAAGTTATTTTAATTCAGTGTCAAAGTGATAACGACGACGTCGACGACTTGTTGTTACTTACTTTTTGTGTTGTGAGTGTTTATTTAAGTAAAGATGTCGAACACACAGTATTATACTGCTGCTGAGTATGCTGACATGATTTTACTTTACGGAGAAGCCCATCAAAATGCCGCACTTGCGATAAGAATGTAGGTATCGCGAAAGATATGGGAATACTAGGCGATGCCCTACAAATCCCACGGCAAGCGTCCGTTCAAACATTGAACGCCGTTTAAGAGTTTGTGTTCGCGAAGGTGGTGGTCACGTTGAGCATTTAAAAATTTAGACCAAAACAGTGTGGCTCTGTTAGTTATGCGCCTACGATTTCAAAGAAGCCGCCGCGCCGCGCCGCTCGTCAAGCGAGCGAGCGCGCGCGTAGCTATGGAAACGAAGCGTTGCCGCTCCACAACGCTGCGCTGCGACACAGACGAGAAATAGTTACTACGGCTTCGAGTCGAAAAGCTGTAAGTACCTACGTACTAATGTTTATTGCGCATTACGCCATAAGTACTTAGGTGATTTAGCTATTATGCGATAGATAATTTAACTTAAAACAATATCTGATTTTGACAATGATGAATTTATCTGAAAGAGTTCATTGATCAAGGGTTTACTGGTTAAATTTTCTACGAAATTAAAATCGATTCGTGGGAAGATGTTTTAGTTTTACTTTTAAAGAATATTGTAGGTACCTCTACTAGTTCAGCAGCTTTCACGCTAGGTAATTTTTTTTGTTGGTACGAGTACATACTAAGTGGCCTTGAAGTAACGGCTGGTCTAGCCGGGAGGACGGTGATTGCCGATCCGGCGCGCCGCGTTCAAATCCCACGCGCACCAGTCTTTTCGAAGTCATGTGAACGATGAAGGAAAACATCGTGAGAAAACCGACATGTACCTACCTAGAATCTTTCGAGGTCACGTGCCAATAATGGAAAGTGCCATCTACCAACTGGCACTTTGCCAGGGTGGTGGATTATGGCTTTAACTCTCTTCTTGCGAGAGAAGGCCCCGAGTCCCAGCTGTGGGAACATTTGATGGGCTGTTTATGCGAATTATCCTTGATTCTGACAACACGTACCTATCTTACTCGTATTACCTACTACAAAGCAATCATTTTGTAATGTTTCACCAAATTTACAATAGACACCTAGGTACCTATCCATTTACCTATTTACTTTTAGAAGTGAAATCGCGGCGTGTCATACACAGATTTTTCATGGGCTGTGAATTGAATTCTAGCGTCACGTTCGGAAATGATAAGAATTCTTCGGGTAAACTCGGGACCATGGCCATTGGCTATCTAGAAATGCGTTAGCATTTCCCACTGGCTGATGTATTTTCTAGATGGTAATGGCCAGGCCCTCCGGTTTCACCCGCGCAGTTTCCAAAGTTAGCTATCAAATACTGAGTTATAAGTTTTCACTTCTATCGGCAGTTCCTATGACTGCCAATAATTTTTGTTTATCTCTTATCTTTATCATATGGTAGGTATTCGATTTATTAGTGATGAACAGGTATTGAAGCTTTTGTCGTGACGTACCTACTTGACCGTTCAGAATTATCGCGCCTTTGTACCTACCCCTCTCGGCCGGCGCGGCGGCGGCACCTACTGAGGTAGGTCCGCTGCAACGCCGCGCGCGCCGCTTGGAGATACCTACCTATCTGCAAGCGGCGCGCAGCGCGGGGGTTTTGCGACGTTGCCAGATTTACGTTTGCGTAACGATGTGTACGAAAGTAAATCACGCACACAACTGACGTCGTTGAATGAATCTAGTGCAAAGGGTGATTTTGATTCGAGTGCTTGATACAATGATTTAGTTTGTTAGAAAATATTTTTTTCTTAAATAAGCGAATTTATTTTTCTCACATCGTTTGTATGATTACTGGTCAGTAACCCTACCTGTGTGTTCATTTAATGTCGACACCAAAGCGCCACGCTGTATACCTACCATCGCGGAGTTTTTGTAGACTTTTTTATAGAGTACAATATTATACAGCTGTGGATTATTTAAATCTATCTCGTTGAGTTGAGCCAGCGTTGTAAAGTAAGCGGAAAAAAATGTGTTTATTTATAACACCACACCACATTAGAAACCTTTAAAATTACTATTACAGTGTTTCTCTACTATTTCATAAACACTTATTATACTTACAAAACTTCCTTTTCAATTACTATTTATTTAAAACAGCCGCATCAAAATATCTGTTTGATAGTTATGAAGATGTAAGCATACATAGTGATAGATAGACAGCGGGAAATGATTTTGTTTTAAACTAAGTATGTGGATAAGTAGGAATTTAGCTTTCACTTAAGATAATACAATTCCCAAAAGGTGCAATCCTGTGCCGCATGTGCCTTAAGGGCGTACCCCAAGCAAATGACCTTGAGTATTTCTTACCTCATCGCACAATAGAAGCAAGACCAAGATACCTCTTCTAAACCATTATTCCGCAACGCCGCCCAAAAATCATGCGACAAGGATAAATGATCGAAAATTGCAACCGCCTATCTTCACTTGCACTCAGTTGGACAGCTTTCAAGAGACGGCATAGTGTTCAATCTTATTATTTTATACCCTTCTATCATCCTACATACACAGGTCTCCTGATGTATCATATGACCCATACATTTTGTTCACGGGCCTGCAGTCTATTAGAATAAACTCTTTATATGAATTATATAAAATATAAAATTAGATTTTGGCCTTTTGAAAAAATATTTCTACCAAAACGTTCGTAATGGAATCGCCTATCCGTTGGTGTAAGTTCAAAATTGAAATAATGGCGGGTTTTCGAGTAGATGTATAATATTTACAATTATTTATATTTTTATTTCATACCATTTTGAAGCCAAGAAACTGCAGAAATTTAATGTATTTTTTACCAGTTGATATTTGTTTTGGCTAATGAGTAGATAGCTCTGATAACTGGACAAAAAAGTCGCTTTACTGGGGGACGCACCTTAATGTCCGGTGCAGAGGCATGGCTGTAGTTGGCCCCGCGTTTGTGCCGCCATGCCTGGAGAAACCATGGCTGGTTTCGTTCGGCAGAAAGTCGGGGGAAACTCTCTACGCTTCACGGGGTACTACTATTCAATACTTTTGTAGCCTCTTCTGGCCCCTAGACTAGAAGTGGCTACAAAAGTGACCTGATTAACGCTTAGACTAATTAGGCTGCAACCTAGGGCGCGAGAATTGCGTCTTGCCTTGGCATGCACTATGAATCTAGTAGGTATTATTGCATCCATCCTACGTTTCTCATCTAGGCCGAGACGAAACACTAAATCTAAAAGCGCTGTGAACTGAAACAGCATAGGAGTCTCTGATTTTAACATCGGGGGCGCATCGTCACAATTAGCCTAGGGCAGTCAGGGAACTCTTGATCAGTCGCTGATTAAGGGACGCAGCGCCACAAGCGCAGGGGAACCTTTATGTCCGGCTAATAACAAAGCGTCACTCGGTAAATGTAACACTTGTTATACCTGCAAAAAGTAAAAAAAAGTGTAAATGTAGTAAAAAAACCTCGCCCAAGGCGCCGGTAGTGCTAAAACCCGCTACATATTAGGCTCTAGCCACGTTCACGCAGCGGCGCGTCACGTCCTCTCGGAGCCTTATTTGCTTCCGTTTCGTCAGATAATAAGCCAGTAAAAATAGAATTTAACTGTGCACAAAATTTCTAATCCATTATTTTTCTTTAAAAGGTTAAACTTACTGAGCATAAAATCACAAAATGCTGACAGATCCCTCTGGAGTTGTCAGCATTTTCAAGATGGCGCTTGAAGCTCCCCCGGCAAGTTTCAAGCGCCATCTTGAAAAAAAAAAAACAGTTTTGGCTGACATCACGGAAACTATGAACTTTGAGGCAAGAATCACAGAGATCATTATTGTAGGAAATAAAATTTCGCTTTCAGTATTTTGTATTGTAAAATTTTCTGTTTACTTATTTATGACTCATTTAATGGTAGCAATGTAGAATACATAACATAGCTCACTGTTCTGTGACATAGGTATATGAATTTTGTTCCTAGTCGCCTAAGATATGCCTTTTTTCTATCAGACTGCTCGTTGCTGAAAAGCAACATCGTTTCATGATCGACATTTCAAAGTCTCGAAAACGAAGAGTACTCCACTTTTGTAAAACAGTAGGGAGTGGAACGCATTGCCAGACTGGGGGTTTCGCGATTCGATGGTTACAAGTTGTAGTTGAAGGTTGTAACTTACAACCTGGGGGTTGCAAGTCGAGAGTAAATTCGTTTCTTTCCACAACTACCATAATCCGCACCATCGCAACCGCATCATTAAACAGACCATAAATCGAAAACGGTAAGTTTTACAAAAAAGTTCACTGTAAACAAAAGATGAAAAATTTATTCTCTACAATAACTGTTGCTGCATAGTTTCAGAGATATCGGTAATGTTTAAGACTTTGTTTTTTTTTTACGCATAAGAGTGTCATTGCCTTTGAGGCTTTTGGCACGTCTCTCGATTCTTGAACCTCCAGCTGATAATTAGCCGACCCATCCCAAAGGTGCGAACAGTACTCCATACAGGAATTCAAATATTTATCTGATGAATAAAAATATTTTTGTCCTGTACCTGGCTGGTATTGCTAATTAATATATACGAGTAATAAGTATGTATGTTTTTACAATAATATGTGGGACTTGTGAGAATAGTGGAAAATGTTCGCTAATATTGCCTCCTCTCGCTTCTCCGCCTCTAACGATCTCTCACTGTCAAGCATCTTGATTTTATGATGGAATGAAATGTCCACCTTCACGACTGCGTCTAGAGATGCCGCGGTGCCCTCTTCATGTTCACAATGCCCTCCTACTGCCCAGTAACTTCACGATCCTTTGGGTTCACCCTATTTGCATCATTGTCATTGGCACAGAGAACTGCTAGCAGGAGCGGACGCAGCCTCAAATTCTGGGCCTCGAGACCATATCATCACATAATCAGGAAATAATAATACAATATTTCGAGTTAGAAAGACTTTACTAGTGAGGTTAAGTTAGTTGCTGTTATGTTCTCGTGGTAAAAGGAGCCCATGCCCCTAGACTAGACTTTTGTCAGTTTTAAACGTATTTAAGTCTGTTAGTCTTTTGAACGTATTAGCGTAACTACTCGTATCTGGATATATAATACTTAGGAATTCGACTCGGCCTATAGAAATATTAGCCGAGTAGCTTTCTCAAGCCTTCCAGTCCCTCTTCCCGATCCTCTAGTCGCGTTGTTTGAAAAGCGACGAGCACGAACAAAAGTTCCTTAATTTCGACGATTCAAAGACATTTGATTGTTTTTTTTTATAGAGTTCACTTCTGTATTCTAGGGTTACACAACATGATTCCGTCTTCTCTATTATAAAATCATAATTATAGTATAATTTATTGCATAATATGGGTGGCTTAATGACAGGACAAGTAGAAGTACAGGCAAAATGACATACCAGTGGATACCATTTCTACTACACTAAGTATTCGACCCACCACCGGCGCACTAAAAGTTTCGCTTCCATGTTTCGCATGCGATGCACCAGCAGATCTATCTATTATATCTTTTAGCACCCCTCTACCGCCTAACTAAATCTGTTTTGGCTTTGCTATTACTGTCTCTATAATTTCAAGTGAAAAGCAAAGAGAGAGCAGTATTAAGCTAAGACAGTTCTAGTTAGGCGGTAGACTCCCGGGGATTGCAATATTTTAAGGTCTTCTTTGTTTCCTAAAACTTACCACCTGGGTGTCGTCAAGTCGACAGTGTACCTACTTTCTGGTCTTCTACCACTACGTGACACATTTTCGTCCAAAACGTAGCTTTCCTTTTTTTTTAACTTTTATAGGTTTACACTTGACTGCCATTTCGCCTGATGTTAAACGACAATGCTGCGGTCTACGACGGAGCGTGTTTACCTAGAAAAAACTGATTCACTCTCGATTTGAACACACAAAGATTGTAATCGTCGTGGGAAAAACCCACTAAGGCAACGTATTCCACAGCCTAGACGTTCTTATCACAAAATTAGAGTCAAATCTTTTCGTTCGTGTCTTTGGAACATCAACCATGAAACGATGTCGCTTTTTCGAGCTACGAGCATTCCGATAAAAAAAAGGCAAGGTGGTATCAGATCATGCAAATCAGTCGCACACTCTCCGAAGTGTATTCGATAAAAAACCGATAGGCTAGCAAATTTTTCGGCGATGTTCAAGACTTTGAAGTCTTTTTCGTACAAGAGTATCATTGCCTATGAGCCTTTTGGCTTTTCTATATTATCTATTCTATGCTTTTGGTACGTCTCTCGATCGATTCCAGTGCCTCCAGCTGATACTTAGCTGATCCATCCCAAAGGTGCGAACAGTACATACAGGAGTACTGTTCGTACTGTGCACCTTTGGGATGATTTTGGATTGGATTTTGGATTTTTCCACGGCGAGTTTGGGGCCAAACGTACCTAAATCTATTAAAAATTAGTCTAATTCAAAAAGGTTTTATTTCAAACTAGCTGCACCCTGCGGGTTCACTCGCTTAGTTTCCGTTCCTGTTATTTTTTTCATGAACAGCACGCCGTTTTTAGGGTTCCGTAAAACGAAAAAACGGAACTCTTATAGATTCGTCATGTCTGTCTGTCTGTCCATCCGTATGTCACAACCACTTTTTGCCGAAACAATGAGAACTATACTGCTGAAACTTGGTAAGTAGATGTATTCTGTGAACCGCATGAAAATTAAAAAAAAAATGTGGGGTTGCCCCATCCTTAGAACTAGAAAACAAAGATTTGTTTTTCCTCAATACTAAACATGTTGGGTGTCTATGGAAAGGTCATCCAAAATGATGTTGAGGTTTCTAATATCATTTTTTCTACACTAAATAATTTGCGCGAGAGACACTTCCAAATTGGTAAAATGTGTCCCCCCCCCCCTGTAACTTCTAAAATAAGTAAATGATAAAACTAAAACAAATATATGATGTACATTACTATGACAAAAAATACAAATACAAAAATCTTTATTGCTGTTTGCAGGTAAGATAAGATGATACAAAACATTTAATTAGTTGACCCATACAAACTGGTACACCCGTACCTCTTCTTCTAGAGGCATGCAATATGTCTGGCAACGCAGTTTCCATTGGTCTGAATTTATACAATGATAGTCAGCTGATAAAGTCTTCTTCTTCTTTTTCCATTTTTAACTTTTAATCGGTTGTATCATATATGTCATCTGATTCATCGTCTATTAATTTATGAAAATTGGTTTGTACTCGATCTAGTGAGTAGTTTTTATAGTACGTCAAAAATTCAACATCATTAAAGTTACACCAAACTACAAGAACTATTATTATGTTACTTGCTGCTACGGAACTCTTCATGGGCGAGTCCGACTCGCACTACCGTTTTTATTACATATATTTGTTTTCAATCTTTTACCACTTTAGGTATGTGAACATCAAACAAAGAGGTTACATATATACGTAGTATATGTAAACTCTTTGGTGAACACATAGTAATAAGTACATAATTTAAATGCGAAAGTGTGTGTGTTTTACTTGTTCATTTTACGTATCTCTATATCAGCTGAACGAATTTTAATGAAATTAAATACGTAGGTAGGAAGTGCATTACCTGGATTAATACTTAGGCCAAATTTTTATTGGTTAAAATTAGTGATAGTTAAGCCGCGGGTCTATCAAACTATTATGCACAGCTAGAAGAACAATAATTTAAAGCAAACACAGTTGAAATTATACTTAATCCATGCAAATCTTTTAAATAGAAAATATATATTCCCACCATGATTCCCACATAAAAGTATTAAACATAACTCAGAAACTTTGTATCTACTTTCATACTCGTACTCGTAAGGCCAATTTTCATTTGGCGTTAATATTTATTATTGTAAAATAGATTAAAATACGACATTTTCGTTTAGCTTGCTAACTTGCTAGCTAAAAAACGAAACTACAATTACGTACACGGTCGAAGGGAAAAAAATGTGTGCGCCTAAGACCGCGCGGCAGAAGTGAAAACTAAAATTAGAAATTCTGAACTGTTTAAAGTCTACTAAATAATTTTAATGATTAAAAGGAAAAAAAAAATTTGAAATTGAAAATTAGGATATGCCTAGTAAGCACACCAACACGAGAATAACATGCGGCTGAATGAATAGTGTATCCATGGCCAAGAATAAATTAAAAACAATTTTTTACGCGGGTCTGAAATAGCATTTGACAAGCAAACTTTTTAGTGTGAGTATTTGCTAGTCAAACGCTATTGTTTGTTTACTTAGTGTAAGTGCTGTGATAAAACAGTAATACGAGTATATTACCACAAAAACTTATATGCAATAGATGTGAAATGCAAATTTAACATTTCGTGACAAGTTCAATTAATGTGGTAAGTATCTAGAAGTTAACGTCGCGATAAAAAGACATAAATAAAATAAACATAGGGACACAGGGACTATATTATCTTTCTCGATCTGACGCGCTTGTTCACTGTATTTTGTGTCTCGCTCTTGCATCCCGAGTTTACCCGGATATCATACCCAAGCGTGACGTTAGAATTCAATTCACAGCCCACGAAAAATCTGTCTAGGCGCGCCAAAAGAAATATTGACTTCATAAATTAGACTGTTTTGGCTTGAGCAAGCTTTGATCTAATATTTTTAATGATAAAACTACTACAGATTAAAGATTTCACGGCACTACCGTGCAGCTTGGTAGTGCCGTGGGGAATAAGGGAAGATTTCAATTGGTATATTTGTCGTTCGGAAGTGATCTCTTGCTCGACTCGATAACGTTTGTGCTGAATAACGTGCAGTCTACAGGAGTGGTTCAAAAACGGGTTATGTGTAGGTTATCTGAGGAACTGTGCATTTCCCGAGATAATAATTACCCTGTTATTTCAGACTATAAATTAATTTGTGTTCCAAAGTTGCACACGAAATTTGGAATTTAACCTTTCCGATGTGATTGAGCAACACACATCTAAACTTTGAAATCTACCTTTACTCATATAATAAAACTGAAGAGGTTTTTGTTTGAATGCACAAATCTTAGAAACTGTCGTGTAGTTTCTAGTAATTTCAATAATACTTTTTTTTTAAAGCAAAGAGTGATGAGACATGTGCCTGATGGTAATGGTACCTGCTACATAACAGCACAGTGACACGCAGCTATTGGAACATGAAGAGTCCAAATCATACTTTCTTTTCAAAAATACTTTCACCGTTGGATTCGTAGGTACGTGATCCTTGAGTGCTATATAGGTTTTGTGTGCCAAGGGCGAAGCCGGGACAAATCACTAGCTACTGATATTAGTAAGATGTAGCCTTCATACTCATACTCATTTGTTCATACTTTCTGTACATGTCATACTTATGAAATATATTAATTACATCAATCAGTTAAATAGTATGGTTATTATAAGATTCTAGTCAAAATAATAGTGATAATAGTGAAGCCGGGACAGATGACTAGTTAATGATATTAGTAAGAGTAACTGGTTAACCGAGTTTAAAAAAAAAATCTCAGAAATAAAGAACAAAAAGAAAAGACCCGATTGTAACCATCAGGATTCGAACCTGAGCCATTTAGACTTAAAGAACAGTGGCGAAATAAGTTATCGTAGTCTAATGAGAGTTTTTCATTGTCTAAAAACGCGCATAAAATGATGTTTTAAAAAAATAAAACCTAGCTAGATCGATTTATCGTCCCCGAAACCTCCTGTATACATAATTTCATGAAAATCGTTCGAGCCGTTTCCGAGATTCAGATTCTATATGTATATATATATATCTATACATATATACTTACAAGAATTGCTCGTTTAAAGGTATAAAATAAGATGTAGCCTTCCCCTGATGTAGACAACCGATGGGAAAGAAAGGTTGTTGGCGACCACGAACCGGAAGACACGATGCTGGACGGCCTCCCACTAGCACTAGATGGACAGATGACCTCACAATGGATAAAAATAAAAGGCTAGAAATGAAAGGAAAATGAAGAAGACTTTAATCAGCTAACTATTATTGTATTCTAACGTATTATTTATTCATTGTATAAATTAAGACTGAAACCAATTGTTTTGTCAGACATATTGCATGTCTCTAGAAGAAGAGACTAGTTTGTATGGGTCAACTTTTAAAATGCTTTGTATCATCTTACCTTACCTGCAAACAGCAATAATGATTTTTTGTATTTGTCGCTGGAAACCGCTGCTGGTTGCAGGTTGTGCTTCGTTCGTTGTGGAACTCTAGGGGGGAGGCCTATGTTCAGTGGACGTCTTGCGGCTGATGATGATGATGTTGAAGATGTAGCTTTCCCCTCTGCAACTTTTTTCAATACCTCTACTAATAAGCACTATAAAAGGTGCTGCAGAAAGGTAACAAAAGATGTCGAAAAAAAAAATTGGTTGCCTGTAAAGTCGGTATACGGGCGAAAGTTTTACGTGACAACGACTTTTACTAAAATAGTACCTAATACTAAACTTTAAAATAATTTTACGGAAGGGACGCATGCCTTTCACTTTTTATGTCTGTCTCGCCCGAGTTATGCCCGAGTGGAAGGGACGCGTGCCTCTCACTCGCTCTCGTTGTGAGCGCATAACGTGAGCGGAGCGTAACGCAGTTTCTTGAAGTGTCACCCGGCAAACCAATTTATAAGACGTTGTCACGTCAAAAAATCGAAATCTATGGGTGCAACAATATTTATGGTCATCATTTAGGTAGATCATCTATATTAAGTTTTGAATCATAAATATGTGAAACTTAGACAAGAAAGCTCAATTTTTGATTTCCATATATGTATAGTTAAAGATTAATTGTTTAATTGGATAACGGGACACTCACGTATACATGGTCGGTCAATCCGACTCGAGATTCGGCCGCGCCCGGCGGCCTTTTTCAAGCCCGACCAATACGTGAGTGTCGCGTTATCCAATTAAATATGTATAACAACCGCGTTAATTTTAATACTAAAATTAATTGTTTGTTATTTTATTTGCCTTACACCTTGGCACGGGTTTTAGTGCGACGTCGCAGCGTCGCGTCGGCGGCAAGGTGGTTTGTCAGCTGTACATGTGTTAGGGTTGAAGCTGGTCAATTTTATGTCAAACTTTGACTCGTATTATCTCGTGATCTACTGTGCTGAAGGGAAAGAGAACTTCGGTGATGAAGTCTACATCAGTGTAAGAATGAACTGTTAAAATATTGTTGGAGGTTGCATACCTACATTATAATATATGAAAGTTACTGTCACTGTTTGTTTGTCTATCTGTAACGATTTAACACCTAAGTTAAACAACTAATTTAAATGAATTTTGATCCAAAGATATTATAATACATTTTGAGAAAATACATAAGCTAATTAAATGTTGATAAGAGAAATGAAAGCTTGTAGAGAATCTTGTAACTTTTGAAGCTTGAAATTCGTATTTTAGGCTTTCGATGATGAAATAGGTTCACGTATATAAATATCTAACTCAAAATTTATCAAAGTTTTATTCTTGAATCTTATCTACTATATTTCGATTTTTTTTAATAAAGAGTGACGAGACGATCAGGACATGTGCCTGATGGTAAGCAACATGCTTGACACATAACAGCACAGTGACACGCAGCTATTGGAACACGAAGAGTCCAAATCATTACCTAGCACTGCACTGCGCTCGTCACCCAGAGATCTAAGATCTTATATCTCTAAGCCCTGTAATTTCTCTGGAAACATTGCCCTTCAAACCGGAACACAGTAATGTTTGCACATTACTGCTCGGCGGTAGAATAACTGGCAAAGATTTTTTTTCAAAAGTTATCTTTCTGATTTTGGAAGCAGAAAGCATGAAAATTCCATGGACTTTAAAAAGATTGCTTGTTATAGGTTCAGTAAAATGGTATACATGACTGTTAACTCGAACCGCCATTAAAACCAATTCGACGCAACTTCAAAATTTGACATCTTTTTGTCACACGTAAGAGTTGAGTTTGGAATAGCCGTCCAGTTACATAAATGGTCTCAAAACAGCAACAGTTTTCCCCGAAACCTGAAAAACATTTCCTTGCTACAGCAACGTCTACGGCGACTACGGGCTACGGCTCGTAGCGCGGGGGGAGGGGGTAGCACGAAGGCGGGGCTTACTCGGCCCTCCTTCCTCCGACGACGCCTCTCTATCAGTCGCGCGCCGACCGTGCCGTTGTGTGCACGTCTATCGTCGCCACCGCGGGGACTTCGCGTCGCGAGTCAGTTTAGTGCAGTGAATGTGACATGTTGGAACCAAGTGCAACCTAGGTCATGTCGCGAAGGAAGCAGAGCAACCCAAAACCTTTAAAACGTGAGTTTTTAACTTAAACCAAACTTTACCTTCCGTATACCAACTTGCTCAAGACTTAGGCGGTCCAAAACAAATGTCAAATTTTTGAGAACTGTCAAGTCTATATACACTATTTGACGTTTGTGATGTGAAATGAATTCAAAGAGACCAAATTAAGCTTGAGTTTTGTGATACGGCGGTAAGTTAGTAACTTTGTTGCCATATCTAAGTTGCTGATAACTTTGTTGTCAACTTTTAGTGGACGATGTTTTGTTGATATCTTTTGTTTTTTGTTGTGTTCTGACATTTTGATGCACGTGTTTTGTTTGTGTTCTTCATTTTTGTCGGAAAATTTAGAATAGTATTAAGGTAATTTATATTGTTTATTGCACATGTTGAAATGATTTGCATACATAATATTGTGATTCAAATCATTGGGTCGGACAAATTAAATCACTTACCGAAAGGATGTCAATGGACCAATTATAAGGAAACTTTATGATGTAATCAAGTGTTCCACGCTTATTATACAAGAGTCTATGTCATAGCATGACTTTGATACATACAATTTTAAAAGTAGGTATAGATATTAAATGTATATTTATTCTATTTAATTTTGCTACAAATTTTAATAGAGAACAATAAGGAGGAAATCGGCAATTTTGTAGCATTGTAAACTCCTAGCTATGCTATAGGGTTAGTCAATTTTTCGGGTTAAAAAGTAGCCAATGAGCTTTTCTGATGTATCTATAAGCTGTTAAGTTTTGTTGAAAACTTTTTAGTTGGTGTTGGTGTCATGAAATACCAACAAAACTTTGTATACAAATATATTCACATATCTAATCTCATGTACACATATACGTAATAGCATCAGGTGAATTGGCGGTAAATTTATACCTAATAGTTAAAAGAACAGGTAACAGACAAAAACGCTTTATTATGCTCACAAAATAATATACAATTAAAAGAAATAAACAATGACTTAAATCTAGCGCAATAAATGGCGGCCACATCGCTTATAGCGATTTCTTCCAAGCAACCATTTATAACAGGAAAAACTTAGTATGTTTGTTTCTAAAATCTCATGTGTACCTATATATTATATCATCTCTCCATATAATCGTTACAAATTCTGCCATATCCCAAACATTTCCTCGCGTGAGCCGAGCCAAAAACATTTTTTTAGTAAAGCCTAAATTCCCTCAAACGAACTCAAAAAGCCAGATATTATGAAAATTTATCAAGAACTTATTTCACAAAACTTCTTCATAATATAATAGTTTGTAAGCTTCTGAAAATCAAATGTACTTTACATTTGATTTTCAGAAGCGATTTTCAGATTTGAATAGTGTAGCGAAGTCAGCCGGCTGCCACTTGGTATCTTACGGGTAGATATCTAATATGGCAGTTATATTTTAGTATGAAACTAATGTGGTTGTTACACATATTTAATTAGGTTAAGGGTCGTGCCCCCTGACCTTTTTACAAATGTATAACTCACTATTACACTATTTTCCTCTTCTTCTCCAAATCCAAGAAATATGTAAAAAATGATAATTATAATGACAAAGGTAATCGACTCCGGAGTCTGGAGTGGCAAAATAAAAAATATGTAATTCACTCTTAATGAAGTTAAATTCATTAAAACGTTGATGAGTTCAATTTGCGAAGCCAATACTAAATAAAACAATAATAAAACAATTGTGTACTTTTCCTGTGTATTCCCAAAAGCCACTTTCCTTGTCACGTCCTACTATTATTAATAATGGGTGAATTTGACCAACAACGATGCTCAAACTTGCTCAATCACGTCATTAGTACTGAATGGATCATGTGAAATTTGAAGGAAAGATTTTGATAAGGTAAAGCAAATACAATAATATATAGGTACGAGTACATACTTTTTTTCTCAAAAAGAGGCAGTTTTTATATACACGTATAGAGTAACGGGACAAGAAGAACATGAGTCTGATAGCAACACGCCTGGTGGGTACCAACCTGCCTGTAACCATACAGTGTCATGACGCTATTAGAATATGAAGAGTCCAATCGTTACCTACCACTGCAATACGCTGGTCACCCACATATAGATAGATTTAGCTCTCTGCATAGAATAAATAAGATTACATTGCTCTGTAATCTTTAAGTAAACAATATTCTTCAACCAGGAAATAGTTTATACATTACTGTTTGGCAGTATAATAAGTGGCACAGGTGTGAAACCTCCCCAGGCGGAAAAGAGTCATGAGTCTCGAGTCTCGAGCCTCTGAAAAGAGTCCTACCACTACTTAAAGTTGCTTAGGGTAAAGCTGACTTTACACAGATGGTGATGTAAGTTGAAGAGGTAGAAATAGAAGTAGGACTTATTGGTAGACTATACACTAAGCGACAAATATTAAGAATGCTTTTTAATTTGAAAAAGTGTTTTGCAATTGGATCTAAGCACCATATGCCATATATTGTTATATTGTACACAGGGGCGCGGTTATATGTATTATACATCGCCATATCATGTACTTTAAGGAAAATAATATTATAATTATGAATACTACGATTATTATTGTATTTTGAATTCAAATACGGTCATTATAAAATGTTACTTAATATGCTAATAGGTGTTGTTGTAATTTTAAATTTAATTTGATGTACTAGTAATCGCTACTAGTATTATATATCCGAAAGTAAATCCATTCGTCTGTTACACTATCACACCTAAATCGTCTCAGAATTTTATAAAAGTAAAAGTTTGGACGTTTGTTGCGCAGTCACGTCGGAACGCCTGAACGTATCGGGTTGAAATTTAGAATACATTTAGATTATGGTTGCGGCAAAATTACGGGAATAGGAACTACCCAAGTAAAACCACTGGTTGCTGGTATTATTTAATAGTACCTGGTTGACCGAGCTCTGCTCGGTTTAAATGCGTTTATAAAGGGCTCTAAGTAAAAGAGTTTCTCAGAAAAAAAGAACAAAAAGAGAAGACCCGAGTGTAACCATCAGGATTCGAACCGGGACCTGTTGACTCCGAGGGCGAGCATATTCCGTCTGAGCCATTTAGACTTAAAGAACAGTGGCGAAATAAGTTATCGTATTCTAATGACATTGTTGGAGTTTTTCTTTGTCTAAAAACAAGCATAAAATGATGCTTTTTAAAAATAAAACCTAGCTAACTCTATAGAATTATTATCACGGTGTTTGTAATCGTACTGCCCCGAAACGGCTCGACTGATTTGAGTGTTGTTTATGTTTATTTGATAGCTACGAAAACAGGTTAGAAAGTATTTTTTCATCCAAATAGTTTACATATACTACGTATAGAGTTGGCGCAAACGCTTTACACCGAAAGCACGGGTAACATCTTTCTTGTCATGTCTCTTCAAGAGAGAAAGTCGAAATCGGTGTAGTGGTTTTTAAAATGTCAATAAAAACAAAATTTTGCTTACCTGGAAAACGTCATTGTACAGGTAGATTTCGCAAAATATATGAAAGTTCGGTAAGTATCTAAGATTAATTTTAAATTATAGTTGTTTTTGGAATTTAATTATTGTACGAATACTGTCTACATAATTTTGACTATGTAATTGTCGTGAAGTAATTTGTCCTACGTGTCACGTGACTGACAGTTCGTTGGTTTGGTAATTTAAATGGCAGAGCCACGTTGGGTGGGTTAAGTAGTTTTCGGATTAATCTTTCACTAGGTATAGTTGGCAACACAGGACATAGTTCCTAGTGGTCTTTCATCATCAGCCCACTAAATCTTCCCACTGCCGATACACACGGCCTTCTATTGGAGAGAGTCAAGGCCATAATCCACCATGCTGACCCAGTGCCAGTTGGCGGATGACGCATCGCCTTGAATGTAAGTATCTATAATTGTGATAAATTGTATGTATTATATAAACTATCTGGCTTATCTCGCTACCATAATATAAGACTGTGATGCATGAGAAATGTCCAACAATATTATATTTCTACTAATATCATGAATACGAGTACGAAAGCTTAATGTACCTATATTTGGATGTGTCTCAAGCAAAACTACTTCAAGGAACTGTATAATTTATAATATTAATAGGATTACATCAGCTGACTGGTTCCCATAGTCCATTTTTTTATAAACATCCTCCACGGACTCCAAGGTTTTTTTTTTATAAAATATATTTTGTCTTATTATGTTAACTTATATATTATCTTATTACAGTGCTTTTGCAATGCTGTCAGGCAAGGATAATTACGATATTAGGTTTATTACATAATTTCCTTCTTTAGATAACCTCTCCCGGGCCAGAGCCGCCATCACCGCCACGTTACGATCTTTTATTACCATCTTGAAGCAGTAGGTGTACAGCCAACCCTCGCATCACAAAACGTCTTATCATATCGTGCTCGATGTCATAGTACAAGTTTTGTTTGGATTAAGTTGGGGTTAAGCAATAAATATATTCTTATTCTTATTCTTGTTACGGGTTTGACAGTGTTTTGGGAGAAATGGGCACCAAGCCGCGGAAGAATGTGAAAGCGGTCCCGCGACCCGCCAACCCATGGCTGGAGTAACCTGTGGGGGATTTAGTCGATGTCATAGTACAAGTTTTGTTTGGATTAAGTTGGGATTAAGCAATAAATATATTCTTATTCTTATTCTTGTTACGGGTTTGACAGTGTTTTGGGAGAAATGGGCACCAAGCCGCGGAAGAATGTGAAAGCGGTCCCGCGACCCGCCAACCCACGGCTGGAGTAACCTGTGGGGGATTTAGTCGGTACACCATGTCCATTTGTGTTGTCAAATCCGACATATCCACCCCACTATGATCCTCCATGGTGGACACTGGACATGCGTAAGTACGTTTCCCCTACATAGGAAATAAAAATGACGCCAACCGTTTTTTTATAGATAAATAAACGCTTTCGGCTCAATATATAAGCTCTGCATAGGCCCATAAATCTAGAGTTTTAAACCAGTAGGTACAGATTAGCTGCAACATTCAAGTTTCAAAAATATTATGCAGATTAATTCCTTTCATAGTAAATTATGACTTTAAGACATAAGAGCCATTTAAATACGGAAAACACATAGAAATGCAAATAGTGGTAACCGGTGGAAACCGAATTTATTGATTTATACATTTTCTAGTTAAAATACAAATGTAATGATTGAGTTATATTTTATAGCCTTTTGAATATCATTTAAATAATGATTAGGGAATATCGAAAATATCGTTATTTGAACACGTGTGTTGTAAATACTTGTAAATTACAAGTTTATGTACAGTTCAGCTATTTTAGGGCTTTTTGAAGTTGGTTTTCAAAGATTAGGGTTCAGGCATTGAACTCTTAAAAACGGCAGAAGCGGCAAACGCGCTTCTACTATGGCGATGCAAAATCAGGTGACGTCTCCTGATTTAGTCTCAGTCGCAACAAGGAGTTGTGTACGTTCGCTGACAATTGTGTACGTTCGCTGACAATTCAATTTTCAAATTTTTCAAACAAATTTTCGCCACGTTATGTTGTCTTTAGATTATAGCATACCTCATCTTCGTTTCTTTAATTTTATCGATGGGTTCAGGAGTACTTTGTAACGAACATCACCTACTGCCCCATAATTTTTTTTATCAGCATTTTCATTTCAAATGTTTAATTTGAACATCCATACTAATAGTTTATTATGGTTTTATTAGTACTATTAAGTTCATTTTTTTCCTTTAAGTTCTGTCTTTGTTTTGAAATCAAGATTAAGTATTACTTACTGAGAGATCCCGCGGAAATAGAAAATGTTTTTTTTCAAAAACGGCCAAATAGCTGGAAGTGGAACAAAGAACGAAAATAAAATGTAAACATACTTATTGCGACGGTTTCACTTGCAGATATATTCAATGAACGGTTTTGTTGGATCAGTTATTTTGTGGTCAGTTCGTCACGCACCTTTGTCAGGATTGACCAGACTACCGCCTAACTGAAACTTACCTTTAATCTCTCTCTTTTTTTTCGCTTCAAATTATAGAGACAGCAATAGCGAAGCCATAGCCGATTTAGTTAGGGGGTAAAGGGGCTGGAGGCCGAGCTTGGAAGTCCTTTACATAAAAAAACACCAAAAAAAAAACTGAGATTGGCATAAAAATACTTTTCACAAGACCTTAACTATCAAAATTAGAAACCATTTTTTCCAATCTGACTGGTATTTCTACAGATTGACGTGATGAAATAAAAAATAAAATGTTCAGTTTTATTACTTTAGCATAGATTAATTTTATTTACCAAAATTTTTGGTATTAAGTGGACATTGCTTATTTATTACTATGATTTAATAGTTATTTGTTATACAAGAGTGCAAAGTTGATTTTTAACCGCGTGCTCAATTTTGATGACCGAGCAAGCGAAGGATTCTAAAATTAAATCACGAGCGCAGCGAGTGATTCAAAATTAGAATCCTGAGCGTAGCAAGGGAATCAAAAGAGCACAAGGTGAAAAATCTTTGCACTCGAGTGCAACACGTAACTTTTCATTCCACCTCAGCGAGGAAATGACTAAATGCAAATATTTAAATGTTTTCGCGCTAAGCAACTTAAAAAAAAAGTAAGTACACCAAGGAGGTTCCGAGTCTATGTTTTTAACATTAAAAAAAAAATGTATGCAGCATTCGGCACCAAGGAGGTAGAAATAAATAGGTTGAATTATGTTTTGAATTCAAAACCTCAGTACACACGATGTTCTAAATTTAAATTTACTTTAACCTCTAGAGGGTAAAAACGACTTTTGCGCCCTGATATCAAGGAGCAAAAGTACTCTTTCCGAGCTGGTGGGATAAAAAAATATTTTTTTAAATGTTTGCCATTTTTCAATCTTATATCGCAGTGCATCATTATTTAGAATCCAATGACTATAATATTTAACACAAAATTACCATTTCTGTAGTTAACAGGATATTAGATAATGTATAAGATCTAAATATATTTTTTGTATGTTTTTTTAATTTACTAGTATTCGTAAATTATTTTTAACTAGGTGACCCAACCGACGTTGTCCTGAACACGCGTGCTAAACACACAAACAAATAATAATCAAAACCATTCTCAAATCTACTTGTACACAAAAAAAATCATCAAAATCGGTCCGTTTAAGAAGAGTTTAATTGCAAACATATGCACAAAAGATTTATAAATATTAACATTTTAACATTTTTAATGTTAATGCTAATAATAGCTATGGTAATAATTAAAACGAAAGTTTAAAAAAGGTTTTTTGAACCTCTCATTTTTGGCTACGTCTCCGGCATTTCGAATGCCTAACTATAATACTTATCGGTTTGCTATTGTCCTCTCTTTCATTTCAAGCTAAAATAAAGAGAGAGTGATATAAAAAAAATACAGTTTAGTTAAGCGGTTGACAACCTGGATTGACTAAGCATGGCCAATAATAGGCAGGTAGTTTTATCAGAAAATGTGATCAGTTACCATAAGACAAACGGGCGTTTGCCTTCCAAATATAAGCAATTTTTGATAACATCTATTAAAAACAATTAAAAAGCAATTATACTTTAATGAGTTGCATGTCCAAACCATTGAATAAATAAACTTGTTCTAATAGAGCCTAAATGAAAGCGAAACAATTTCGTTTTGAAATAATAAACATTAAAACCACTGACCCGTTGACTGGTTAAATAAGTTTTAAGGGCCCGTTCAGACATTTTGACATGATTGAGCAACAAACGTTCAGACATATAAAATTTTGCATTTATTATATTAGTAGGATTGTTCGGAAGACCAAAATGGGCTTTTTATCCGAGAAAAAAACTAACGTTTCTTATGAAATAAATAGCTTTTTCTCAAATCTTCGCGAACAAAGTTTCGCGTAAAAGACAGTTATAGATGCGTAAACAGAAATGGAACACTGTAAAATATAACCTAAGTCTATATAAAAAGGGGACATTATAGGTCAATTAAGGGTTACAAACACATGATGAATAAAGAAGCTCAAAAGACAATCTTTTCGTCGTCTATTAAATGACGATACAATAAAATTGGATTAAATTGGTGAATACATGCTCATTTATATTTCTAAGGTCAAAATCTTTTTTACGTATTTTGGCAAGGATTAAATGGACATGAACATCTAAAGACGACCCAAATTTTCGTATTTCCCCAAAGAGCGTCGATCGGAAACATACCCAGCATGGCTCCTATTAGCTTATTCAAATTGCATAATAAAAAATAACAACTTTTTGATAGACTTTTAAGACAAACACAAAATTTTACATTTAAAAGACGATGAATCTTGAAACGTTTTTGACTTAACGAGGTCTTAACAAATATTAAAGAGTGTTAGATAAGCCCGAGCCACTTATATGAAATCGTATATTTAATATTAATCAGTCGGTTTAGAAACCAGAATATAGACCAGAATTGTTAACGAGCATAATGACATGTAAACGGTCATTAACAGCCGTATTTCAAACATTGCCAGATTTTTATTTAGGTAGTTAGCATAAGTCTTCTTATTTGTGTCCATTTTGACCTTTGTCAGATATCTATATATAAAAATGTTATGTTGGTTTGTATACGCTTCAAAAACTCAAAAAGTTCTACACCGATCGAGCTGAAATTTTAGAATGATATATAATCCGCATCAAGGATTGTTTTTATCTAATTTTTGCATCACAATGTGTCACAGCAAAGCTTGGCCAGAGCAAAGTCCAGTACAGCTAATTTTGTTATAAATGTATGATGTTTATATCTAATTTTAAATTACTTCTGTAGATATCTTATTTTAAAATTTATCTAAATAAATATAAATTCTAATAAAATTAAATAAATCTTAATAAACATAAATTACGTGTTCCGTTGATTGTCCGCGATGAACTTTTAAATTACTCAACCGATTTTAATGAAATTTGCACACCACCCAGTTTGCCAAATTGATTGGTTGCTTCAAATTGAATAATAGGATAGTTTTTATTTTGATTAATGGTCTTTATATGACAATATCCGAACGAAGCTGGAATGGGCTGCTATTAGTTACATATAGCTATAAATTTAGTATTTTTAATATGACCATATGCTTCTTATTTATTACTGTATCTGTTTGCGACTTTGCCCGTTAGAATGTGGAACAAGACAATTGCATAAGGAGATCTATATTTTTTGGAATATAAAGTAGAGTATTTACGATTTCAGACTATAATTAAAGTTCCAAATTTCAATAACAAATATCAGATTGACATGTTCTCTTTTTACAACGTGATTTCACTACGAACATCAAAATTTTCGCATCTAAGGTTATTGGGCAGGAGAAATATTTTTCATCCCACCAGCTCGGAAAGAGTACTTTTGCTCCTCGATATCAGGGCGCAAAAGTCGTTTTTACCCTCTAGAGGTTAAAGTTAATTTGAACTTAGAACATCGTGTGTACTGAGGTTTTGAATTCAAAACATAATTCAACCTATTTATTTCTACCTCTTTGGTGCCGAATGCATCATACATTTTTTTTAATGTGTTAAAAACTCAGACTCGGAACCTTCTAGGTGTACTTACTTTTTTTAATTTGCTTAGCACGAAAACATTTAAAAATTTGCATTTAGTATTTAGTCATTTCCTCGCTGAGGTGGAATAAAAAGTTACGTGTTGCACTCGAGTGCAAAGATTTTTCACCTTGTGCTCTTTTGATTCCCTTGCTACGCTCAGGATTCTAATTTTGAATCCCTCGCTGCGCTCGTGATTCAATTTTAGAATCCTTCGCTTGCTCGGTCATCAAAATTGAGCACGCGGTTAAAAATCAACTTTGCACTCTTGTATAACAAATAACTATTTTTTATCAATAAGTATCGTTACGGATAACAACTTACTCTAGTGAGATTATGTGATTCTCTAAATTAAATATAGTAATACACTATTGAGTTACAGTTCTAACTCCTACTTTGCAACGGCTAGCAACTGACGAATGTTATTTGCTACTTGGTCGAATTGATTTTGTGAATATTTTTTAGTTTGTTTGCATTGGATCAGAGAGTCACAAAAATAGATTTATAATAGAGTAGCTAAACTTATTTGGTGATTTTTAGTGATTTGTGGGAACAATAAATTACGGCTATTTATTAAGTTGTACAGCTGATTTATCAATAAAAAGTTGTGATCTCATTTGGTATTTTTTTGACATTTCAATAATATCATAGTCTAGATAGTGTTTACAATTGTAGATCAAAGTTATATTTAGACGTGTGTTAACATACATTTATTTTATGTCAACATCAATTGATTACGGATGACAATGAAAAGTGTAGAACTCACGATTTTTGAGGAACTTGGAGATTCACGATATTCGAGTATATTAACATAGTTCGCGATATTCAAGAAAATGCGTGGACTTTGTGATTGTAAATGTGTAGAATTATTCACAGATAAGTTTTTCAATGATTCTTAATTGTTGATATTATTAAACGATAGGAAAACAAGAAAACCAGTGAAACTAACGGCTTATCTCAGCTGACTATACAGGCCGGGAATATTTCCCCTCAAAAATTTAGTTACTTTAGAAATAGTCCAATTTCTAAGCAGATAAAGTCGCGAATAGAAATTCGTTAAGTATATTTATTTAAACGACATAAAAAATATAATTAAATTACAGAGTCAGTTTATTCAATCATGTTAAATATTGTGAGGCAGGGCAAGCTTCAAGAGATATGATGTTAAAAAATACGAAACTGAGATATAAAATTATACCTCCACGGCTGAAGCGTGGGAATACTGCAAGTTTGTTGGGTGCTTTAGCAGGGGAAATTAGCATTTAACTTTTGTCCCTACTAATATTATAAATGCTGGAGTAACTGACTGTTTGTATGTCTACTTCGCTTTCACGCTTAAACTATTGTACCCATTGCAATTAAATTTGGTAACTTTTCAATGGGGAAAAGGGGTTTAAGGGGTTGAAAAATGAAATTAAACCCTTGTTTAGGTTTAGTTAAAACAGGTAAATATGACATCCAAAGTTTGTAAAAAGCCCTTGAATTGTGTTTGGAAAACATAAACATAACATAAACACCGTGAAAAACTTGTAAGCTGTAGGGTAACCCGCGAGACGGAACTAGTAATAGACAAAACATAAGTCAGCACTTGACATACTGAGTGATACATACTTAGAGTATCTCTTTTAGGGATGCCAAATCGATTCTATTTACTCAATCAGCGGCAGCCTAATGGTTCTTTCGGTAGTCGTACGAAATGTGGTACTTGATGAGTCCTGTAAGTAAAACAAAACATAACAAATATAATAAACTAACAGCATTTGAAATGCCTTCAGATTTGGTTCAAGTATGCTTCGCATTTGCTTTCGCATTTTGCATGTTCTGCATATGTATGTGAGTAGGTATAGCTAGATAGAAAGCCACAGGTAGTTCGACAATGGGTATTACTTTTTTAAAGGGTTTGAAGGAAGGCTCTTGTCCACTGGCGGCCTCTACTGTCTCTCTTTCGGCAACTCCCTCAGTATGAGTCTCAAAAGAAAAGGTTTCACTAAAAGCATATACACTATGATATGGTTATTTGTTGTCTATTTTTTTAATTTCCAATTTTTTTAGTTGTGTACTTTATGTACGAAAGAGTAACGAAAATGAGGGTGTATTTCCTTTCCAGCCATCCATACAAGCTTTCGAAACTAAAATATTAGCAAGATTATCGTGCAAATGACATACATGAATAAAATTTTATGTTCACGGATTATAACTTATAAACACTGCATCATGATGATGTAATGCATTCAAGGCCTGTCTACTTGAAAAGTTTTTTTATAAAACCGGTTGTTTTGCATTTTAAGAGATGAATTATAATAGTAATCTGTTGAAGCACCCTTTCAATATTGATTTAACGATGCAATAAATTAAGTATTTATTTAAATTTTTTAAATCGATTCGATTGGACTCGATTCTACACTAAAATATGCTTATCTCTAAAATGCATTTAAGCGTTGATTATTTATTGTTTCATGACTAGAAATGTGCGTATTTGGACCATAGGCTTGAACACTAGTAGTGGTAACACACTTTGCAATGTCAGCATGGAAATGTAACACACCTTTGTTAGCGAAGCGGTGATGTGCAAACTAATGTTTTCATTTTAAAAGGGAAATGTTTCAAAGGACGTCAAAGCGACATCGTTTCATAGTTGACATTCAATAGAATAGAACGAGAAGATTTGACTCCACCTTAGAATAAGAACTATGTGGTAAGAACGTCTGAGCTCAGCAGGTCTACTACGAAGACCGATAAACGATATATCGGCCGAAACTATGGACGTTTTATACCACGAAACACAATCGGTCGGTTGATGACACAAAAACTGTCAAATCAGTGTCGGTCGGGATGAACGAAACGCCCGATTAGATCAACCGACCGATTGTGTTTCGTGGTATAAAACGTCCATAACTTCGGCCGATATATCGTTCATCGGACTTCGTAGTAGACCTGCTGGAAAGCGTTACCTGAGTGGATATTTTCCGCTACGCTGCAGCTACTAAGGCTGCTTGACAGTAGCGTGTCTGTAATACGAGTCCACAAGATTTTCCCTAAGGAAAAAGCACTTAACACGGAGTTTTTCTTTTTTGCTAAAGTTCTGGTTATTGTGTGACCCACCGTTTTTTTGGGATCGTAGTGGTAGGACTCTTGGCGGAGTCCACCTGGGGAAGTACCACACCTTTACCAGTTGTTCTACCGCCAAGCAGAAATGTGCAAATATTACTGTGTTCCGGTTTGAAGGGCAATGTTTCCAGAGAAATTACAGGCTTAGAGATATAAGATCTTAGATCTCTGGGTGACGAGCGCAGTGCAGTGCTAGGTAATGATTTGGACTTCATGTTCCAATAGCTGCGTGTCACTGTGGTGTTATGTGATCGTCTCGTCACTCTTTATTTAAAAAAAATATATATGTACCTATTGAGTTTATTCGAGAACAAGTATTGTAAATATATACATTACATGCCCTTAAATAGATATAGGCTAATTACCAGAAACCCTGTAGTCGTAAAGATCCGGTTAAAATCCAAAGATAATCATTAAAAATAGGCACAAATTTGTTTGTTGGATCGAATCAGAGACGGCTCGAGTTCGTTAAACCGCTATCTATGCTCAATGTATTCTCCGATTGTTTGCTTATCACTGCGCCGATAACGCGGACAGTTAATTACTTATATGGTAACTCCGGATCTTTTCTTTCCACTTTTGAATGATACTTAAATGCTTCTATGTATGTTTATCATAATTATTAAAACAGTAACAACCGAGCAAAAAATCTACACTACTATTTTTATTTTCGAGATATTTACCATGGTTATATGATGGAACCCGATATTTAAATGCAGTTTTATGCATTGTGCTCACGATTTTTAGGTTTTTTTATTGTAGTAAAAAGTGACGAGACGAGCAGGACATGTGCCTGAGGTAAGCAAAACGCCTGCCCATAACAGGACAGTGTCACGCGGGTATTAGAACATGAAGAATCCAAATCATTACCTAGCACTGCACTGCGGTCGTCCCCTGGATATATAGGCTGTTTCAATACCCTGTGATTTCTCTGGAAACATTGCCCGTTGAACCAGATTGATGTTTGCACATTACTGATTGGCGGTAGAATAACTGGCAAGGTGGTACTTCCCCAGGCGGACTCTGCAAAATGTCCTACCACTATAAAAGTGGCAAACCAATATTTTTTTCTAAACAAACGACTCCTACGGTGGTTAAAGTAAGAATAGATAAATCGTGAATATAACTCTGTCAATAAGTAGATACTTAATGATTAAATATACTTTTGTAGTGATTATACATTTTACATTCTGTCGCCAGATGGACTGATTAACTACTTATGTACAATGTCGGGGAAAAACGGGAACTTAAGGACTCAGTGACTCAGTAATCAGACTCAGTGGCGTGTATAAAAAAGAATTTTATTTTCAGTGGATAACTTTAAAATTATCATATCCTACCGCCTAAACACAGTGGTATAGGCTATGTTGTTCTCTTTCTTTATTTTTGCTTTAAATTACAGAGGAAGCAATATAATAACCTAATCTGTTTCAGTGAGGGTTAGTAGAACACATGTTTTTGAGAAATATTTTATGTGTCGGCTTCAGTACAATACTTTCCTTCAGGTTTAATCGAGTGACATTGACAAACTTCCACATTTGCACTTGTAAAAGTATACAGTCTACTATGATGTTCAATGCTATGCTCTCAAGTTTAAAAAAACAGCCGCTGTCGCTTTGGGCTATCACGGCTTATGGAAGGTATGGTAGCAAAAGCAACACTGCTTTATATTCTCTTCTTTCTACGATGGGAAGGTTCCCGTCAGTGAGAAGAAGAATTTCTCACATGTAGAGAGACAGTGCCATAGTCAACTACACTGGCCAAGCGAGTTGCGAATGACGCATTTCCTCGTAAGATGTCTGTCTTTTTTGGAACCTAGGTACCGATTTCTTCACGATATTTACATTCATAATTAAAGTGACGACAAACGTTTAGATGTCGGACAAATAGTACTGATTATTACTTGTCCTGATTACTATTATAATGATTATTTATTGTACTGATTATTATTGCAAGTAATCAGTCTACACAGCTGGGATTCGAACCCACGACCTTACGACTCCGAAATCGGACATTCCACAAAACGTGTTATGACGTAAAACCGTAATGGATCCAATAAATATTATTGTTCAAGAAAAAGAAAGTGAAGTGAAAGTGAGTGATAAGCGCGAGCTAAGAATGTGACCCGTTATCACTGTGTAAACAGTATCCATCATTTAACTGTCACTGGTGTAAAAATACTGATTATTTCGCTCCAGCTACCGTGTCGATTACAACGAGATAAAACAATGCTCTAGAATAATGACACAGGTCAACAATAGTTCTATTGCCGTTGTTATAAGATTGATTTTGAAATATGTATATGTAACAGGTACATAATATATTTGTAATTTTATCCTATGGCTTGCTATTTTAACAATAGACAATTTATGACGTATTAAAATAAAACTACTTACTAGATCTCATTCAAACCAATTTTCGTTGATAGTTTACATATACATCATACATTTTTTTTGTCATTCTCTTATTTTAGAAGTTACAGGGGGGCACACTTTCTACCACTTTAGAAGAGTCCCTTGCGCCAACTACTCAGTTTAGAAAAAAAAAAATGTTTGGAAGCTCAATATCACTTTTGATGACCTATCCATAGATCCATAGATCCCACGTAGGGTTTTGATAAAAAAAAATATTTGAGTTTCAATTCTAAGTATGGGACACCCCTAATTTTTTTGTTTTTTCTATTTTTTGTATCAAAATCTTAATGCGGTTTACAGATTACGTCTACTAACTGAGTTTCAATAGTATAGCTTTTATAGTATCGGAGAAAAGTGGCTGTGACATACGGACGGACAGACAGCAGACATGACGAATCTATAAAGGTCCCGTATTTTGCTACAGAACCCTAAAAAACAGAGGTAGGTACTCTGGGATTTCCGGACAGTAAAACTTTCACGAGTATAACACACAATTATATACCTAAAACTGTACTGCAATATACACATAATACAATTAATAGCCTGAGCTTAAATATAGCGGTGTCACGGTTGCAGTGTCGTGAGTTCAATTGTTTTCCAAAAGATGGTTAAAGAAATTTTCACTTCAATGAACGGAAAATTTCTGAATACTGATTTGACTTTACGAAAAATTTTTACATTTTTCGGCTAATGTGACTTTAGTTATAGACGTGAATAAAAAGTTCAAATTGGTCGGTAAGGTTAACTTGGCTGTTGAGAGCTTACGCGCGTTAATTTAACGCAGACGAAGTTCGCACAGTCCAGTTCACAATAAATTAATCAAAATCGCGTTATCATTGTTAGAATAAGTAATTCCAGTTTTTAATTTCATCTTCGCACGACATCATCATGTTCAAAATAAGTGCTTATGATAAGTTACTTAGATTACGCGAAACAAGTCAACGTTTCTTGACGTTCACCTTGTAGATACAGTATCAAATGTTTATTATTTCGTATCTGGGGGAAAGGTGACAATCAGCAAGATAACTGGAAGGTTAACAAAGCTGTCATTGTAGAAAGTATCATATCTTCACTAACTTTGCCCCGCGACTTATGACAACTTTTGGCAGACATCGAATTCGTGACACCCAAACAAACACCTTATTTAAAAAGCCAACCGAGCAGCCGTCGCGCGCGTTCACTCTCCTTAAAAAAGGCCGCCGGACGCGGTCGAAACTCGAGTCGGTTTGACCGACCATATTTATATACGTGAGAGTCCCGTTATCCAATTAAATATGTGTAACAACCACGTTAATTTTAAAACTAAAAAACCTCATTATAATATCCATAAATACAAATTTGTTATCCACTAAGCGATGGATAATACTGGCCTTTACAAGACGGTTTTAGAACCAAAATAAAAGGAAACAAACTATTACAATATTGCCTCTGCTTAAGCGTAAGACGAATGGTGAAAAATAGTTAAAATAAGCACGTATTCTTTCAAATAGTAAATATTTTTTTTTGTAGTACTATTATAAATTGTATGGTCGCCGTTTTGTTATTTTCGATATCTTTTGAACTTTCATTTTCACTTCCGTTAGACTTTCCGTTTTTTTATCACAGTAATAAGTATCCATGTCTTTTTCAATTCCGATCGGTAGTTCCACAGATTAACATGTCAAACAAATAAACAAACTCTTCAGCTTTATATAATAGTCCGATAATTCGATAATTGGATTTAATTGTACTTCTGTACCTACTGTTTTTGCCCAAGATACGCGCAGCTTATGTAAAGTTTTATCTAGGGTTTGTTTTAAACGTTATTCCTATTAATAACAGTGATCCAATTCATGCCCAAACTAGGTTGATAATAAAGTATAATTTATAAATGTTGGTGGACAATTCACACACAACACCGTCTGACCCCAAACTAAGCAAACCTATGATAAAAACCTAGATATAAAACTTATATAGTTCTAAATATATACTTATTATACAATTACTGAAATATTGTTACGTAGGTAACGTAGGTATCTGTAATAATTTGTCGATATTTGGTGACTTACTCTCGTCGTAACTGTGGCACTTTGTAATCTCAATTTTGAGCCATTTTATTTTAGAAAATAAATAGTTAAAAAGTCTTCTAGATTGCGATATTTGATTTTAGTAATACTTTTTACGGTTAATGTTTTTTAATTTACGTAATTGACGTAATTTTGAGAACAACGGATTGTTCCATTACTTTTTCATGTTTCAGTATGATGATGCGTAAAAATTAAAATATATCTAAATATGAATAGGTGGCTATACCAAAATAAACTTGTCAGTTTTATGTAGAATGTATTTTTTAAAGCATAGGTCTATCACTCATATTCACACCGGCAGCGGCACAGCATTTACGTAAAAAGTGTTCAAAACATTTTATCAGGCATCAGATCAGAAAGATGCCATTTGCCATTTGTGTTTTTTCATTTGTAGCTAATCTGCAAACAACTCACAAGTGCTCACAAGTGAATAAAAAACGAATCTATTAACTAAAATTAAAAATAAGCTAAAGCTGAGGACAGCAACCGCCATCCAACTTAATGTTTATATTATTTTAGGAAACATTGTTTAAATACAGGGTTAATTATATTATTTGAAAAATCAATTCCCTAAATCGTTTCAAGAATTTCTAAAAGTAACTATTATTACTTATACACTTCACTCATTTACTATATGTTGTCTATTCTAGGTATTTCAGTATTATAAATTGTAATTTGTCAGTTTTATATCCGCCAAGAATCAACGTAAAAACTAAACAAGTCCAATAAACTAATCCTTATCAAATGACCACGTCGAAAAGTGCATTTGACTATTGACCGGTAATATTTAAAACTATAAACTTTTATGTCCGACTGCCCAGAAGAAGGGTAATGTCATAATTTCTTGTACAAGTGAGAAACATGCCGGTGACGACTAAAGCTCTGTGTAAGGGCCATATCCACTATCCACAGATATCGCCGGATGCCGAAGCGTAGATAAACAGATGTAATTGGTCCATTCTACTGATATTATTCAATAAATGGAGCCGCGAGTGAAACGGTGCTGTATGGATGTGGCAGTGACTAAACTTCATGTTTTTATATTACACTATAGTCTTCAAAATATACGCGTGCTGTACCCATTCCCGTTATTTTTACGTGATTAAAAGAGCCTATGTGTTACTCCAGACTGAAATCTAACTGTGTTCCAAATTTCAAACTCTTTCATCCTCATCCTTCTTTCTTCTCCTTCATCCTTTCAGATGTTCCGACGTGATCGAGCGACTAACATTAAACCATCTAAACATCCAAATTTTCGCATCCTATCCTACTTACATTATAAAAGTCAAGGTATGGATGTTTGTTGCTCAATCACGTCGTAAAACATAGGCTGTTTTTATCCCGCCAAAAAATAGCGGAAACGAAGTGGACGAGAACTACGATAGCACCGCGGGGCATTGCTATCTTATAATATTAGTAAGATAAATATTATTTTATTTAACGCTCCAAAACCTGTGAAGTAGTTAGAAAAACTTAAATTGTATTTTTTTTGTTATGTCGGTCTCTTTCCATGTTTCATTCTAGGATCTTTCTCACATGTTAAAAGGAATTATATTTAAAAAATAATATTATGAAGGAGATGATTGTGCGGTTGTTTATATGTATGTTTGTTCACATATCACTGTAATTACTGAAAATATTTTTTATATAGTGACACATCAACAAGTTATTCCTATAAATGTAGTAGTTGTTAAGCCGCGGTTTTACCAGATAGCGCTGTTAATTTTCACAAATTGTAATAATTAACCTTTAATTATAATATTCTCCTTATATGCGATGTAAAATAATTAATAATTCGTATTGTTTATTTGTTATATATGTTTATAAAATCTAATTATAATATAAACATAGCTCCCACTAATTTAAGACATGGCTGCTATGTAAATTTTGTTAAAGTTAGACTCTTGCGAATAAATTATCAATATAAGCCTTGAGTTAAGTTAGAAATACTGGGACTTTACAACAAATATAAGTGTTATTTAGATCTAATAGACGCCATTAATTATTTAAAATATTTTTGGCAAACTTCAAGCCTAGAATTGCTAATTATTATGTATATAACTAAATTAGTCGCTGTAGGTGGGATCTTTTCAGTGATATACTGCTATTATTTCTATATTTAAATACTTGTGTAGGTTGGTACACTCCGCGAGGCATAAGCTGAGCTTTGCATTTGTGTGAGTGTACATGGATAGTGTAGGTGTGACAACCGGCCTTAGGCGCGGCGCCATTCTGTCTCGCCGCGCTCCTGCCTGATTGGTGATCCACTCACACTAATGCAAAGCTCAGCCTATACGCTGATTTTCCGCGAGGTATACCTCGCGGACAAAATTTCAAGCTCCTGCCTGATTGGTGATCACTCACACTAATGCAAAGCTCAGCTTATACCTCGCGGAGTGTATTATACTTACTTTTGGTTTGATAGAGTTTGTGAATATTCGTCAGCCGGTCAGCTGGTCTGGTGTGTGAGCAAATAAGAATGCAAATGTATATAGAGTATATTAAAAAAAATTATTGCAAATGGCAATTATGCTAGATATTATAAAATCCTGTTACTAAATCAACAAAACCACAAAGAGCAACCATTTATCCGTTTGTTTAAATCAATTGGTGCAGTTGTTGTCTCACCACATTTATCTCATATATATATATATCACAACCAAATAGAAGCTAGAAATGAATCGAAGATGAAGAATCAGATGACATAAATAAAAAAAACCAGACATTAGTAGAAGATAAGGAAGAAGAAGACTTAAATCAGCTGACTATTATTTTAAGTTTTTTCATTTATAAATGAAGACTACAACAAATTGTCTTACCAGACATTGCATTCTCGCCAGTTTGTATGGGGTAACTTTTAAAATGTTTTGTATCCTTATCTTACCTAAAACAGCAATAAAGATTTTTTCATCCCACCAGCTCAAGTTTTTGTATCAGGGCAACTTTCGTAAAATCCAACCTATTTTGTACATCATCATTTTTTTAATATGTAAAAACTCTTTGGTGTACTTACCTAAAAAATTTGCATTTAATCATTTCCTCGCTGAGGTGGAATGAAAAATAAAGATTTTCACCTTTTTCTCTTCATTCCTTGTACGCTCAGGATTCTAAGTTTGAATCACTCGCTTCGTGATTCAATTTTAGAATCCTTCGCTTGCTCGGTCATCAAAATTGAGCACGCGGTTAAAATCAACTTTGCACTTTGTATAACAATCATTTCAACGAAACTGATTGAAATTTGGAATCCAGTTACATTTTAAATAGTCGGATATAGTACGTAGTTTTCATCCCGGTAAAATAACGGGAATTAGGCGGGTGAAGCCGCGGGAACTTCTTAGTATAAAATAATAACAGAATGTAATGAAACGCGAGTCTCTGTCTGCCGGTGCACCGCGCCCGGCTCTCGTACTAATGGAGTTGATAACAAGCTCTTGTAGTTATTTGGGTTTACATCTGATAGCGGCGCGGGCGCCGGCCCGAGTTAGCACTCTCGCATAAAATACCACACATTATAGCTGTTGTTTTCAATCATTTTCCTTATCAAAAGTAAGATATTTCAGTTACTTTGTCCCCTTCAACATAAGCAGACAACTGTATGTTCCCACTGATGGGACTGGAGCATTCTCTCACAAAGAGGCCATAATCCATTTGATGGCCAAAAGCAGGTTGGTCGGACGTAGCATTTCATTGAAATATTGTACAAGTTTGAATAAAACATAAATATTGTCAGTCCTCCAGTACCTAAGTGCCAGTCAGGGAACGTAATTTAAAGATTTAATGAAAAGAGGTACTACCCAACTAAGAGTATAATATTATCGACAACTGGGAGGAAGTTGTTGGTAATACGAAACTATATTATCATCTGGCTGACCCGGCAAACTTCGTATTAGCAATAAAAGTTCGCAGAGCATCGTGTTAGACAGATACACGTAGGTAGTTTGTTTGAGAAAATAAAATAGCTGTTTTTAGTATTTCCGTTGCTATTCTGCTTTGGACTTTATAAAAAGATATATCTATTACATTATTATATACCTTGTATTAGGTACACATGTAATTTTATTGTATATAAATTAATATTAATATTGTGTAATCATTTTAAGTATTTGTAATCTTTATTATTAATATTTAAGTATATAGATATTTTTTTTGTTCTTCAGATTAGTACTTGAAATCGTTGTCGTATTAATTAAATTGAATTAAAAGTACTTGTATGTTATGGGCCGTTATTATCTGCTGTTTTCAATCCGTGCACGGTTGCCTGGAAGAGATCGCTCTTAGCGATAAGGCCGCCAATTGAAATGTCATCTTTTTTTAATAATAATTTAAGTTTATTTTGTGTTTTTATATTGTGGCTTTTAATAACGTGTGTTCTTATCTTATATCAAACAACAAATTACTAATTTAATATTACAATTTCATTTAGCTTGAGATTTATTAGCGAGACAACAAAAAGTGTTGTAGAAGAAAGTTTAACGTGGCTGTCTCTGTATGTGTTGTATCTGTTACGACGCCGACGCCACAGACTCTAACTACTAACTCCCAAATGACTAATTGATTTTGATTTTGAATTTGTAAAGTCAAGTTAACGTTTAATTTGGTGAATAGTCGTTTGTTTCTTCAAAATGCGTTGAGCCATTTCGAAGTGGTAAGAAAAATATTTGTTTCACTTGCAACCATGCGAGTAACCTACAATTTGAAACTACTATTTCTAGCTATATTTTTTTAAATTTGTATGTTTATTGTTATAAATATGTCCTTAAAACCTTTTTAAATTTAATTCACCAATCATAGCGACAGATCGTCCACCGACTAAGATTCACAACCACTAACTTTGTTTTGAGTCCTATAAGGAATAGCTGATGACACTAAAATGGCCCAAGATCAGATAAACAAGCAAACAAAATCAATCGATTCCCGCCATAAACACTTAACAAACGTACACTCCATCTTGTTTTACATGAGTAAATGCTTGTACCAGTCTGTCATGCCTTGGTAGCATTATCCTGAACAAATAAACAAGGGACGTGGTACAATTTTATGTTTTTATCGCTGTATTAAGTCATTGGAACAAAAAATCTTTAACGTATGAAGCCATGGTGACTCAGCGGCCATTGTTTCTACAATAATGAGGTCGTAATTTCGAATCCCGCCTGCTACTCTAAATACTTTTCCAATGTACAAATGTTTTACTACTAGTGGCTTTAAAGGTGAAGGAAATTATCGTGACATAAATCGACATTTTCCAAGAAAAACTTAGGGAAACCAATACACACTTGGACAGCAAGAGAAACAATACTGAAATCTAGATCAAAATAGATTTTGGTATTGCTTCTCATCTTGTGCGAGAAGACTATTGAGGAATACAATCCGAAGGGGTCAGTCAACTCGTAACTCAAACGTTCTGGGCTGTATAGCTCAAAGAGCAAATTTATCGCAAAAATATAAGTAAGAGATTTTCTATCTGTTCTGGATCTGTTCTGGATCTGATCTGTTTCGGAAAAGTGCAGAGACAATCACGTTGTAATTGAGGGAAACCTTTGCCCGGTAGTAGGACAAATAATTACATTACTTTAATAAATTATGTTCAATTGAGTACCCAGCTTTTCTGTTCAGGTCCAAACCTTATAGGTCTAGTTCTTTACCCTGCCAAGCCGATGCACAATACCCCTGATTTAAGGAGCACCTGATGGCCATCCAGGAATTATGCAGTCGGCGACATCAAAGAGTTATTGTGTGCCAGCCCGTACGCAAATTACTGCGCGTGCGCCGGCCGCGGCCGCCGCGGAACGATAACAAGGTTTTTGTATGAAAAGTAGATTTTTAAATGACCATTAAACCAGGTAAACTAAATCGAACTAAGAATTTGTTACCAATAATAAAACATTATTGTATATATTTAAACCCAGTCCCTAACCAGACCGACCCAGACCCGATAACCGTTGGGGTAGACGGGTTCTGGAGTGGAGACCGCGAATTGGTAAACGTAGTGTAGGACGCCCTGAGACTAGTTGGAGTGACGATATACGAAAGACTTGAAGCTGGAAGAAAGCTGGTGGCGGTTGGAAGCGTAAGACCGAGGATCGGGCTGAGTGGTGTATCATAGGAGAGGCCTATGTCCAGCAGTGGACCAACATGGGCTGATGATGATGTATATATTTAAAACGGTCCAATTTTTATCCATTTGGAACATAAATTGAGTGTTCTGCCTATTTACCTATCCTTTATTATTGCCGGGGAAGATTTCGAGCTGTTTTGTTTGAAATTCAGAGTGATGCTGCAATGTTGCTTATTGGGGTTTCAGTATAAAGCTCGTCTGACTTAAGTAAAATTTTGGATTATTAAGTTTGTTTGAATCATTAGAAATAATTGTATCCAGATATCTATATTCGAAAGTTTGCCAACTTTTTGGGTCGACTATGGCTGAAACCATTTGAGACAAAAGCACCATTAACTTCAAAGAGTTTACATGTAGAGTAGTGTAGAGATGTATTACGTGTAGAGTTAGATTTTCCACACGGTTCCTTTGTGTCAATCGTAAGCAGATGACATGCATACTTGCTATGGCAACAGAGTGATGTGCCGTGACAAAAGTATGACACTTCCACAATAGCGACAGGCAAGAAAGATGCCACCCATGGTTTTGGTGTAAAGCGTTTGTGCCAAATCTATACTTATAATATATGTAAACTCTTTGATCAACCATCAGAGCAAATATTTTGAATAAATAGTAGAATATGGTAAAAATTTGTTGGTATTATGGTTGTTTAATACTCTTGTACTATTTTTAATTAATCGCGGTAATTTGCCATACCATACTGCACTCATAGATAATAATTCTTGCTATAGACTAACATTTACAGATATCAAGTTTCTAAAGGCTAATCTACGGCAAGGCACCCGAAACCTGTGCGTAACTCTTAAATTATTAAAAATTAAGAATTTTTGTCAGCTTAGATCTTATGGGGCCTACTGCTACCCGAGTTTTAAATAGTGGATACGGTACAAAGTTATTTTTTAATAAGTCTTTATTACGGACAAATACATGCATTTCAAGTGTATGTCCACCATTTATACTTCATAATTTTCAACATTATTTATTAAATAATTTGTTTTTTTATGATAATTGAATAATAACAATAAACTTGAATAATAACAAGAAAATTAAATAATATCAATCTAATAACAGGTTTTAAGATCCTGTATTTCCTGAATTTTTTTATTTTCTAATGTAGGTACTATATTCTAAAGGGCCAAGAGACAACAAATTACGCTGAAAACGACACCACACTATAAAACTAACTGAACATTTAATTAAAAATTTGTCACGTTATTTATATCTCAAAACAAAAGATCCACTTCTTTGTTCAATAGTGTCATTAATAGTCATCCTTTCTAAGATAACAGTTTAATAATAAAATTTAAGCAGATTTCAGATGATTCACAGCGATGCGTCAACTAACCGTTCGATATCGTTACTACTCGTACCTACAGAGTAGATTTAACTGAGCTAGTAACTGGGTCATTAACGGACTTCAAAAAGGAGGGGGTTCTTAATTCGGTGACATGTTTTTATTTTTAACCCCAGACTAAAAAAGGGGTGTTATAAGTTTGACGTCGATGTCTGTCTGTCTGTGTGTGTGTAAAACCTACCTCAATATGGGTATCAAATGAAAGGGCTTGACTAGTAGAATACTATACACTATAAAACAATCAAACCCAAGATGGCCGCCACCACAAAATGGCAAGTTGTTATTTTTTTCACTACTACCTCAATATGGGTATCAAACGAAAAGGCTTGACTAGTAGAATACATTGCACTATGACAAAGAACAATGGCAGACTTTCATACTTTAAAATAGTTGAGACGAAATGATAGCGTCTATACATCAAAAATATCTTAAAATGTTGAGCGTCAGCCCCTGAGTAATATATGGAAATATTTTTGTCTTGAGAAGGCCGTGAAAAAAAGATATTTAGGTTTAAACTTTTTTTTTAGGTTATGTAGGGTTTGACATTGGTTTGACATTGTATGTCGAGACGTCATGTTCTCACAACAAGAAAACTACTTTTTGTGAGGTCTTGTTTTGTTACATAACTAATCTAACAGCAAATAAGATTGCCAGATTAATATGTAGGTGCCTTTAGGCACGCACAACTCACATAAAACGATGGGAATATCAGTCCGGTAAACAATCCAAGTCCAATAATTATAGTGAGATGTTCAAATACGAAATCTACCGACACGAAAATCGCAGGAGCAACGAACTTGACACTTGACAGCGACAAAGGTATTTCCGATGTTACCATAACATAAAATAAAATTAACACCAATAATTATTAGGGTAGGCATTAATATTGTAACCGTAATACAGCGGGAAGAAGTTTAAGTGAACCTTATTTCCATTATCTATCGTTTGTTTTTTTATGAATACTGATATTTTATCTACTAATAGTAATCAACTCTAAATAAAAATGTTTTGGCGTCATTATTGTTTTAAAATTACTTCCAAAATAGTATGATTATAGTTAGTGGTCTCACTTGAACTGAGTAGGAAGTTATTTTAATCATTTAAAACCCAATAAATTGTAATATTTTTTGTGGCTTCTATTACCATTTATATTTATGTGAAAAATCTCAGCAAAAACAACAAATTACTTTTGTATAGATGGTATTTCTAGACGCTATCAACGATGTCAACTATTATTTTGCCATTGTTATTTAAAGTCCAAGATGGCTGCTTCCACAAAATGACGAAATACATTTCTTTTTTCACAACTCCCTTAAAATGGGTATCAAATGAAAGTCCTTGACTAGTAGAATGTTGTACAGATAACAAATCCGAGGTAGTCGGGGGTTAATCAAAATTTTTTAAATTTGTTGTTGTCATTTTATATTTTGTTTAAGTATTGATGTACATTATCTGGTTATAAAAATAAATTATGAGTACTATTTTGATCATTTTCAAGTTTGGTAGATCATAGGTAGATCATAGGATTTAAGTTTCACCGTTTTTGAAATATCAACAAAAATGTAGATTGTGACATTCGTCACAATATTTAGTCTATCTTGGGTCTGAAATAAAGGCAAATAGGCGTAAATTTAATGTAATAATATATGTAATTATTAATTTTAACGAGTCTTATACGCTCGCACAACCATTCCTACCAACACACTCAGACATTTTGTGCGAGTTTTCGTTTGAATTGGTTTACTGCAGTATTACAAAATTTTACCGAAGCTCAATCTCGTTTCTTTGAGTTTGACAACAAACTCAAATAAAAAAGATGAACAATTAAATTACCTATCTACACCGATTGAACTTTGCACGAACCATTAACAGATTTTTTTGCTTTTATTTTGAGGTTTTGGATACGGCGTTTGATAAGGATATGGAAAAGCATAAGCCCACTAAATGTACCCACAGCTGGGATTCTTGGGACCTGAAACCAACATGCTGCTGAATTAGGTACCTATGTATATATGATCTCGAAATATTCCTGGACTATGCCGATTTCCCTTGCGATATTTTCTTTCACCTTTCAAAGCAGTGTGATGACAAATTTGTATATCTGCACTTGGAAACTTACTCAGAGGTACAGATGGAATAGGAACCTACAATCTCATCATTATGAAAAGGACATATTAGCCATTAGGCTACTAAAGCTTTTTAAAGATAAGGAAGCGATTGTTCTTAATAGACTACAGACCCGTGAACAAAATTTATGGGTCAAATGAACCACCAGGAGACCTATGTAGGATGATGGAAAGGTATAAAGTAATAAGGTTCAGCACTATGCTGTCACTTGTAAGCTGTCCAACTGAGTGCAATTGAAGAGAGGGGTGCTAACCTTCGATAATTTCTCCTTGTCACATGATCTTTGTACGGCGTTGCGGAATAATGGATTAGAAGTGGTATTGAAACATAAAAATAATAAATTTTAAAATTTTAATTATTAGTTTGTCAGAAAAATTCATGATTTTCCGACGATGCACAAAGTCAATTTGGTCAAAAATTCTTTCACCATTGGATACGTACGTGATTCTTGAGAGTTATAGAATATATATTATGTACAGCGGACAAAGCTGGGGCGTACCGCTAGAAATAAAATAATTATTTAACTTTGAATAGTTTGAGTATCAAACAAACAAAAGATAAGTATTTCCTCTTTGCAATAAATAATTATTATACAATTACAATATTAGGTACTTACATATATAAACCGTAACGATAGGTACGCATTCCAGCTACTGGCTGTGGTATACAGAAATACTGGAAGGATATTTTACTGAACTTTAATATTTATAAAAATGTTATGTTGGTTACATTTATTATTTACAATATGTACATAAGTATAACAACAAAATAAAATTATTATACCATACAATAAAAATAAAAATAAACAAATTTACAAATTAAACACGCCGTCGAGATCACTACTGCGCGGCAGGGTACCCAGAATGCTGGCAGCGTTGCCTCTTTGAATAGCTAAACTCAGCTTTTGGGCAAAGTAGGCGCCAGCTCTGGGATCCCCTGAAGCGAGGACCAAACGTTTCGAAAGATCTTTCACAAAAATTTTAGTATCGGACGACCACGGGCCCATTGTCTCCACTGCCAGCGCAAAGAATATATAATGTGCGCTGAGCTGGGAGTATTTATTAAATTTATTTATTTGTGCCTGTTCGGCTGTAACTCCGACATTGCGAGCGGATTGACTGACATGAGACGGTGCCAAGGTGTCTACGCAAGTAGCGTCCCAAACCAGCACCTTGCCTAGAGACCGTGGTACTAGAGTGGCACCGTCAGGTCGCTTACCATCTATCAACATTCCGCTCGGTTCTAATGTCGAAGGTATTAGAGCTGTAGAGAGTGCCCGTCTGACTAAGTCATTAATTGACCAATGACGAAATTGTCGACCGGCACTCTTTACACATGAAAGCCCATGACGTCCGAATTGGTCCACGGTTCGCCCGCACAGACAACGATGAGGCTCACACAACTTAGTTCCTACGCGGAGCCCCGTCACTACGCGTAGACTGTTAGGGTCTAGGATAGATCCTAAATTTTAGAAGGTAAAATATGAAGCCAATTACCTGATTCAGGCTCTGCCACAGCAAGAAGACGAGCTCGCTCCGTGTCATCATCAGCTTGATCTAATAGAGCCGAAAAAGTAATTTTGGCAAGGGGAAGGTCCCACATACTCTGTACTTCCGGTTTCGAGGGCAAGTTGATATCTGGACAAGAAGCGCTCCAGGCTGCCAAAGCCTCTGCCTGACAGGCAATCCTAACATCGGCCAAAGTAATATTCAGGATCATGCCGATGAGGGACTGCGAGCCATGGCTAGAGGCCAAGAAAGCCGGAAGAGCGACATCTGTGCTGCGTCGGATGCCCAGCCCACCGAAAGAAACAGGTAATGTGGCTTGCACCCAGGAACGATCTTCGAACTGTAAATTTAGAATTTTAGTTACTGTTTCTTTCAAAACTATATCAATAGAGTTAGTGACCCCATGGAAATACCACATTGGAGTACAACGTAGTAAATACATGAATTTCGGAGTGAAAAGACAAAGCCGAAGAATGTAAATGGCCATGTGTGGTTTGATTTGAAAAAGTCGATTAGAGTTGTTACAAAACTGTTCAAGTTTCGACGATATTAAGGGCGGTATTGCTTCCAAGAAAATTGGAGCACCTAAAAGAGTCAGGGTGGCCTTGGAAGTGTTACATATATTTGGACATAAATGATTAAAATTTTGAAAATATTTTCTCTGACTATGTTAGGAATATGATCAGGAATAAAATTTCGCATTTATCAAAATTTAATGATAAACCAATTGCATTAAAACGCTGGATAATTTGGGATAGGTCATGTAACACTACAGATGCTGAACCCGCCAAACAACCATCATCGAGGTACCACACATTAAATTTTGAATTTAGTTCCGAAATAGTAGGATGAATTCCCAAGCTGCAGATAGCTGGGCCATGCAGGTCACCTTGCTGACACCCACAGAAGAAATTATTTGTTTAGTACCAAACATCAATTTTGAAGGGTTCCATAACACTGCCACATATATTTATAAATTTCTGGTATATTTTTTGAATTTCTGACAAAAGAACACCCCTGTCCAAACTATTGAAAGCATTTTGACATCGATTTTGACGAAAACCTCGTAATCCGTAGAGTCTAAAAGGTACGCGCAGCATGAACAGCTGCCTCACACCCAGATCTTACTCCGAAACCAAGCTGCCGAGGTTGAAATTTTGTAGTGATTTTTTTCTGAATTGTACGGCAGCATAATTTCGAAGTGAGGCGTCTTAAAGTACTACCGACAGCGATGGGACGAATGCCACCATCTCTTTTACGGAGAGCAATTAAATTGGCGCCGTATAAAATTGGAACAATTTCGAAGGAACATGTCCCTCAACATTACATTGACCAATTTTGTAATTTCACATAAAAGAGACTTGCTAGCATCGCCAACAAATGGGTCGGTTAGATCCTTTAAATGTTGTGCAGTAATACCATCCAGTCCCCCAGCAGACCCATTCGGAAACGATAATATGGCTTGTCGGGTAATTTCGTCATCTGCAAGCATAGATGGTTCTGATGAGGGAGGGGACGGGAGCTGGGTGGAAAGCAACTGTGACGGGTGCTTGTCGCGAAGGGCAAGAAAAGTCTCAGCAGAGTCTGTGGCGAGGGAGTCACATGAAAATAGCAGTTTTGCTGCTCCTTTGACGTTTCCGTCTGAAAATTTATTTTCAATTATATTAATTGACGATGAAAGTCGTGTATGATTTGTCATTGTTGGAGGAGGAATAGTGTGGTTAGAGGTGTTAAATTTTATGGCGGACGTTAGTGAGCGATGGTTGGAGTCACGCGGAACATGAAAAGTTCTGTATGAAAATGTGAGAAAATCCTCCCAACTTGTTACTGTATTTTCACTGACTACTTTCGCCACACACTCTGATAGACTTTGGGCAACGGCTACACGGGCTCCTCTCGGAATCCGTTTTATAAGTTTTACCGTTTGCTTAAGTTGTGCAAGCCTATCGGCAAAAGATGTGTTACTCTGACTGCTGTCTATCTGTAAACTATCTGAGAGCTTGGTTTCGAAAGATTATCACTGGAAAAATAAAATCGTTAAATCTGGTTTCGGGTACATTTCCAATCCTCTGGGAACATTATAAATATTGGTCTTACAGCTCTGTTCTGTTCTATTTGAATCTTTCGTCAAATTGGAATTATCTTAAATAGTTTTCAACATACCTATTGGGAAATAACTACATCGCCATCCTTATCATCACTTAATTGTTCATAACTATCGTAATTTTTGCGGGCGGGCTCGATAACTATCTAGATGCTATTCCGAATCGAGTGACACCGCAATCATAATGTTAGGCGAATTCGAAAAAAAAGTTGATATAAAAAGCACACAATAATAAAGTAAAATAGTAATTTCAAACTTTGAAAATGTATACAATTTAAACGTGTAAATTGTACCTTTATGAATAAAGTAATTTGACTTTGGCACTTGCTGACTAGACTATTGGACTATTGAGGAAGTTGAGTAAAATATGTGATCCAAAATACTTTGAAAGGCCGGAAGCTTTAAGCACTGATTGTAGGTAAAAAAATGATTCCGGGTACGCGCGAGTACCGCAAAATACTGAATTTCTATTCTCTTGTAGATTATCTATTTTAAAATCAGTGATCACTGTTCATTTATTAAAAAATAATGTAACCGCGGGGTGATCCACCCCATGCCATAAACGATTGTCAAAGTATTTTACAAACCAAAGTCAAAAGGCGGCACGCGTCCTACCGTGGGAACTGGGGTGACACGAACCTACCCTACTGTTAACACAGATTTTATTCTTTCTTGCTCAGCCAAATGCGATGGGAATGATTAAAATTCTGTTTAATCTATAAATATAAAAATCAATGCCACTTTTTTTTTTTTTTATCTTTTATAGGTTTACACTTGACCGCCATCTCGCCTGATGTTAAACGATGATGCGGTCTACGATGAAGCGTGTTTACCTAGAAGAAACCGATTCACTCTCGATTTGAAGACACAAAGATTGTAACTATCGGGAAAAACCCTCTCAGGCAACGTATTCCACAGCCTAGACGTTCTTATCACAAAAGTAGAGTCAAATATCTTCGTTCGTGTCTTTGGAACATCAACCATGAAACGATGTCGCTTTTTCGAGCTACGAGCATTCCGATAGAAAAATGGGCAAGGTGGTATTAGATCGTATAAATCAGTCGCACACTCTCCGAAGTGTATCCGATAAAAAACCGATAAGCTAGCAATTTTCCGGCGATGTTCGAGACTTTGCAGTCTTTTTCGCACGAGAATGTCATTGCCTATGAGCCTTTTGGCACATCTCTCGATCGATAAGTTGTAAGTGAACTCCACCTAAATGGATATACTGATTTGTTTTTTTTTGTATACGTTTGCGTAGGGCTGGATGGTTTAGATTCACAAATCAGCCCAACAGATGGTGCTGTAGTTGTTATCTAGGTTATTATCCGAGCGAAGCCGGGACGGGCCACTAGTAGTACATAGATGTTACAGAAGTAGTTTTAACCGCGTAGTACCCGTTCCCGTTATTTTTCCGTAATAAAAAGTAGCCCATGTGCTATCCCAGACTATAATCTAACTGTGTTCCGAATTTCAATCCGATCCGTTCAGACGTTCCGACGTGATTGAACAACAAACATCTAAAAATTGAAACTTTCGCATTTATTGTATTAGTAGGATTTTTATCCTGGCATCTGTGGTGACTTATGCGATTAGAACGTACCTAGCCGTAACCATTAGTTATACGTCATCGGCCAACTCACACTGTGTTAGCGTGGTGGATTGTGGTCTTAACTCTCTCCTCTCCCTCATCTAAAACTTTCTAGTAATTGTACGCTTGATGAATTATAACTTTGCTCTGTAATTTCTATGGAATCTTATCCTTTCAAAGCAGGATAAGTACATTACTGCTAGGCGGTAAAATAATGGACATATCAAATTAAAGAGCATACATATACTACGTATAGAGTTAGATTTTCCGTACGGTTCCTTTATGTCAATCGTAAGCCATACTTTCTAGGGCAACAAAGTGATGTGCCGCGACAAAAATATGACACTTCCACAACAGCGACAAGGCAAGAAAGATGCTACCCGTGCTTTCGGTGTAAAGTGTTTGTGCCAACTCTGTATATAGTATGTATATGTAAATTCTATATCAAATCAATTCATTCATCATTAGTTTTGTTGCTAAAATGTAGGTTAGTTACATGTCTTCTTAATTTAAAATGTCGCGCTATCCGAGCCCATAAGACGTCCAACATTACAGCTTAATTATAATACGTCTTAATTACTTAATTTTAATTATACTATTATACTAGACGTGTTACTTCCCCAAGTAGACTCAGCAAAGAGACCTACCATTCATCATCAGCCGCAAGACGTCCACTGCTGAACATAGGCCTCCCCCCTAGATTTCCACAACGAACGGTCCTGCGCAACCTGTAACCAGCGGTTTCCAGCGACCTTTGTGAGGTCATCTGTTCATCTAGTGGGAGGCCGTCCAACACTGCGTCTTCCGGTTCGTGGTCGTCACTCGAGAACCTTTCTTCCCCATCGGTTGTCAGTCCTGCGAGCGATGTGGCCTGCCCATTGCCACTTCAGCTTGCTTACTCTTTGAGTTATGTCGGCCACTTTCGTTCTTTTGCGAATATCCTCATTACGGATTCTGTCGCGCAAAGAGACTCCGAGCATAGCTCTCTCCATAGCTCGCTGTGTGACTTTGAGCTTCGTTATGAGGCCCACAGTGAAGTGACCTACCATTACAGGTTTAGAAATCTGAGCAACTACGTGACAAACGGTTACATCAGTACCAGATAACAGTCGATGCAATAATTTGACATACCGCGCTGTGTAGCTGATAGCTTATCTATACGAGATGTGCCAATAATTGTCTTGCTTGTTTATTCCCACTGATGATATTGAATAATAGCGAAAATAGGTAAAACATTGATACCTAATCACATTATCAGTAATTAGCTATGACGTGTTTTCAGAGTTCATTATCTGTACCTACCTATAAATTTTGAGTATGGTGAAAAATATTGTATGAAATTACGTAAAAACATTATTGTATGTTCGCGAGGACAAAACTGTTGAAACCATTATTGTATCCACCTACCATCTATGTACACCGTTTATACAATAAAGACATTATTATTCTTATACGTCAGTAAAAATACAGAATCTTTAAAAACACGTTTATATCATCTTGTTGAAGTGATTTTTTATAGGTTATGCATTTTTTGACACTGAAAAAAGAAATTTCCCCGTTGTTAATTGGTTATTTATAAAAATTATGAATAGATTTTTATTAATTTGATGTGTAAATTACGTTATTATGAAATTTAATCCAAATTTATTCACTAGTTATCCCGTGAAAGAATTACTCAATCAATATCAAGCACCAGTACTAACATCAGTGTTCCGGTTTAAATGGCAATGTTCCCAGTGAATTTACAGGGTTTACAGAGGTAAACATATATGGTGTGAGTCATCTCGTTGCCTTGTTTTGTATGGTTCAAACCGGAAAACATTAATGTTTGCATATTGCTTCTCTGTCTTCGGTAACAAGCGCAGTGCATTGCTATGTAAGAATCACAGTCATGTCCAAACAGAGAGTGTAGTCGTGTCCAAATATCGGTTTGGGACTGTCCTGTTATGGACGTGTAAATATCATCTCGCCACTTCGTATTGTAAAACTAAAAAAAAAAAAGTTTCCCCCGACGCAAATTTTTGCTATCAAAAAACATACCGAATAAGACAACAAAGTCATTTTCATTTTTTAATTTTAATGTTCCTCGGTTACCTTTAAATATAGAGGTATGGTACATTATTCTGTCAGTCAAGCCCTTTCGTTTGAACCCCATATTAATAGAATGTTTAAAATAAACATACAAATAAAATAAAATATGGCGCCCTTGTTGAAACGAATTTCATCAAATATAGCTAAGAACACTTCTGACTAGTTCATCTGTCAAACAAAAAAACTAACTGGGGTCGTCGCTTAGTGGGTAGTAACTCTGCCTGCGAAGCCGAGGGTCTTTCTTGGGTTCGATTCCCACCCAGTTCAAATATATGTGTGATGAATTCGAATATGTGTTCCGTGTCGGGGTGTTCCCATGTATAATAATAACTATGTATATATTAGTATTGGTATCTGGTCGCCATAAGCTATGCTTAGATTGGGGTCAGATGGTGTTGTGTGTGAATTGCCCACCAATATTTATTTATTTAAATAGTTAATCCGTATGGGCGCTACAAACAATGCCATAGACATACAAACAACACACACACACAAACAGGTAACTCCCGTTTGTGTGTGTTCGGTGTTTAAAAACAAACTTTGGGAATTTCAGTTCCGATTTGCTTCTGCTCAAAATTTTCTTAGGTTTTTTGTTCCGTGCCTCGAAGAAAACTTTGGAACACGGCAGTAATACGAAACTCAGGCAAATCACCAATTAGATTGACAAGTCTGTGGGTTAAACCGGTCAGCCGTTTGTGTGTATTCGTTTAAAAAAAAACTTAGAAAAAATCTGTTCCGATTTGATTCTGCTCAAAAATTCCATAGCTTTTAGGTAGCCATGAGAACAACTTTAGGTTGCGGTCCATTTGGACTGAATGTTATATTGTACTAAAACCGTAATGAACAAATCTTAAATGACCTTTTTTAAACTCGGCAGTAATACCACCATACTCAGGTAAATCACCAGTTACAAGTTAAGTCTGGGTAAAATCGGTCATTCGCCTTGTCTCGGGCCCCGTCCACTCATGTCTGTGACAAATAGTTTCAAGAATACAACGGCTCTGATTTCCAATGGTCATTTTCCGCGTGTTTCCCATACTGCAATAATTATTTAACTTAGTTGGTTATTGTTATCATTATCCTGTAATGTTACAATTAGAGATTAATATTGTACCCTTAAATGGGGTTACACAGTTTATTAGTATATAGACTGACGTTTTCTCTTCAAAAACCATAAAATACCTAAAATACCTAATTAATATTTCTATATATAAAAACGTTATGTTGGTTTGTGTACGCTTCAAAAACTCAAAAAGTTCTTCACCGATCGAGCTGAAATTTTAGATAGATATATAATCCGCATCAGATATTGTTTTTATCTAATTTTTGCGTCACAATGTTCCACAGCGAAGCGTGGCAGGGTACAGCTAGTAATCCTTATAATAATGTACACTGCGTTTCGTCGTCATCTTAGTATCCCCGTTCTGTGTTACCCTATCGCCTCCTATCACAATATTATTGTTATGGCCGCAGACAACAGTTACCTATGGATAAATATAGAAACTATTTTTATCCCGGAAAAGTTGTCAGCTCTGTATTCCAAGCATTATTGTTACATAAGTCACGCCTATTCCTTGTAGACAGGACACACACAGCTGATACAACAAGTTTTGAAGTTATACTTTTTTTGGCACACAAGGAAAAATTACGAGCGTAATTTTTGATGATAGAAAAACCGGCACCCTGTTATTAGATAGTTAACATAAGTAATAACTTGAGAAAAAAATGCAGTTAGGAAAAGGGACTGGCGATAGAAGTGAAAACTTATAACTCAGAATTTGATAGCTCACTTTAGAAACTACGCAGGTGAAACCAGAAAGCGGGGCTGGTCTGCAATAAATCCTCAAAGCATTGTCGTTAAATAAGTCTTCTCAGCATGCCCATCTAGACTAGATGTGTAATGGTAACCATGGCAACACGCCATAGCCATCTAGAAATGCTAACACAATTCTGGATGGCCAATTCTCAATTTTACAGCCTATGAAAAACCTGTGTGTGGTGCGCCAAATGTAGTTTCCACTTCAAAAAGTGTGTACATAATTATGTGCTTATGTTAGTACGCAAGAAGTAACACGAAAAGAAGATTAAGTTCAATCGTACAATAGGTAATAATATCTTCAACGCAAGAAGTATTAACATGAAGTTAGTTACAATGTTTACTAAAACGTTGGTGTCGGGTTTTAGCGCCATCGTAAAAATGTACTCTCATTAATTTCTGTAACGCAAATGTAATCCAAAAGAAAAATGTCTCGTGTCACGGCTCAAAGAGTAAGCAAGCTGAAGTGGCAACTACTTAAGTTAACTTAAGTGGTACTTCGCTCGCAGAACTGACTACCGATGGGGAAGAAAGAGTCTCGAGTGGCGACCACGAACCGGAAGATGCAGTGTTGGACGGCATCCCACTAGATGGACAGATGACCTCACAATGGTCGCTGGAAACCGCTGGTTGCAGGTTGCCCAGGACCATTTGTTGTGGAAATCTAGGGGGAAGGCCTATGTTCAGCAGTGGACGTCTCGCGGCTGATGATGATCATGATGTCAGTATCATACCACCTTTGCATCAGCACATAACATTAGTGGTGTTAGGTAGGTACAACAAAAGCCGGGGGCTATAGCTAATAAAAAACTGATTGATATCGCGTACCGTGTGTTTGACTGTTTATTTATGGCTCGAAACGAATCTTAGATTTTATCATCTAATATTTAAACTGAGTTTGAGTTCATTCAAGCTCCTAAAATAGCGATTAATAAAATATTTATTTAATACTAATGGGACTCTGCGGTTTTACCTGAGTACTTTTCGTTCTCGATTTAGACATGGGAGAACAAGTAGCCTATCTGCTATTCCAGACTAAGAACAAAATTGGTTTCATTGTATTGGATTAACCAAGATTGTAACCATCGGGAAAACTCCACTCAGGCAACGCATTCCACAACCTAGACGTTTTATTACAAAAGTGAAGTCAAACATCTTCGTTCGAGTCTTTGAAACGTCAACCATGAAACGATGTCGCTTTTCCGAGCTACGAGCAGTTCGGTAGAAAAAGGACATGGTAGTATTAGATCATGGAGATCAATTACACACTCTCGGAAATGAATATAACCTATAAAACACTGAAAGGCTGGGGCCATTTTGCGGCAATGTTCAAGACTTTGAAGTCTTCTCCGCACAAGGGTGTCGTTACCTATGGGTCTTTGACACTTTTCTCGATGCACGACTAGCCCAAGAGCAGATCCAGGGTGGTGGGGAGTCATGGGTGAGTGTACCTTGGGCTGGATCTAGAACCTAGGTGAATTACCAATTAAAACGTACGCAGGCACTTATTTCACGGTGTTCTGACTTGACCACGACTGTGTGACCCCCCCTGGCGCCAATAGCTGGATCCACCCTCGATCTCAGGACGATACGATTTCGGCTTAGACGGCTTGGAGGTCTACCCGCTCTTTCTGTGGCTCCACTTTCCGCTACTCCCACTAAGTGTTCATTGTAACACGTGATAACTGATAATCTGAACAGAATCGTTTGTTATTACTTAGCGTTTGAGAGCAAGCTACACGACTAGCAACTGAAATAACAACTAGCAGCGCCTTGCGGTTTTGCCCGTGTAGTATCCGTACTCGATTTCCCGGGGAAAAGTAGCCTGTGTGTATTGAACTATTATTGCAGACTATAAGCCTACAATAGCTCATACCCTGTTTCAAATTGCCACCTGATCTGTTCAGCAAATGCGACGTGATTGAGCAACAAACATCCAAACCTCTTTTTTAAGTTAAATTAGTCACTCCACAGACTCTGGGGTCCGTGATCTTTGTCATTATAATTGTCTTTTTTTACACATTTCTTGGATAAGGAGAACAAGAGGCAAATAGGGGGTACATTTTAAATCTAATTCTAGTGCTCGTCTGTAGAGCCGATCACTACCGGTTGGGATTCCGCTAGTAATCTACTCGACAGGCAGTGTTTGCCTAATTGCCATTTGCCTAACCCGCCTCCTCCCGGCCCAGAGCCTCCACAACGACCGCATTTCTGTCCCTGATGGCCATCTGTTACAGAAATGCGGTGAAATCTCGGATGGTCGTCCTCAGTGATGCAGCCAACGCTCGCCGCACGAACCGGCCGATGGCGTTGTCCAATATCCAAACCTCCAAGTACCTAATCCAAATTTTCGCATTTATTATACCTTTTAGTAGGATTATTTGCCTCTGGAAAACTTTGGGTTTGACTCCGTTTTAAAGAATGTGTTTCATTTATGGATATCCCTGATGAATAGGTACAATGACTCAATAAGAGGCTAAGTGCGAAAAAGCCCAGTAAAACTAATCTAAACCTTCCTTACAAAATAACAATATTTACTAATCATGGGTGTCTATCGATATATATATTTTTTAAAATAATTTAGAGTGATGAGACGAGCTGGACATGTGCCTGATGGTAAGCAAAATGCCAGCCACATAACAGCACAGTGACACGCAGCTATTGGAACATGAAGAGTCCAAATAATTACCTAGCACTGCACTGCGCTCGTCACCCAGAGATCTAAGATGTTATATCTCTAAGCCCTGTAATTTATAAGCCGACGGTCGTGAGTTCGATTCCCACCCAGTGCAAATGTTTGTGTGATGAATTGAAATATTTGTGACTTAAATATTGAGGTACAGTACATTATTCTGTTAGTCAAGCCCTTTCGTTTGAACCCCATATTCATTGGGTTCGATTCCCACCAAGTGCAAATATTTGTGTGATGAATTCAAATGTTTGCACTGTGTCTGGGTGCTTCTATGTATAATAAGTATGTATTTAAAACTATATACGTATTATATCAGCTATCTGGCCGCCATAGTAAAAGCTTTGCTTAGTTTGGGGTCAGATAGTGTTGTGTGTGAATAGTCCACCAATATATCGAAATGATATAGATACCTAATGAATCTTTTGGTTTTCACATGTTTTTGCTTGGAATTATCGCGCTAATAATGTCGATTTTTTATCGATAACTGGCGTGAACTTGACCTAGTCTCGTGTGACGTTAAGCGATGATGCGGCACCCGATTGAGTGTGCTTACTTGCTCAGAAAAATACTGAATCACCATTTACGCTAAGTGAGTATGGCATACATTTCACCGTAAAATTGTCTGTCTTTCCGTAAGATAGGGCCTGTTTCTTTAACTTTTTGCAAGTTAGTTTAACTTAATTAGCGTGTTAAATCGATAATTCTATTGTAAGGGACCTATGGATGTTTGGCTCAAATGGCCTCAACCGCTTATCTAACTTTAGTGCAGAAGGCACTATTAATCTTATTAACTGTTACGTACTCGTATATACATAGAGCATGCCTGAAACTTTTCCACATTTTACACTCCGTAAAATTGTAAAAAAACGTCAGATTATAAATTAACGTAACTTACCGTAAGATTATAATCTCACGCATTAGATTATGATATTATGACGATGTTGTCAATTTTACGGTGTGTAAAATGTGGAAAAGTTTCAGGCATGCTCTACGTATGTAAGTTAGTGAGATCAGTAGTGTCATGCACTTTCTGCATAAAAGTAAAGTAGGCGATAGAACGAAGCTATTTGAGGCAAAATTGAATTTGAAAAAAATGTACCATTATCAATTTAAAGACCCCAAAATGAAAAATTTGGCTGGCATGTGCTAGCGATATCAGGGTTGAATTTCAACTTAAACTTGCACTTTAAAAGTTGTATTCAATCTATCATTATATTTATGGCATCGTATATACATACATACATAGATATGCCCCCGTGAAATTGTAAAAACCGACAAATTATAATCTAACGTGGTTATGTTACAAAGTAACCTAATCTACCGTGAGATTATTATCTCCGCGTTAGTCACCGTCAGTTTACAACTGATTGTACACAGCATACAATAAAGTAAGCCAATTTCACACCCTGTAGAAGTGTAGCGATATAACAGGAGCTCTGTAAGTGTACCAAATACTTAAAAGTTTCCAAAACATGAACTAATAACGAAAATGAAAACAATTGGTTCTCAGTAAAGCCAGTTGGCTTAAGGACGATAGTTTAACGTGACAACGCCATGACAAAACATTGATACATGCAGCGCAAGTGTACAGTTAGCGTAACGGGACATAACGGGACACTTTTTCGTGTTCATCGCCGGTGTTCATCGATTTATTAGACGTTGTTACGTTAAAAAAGAAATGAAATACTTATTTTGACGTTGCACATTTTTACATTGTGCTGCGGTTATAAGTAACTGTGAATACTGAAAATATGGCAAACTCTGAAACAACCTCCATTGAACACACTGGTCTCAGATAAATTATTTAAAAGAACAACTCGCTGTTTTTAGAAGCGATTACAGACGCGATAATTATCTGTGTTACAAGAAGACAGAAACGTCTGGAACGCTTATCTGAGCGAGATAAAGTTCAGCTAACTTATTTACAGTTGATCAAAATCGAAACCTAAAAACTCTACGTAGCTATTATCGAATTGTAATGCTATTGTGGCGCCTATTTTTTAGTGTCAACGAGTCGATCGCTAAATGACTTTGAGTTGATGATAGTAATCAATAGTTGAACGAGTTTATTATCGTGTCGTTTCTTCGTTTATTTATTATTTATTGTTCTCAAAATATCACCGGAACTATTTTTATCTTTACAATAAATGTATTTTTTATTACAAAGATAAAAACAGTTGTCAGAGCTAAGCTAAGGATTTTGATAGATTAGTGACTCATAAAGACATGCAGTAATCTTCGACACAGCACTCATCGTCAGTATGCCTCAGTATGCCATAACTACCGGTAGCTGGGGCCGTTTAATAAAAAAAAGTAAATTATTTATTCCAGAATTTTGCTAGCTAATACTTAACTGTATTTTTTTGAGTAAAATTAAGTCTAATTAACTCAAACAGACAAAATGTTCTGGAACATCGAAATTAGCTGTTTTTGATGACGTAAGTACCTACGAGTATTTTTGATTTTAAAAATGTGTAGTGCCTTACATTTACATTTATTTTACCTTACATTTGATTCATTGATGAGAGATCCAATTAAAATATCTCAAGAACGGAGCCAAGGTTAGATCAGATTTCAAACAATAAGATTACAATCTTATCAATCGCAATTTTAATACTTACTCGTATCTCCTTTGTATTAATGTTTAATTTACTTTATACAAATCAGTAGCCTTCGCAATAGGATCAAGCTTGTTGCAATCGATAAATTGTTTTTCTAGGGAATTTTACATTAATTTTATTTAATCTTGATAAAGAATAGTGATAGGAATTATCCGGGGGTGGATTATAATCGACGGATTGAGATAGCGATCGGTATCGAGAGATATCGGTTGTGATAGGGTGAGGGTACAGGTATAAACAGAAAGACACGTAATACCCACAAGATATCAGTCCAAGCCGAGGCTGTACTGTCGGAGGTGTTCTAGTGCCGTCGTACGATATGTAGTGCTTGCGTGCGGTAATATTAGGTTTGTATGAGCTTGCCTGTTATGCACAAGCCCAAAGTTCGATAGGCCACTAGAAGAAAATTGCCATGGAAAAAAACATTGCGACTTATCTTTACTACTCGAATCATTACAAATCTACTGACTGATTTTTTTTTTGCAAAATATGTGCATATTGACATTTTCTTTCTGTGTAGCATCTTTTGGCAAGTGCTTTGTTGTGAACAAGCCTAGTGGCGTATTATAAATCTGATGAAGATAGAGATCAGAGTATGAGAAGAATGAATCGAACGAAAGCCAACTCTGAATGAATCCTCAAAACTAGGGCTGTCTCACGAAGTGTCGTCCATAACGATGACCTAAAACATTCGTAAATTTTATAGTATTCTTGAAATGATAACTTAATTGCGATGAATAGGTACCTTATTAGTACAGGAAAACTTATGGGTTCAGAACATCGCATAACCACATGGCTGCCATTTAAAAAAATCAAGTTTCTATTTTTGATTTTACACAATTATAAATCTGGCAATGGGACAATCTTGTCCCATACCTATCTAGGTAACATTCGTTGAAGATGTAATCAGGTTGTGCCTTGCGGTGGGGTGAGCTGCCCGTGAGCTTTGGTGCTCGTCTTTCTTCACCCGAACCCGTTTTCCACCCGTCAGTACGCGTAATCCGTCTACAGCGTTCTCTATCCGTGTAATTTGATCTATATCTATCGAGCCCTAATCGCAGGATTTATAGATAAGGGGTTTGATCGATCATTCCGCGATATAAAACTTAGATAGCGATGTTTATCGCTTAGAGAGATTTATAATTTTACCTTCACAATGCTTAGAAATTCCATCGGATTCTAATCTGATTACGGTCTCTGTTGACTGGTATTTGGGTTGGGTTAAAACACGATGTGTATTTTTTAGTAGCAATACTTCCGAATTTCTTAAAAATTGTGCTTGGTTATTATTATTCTATCATTATTATTTGGAGCCTATATTATCCCAATGCTGGGCAAAGGCCTTCCTACCCTCTCTCCTGGTTTTGTTTTGGGTTAAAGTTTCCTAGTCTTTTGAATAGAATTGTGCTTAGTTAACAGTAAAAAATAAAATAAAAAAAATTCATACGCAGTTTAGTTAAGTACATCGTTTTCGTTGAACAAGTCCGTATTCTATAAGTTAGTTTTAATAAGAAAAATAAAATAAATTTATAAAGTTTTTTCTGTCGATTTGAAAAGTTTAAAAGCTAAGTATGTAAATTAAGATTTTTTATTTATTTCTAGTGTTTGATCCGCATTTACAAACACTTGCACAAATTTCATTCATTATAATGAAGGTTAGTATAGCGTACCTATATGATAAGATTGTATTATTATTTTTATCATGTATGGAAATAATACAAATTCTAAAAGTATTATATTATTGCATGATAAAGTTTGTATCGTTTAAATTTACTTTTATAAATTAGGAAACAAGTGTTTCATGAAAATGATATCATGTAAGATTTAAATAGAAATAATACTAATTCATTAATTAATGATTGCAGGAATATGAATTTTATTTCACCATTTTCTGACCAAATTTTTTATTATTAAAGCATATTTTTACTTTCTTTTAGTATTATGTGAAGTGATCAATTCCAACCCTATCTTTGTGAAAAAAAAGTCAAAATCAAAGTTATCTCAAGAGCAACAAAACCGTTGCTGACCAGTGTCATGCTTTAAACAACCTTGATAAGACTCATTCATATTCACTTAACATTCATAACACATAAAAATATAATAAGGCATTAAGGCATAAAAATATATTAAGGCAGCTAAAGCTATGCCGTGCCCAAGTCGTAGGGTAGGAAATCTGTGGCAAAAGCCTATCTGTTTAGACTTCCTAATACCAGCCAGCCGTGTATATCCCGTAACCGATCATGCGATCCAATTAAACATTAGCAATGTTTACTTCAACGTACAGATCGCAAGCTCTGATTCCATTTTATTTATTGTGTCGTGTCTTGATAAAACGTATGATGGTATCTTTGAACACAGTCATGATCTGGGCTCGCTTCAATCACGATTTTATACCCATTCCGCGGGCGTGTAAAGTTCAGTTTTGAATGGTTTTGTGTGGGCATAAGTTAGTGTCGTCAAATGTAGGTGGATTTATGCACAAAGCTGAACATGTGTTCACGTGGGATGAAGATGTCTGTGTTTGTGTCTTTACATTTTTTGGTCACGAAGGTGAAGTTGGTGCGGTATTTGAGGGGTTAGAATGAAAGAACGGTTAGAGTTCGTACGAGTTGACACATTCAAAAAGTGCGATTGTTCGTTTTTTTACTTTTACACCAATAGGTATTAATTAAGGGTCATACATTAATCACTGAAGACGATCGTGATGATTTTGAACCACTTCTTAACGCCTACGAAAATGACTTGTAATTCTTGAATTGTACAGAAATCGTAACGTAAAATAATCTTTTTTTTTCAGTACCTAGTCCTTCATTGGTTGCTTCAAAATAACTTACTGTATGTTGGAAGTTAGGTATTGTAGGCAGTGTAGGTACTTTTTATTGTAATTTGGTTCTAATGACAAAAATATCTGTAAGTTCTAACAGTCATCAAAAGTAGCTTTTCAAATCGAGTCACGTTAAAATAACCTGAAATACAATAGTCAAAAATTGACAAATGGTTTTGTCCTTTTTTTATTTTACATTGATTAAATCTAGTTTACATATCTGTACATCTAAGTATATATGAAGAGGTTTGTTATCTTGGATTTAACTGTCAAGCAAATCACTTTTGTTGGGAGTTGACATGGTCAACCACCCCCACCCACACTTCGGGATATAGCCTTAACTCTCTCTTATTGAGAGAAGGACCCAGGCGCCTGCCACCAATAGTGTCTAAGAATAGGCTATTTATGCTATGATCCTATGATTAATTTAGTTCCACTTGTCACTTATCGATACGATATTTATTACTACCATTTTAAAATTTGAAAACGTATGCGCTTTCTTTTATTTATTTTCGACTTATTTACGTGTAAATTAATATTGTACACGACTTAAGAACTTTGATTTTGCATAGATAGCATTCCAAAAACGATACCATAGCGGTTCTGGCAACCTTGTATTGGTGTGATACAGGACTGATAACACTAGGTGCGACATGTGTAAATTATGTTTAACTACATATTTCATGTTATTTAGGTTCGTCCATCGATAACACGGCGCTTTATCAACAGATCGAGCTACTGATGTTGCGATAACGATTTTACATTTTTTTTTTGATAAAATTTAATGATTGCTGATTTTGTTTCAATATTTTAATTAGTTTGTGATAATTTTCACAATTATTTTCATCATATCTCGCCATTAAAATGTTTTTGTGATTTTTCAGAAACAATTTTTTGATAGTTATGAATTTGGAACATGGCAAAATTAGAATTGTCATCAAAATTCGGATTGAAATGGAGATAAAAACACATGAAAACAATTTCATGATACACAAACTTAAGCCACAGTTAAGACTCAAATGTCCTGAGATTAATAAAATGAGTAGACCAGCTTCTACTTACATCGGCATCAGATGAAATGGAGATGCTAAACAATTTCATGATACCTTAAGCCACAGTTAAGACTCAAATGTCCTGAGATTAATAAAATGGTAGACCAGCTTCTACTTACCTCGGCATCAGATTTCAGTGCTAATATTCGTGCCTTATCGTGGAGTAATGGCGACCGGGATGCGAGCCGCCGATAGCACTGTGTGAATCTGCTATTTGATTTCGCTAATTCAATGCCCGTATATAAACTGGCTTATCTTTTAATTTATTCATGCTAAGTACTTGTTTTACACTCTTACACATATTACGCTTTATAAACCTACTTCTTTTGTAACTTTGTTAGGTATTTATGATTAGGGCACGTTCGCAATGGACACAACTGTGGAAATTATGAATTAACTATTATATTATCATCTATGTATTAGTCAGTAAAATACTAAGTAAGTTAGGCAGTAATTTGGCTGGCCTAGTTGGTGGCTTAGTTGGTCGTAACTGTGGCCAACTAAGCCACTAGGCTAGAAAAATCAAATAAAAATTCGCAGCTCGCTAAAAGGGCTGCCATGGTTGACATACCATATAACAACATTGAACAAGGAGGTTTGACTCCATTTTCGTGAAAATAACGTCTAACTGTTTAATACGTAACCTTTGTGATGTTTTCCCGATGGCTACACTCTTGGTGTCTTCAAGAGTGTCCATGAATCACTTTCTTCTAGGTACATAAGTAAGTACGCTCTATTGTAGTCGTTTAACGGCAAGAGAAGCAGTAATGGGCAAACATTACTGTGTTCCGGTTTGAAGGGCAATGTTTCCAGAGAAATTGCAGGGCTTAGAGATATAAGATCTTAGATCTCTGGGTGACAAACGCAGTGCAGTACTAGGTAATGGTTTGGACTCTTCATGTTCCAATAGCTGCGTATCGCTGTGATGTTATGTGTCAGGCATGTTGTTTACCATCAGGCACATGTCCGGATCGTCTCGTCACCATTTATTAAAAAAAAAAAAGAGACATGGCGGTCAAGTGAAAACCTAACAATGTAAAAAATACTGAATGTAGTTTGATAAATGGAATTACAGCTCTGATTTCGATAACTGTGTTCCGGTTTGAAGGGCAATGTTTCCAGAAAAAATACTGGGGTAAGAGATAAAACACCTTATGTCTCCAGGCCACGAGCGTGGTGCGCGGTGCTGGGTAATGATTTGGACTCTTTATGTTCCAATAGCTGCGTGTCACTGTGCTCTTATGATATTGCTTACCATCAGGCACATGTCCTGCTCGTCTTGTCGCTCTATACTGAAATAAAAAAAGATAAATAAAAAAGTCTCTAATGCACCAATAAAAGAAATACAACACAAAACAGAATACCTAAAATAAAGTAGCGAATGACCACTTTATCTAACAGTTTGACTGGTGTAGTATAGTGATATTATAGGTATTCATAGCGAGATAAGTAAACACAATAGGGGTTTATAATCCTGTCATATCCGAAACCATCATTTTTCCAACAACTGGCTGACTGGCCTCGTGGCTTAGTGAATAGTAACTCTGCTTGCAAAGCCGAGGGTCGTGGGTTTGATTCCTACCCAGTGCAAATATTTGTGTGATGAATGCAAATGTTTGTACTCGAACGATTTTCATGTCTACAGGGGTTTCAGGGACGATGTTTCCATTTATAATAAGTATGTATTTAAAACTATATATGTATTATATCAGCTATCTGGCCGCCATAGTACAAGCTTTGCTTAGTTTGGGGTCAGATGGTGTTGTGCGCCTTTTAGTAGGTGTAAGTCATCATTCGTAATTGTTCATCAATTTTAAAAAACCGGGCATTTATTTATTTATTTAACTCTTATCGAGCTAGTTAAATTAGAGGTCATCACATACCAATAATTTACTTTCGAACCAACCTAATTGTCATCGATATTATCTGATATTTATCAGTTCACCATGCGTCCATCACGCTACCTCCGTCCCTCTTTGGCGCGCTGATAAGTATCGCTATCTCGCTCGGTTATCAGTTTCAAATTAAAAATATAGTATCGCATGATAGCGGCCAGCATCCGTCGCGTATCTGTAGCGTTGATAAGCATACATCTGCCATGTCAACGGTCGCGATATGCTCTATTTTGTAAATGGAATTTGCGTAATGCTGGCCAGTTTTGATATTTTTTTTATCTGTACGCTCATTGTTATCCGATTTTGCCGCGAAACATTTTTTTTTAAATATTAGTTTAGGGTTTACTATATACATACCTATCTTGTCCCTACTGCTATGCAAGTAATTCAATGTTAACTGTCATAGAAAATCTAAGTTGCCCGTGAAAATGTAACATCTCTGATTTTACTCTGAAACTTGCGTTATCTTAATTTTAATTGTTTTTTAAATTCGACCAAAGTATATGATCCAATCATCAATAGTTTACAACTGGGTGTGATGATTACAGCTGTAGTGGCTTAGTGGTTAGAACGTGGGACTCACAAGCGTGAAGTCGTAGATTCGAACTCCGCGTGCATTTTTTAGTATTTAACCCCCGACCAAAAAAAGGGGTGTTATAAGTTTGACGTCGATGTCTGTCTGTCTATCTGTCTGTCTGTGTGTGTCTGTCATGAAAGGGCTTGACAAGTAAAATACTATAAATAAATAAAAAATCTAATCCAAGATGGCCGCTACCACAAAATGGCGAATTATATATTTTTTTTCACTACTGCCGCAATATGGGTATCAAACGAAAGGGCTTGACTAATAGAATACATTGCACTATGACAAATTTCAAATCCAAGATGGCCGCTCCCACAAAATGGTGAAATACATTTCTTTTCTCAAAACTCCTTTAATATGGGTATCAAATGAAAGGGCTTGACTAGTAGAATGTTGTACCTACAGATAACAAATCCTAGGTAGTCGGGGGTTAGTCAATTTTTTTTTAATTTTGTTATTGTTTTCCTAGTGCAAATGTGCTAGACAACGGTGAAGGAAACTACCATGAGAAAACAGCATATTTAAAAGTTTTAAAACATCGTTTAAATCATTTATGTGTTATCCTCAAATCCGCACTGGGTCAGCGTGGTGCACTCGTAGCTTTGACTACATGCGGGAGAAGGCACCGAGTCCCAGCTGTGGGAACTATGTAACTACTTATACATAACAACCGTGGCGTATATCTGATTTTCGCTTTTAAATTATGTAACAATGAAGGAAATTTCATTGCGAATTCAATAAAATAGAAGTCTATAAAAATATGATCACGAATGGTAACGCGTTTCCAAAATTTGAAATTCGTAGGTTCATGTCATTACATCCTTGACCATATTTTAGAGAACCCCCCATCTTCTTATGCAATGTGTTAAGCAACACATTCAATTCCCTAAACATATTTTTCATTTGGCAAGCAGATGGGTGAAAGTCGTTCTTAATTGGGATCTAGTACGATATTGAAAAAGGTTGCTTGAATAGCAAAGAGATGATGATTTTTCGAGATAATATTGTTTTTTTTCCTAATTGAGATCATTCGAGTATCTCGTGTCTGGTCTATCTGATAGTAATCTGGGAGAAGGGTATCTCAGGTCACCGTATCGACTGATTAGGTACCCAGTAAAGAGCTCGCTGCGTATCGTGTAAAAACCAAATAAAAATAAGATAGCATCGCTTTAAGATAAATACGTACGGTCATTTGAAAATATTAATTAAAAACATTGATAAAAATAAGGAAAGGAAGATGAGGTACGTTCTAATATGAAAACAACATAATGTTATAAAGACACAGATACACAACGTGCATACAACTACACTTCCATCGTGAGATACGTTTTAATGAATGACAAAGACATCATAACAAATTGGCAGTAGATGGGAATGAGACAGCTATACATACCACAGTTACACGTTTGTTTAATTAGAATAGAAAGACAGACGAAGACACTGGTGTGAAAGAGAAAGAGTGTTTTACCCACCACACCATGAAAAGTGATGCCACGAAACTTTTTCTTGGTCTTGGAACTATTTGTGCACCTTGTACACACACACACACAAAATGACATTGTAACTGTTCAAATCGAATTTCGTGTAATTATTAGCATACATGCGCGCCATTTGTCGCTCACGTAGCGACTGATCTCAATCAGGAGACGTCACCTGATTTTACATCGCCATCGTTGAGGAGCGTGTGCCACTTTTTCCGTTTTTAAGCGTTCAATGATTCAAAGTTACATATTTAAACTTTGAAATTTATTTTGTGGTAAGTATGCTTGAGACTTTTTAGTTGACGTTCTCGTAATTATCCCTCGGTATAAACATAACTTATGCGCTATTCCTATGTGACTATAACCTAACTAATGAATAAATAAAAAATAAATTTAAAAGTAAACCTAACTCGATCCGTTCCAGCCATTTTCACCAGCCACCAACCAGCCACACGTGAAAAAAAATCTTTCACATTAACAATATTAAGATGTCCTTATCAGTCGTAATTTAAACTACCAAATTAATCAAGTCATACCACATACAATGTCCAAAAGAATATGCCATACGAAAACTATACTCCAAATATTTTTATCACAAACAATGTTTCAGCCAATTTATTGCATTCTGAATCAACATTTCTTTCTATAAATTTCAAATTTTCACGATATAGATTTTGAACTCGCACGAGTATTAAAGAACTTAATCGTGGTCAAAATTATTACTATAGGTACTTAATTACTTTCCCGAACGTTTTAAAAAAAATAATGATATGTATTTGTTTTTGTCAATGCTTTTAATGTAATCCTTTATTTCAGTTTCAGTATTGGTAATAGTAGTTTTATTTCATAACCAGATAATGTACATCAATAATTCAACAAATTATCATAAATATGTGCTAATTTATAATGCTACTTATGAAATCAAAGATTAAATGAAAAATAAGCAAAACACATACCTAAAGCAATAACAGTTTAGTTATAACATTTATATAATGATACTAATATAAAATTTCTTAATTTACCTAAAATTTACAATATGTTTATTTTTTCAAAAGCAACCGAACTAGCTTGAAGCTGTATTTCAGGTCCCTAATCAATACACAATAAACAAATACTAACAGGGTGTAAAAGAGTAGATAGCAGAAAAATAGTAAATATTTGAGACGGCATTTGACAGGTTTAAGTATTTGGCTAATTCCATTTAGAAAGCAAAAACAGTACCTAAAATATGATAGGGGAAACCCACTATCTCTACATATGCGAACAAAGTAGTGAAACATTAAATAAGTAGGTAAAACACAACTCTCCATTTCAGTGATGGACGCGTGTTATACTAGTAATACAATGGTGCTGCCGCGCACACATGGCGTTTACAGTGACCATAATTTGCAACTCCGGAAAAAACTGTAACACACGTCTGTAGGTAAGTAAACATATTATTATTAATTCCTATTCTAAAATAATATAGTTTATATTAATATGCTTATTTTTAATTTCCTTAAATATGTAGGTACCTAATACTCTTTTTAACCTTGTATACCTCATACTCTTAAATATGTACCTATATATTTAATCATAAATGTAACAAGATTTACCGATTTTAATTTTACTATTCAGATCTTTACTTCCTACTAATATCATACTGTATGTAATATTTAATTGTATAAGTCAAGTTTTTTAAGGAAATATGTGAGTTTTAATTTATGGGATGAACAAAGATATTTATTTATATTTATACAGTAGAAAGTTTAGAAGTTTGGATGTTTATTGCTCAATCACGTTTGAACCGATTAGGTTGAAATTTGGAACACAGTTCATAGTCTGGAGGAGCACATAAGGATTTTATTAAGAGAAAACAACGGGGAAAGGAACCCCGATTTTTGTAATAATGTACAAAATATGCTGACACCAATTATATTACTAAACTCATAAAAATATTTACATTTGAAATTTTACACTAATCAGCGTATTCTCAGTAGTCGATAAGCTATCCGGACGAAGATAACAGATTATTTCTCATAAACAGTATGGTTGTATATTTAATAAGCGTCGTAATTTTTTTATTACACAGTTATGTCATCAAACATTATTATCATTAAGGTTACGGCTCGTCTAGTCGGGAGAAAGGCAACTGCCGGAGCGCCTCAATCGCATCCCACGCACACACTGTCTTTTAGAAGTCATATGCGTAATGTAAACTTAGAAATTTACTAGCAATGAAGGAAGACGTCGTGAAAAAACCGACATGTGCTTAGAATCTTTCGTTCTCTACCGACCCACAGCGGGCCAGTGATTAATTTATTAGGGATTTTAACGTTGAACCCTTCCTTGCCAGAGTAGGCCCCGAGCCTCGCTCCACATTTTCGGCCTAGAGCAACAGTCTTCCAATCATAGATATAAAACCCTCACTCCTAAACTTCAGGCGCATGGAATCATGACATCGTTGGGAAGACTGAGCTCATTCTTTCCGTTCTAGTCGGATGCAGGAAGCGGTGAACGCCGGACGTATTTACCTATCACTATTCGTTGTAAACAACCAAAATAAGTAGAACCACAGTACACATCACCGTTAGCGATTTTAAGGGTCAAGTAGATTGGTGGTGTGTAGACCATTTATGCTACACACACAGACGAAGTTTATTACTAATTTCAAGGTGCTCAGGGCACATCTAGTGGTTTGTATCGATGCTTCCAATCTTATCTAAAAGTACCGATTTCTGTTCGCCATTTCTTCCTGGGTCGCCCGGCCGATCGTACATGTGGTTTGGGCCAGAGTTGTTCCGACATTCAGCATATGTGACACGCTCAGTTCCATTGCAGCATGACCGTTTTTTGAGTGACGTCTATTAGGTATTTTAGGTTTTGCATTGCATCACCAAGGTTCTCATCATAGCTCTTAAAATTAGTAAATTGACGTGGCAATGGACAGGTCATATAACTCGCAGAACCGATAACTACTGGAGAGTACCTAAAGGTTCTCGAATGGCGACTACGAACTGGCAGACGCAGTGTGGGACGGCCCCCCGATGATAGACTGATGATATTGTCGCGGTTGTAGGAAGTCGGTGGATGGAGCTGGCCCAAAACCGGTTAGTTATTGTGGAATTCTTTGAGCGAGGTTTATGTCGAGCACTGGACGTCTGCAGGCTGCAGATGATGATGAATGTATTGCGTATGCGGTCGGTGAGTTAAATCATGATTTTTTATCCGTAAGAACTCGGACGGATCACTCGTAACTTATATTTTTATCAATAAACAAATACTAAGTGTCTGAAATAAGTGATTTTGTACGTACTTACATAATTACTGGCATCTGTAGATAAAATAAGCACGTACTGCTCGGTACAACCTGTTTATCTTAGCTAAGTTAACTCTTGCCTATCTAAATACACCTCAGTATTATACAAGCCGTTTGATAAACATTGGAGGTTTTATACTATACTATTAAGTACAAACTAAGCCTATATAAGTTTGTACTATAGAATCCATGGCAAGAAGACAATGTAAAAAAATAACGGAAAAAGACAGCAAAGGGGATTTTATTGGCAGGCGTTAAAAATGTTGAAATGATTTAAAGTGGGTGTCAGCCGAGTGGGATAACATATATGGCAACACTTCTGTTCTTATGTCAAATTGAAATTACTGAACGGATATGTCATTTTATTCTGAGCTGAGGGCAGGAATGCACCAGTCTTCTTCTTCGTGTTTTATAACAATGTTTCTTAACTATCTTATTTAACCTTACCTACTTACTTTTATACAATGAAATTTTTGTTTTTTGTAATTGAATCCGTACATTGTCTTTGACTTAGTTTTAATTTCCGGTTTTAGTTGTTAAGATGATTAAATAATAAAAATAATGCATTAAAATAAACTATTATAAAACATGAGTACAAATTTTGTGGAAAATCTAATACGTTATCTAAATATTTTTCAAAATTAGTTACGAGTAGGTACTACAACACCCTCGGTTTGACCTGCGTATATTATTAATCTCAATTAATGAGACTATACCACACAGGCACAGTTTACAGTACCACACAGGTTACAGTACCACAACCAAGTTTGTTTTCCCTTAAAAGTAATGACAAACAACGCTAAACAAACAGCATGGGCGACTAACGCGACTATCAGTCTAAAAAATTTATTAATTGACATGTCCCATTTAAAAGCGAAATATCCTTACGATAGCGAATTACAATTAAAATTTAATGAATTTCAAAATAAATATGACGACCTCCTGAAAAGTGAGAGAAGCGACTACTTTACAAAGTACATTCATAGTTCTGAGAACGTAACAAAGTCAATGTGGGAAATTGCCAGGACTGAAACCGGTAAAACTCGACATCGTATCGATTTCACCGAAGTTCTGACGCGCCCCGACGGGTTCAAATTTCCTTCGAAGGTGCACGCCGTGGACGCCGTGAACGAACACTTCGTGTCCGTAGCGGCCGCGTGCGGCGCGCCGGCGGCCGACGTCGCCGCCGCGACGCGCGCACTGGCAGCGGCGCGCGCGCGCCGCCGACCGCTCGCTGAGACTGAGACATTTCACCGCGCTCGAGGTATACCGGATTATTACGTTTGGAATAGCGCATAAAACATCGGTTGATATATATGGGATTTCAGCGTCCTTACTGCACGTAGTGGCGGAGCCGGTGTCGCCTATTTTATCGTGCTTGTATAACGAAAGCTGTAAAAAGGGAATCTATCCGTCGGCTCTTAAATACGTTAAGGTTTCTCCGTTGTACAAGGGCAAAGGTAAGTTAGAGGACGTCAATAACTACAGGCCTGTATCGATTATTCCAGGATAGCTAAAATATTTGAGCACGGCTTGAGTACGAGGCTGACGCAGTACTTGGAAAATTGCGAGGCGATGAGCGACAGGCAATACGCGTACCGGGCGGGAGATCCACGACCTCGTTGGCCAGAGAGCTGATCCGTCGGATAATGCAGGCGCGCGAGGATCAGATGCAGGTCGCAGTTATATTCTGTGATCTTTCCAAGGCATTTGACGTGGTAGATCACGAGGTACTGGCAGCTAAGATGAACCATTACGGAATCCGTGGCCCCGCGCTGAAGCTCCTGACGGACTTCATGTCTGGAAGGCGCCAGGTTGTCGTGGGAGACGGTGGCGGACGAGATCCCAGCCGTTGGAAACGGTCATCGAGTGGCCCAGGGTTCCTCGCTCTCCAACATCATGTTCTCGCTCCTCCTCAACGACCTTCCTGAGAGCATTCCTGACGGGCACGCGCTTATGTACGCTGACGACGTCGCAGTCGTCATAACAGCGCCGACTATAGACGGGTTGGAGCTGAAGTCCAATCGAGCGGCAGCCAGTCTCGATTACTGGTTCCGAGTCAACGGGTTGATGTTGAACGCCGGAAAAACGCAATTCATGCACTTCAATCTGTCCGGCCGAAAATATAGACCCTTTACTGTCGGAATCAACGACGTGAACATTAATCAGGTTGAGTCGACTCGATTCTTGGGCTTTCAGCTGGATTGCGCACTGACGTGGGAAGACCACATCGACGGAGTTTGCGCCAGGATGGGTAGTGCCTGTTTCGCTCTGCGGCGTGTAGCGAGGATCCTACCGCAACCCATGGTCCGGCAATGCTATTTCGCATCTGTGCATTCGCTCCTGCAGTACGGGGTCGAGCTCTGGGGGCGGGCCGCCGACTGGGAGCGCGTCTTCAGAATGCAGAAGCGGGCAGTACGAGCGATTGTGCAGGTGCCACAGGACACATCTGTCTTGCCATACTTCCGGTCTATGGGTATTATGACACTAACGAGTGTGGTATGTCTCCAGGCAGCGCTGTATGCCAGGGTCCACCCGGAGGAGTACTCCAACCTGGGGCACACGCGAGCGCGCGACACGGCGCGGCACGCGCACCGGCTGTGCGCGGTACCTCACCGCCTCGCCAAGTCTGACAAACTTGTGCATGTGGCGGCCACGGAGGTGCACAACAGACTTCCGAGGGAAATAAGAACTGCGTCCTCTAGGGGATCGTATAAATGCAGTGTAAAGCAATGGCTTGTCGAGCAGGCGTTCTACAAGTACTCGGAAATGATGAAGTTGAAATTAACTTAACTCTAATTATACTTAATGTAATTTTACTATGTGTCGGTACTTATAGTACTTATGACATTGTTATTTTTTAATTCTTTATGTGTCTGACATCTATTTTAATTTATTGTATTTAATGACATGGTGATTTGAATTATTGTCTGACATTTTGATTTATTTTTTATTTTTTTTAATTGATACTATCCTACTACTATGGGTTATATATTCTTAATTAATTACATTTTGTGTAATTCTTTTATATTGAATTTTGTGACGTGTAATATTTTTTTTATCAATAAATATGATTATGATTATGATTATGATTATGATTATAAGATATCTGCATATATTTGAACCAAACATTCAGACGTGATTGAGCAACAAACATCCAAATGTGATCCAAACGTAAATATGTGACTATTTTATATTAATAAGACTTATTTTCAAATTTTCGAAAGGGTACGGTAGCCACACACCCAGTATTAACAAAGTAACGACAATCTAGATGCACACAAAGTATCGCGTGCCCTATCAGGCGCACCCTATCAACAATGGTTGATGCAAACTGTTACATACTCTTTGCTTAACGGTTATCGCTGTTACTTACTTGCGACTAAACATTAGTCACTTTTAAATGAATGTCATTTTAGCTATGGTTTTGCTAACGGTCCGCCCCGGCTTCACCTGTGGTACAATCATATTCATCATCAACATCCCATTAAATGTTCCCACTGCTGGGACTCGGGGCCTTCTCTCTCAAGAGAGTTAAGGCAATAATCCACTACGCTGGCCCAGTGCGGCTTGGTGGATGACACATGACTTCGATAGATTCTAGGTGCATGTCGGCTTCTTCATGATGTTTTCCTTTACCGTTTTAAGTTAGCGGCATTACGCACATGACTTCGAAAAGACAGTGGTGCGTGTGGGGGTTTGAACCCGGGGTCTCCGGATCGGCAGGCGCCGTTCTCCCGACTCCCGACTAGACCAGCCGTAACTTTGGTACACCAGCCAATAATAGAAATTCATTTAGGGACCACGTACCAACGGCGAAAAAAAATGTTAAATCGATTTAGTAGTTCAAATAAAAAATCTCTTCAGATTTTTTAATTATTCACGAGATATGTGGCGCAGAAGGGCCCCGCGGTTTACCCAAGTAGTTTCCGTTTACTTAATTCCTGCAATAAAAAGAAGCCTATGTACTATTCCAATCTATTATATTTCTACCCTTCTGTCGCCTAACTTTGGCTATGGTTTTGTTATTGCTGTCTCTATCAACTCAAGCGAAAAGAGAAGGATGGCAATATCAAAGCTAAGACAGTTTTAGTTAGGCGGTAGACCCTCCGATTCGACGTTCCGAAGAGATTGAGCAACAAACATTCAAACATTTATTTACGAATTATGATATCAGTAGGATAAATGCAGAAAATGTAGTTGTAAATGCACAAAGTTAAAATATGACAAAATGTTTAAAAATTCTTGTTTTTTTAATATTTTCCATTTTAAACACTTTTTTTAACCCCCGACCAAAAAAGGGGTGTTATAAGTTTGACGTCGATGTCTGTCTGTCTGTCTGTGTATGTGTCTGTCTGTGGCACCGTAGAGCTCAAACGGATGAGCCGATTTCAATATGTTTTTTTTTATTTGAAGGTTAATATCTGTGCGGATGTTCTTAGCTATGTTTGGTTAATATCGATTCAAGATGGCCGCCTCCACAAAATGGCGGACAAAATCTTTCATCACAACCTACCTCAATATGGGTATCAAATGAAAGGGCTTGACTAGTAGAATACTTTGCACTGTCACAAATTTCAAATCCAAGATGGCCGCTACCACAAAATGGCGAAATATATTTATTTTTTCACAACTTCCGTAATATGGGTATCAAATGAAAGGGGTTGACTAGTAGAACGTTGTACAGATAATCCGAGATCCGACGTCATTATCATCATCACCCGCAACACGTCCACTGCTGAACAAAGGCTCGATCCTAGATTTCCGAGATCCAGGGTTGTCGGGGGTTAATCAAAATTTTTAATTTTGTACTTGTTATTAGTGACAAAAATATTCATCGCTCGTTGCTCAAATAAACGGTATCATTTCATTGTTGATGTGCCAAATATGTTTGACTTGGACGGTGATGTCTAGTTACCCGTTACTTATGAAAATATCTAAATCGTGGATTTCGTTGTCTGAATGGGTCTTTCCACTGATGGATTTCATCTAAGTATCTTCAAGTCTAGAGTGAATCAATCAGTTTCTTCTAGGAATGCGCGCTCTGTCGTAGATTGCATCTTCGCTTAACACTACGCGAGATAGCGGCCAAGTATAGACTTGTAGATAAAACATAATGCTGCAGTATTAAATTTAACGGGCTTCATTAAATCTTGTATGTCCACAGTGTGGTTTGGTATGAAAGAGGTGAGCAACTGACTATTTACAAGTATGTTAAACTCACAGAAGATCTCACTTTGTACAAAACATAAACTAACAGTTTGTGACAATAGGGATGTTAACAATTTTTCGCAACTGCTTTTATTTTGAAGATTGACCCTTGTATACCGTAAAAAATAACATTTTATTTCAAACTATTAGTATTTTCGATGAGTAAATATATAATAATTTTGAATTTTGCCTCTAAAATACTAACGACTGACATGACGTCACTAGTCGCGAAACATTGGCCGCGATTCATGACTGTATGTCCAGTTTATGTGTTTTCTTATCATTACTTGAATATAAACTATCAAAATCGTCGTCGCTAAGATCGCAAACTATAATAAAAAATCAGAAAAGTAAACAGTTTCTATAGCTTGTTTTGCGACTAGTGAGGTAATAATTCATATTGGTGTTTCCAGTCACGTGACAACAGATTAAAAATATAGCATTTAAAATCATTCTTAATAAATTTACTACGTAATATTACATTATAATAATGTGATTTTCGATATTCTATTAATGCAACCTATCATAAAATTAACATTAAACATTAATGTGTGATTAGTGTTAATATCCCTATTTTATGCCATTGAGTGTTGTCTCTATTCGCCACCCGAGAACGTGGTGGACGAAATTACACCAAAACGCTGGGGACTCACCACGCTCGGGAATAACCCTGGTATCAATGTTTAGTTGTTTAAAACAATAGACATGACGGCTCATTTTTGATTTGATGCCATCAAAAGGCTTCTCAATAACTGAAACATAGTTGAAAGAATTACTTTGTTATCTTAAAAACTTCCCGTGATAGCACGATTTTAAAATCACAATTTTGGACTCACCCAAAAACGCTTCATACAAAAACACTACTGAAATGTGACGTCACTGTGTCGTATTTTCTATGCGTCGCGCGTTTTGTTAGCTATGTTAAATATAGCGTTTAGGAAATTGGTTTCATAACAAAAGTCACTTGAAATTGAATGGGTTATCCAATGGTAAATACATTTATTTGTATAGTAATCCGTGTGCCTGATAGTACAGCGACACGCAGCTAGGTACTCATAATTGAATGTAAAAAGCTCCAATCCAATGGCTGGCCTGGTGGCTTAGTCGGTAGTAAGTCGTGGGTCGTGGGTTCGATCCCCACCCAGTGCAAATGTTTCTGTGATGAATTCAGATATTTGTACTGTGCCTGGGTGTTTTCTATGTGTAATAAGTATGTATTTAAAAATATATAAGTATTATATCAGCTATCTGGCTTCTATAGTACAAGCTTTGCTTAGTTTGGGGTCAGATGGTGTTGCGTGTGAAATGTCCACCAATATTTATTTAATCACTCACTGCCTAGAACTCTGTACTGCGCTCGTCAATCAGGGTTACAAGATTTGTCTCTTTTTTCTGTATTTTTATTGGAAACATCGCGCTTCAAACCGAAACGCAGTAATGTTAGGACGTTACTGCTTTGCAAGAGAATGACAGCCAAAGGTGTGGTACTTCCTCATGCTGATTCTGCAATGAGTCCAACCACAATAATGTGAAAAATACTGCATTTGACTATTTTTGTAATGCGTATATAGGTAGGTAGATCACTTTTAATACTGAAAAAGTTAATGATATCTACATTTGTAGATACATACTAATCAACAATATAATATCTTATCCTTATTTAACATAAGTATAACATAAATGTATAGTAAGAATTGTGGCGGACCGATTGGGATGCCGGTTCATCTGGCAGATAAGCAGCAGTAGCGATAAGGCAGATATTTCTCTTAATGGACTACGTTGAGACGCTGATAAGATAGCGGTAATGAAACTACTTCAAATATAACTCGCTGATATGAGTAGGTATTTTTCTTGAGTAAGTATTTTATACTAACAGACGTATTGAAGACCAACGCGAATCAATAGAACAAAAACTTAAGAAATGTTGACTATTTATTTTTAAATAATAATAGGCTTGAGCCTGATCGTCTTCTTGCCTGAAATTAATTGAAAAAGTTAATGATATCTACATTTGTAGATACATACTAATCAACAATATAATATCTTATCCTTATTTAACATAAGTATAACATAAATGTATAGTAAGAATTGTGGCGGACCGATTGGGATGCCGGTTCATCTGGCAGATAAGCAGCAGTAGCGATAAGGCAGATATTTCTCTTAATGGACTACGTTGAGACGCTGATAAGATAGCGGTAATGAAACTACTTCAAATATAACTCGCTGATATGAGTAGGTATTTTCTTGAGTAAGTATTTTATACTAACAGACGTATTGAAGACCAACGCGAATCAATAGAACAAAAACTTAAGAAATGTTGACTATTTATTTTTAAATAATAATAGGCTTGAGCCTGATCGTCTTCTTGCCTGAAATTAGGCTATGATATAGTCTACATTAGAGCGTGCGTTAAAAAAACGATGCACTCTCGACACTCGGGGGTTTTAAGGTACCTAAAGGTAGGGTTAAGTAAAGGTCCAACCTTTACACCAGGAATCTTTGTACAGGCGTTTTCAAAATGACAGGCATGAGTGACAGATGAGAAAATATGTCAAATTATTGTCATTGACGTATGCATATTTTTAAACAAAACGTATTTTTTAAAACAAAAAGCAACACTAACGCCTGTTCCGTTCCATTTCTATTGTCATGATTTGGAACTATTTTTGATAGATTTTGCGAATTATTCGTTGGGTATTTTACTAAATTTATATTTTGACTTGGAAAATAAATTTACTAAAAGTTTCCTACTAAAATTTAAATAAGTAATTGAATTAACAAACTCCCGATGTAATCTGCTATCTATTAACTAACCACAATTAAACAATAGAGTTCTAATCGAAAAAATAATTCCCTAATTTGTCGGGCCGCGAGATTGATGCCTCGTATCAATCTACCGAATAAAACTGTCTGATTGTTAACCGAATTTCTGCCGTAATTAGTGCTATTTGTTTTCGCCGGGTTATCTTGATCGTGCGCGGGAAGACAATGGAGAAAGGTAGGATTTTTAATTTGATTACAGTTTTTTTTATTCTTTTCGGTTTTGGTTAAGAGGTTTCCTTAATTTTGGGAGTTGGGTTTATTGTGAGGATGTTTAGCTATAATTGCCGTGGAAACTGTTTAGATGTTTTGTACTGATCTTCACAGCAGGATCGCAAAAATTTAGTAAAGAATTAGAGATGTAGATCTCTACAGTAAAGACGTACGAAATTCAAACGTACCCTGGTTTTATTTTTGCATTAATCCGAGTAAAATAAAATCGGTACAAACATTTGACGTCATCCCCTTTAGGTTTTTCTTTTTGACCCTTTTTGACGTCAAAAACTATTATAAATAAATATTTTTTACATACCATTACACAACATATAGCTTAAGATATTATGTTTTAAATTATTTACCTTAAGTAAAATGTAAACAGTAGGTACACAATAAAATTTGTATATTTTAGCATCTGAGTAAACAAGTTTATAGTTTATACCTCTATTATAGATGATATATGCTGTAGGTATTTATCTTTGTAAACTTGTAGGTAATTAAAGAAAAAAAAACAAAACTATTAACAATTTTCAAATGCACTAAAAACTAAAACACCAAGTTACCCCGATAACTATGCCTAAAAACTAAATTTTTGTCCATTCTTAAGTAGGTATCTAGAGTCTCATTCAAATTATTTCTCAATGTATTTCAACATATCAGTCCGTATCATTTATCTGGCAGCTTGTAATCCAACACCCCACGGGGACCAACAGGTGTTCAGTTCTGAGTACTGCGCGGGTGGCCAGCGTTATTATACTTTTAATATTAATTACATATAAATTGACGCATGCGTAAGTAGCCCACTATATGTTCCCACAGCTGGGGTTCGGGGCCTTCTCTCGCAAGGAGAGAGTCAAGGCTATCCACCACGCTGGACCAGTGCCGGTTTCTTGAATGATGCAAGACCTCGAAAAGTTCTCGAAAAGTTCTCGAAAAGGTTTTTCCACGATATTGTCCTTCACAGTTTATAAATTAGCCGTAATTTTTAAATTTTAATTTAAAAATTTTTAAATTTAAAAATTAGCAGCCGTAACAAAAATTGAAGATATGAATGAAAAAAAAACATTCATTAAATGCATTACACCGACTCTATATTAGTTTTAGTTTTTTTGTATATTTTTGTAACTTTGTTTACTTGTGAAGTGCAATAAAGAGTTAATCTATCTATTTATTAACGTTATAAGCCTGATATGTCTCAATGTTGCGCAAATGTCTCCTACCTCTACCTCTTTCCTATTGTCTGTATCTAGTACTGTTACAGCCCAGTTCTGCTTATATTTGTCTAGGTCGTCAATCCAAATATTTGTACCTCACCTCTAAACACAGGTTGTTTGATTAGGTGGGGCCTTAGAATTTTTTGGCTAGACCAATTTTGTGGGCAGTAAAGGCCAACTGTTATTTGTTAAAAAAGCAGTTGCAGTAGGTACATTTCATTAGGTGAGTAAGTTGCATAGCCCTTTGTTTCTTTTGGTATTGCTTTGTGTATAAAGATGTTAGCAGCTACAAACATTAATATAAATAAAAGACAGAGTTCACAAAACAAATGGTTTTTGTTACAACAAAATTACAGACAGTCTAGGTGCTACGGCATTTTGTTACCTAATCACTTGTCTCATCTCTAGCGAAGCATTGTTCATTTTCTGAGAACAATCGAAAACCTACTTTATGTCCATCAGTTTAAAATTTATTTTCATGTGGCTAGTGTGTTAGTTCTCGACCTCAACCCCAGATCCATTTCATCTCTTCAGAGCATAAAGTAGAGAACGCGCGTCAATTGTTAACAACCTCTCGATTCTCGTGAATCGATACAATCGATTATGTCGTTTATTTTCTTGTAGTAAAGTTCCGATTGTTTTATTCCTTTCTCCCCTCAGGCAGAGATTGTACATTACAGTATTCACCATCTCACAAGCCCTATGACGAAGAAGATGTACTACGTTACGTTTGAACAACAGCTTTAGAGTTATTAATATAATACGAATGTGGCTCCTTTCGCCAATGGCCATTAGTGTTGGGACGACTCTAGTCAAATTCAATCGTTTAATACTCGATCTCATTTTGAGGTTAGGATTTTGACACTTGCATATCGATTCGGATGACGGATACGGGTGTCAGAAGCGATGTAGAGATTGTTTTTGAAGTTCAACTCATAAATTGGTCTTTATTGTCTTCGAAATAAGTAGTGTATTTGTTTGGTAAGTTTTTTGTGTGTGTTTTAAAGGACAGTACATTTATTTTGACAGGCAGTGTACGGTTACGGGTGACTAAGATTGTACGATTGCGCGGAGCGTTTTAGATGGAAAGATATGGCGATGTGGACACATTGACTAGAAGAAACGAGTGCTCGGAGGCAGACTCACCATTTTCCAAACGTTACTGTAAGCCATGTTAAAAAGTCACACGATGTTCTGATCTAAATTTTCAGCACAATCATCTAATATAACTGAATGTCAATGTGTATGAAATCAAAATAACTCAAGGGGAGATTGATGACAATTGTGCTCAAGCGAAATTTATGAATGGAATTTATTCACCTCACCAATAGCTTATTGGTTATTATTGCACTACTGGAAAATATAATGTTTTATTCATTAAGCTTTTTAAGTAATTAGGTTTGTGAGATTTAAGTTGGTAGCTTCCTACTTAAGAACTACGACGTCAAAGATGCATAAACATTTAAAAACACCGACAAATACTTTCTTCTTACAACACTTCCAAATTTTGCAATTTTTACCTACTCTAAAAAAGGAGGTTCTCGAATAGCGGTGGAATAACTGTCAAAGACTTTGACGGCTAAATAATCAAAAGGTAAACGTGTGATGTTTCACTAGGCAAACAGTAAATAGTCTGCCCACTACAAAAATTGTTAGTCATTTTAAAAAGCAGTGTGTCTCAGAGGTTTTACGTTACCTACATATTGTTTGGTAGGTTGTATGCTTTTTTTGAGACCTGTTAATGGGCCGATGGTAGATTAGATAAGGGCAGACAATGTTTTAGTTTAATTATACGTCTACGTGTTTGTGTTACTGCTAATAATGATTACTTATTGGTAATGGAATGTTTGGCTACCAGTTTAGTTGTTGTTAAAACACTTACGAATATACTCTGTATTGATTTCGAAATGTTAGAATAGTCTTCATAAAATTTAAGGGCGGTTTTGAAATTTTTAATGATACTTCAATATATTTTAATACTAGCAGCACCCTGCGGGTTTACCCGCGTAGTTCCCGTTCCATAGTGTTCCCTGGCAAGAAATATGAATATTTGTCGTCAATCACGTCAGAACTTTTGAACGGGTCGGGTTGATATGTGGAATACTGATAGATTATCGTCTAGAATAACACATAGGCTACTTTTCATCATGGGAAAATTACACAGGAACAACGTGGGTTACAGCTAGTAATATAATAAAGTGGTAAATGCAACTCGTATCAACTTCCACACAGAGTTCCGTTCCAATGTCAATGTATATGGAATTTCGTTAGTTTATGTTTGACTCGCACTTAGGGCATTTTAGGTATTTTTAATGTTCATAAAAGTAATCTTAATGATTACATGCGTATTTTTGTTGTTTTATTCATTTTATATAAAAACGGCTGGCTGGCTTAACTATGACATAAATCGACGATATTTGAAATTGAAAACTAGTGGGTCATACATGGAGACTCGAGACTTGCGAGTCTATCTATCTATGTCTATCCATTTGATCTCCTCAGAGCATAAAGTAGAGAACGCACGTAAATTATTAACAATGTCCGCAACAGAAGCCAGTGGCAAGCTAAAAATTATGAGGATGAGAATCAAAGTTACTGCTAAGGTATTTTATGAAAACCATGGTGCCTAGGCTCCAGGGCGTAGTTTTCATAATCGGTCGTATCCTCGTATCATAAATCGGTGTGGTCGTAGAGTTGTCGATCAACCGCTTTTGTAAGCTTTAACGGTGAAAGAGCACATCATGAAGAAACCGGCATGTGCATAGAATCTTTCCAGATCATGCGTCAACCGACAACCTGGGTCATCATGGTGGATTATTTCCTTAACCCGAAAAAAAGGCGCGGAGTCCCAGAAGTGGAAACATTTAGTAAGCTTCTTATAGGTTTTTTATTGTATGGAGTGACGAAACGAGCAAATTAAATGCCCATTGGTAAGCTACATGCCTGCCCATAACAGCGCAGTTACAACCAACCATTGGAACATGAAGAGTCCAAATCATTACCTGGCACCGCACAGTGCTCGGCACCCAGAGATAAAATTTTATATTGTTTTATCTCTTAGCCCAGTAATTTATCCTACGTTTTTCTTTATACCAGAACACAGTTATGTTTGTAAATTACTGCTCTTCGGCAAAATAACTAGCAAAGGTGTGGTATTTCCCCAGGTGGACTCTGCCAAGAGCCATACCACTACAAAAGTACTCAGATAGTTAGTTTTTTGTTTGTATGGAACCTTACAAACTGGGTCTTAAAAATAGTTTCCAATAACACAAGTCTTGTAAAACGGCTGGCAAATTGGCTGCCCCGTATACAGCTATCAGCTATACAAGGCGCGCGATGGTATCTGTGGGACAATACCCGCGTAGGCGACGATTGTCTATCCGCTATCCAGCCATCGCACCGCCATTATTGGAGTTCTCAGCTGGTGGGACGGGGGCTTGTGAGTTACGGTTATAGGACTAATTAAACATGCATATCTTTGCTTCGTTGCAACTAGAAGCCCAGAAATTTCAACCTATAATTTATTAACTTATTAATTGGTTGATAATTTACACACAACACCAACTGACCCCAAACTAAGCAAAGCTTGTACTATGACGGCCAGAATGTCTATACACAGTAGAACCTCGATAACTCAAACCTCGGTAACTTAAAAACCTCTATAACTTCAAAAGATAATATGTCCCCTTCCCATCAGAGTCCAATACTAAAACCCTAGATAACTTAAAACCTTTATAACTTAAAATATTTTTTGTTTCCCTTGGACTTTAACTTATCGAGGTTCTACTGTATATAAAAATCAATGCCACTTTTCGTTGTAAGTAAACTCGTCCTCGACGGCTCGACCGATTTGAATGATTTTTTTTGTATACGTTTGGGTAGGGCCTTGGATGGTTTATATTCACAAATCATCCCGGCAGATGGCGGTACAGTTAGTATCTAGGCGATTATACGAGCGAAGTCGGAATGGACCGCTAGTTTATTATAATTACCAGCAGCTTTTTATTTGTGGTAGAACTCTTTGCAGAGTCCGCCAAGGGGAGTCCCACACAGAGTATCTCTCTACTTGTCTGTGTACCATACCTTTGCTAGTTATTCTACCGCCAAACAGCTATGTGCAAACATTACTGTGTTCCATTTTGAAGGGTAATGTTTCCAGAGAAATTATAGGGCATACAAATAAATACATTTTATATCGATATATAGAGTTGGAGCTATTTTTTTTACTAAAATATGTGGTTAAATTTATTCTACGTGTACGAAAGCGCGTCCAAATTGCAGTACCTAACATTAATATAGAGATTCATATTCAATCTCATATGACTATTTCAAGTATTAAAAATCTTTTATTGATATTCATATCAGCGATTTTACAGCTATTAAATGTCCATCAAAACTCACATGTAAACATGTACTTAAAAATAAGTAGTGTTGTCAAAAACCGATGATAATCTTTTGAAATTATCGAGTAATCGACGAAACGGCTGCGCGCGCGCCGGATGTCAAAATAATCGTTACCATCTCTACTATCAATTCGTTCCACCTTTATTTCAAGGTGCTAAGGTTGAATTTGAAGTGTTTTCCTTGTGATACAGTTTGCCTGTCATAATAACAGCGACCTGTCATAGTGTGACATTTTTAGAGATTGCATCAAACCATTAAACTAGTGCTGGATAGAAAGATGGTTTTATTTAACGTGAATAGTCACTGGTTTTATATTTCAATTCAGTTCTACCATGATTGACATGGAAGCACCGCCAAATAGGGAGCTACGGTTTGATTTTGTGAACATAACTTCACACTTTCTTGTGTTCATTTTAGTTTTCTTGTTTGAACGCTTTTATAGATTAGTTGGTCACAGTGTAAGTAGTACCTATCGATCTCTAAAACCAGTAGCTTGGTGATATGGATCATGTTTAAGCTTCGGTTCAGAAAGTCTACTTAACATGTCATCTATATCCATCAATAAGTGTAATGTATTCGATTTATCGTGCTAGTTTTTACTTATATCTGGAGTCGTTCGAATGGCGGAGGTACTCAAATCGATTTTAATGTTATTTGCGTTCCTTTCGATTTTTTTTTCGATACTTTGCTGTGGGATCCAATTGGATCAGGAAATCTACGAAATTTCTACGATAATCGTAATTTCGAAGTAAACTCTTGACTTTTCTACTCCGGTTCTGCATCGATCCGTCGTTTAGTCCGTTTAAATGTTCTAAGCCTACTCTAATTAGAGTCGAAAAATAATAGACAATCGGACGAAACGAAGTAGAACTAGAGTAGAAAAGTCGCGAGTTTATAACGAAATTACGTTTTTCATAGAAAGAGAGTAGACGTGCTGCCCTTCTATCGACTAACTAAATCGGCTTTGGCGTTGCTATTTGGCGTTGTCTCTATCATTTCAAGCGAAAAGAAAAGAGACATCAATATCAAAGCTAGGGCAGTTTACGTTAGGCGGTAACCCTTCTAGGCCTATGATAGGAGTTTATGAATTAGGATGTATTATAATATACAACACAAGTTTATCTTTTTCAACAAACTTTCAAAATGGAAGTACTTGTACATGGTTCGTCGATGTTTGTCGAAAGGTTGTCGTTAATATTCTCTTTTACCTGTGGCTACACCTCGAGCTAAAGTCTTGTTACAGCCCTGTCGAGTATTTTCTAGGCGTGGATAGATCAACAACTCAACACCTAGGCCGGGTTAACGCGTTACGATGATTTACAGCCCGTAGGATGGCGCTGAGAGGTCGTGCCGACCGCGGGTACACTCGCGCAGATAATAATTAACACTGTTTTACTATGGGAACGCCTTCAATGTTGTAGTTTTATCTTCAGCTACAGTTTTTAATTTTTGGGCTTAAAAATAATCTTGGTGATGATGTTATTTTAGGCTGATTTTGACTACGGCGGCTGATTTGCGTAAATAATAGTAGGTACTTGATGTCATAATTCAGTGTAAAGTGGTCATAGGTTCGATTACAGCACAAGAAAAATATTTGTGCGATGCATACGGAAACTGTCTACTTAATAACGTAAGTTATAATTCTTTTTTTAAAATAATATAATTTATTGAATACTGTAAATATAACTAGATTAGTTTAACGTAACGTACTAACGTAACTAGCGATTACTAAAGTAAGTGTATTTGGCTGGCCTGGTGGCTTAGTTGGTAGTAAGTCTGCCTGCGAAGCCGTGGGTCGTGGGTTCGATCCCCGACCGGTGCAAATATTTGTGCGATGAATTCAAATATTTGTACTGTGGGTGTTTTCTATGTATAATAAGTATGTATTTAAAAATATATAAGTATTATATCAGCTATCTGGCTTCCACATTACAAGCTTTGCTTAGTTTGGGGTCAGATGGCGTTGTGTGTGAAATGTCCAACAAATATGTCCAACCAATATTGTATTCTTGATTTATTATCAGGCTATGACTTTCTATATTGTAACTTTTTAATATTAAACATTTCTTTATTTTATCTTTGAAGCGTACTTGTACGAGTATGGTAATACAGCCCTCAAGACCGCTCAGAAACGGGAATCGTCTCGAAAGATCTTCATCAAAATAACCTTTTACCCGAACCTTTAAATCAAGTGTTGCCATATTCGTGAACAGCAAAAGTAATACGTACAATTACCTGTTGGCAAATGTTCCCGATAGTGGCCGCTACAATCGCAAGCCCCTATCTCCCCATCGGTAATTTGGTAATAAAATGAAAATACGCTCGCCTCTTATCTATAATCCGCTCTATATAAACACAACGCACTATATAAATATTAACAGTCCTATGGGAACGACCTAACAACCAAAAAAATTACAACGCAATCTCACTCTTAAACACTTCTCAAGCTCAGTGAAAACGTTGGGAAATTTCAAGAGCAATAGAGAGTATAATTGCGTGATTGTAGAAACGCAACTCCTTGGTTCCGATTTCGCGTGGCTGCAAATTTAATTTTCTTTAATAAGCTCCTTGTAATCCTTCAACGGAGTTCAGACTTAAGTGCTAAGATTTATGGTGTATTTTCGTAGAGAGCGTACGCCAGTGTTGGAAGGCATGTATCTGGATGGTAAGCATGTTTCATCTTGAGATAGGTGCAAGCGATACGGACTCCGCCCATGCTTTTTTCGTGGTTTCTCGAGAGCAACAATGGAGTGATCTGCTAACTAAATAACGAGAATGTTGGCAAGAGAACAATGTTCGTTTTATTTCGTCATGTTGGTATTGACGCTGACGCACGCTTGATGGGAGATTGAGCTCTCGCGAGATATTTGAGCGCGCGTGAGATTTGAGGCTGGGTATAAAATGGATGGTAGTATCTTGATTGAGAAGAATCGCGAGCCGGGCCGAGGACGCAATCAGGGAATTGATCTGCTTTTGAGGTGGATCAATTATAATTTTAATTATTAACCATTTTATGGCAAGCGCCGATGCTTTAGGAATTCCCCACATTGTGGAAATGAGGCTATCTGTAGAGAATTGATAAGGGAGAATAAGTAATTATTTAGTTTTACTTTGTGTAATAAAATTAAATAGTTCACTTTTTCATTTACGAGTATTGGTACATTCTTTGTTACTAAAAATAATACCTAATACATCTTATTAAAAATACACAACAAAATGGCCGCCAAACAGAACCATGTACTAGGCCGTGTATTTCCCTTTATTTATCGATATTTATACTATTCCATGGAATTATAGCTCGTAAAATTGGTTTGTTATCATAAAATATTCTAATTATGTCCTGTTTGTAGTAATTTTCCTGTATATTATCAAAATAATAATAATATAGGCATGTTTGTCCCTGCAATCGTTCGCGTGGAACTTTTGATTCATAGAAATAACAATAAATGATCAAGTCAGTTATGAGTTACAGGGAAAAGTGTTAGGACACATTATTTTAATGACGTCTTTGGAAGCGTTACTCACTGATTAAGTTTATCCTTAAGGACAAAGAAAATCCGAAGAGACGTAAAGGTGAAGCTATTGTTTTATGAAAAAAATAAATTTTGATGATAATTTGATTATATTATTAGAGGAGGTTTGACTCCAATGTCTTAGCTCTGTAGTGTTTATAGCGTCGCGTGAATAGTTTATTCTCGATGGTAACAATCTTGGTGCAATCAAGTCGAAAGTGAATCGATTTCGTCTAAGTCAACATACTCCATCGTAAATCACATCGTTGCGTAACATCTGGCGGGATGATACAAAGAGTAAACCTCTAACAGCTAAAAAAATGACGTGCTATTGTAGCGGCGGTAAATGGCGGATTAAAATTTGTATTCAATTTTGGTTGATTTCCCACCTACCGATTTGCGCCTTCCATCCATTTTTAGCTAACAACTAATACATTTTTCTTACACTAATATTTGATCATTTGTAATAACCGCCATATCTCAAGCATGTGGCCTAGTGAGAGTACTTACGCGCTTAAAACAATTTTAGGCCAGCCTTTTAAGTCAGTCTAATTACGCTATGAAAATTTTCGTCAATAGTTACGTCGCCGTCGAGCGTAATGAAATAGACCAAATTGGATAGGATCACGGAAACTGATCATTTTGGGTCTATCTATATGTTTACATATTTTAATCAAAGTTTATTTGGACTCTTCATGTTCCAATAGCTGCGTGACACTTTTCTGTTATGAGCAGGTGTGTTACTTACCATCAGGCACAAATGTTCTGCTCATCCCGTCACACTACGTTATAAGTAATAAAAAATTCCATAAATATACATTAGTATCACAAATAAATACTCGTAATATGTATAATTGTATCCCTATAGGTTTATTAAGTATTGCTTACATATATACACAGTATCTCTGTGCCAATAGCTAGTGTTGAAAAAAATCAAATTCCATTACTTGATCAGATGCCTGTTAAGTTGACGAGTGTAGTTGTAATATCGAGATATCAAGGCGGACGCGGTGCAAGCCCCTCCCTACACAGCATGGCTAGACTGGTCGCGGCTGGGAACTCGTTACAACTAGCGACATCTGTCGAGAAGCTTATAGAACTGTGGGATAAGAAACGTACAATACAACATACCATAGTCTATTAAATTAATATCATAGTATTAGGACAGTATAGGTAGGGAATTTGGTTTAATAGTTTATAGATATTAGCGCAGTATAAAGAATTTAATAGTCTGTGGCTAAGCCACAGTTTATTAATTCATAGTATTAGTAGTACTAGTATTTCTATATACTGTGACTTTACACTACATCAGTAGACCCTAATAATACTGTTTAAACTAGCGACACACAGCGGTTTTACTCACATAGTTCCCGTAAAATTCCCGCGATAGATCGGTAGTTGTTTATGTGCTATTCCAAAGTATAATCTATACCTATGTGCTCCAAACTTCAATCTGATCCATGCAGACTTAGCGACGTGATTGAGCAACAAATATGTAAACATCTAAATATCCATACTTTCGCATTTATAATATTAGTAGGATTCGGCTATTAATATTAGATACAGCTTTTAATAATAAACCGTGAAGGGAAGAATGTAAACCGTGATGCCTAGAGTCCTAGACTAACAAGAATCTATCGAGATTCTTACTCTGGGCCAGCGTGGTTGATCATGGCCTAGACTCGCAGGTCCCGAATCGCAGCATTAGGGACATTTAGTGGACTGCTTATCCTGTACTAAATATAAATAGTGACATCGTTTTATAAGCGGTATTTCAACGATTTGGTTTGACTATACTTTCGTAATAAAAATATCAAGGCTGTGTAATGCGCTGCCTGAGTGGGGTTTTCCTGATAGAATTTGTTGTGTTTTGTGTAAATAGAATTATTGGTAAGCACGCTCCGTTGATGAATCGTAGACCGCATCGTCTTTTAACACCAGGCGCAATGCTGTTCCACACACACAATACTATGCTGTATGTTCGAAATCCACCAACCCGCACTGGGCCAGCGTGGTGGATTATGGCATTAACTCTCTACTTGCGAGAGAAGACCCGAGTCCCAGCAGTGGGAACATTTAGTGGCAAACTTATCATTGTTAAAAAAAGGTGAACTCTACGAACTAGATATTACATTTTTATAAGTAAAGTAGGTATTAGATAAAGTGAAAATTACTTAACAGAATGTAAGAAGCCATTTCCATGAATTCCTCCATTATCGGCAGCGTGTACCGCCAGTCTCGGGAGGTGCTGGCCCTCGCCCGCGGCCCCGCTCGCGACAAACAAATTAGCACTCCAAACGACGAGATGGTATTAAGAAATAAATTGGACGATACACCAGGGCTGTCACTCGGCAAAATGTTCGATTTTTTTTAAGACAGTTCATAAGCAAGTTACAGCTACTTATCGATACCTTAATTTGCAAAACGAATAACTCCATAGTAGCAAATTTGACAGGGGCCACTAAAAACTTAATATAAAAAAAAATTGGTTGCCTGTAAAGTCGGTATACGGGCGAAAGTTTTACGTGACAACGACTTTGAGTGTTAAAATAATTTTACGGAAGGGACGCGTGCCTTTCACTTTTTATGTCTGTCTCTCTCGCTCTTAGGCGGGCTAACCATGCCCGAGTGGAAGGGACGCGTGCCTCTCACTCGCTCTCGTTGTGAGCGCATAACGTGAGCGGAGCGTAACGCAGTTTCTTGAAGTGTCACCCGGCAAACCAATTTATAAGACGTTGTCACGTCAAAATTTAACCATCAAAAGAAAAAAAAAACACAACCCTTTGGATATTGTGTTTCTTATTAACTAATAAACACTTCAAATAATGAAAATACCAGTTACACAATAGATTTTAGTGGTGATTTAGTGTGACCTCTGTGAAATTTGCTACTATGGAGTTATTCGTTTTGCAAATTAAGGTATCGTTATGTAAAACGTAAGCACATTTGAGGTATATTTATTCAAATTTTACATAGATTTATCTTATAAAGATAAAGATTCAAACTTGTTGGAAATTGTGGAAATATCAAGGCACCACAAAGAGGCGAACTTCTTAGCATTCCATGGATTCACCGTGCGGGTGCCGGGTCCATCGTGAAGCAGAGAGATAAATTCCGAATAGATTTAAGGGGCCCCTTTCCGACCTTCATCAACACTCACCTTCATTACTCGTGTTTCTCTGCCTGCCTGAAAATTAAAATAAAAGGTAAAAAACAGATTACTGTTTTTATTTCAGGTATCTGAAGTTATAAGAAGTTCAATTTGATTTTATTGCAAAATTTGCCCTGCAGCTCGTGAAAGCCATGTGTTCGGAAAATTATATTTACTAGCAAATTTGTTTATTTCCCAACATTCTAAGTTTCTTTTTGTTCCACTTGCAAATCGGCGCTTAATTGCGATCGTTTAAAAAAGATTGGTCCACGCAAGTGCACTTTAGAATAAACTTAACAGTGGCAGTTCTGTTCGGTACAACCTCTGACACTAAAATTTAATAATAGACAAACAAAACGAAAAGTTGTATGTAACAAAAACGGTACATTTATGATATGAGACTGCAAATAATAAGACAAAATTATAATATTTTTATGTTTTTGGATCTGGTTGAATACACAATATTGTTTCCTCTAAATTTTGTCACGTTTCGAATAAAAAAGAAGTCAATGAATATCCTAGAGATCGTTTCGCCAGCCCTACGGTTCATCGGAGGGTGGCAGTGTTGCCCGCGGCGTCGCATATAAATTACGGATTTACACATTATAGTCTTTCATTTTTCACAGTCGGTTAATGTCGCCGATTGACGCCACGATCGCAATTTCATGGCATCTTTAAACAGTTTTCAATAACTTGATCTTTGTGGACTTAATGGGTGAACGCTTTTTGGAATCGTGTTTATAATTTTTCATGATGCTTTTAATGATAGGATTTTTTCTGGATTATATTTTGCAGGGAGAGTGGAGATTATAAGAATACCGTGAAAGGTTTTGTGTTTAGTAGGTAATGTATGTAGCACATACATTACTACTGTCTAGATGGCTTCGATGAAAGTTACTGGGGAGACAGGGTGGGAAAGTGTAATAGTTTGAGTCAGGAATCGTATACTTTACGTATACGTAGTATACTTTGCGTATACGTAGTATACTTTGAACCCAAATCTCAACTGAAATTGCGTCTGGCTACTAATTCAAACAATGAATAAGAACAATTTTAGCACGTGTTTACTGTTTACACGCTGTCGTGGCGAACCTCAAAGATAAAATATTTTCGATGGAAATAATTTTTAAACCAAAGGTTTTTAAAAAATCATGACTGGCAAAAAGTCAGGTTTCGATATTTTAATAAGCAACGTTAAATTTGAAACATATTTAATTTATAGTACACCACATACGCTACCTACTCTTTATAGCGAAAAAGAATGAGAACGGGAACAAGACGAGTATAACCGGGATGCGTTGCTAGTAAATTACAAGTCACATATCCCCCAATAACAAAAAACTATTCATCATCTGAATCGCACGAAGCGATCATCTGTTGTTCCGAGCTTGTATTACCCCTTCATTCCTTCAGACAGGGTCGAATTTCCGCCGCGGCCTCACCGGAAGTTACGCCATGTTTACAAATCGCAAAGGCACCGTCAGTGCGAATTTTAAACAGTAAAATGATGAAATGACTGAAAGAACCCGTCCTCAGGATATTAAAATGTTATCAAATAATGTGTTACTGTTTTGTATTCGAGTTCGGTTATGATTATACGGAGGTTCAAAACGTGAGACACCGTTTAGTTTACGGGTTAGCCTATTAGCAGAGACAGGCTTGAGATGAGTTAAGGCTTGTTCGCATTAGGCTAGCCAATTAGTCTAGTAGAGAGTAATTTAGTAGCTAAAATACTCGCTACTATTCAAAAATCGTTCGCACCTTGCTTCAGTACAGTTCACAAGTGAGTGGCGTTTTGCGACATGAAGAGCCTACAACGCAATAAAATAAATGAATGAATAAGCTACGCTAATCGTAATGGCTATTTTAGAAGAGGTGGAGGAGGAAATTTGTGTGATCAATAAAATAAGTTATTCCACAGACAATTTCGTACTTATTTGGAAAACTGGTTGAAGTTATTTTTCTCTCTAGACTAATTCGACAAGTTCGAAACTGTTTAATCGGCGAGCTAATGAGCGCACCGCTCGCAACGAAGGCGTGATGGGGGGTGCTACTCGCCCGTTGAAAATAGAACAAAATGGATTGACTCGACTAAATCACTTCCTAAACTACTCGACTAAATTTTCACTGTTCATACACGTTTAGTTGCTAAATTACTCGCCACTAGGCTAAATTACTAGCCTAATGTGAACAAGCCTTTAGAGAAAGTATTTTAGTAATGGTGGTATTCTTTCCAGAGTTCGTCAGGGAAAACACACCACCCTTTTGCTAGTTATTTTATCGCGAAGTAGTACTTAATGTGCAAAACTAACTGTTCCTTTTTGAAAGAAAACGTTTCCAGATAAATTACTGGGCAAGAGAGAAGAAGAGTTTTAATCTTTGAACGAGCATGGTGCAGTGCTGTGGAAAAAAAAAAGATTTGGTCTCTTAATGTTCCAATAGCTGCGTGCCGTTGTGATTTTATGAGCAAGCCTGTTGATTATCATCAGGGACAATGTCATAATTTGTCCTGTCATTTTATAGTCTATATCTAATATAAAAAAATGCAAATAACAGAGAAAAAATGCTTCGTAAGAAAATAGTGTTAACATTATTTCGTTCCGTAATCGGAAGCTATAATAAACAAGGAAAATTAAAAAGAAAACAATTTAGTTAATGAAAAAAAATATCTTCCTTCATTACGAACTTTTCAGAGTGTAATGGCCTCACAATTTTTGCTAATGCTCCTTCGTCGGGTTTTGGATTAAAATGTGTAATTAAAAACATATTTTCTTAATAACTTTCTGGAAAAGTTGATATGTCGGCGCAGGGAGTCTTAATTACGAAATTTAAAATGACCGGAATAATTTGTATTTCATCGTCATTTGTAGCAAACGAAATTACACATATACGTATTTTGTGTGACATGTTTTGTAGTTACTTTTCCGTTGAACTGCTCTTATTTTCTTTTATTATATGGTGCTGATATTAGTCAGGTAGAAGTGTTAACCATTTTGTTTTTATTTCAGGTAAGTACAGAAAGCAAAGTTATTTCGGTTGGGCGGCAAGCAGTGCTTCATTAACAGCAATTTTGGTACGTACTTGGAAAGTAGGCAATGACGTCGAGAAATGGGCGGGTATCTGAAAGTGGGTTCTAATATCGAAGTTAAGTATATAATCCTTTATTAGCGCTGCTACATTTTTTTAGTGAATAATTACTTATATTATAATGTAAAGCCGAGGATCGGCCTGAGTGGCGTATTATTGGAGAAGCCTATGTCCAGCAGTGGACGAATGTGGGCTGATTATGATGATGATGATGATTATAATGTACTAGCTCCGTCTCACGGTGTTACTTATATCTTACCAGTTTTCACGATATTTATCTATTTAATACATGGCACAAAAACTTTGTACCTACCCCCTATTTACGAAAATTGCACAGAAGGAATTTGATATTTTGAAAACTTATTGTTTATGTAGAGAAGGGGAGCAGAATCAATTATTTATTTATTATATAGAAAAAAAATACACTACACACTGCCATGTACTTGACTTGCTTTACACATACGAATAAATACTCTTTTGATTTTTGTGAAAGTCTGTGGTCAAATTGAGAATTATGTTACATTTCGCCTGATGGAACTGCTTATCTAAAAAAAAAAAAAACAATTTACGAGTACACTAGACTTGAAAATACCAGGCACGGTCTAATTTCTTTATAATGTGACACTACATGGTATTTATTCATGGGGAAAACTCACTCAAGAAACATAGTCCACAGCCTAGACGTTCTTATTGGGAAAGTGGAGTGACAAATGTTGCTTCTATTTGATAAAAATAAATTGTATGGGCTTGTTTAAATTATATCGGTTTATTTATTATTATCTCACGCTACAACTTAATATTGTACTGAATTAATAATAACCTTTACAACCATCGATATAATTAAGAAGAAGAAAGGAAGATGAGGTACGTTCTAATATGAAATCAACATAATGTGCCGAAAATTTCACACAAATACACAACGTACACACAACTATACTTCCATCATGAGATACGTTGTAATGAATGACAAAGATATCATGGCAAATTGGCAGTAGTTGGAAATAATAGTATACATACCAAAGTTAAACGTTTGTTTAAATATTTTTTCGAGAAGAATAGAAAGATATACGAAGACACTGGCGTGAAAAAGAAGGAATAGCCATTGCCCGTGACGTAAACATTGGCCGTTATCACTGCAGTCAACATATCGCTGGTCGTGTCCCACTCTTTCACGTCATGTATATCTGTCCCTTTTTACAAATGCCGAATTGTTTACAACTGAAAATATTATTTTAGAGACGATCTTCTTAGAATAATCAAAGGTTTTGTGTAATTGCATATGAAAAGTGATGCCACGAAACTTTTTCTTGGTCTTGTACTATTTGTGCACCTTGTACAAAATGGCATTGTAACAGCTCAAATCGAATTTCGTGGAATTATTAGCACACATGCGCTCCATTTGTCGCTCACGTTGGGACTGATCTCAATCAGGAGACGTCACCTGATTTTACATCGCCATCGTTGAGGAGCGTGTGCCGTTTCTTCCGTTTTTAAGAGTTCAATGCTTACAACGCTTATAATCGTAGGTACTGACAAACATCTTGGACACCGACACACATACTACCCACTGCATGCCTAGTCAAGTTACCGACCTTAGCTACGACATTGTCATTATGTATACTACCCGAATATCCGTGTATACTACGTTTACGATTTTTGTCGGTAACGAATGTGATGCGAGGGATATGAATAGCATATTATTATGTAGTCACTGTTCTATTTTATCTGTGAGGCAAAATAACATTGTTATCACTGAAATTTTGTCTTTGAGCCAATATAGCATAAAGCCTGATTACACTTAGCTAAATTGAGAAGACTGAATTTAGTAACTAATAAATTCAGTGAAGCGGAATAAATGATATTCAGTAAGTTAGCATACTAGCATCATGGACGTATAAAACAATCTTACTACGAAGTTAGAAGTAAATAATCTACTTCTAAATTTCTACAAATAATGCAAAACTATTGGGGTTTCATTAAGATCGTGCACTAAACTGGAAATGCCATATAAATCAAACATGAAAAAGATGGCGAAAGCCAAAACAATTAAAACCACATCCCCGTCAAAGTTTACTACTCATATGTGCACTCCTTAATGGCCTAGGAATAATCTTCACTGATCAACTGATTATCAAACAGTATTAAAAATGCAAAAGCGAGCAATACGCGTACTAGTAAACGCAAAGTTTAGAGAGAGTTGTAGAGAGCACTATAAGGACTTAAATATAATGACGTCAGTTGCTCTTTAAATATTTGAAATCCTTAAATACACAAAGAATACATCATAAGACGATTCAAAATCGAGAAAATTAAAGAACGGAGAACAGGTAAAATAAAAACAATCCTTCAACCGACGCATTCCAGACTATCAATGGCAAAAAGACTTCCGACAAACATGGGTAGAGTCCTTTACAATAAGATCTATATTCAGTTTTGGTTGTAAATATTTTGCAGCTAAGTTTAGTGTATGTGTTAATGTGTCAATAAATGATTATCTTGTCTTATCTTATCTTGCTTGTAAATTTGATTTTGAATTCAGTCACTAAATTTATCCAAGTGTGATAAACCTTACACTTATTAACTGCTATTTTACCTCATGTAAAGTACCTACGTTCGTTCATCCATTATTTTCCATCTGTATCGTCTACCACGCAACTTTCGTTCGGAATCAACGAAGAGCACTCCGCAAACTTTTTAATCTGTTTAGACAATTCAAATGCGCATTATGCGTCCGAAGCAAGTTCAACAATGGGCTAAAGCCAGTTAGCATTGGTTAAAGCCAGTTTAAACCGGTTTAAACAGGCAAAGCAGAGGCAAAGTGGGCTATCTCTGTGCTATTGTAGTGCATGTGTGGAAAGTTATAGGAAGCTTTGACGGTTCGTTCTTTTTTTTTTGTTTTTTTTTTTGTATGGGTAATGAAGTTTGGCGGGTAAGTCTACACGCATGCGTATCAAGACTTAATTGGATGTCTATATTAAGCAGTTGTTATTGGTGATTGAAAAAGATGTTGCTAAATACTACAATAAAAACAGTATGTAACGAGTTTCTCTTTTTTCTCTTTGATGACATTGTAATAGAATGATTTTTGTAAATTAGAAACAATAAACATATCTTTAATAAATAATCATATTAAAGTATCGACTTAGATGTTGAGAATTTCCATAAGCGACGTATTCCAATACGTTATACGAGTGGATGATGATGATGTCGACGTGATGAATATAATCTGAGTGTCTTGAAGTCACCAATAAATTAGTTTTTTTTTACATAAGACTCTTATGTAAATGTGAAATGAAACTACAACGGAGAGCTCTTATGATAAGAGCTCTCCGTTGTAGACCACATCGTTACTTAACATTGGTGAGACGCCAGTCAAGTGCAAGGCTGTTGTGGATAAATATACGTATACATATAAGCGGTGGCTGCTACTTACCATCATGTAATCCATATTGTGTCATTTCCACATATTAAAAAATGATTCAAGTCATGTGATTGTAGTGTGATTATTTATTTAAACTAACTACTTATATCCAAACAGCAAACAGAAGTTCTGATTCGTAACACGTCACGTTTACGTGACGCGACAGGAAATGAGACGCTTTCGGATGGACCGTGTGAGAACAGAATTAGGCTGAGTACCAACATTGGATACGCGAGGTTATACAAGGAGCTGGTCCCCTATGTATACTCAGCCTTATAATCATTATTTATTTAGCATCAACGAATATTGGTGTATCAAAGAATATATTGGAACGAAGTTCCTTATCGCGCGTTGTGAAAGGGGGCTAGACGGAAAAAATTCTTACGAAAAGTTGTCACGACACTGTTTGCTATTGTAAGCTGTGCGGTGTCGCATGTTTCTCTGTCTGTCTCTCTCTCTCTTATAGAAAACAAGCCAGATATTTTCATTTCTATTTCGCATTGAACAGTGTGGTGTCGCGACGATTATTATTTTTGTTGAGTGTATACAGGTTTTTTGTAAATAATAAAAAAAAATCCTTCACTAATTAATCGAAAGGAACTTCGTTCCATCCGGGTGTCCCTTGACACCTCTCAAGTTATTTTAAATTATTAAGGCCGTGTGCCCACACGGCCTTAATAATATAACGGCCGTAATTTTGAATTTTTAAAACAACTTTAAAACCTTTAAAATAGTTTATTAAACTCTGAAAAAAATATATGTAATAGTTAAGGATCTAATCTAGTGCAATTCGCAGTCAGTAACACGATTTAATGAATTTTACTTGATAGAAAAAAATCCCAAAGTTACCCCTTTTCAAAAGGTTTTTTCAAGTTTATGACTAAACTAATGAATTTTTTTACTAAATTTTTGTACTCAACGAAAGCCACTAAAAAGTTATAGATGCATTCGCAGAGTTTGACTTGATAAAAAGTATCAGTTGTTCACTATGTTTTAATATCTACCATATATATAGCGCGCCGTTCGGCAGGCCTGATCAGTCGCGTTTCGGCGCTCACGGACGACGGGTCTGTGCTTGATTTTGCAATTTTGACAACCGATAAATTTTAAATATTACGATCATAGTGCCACAGTATAACAATATCAGTAGGTATTATTAGTGAAGCACGCTATGATCTTGATACCGTTTTCATTGGAATTGTAAATAGACGTTGATACTAATTAGTACGCTGTTTACTTTATGTTGTAGACCAAAAGGGGAGTCTCAAAAAACAGACGTCGATAACACATCAGTAAAAAAAGTCAATGCGGATGCAATGGAAAATAGATAAGTATCGGTAAACTATTCGTCCGTTAAATCAGCGATCGGGATAAGGAAATAATGAGTGGGGAGAAATCCCCTGCGTAAATCCCCTAATATAAATGCAAGTTAGGTATCATTTGATGATACCTAACTTGCATTAATATGCCATTTAGGTAAATTAAACTACCAAAGTAGTAAGGTACTTAGTACTTGGAAGAAAAGTCCTCACGTACAGATTTTACCACTTTGGAAGAGACTTTCGCGCAAACTATTCAGTTTAGAAAAAAAAATTGGTTGCCTGTAAAGTCGGTATACGGGCGAAAGTTTTACGTGACAACGACTTTGAGTGCTAAAATAATGTTACGGAAGGGACGCGTGCCTTTCATTTTTTATGTCTGTCTCTCTCGCTCTTAGGCGGGCTAACCATGCCCGAGTGGAAGGGACGCGTGCCTCTCACTCGCTCTCGTTGTGAGCGCATAACGTGAGCGGAGCGTAACGCAGTTTCTTGAAGTGTCACCCGGCAAACCAATTTATAAGACGTTGTCACGTCAAAAATGTTAGGAACTTCAATGCAATTTTCAACACCTTTCCATAGATACACGTATGGTTTTGTTAGAATTTTTATTATTATTTTTTCTTTTTCAAGTTTGTGACACCACCAAAATTTATTGTTTTTTCTTTTTTTTATGAAAATGTTAATATTGTTCATAGAAATTTAGACACTCAACCAAATTTGATAAGAAGCCTTTTAGGCAGTAAAATTACTCGTAGAATTTAACTCTGCACTAAATTGCCGATTCGTATTTTTTATATAATGTTTAGAATCATTTCCTGAGCATAAAATCATAAAATAATAACAAATCCAGGTGGAGCTTCAAGCGCCAGCTCGAAAAAACGTTTTTGGCCGATATTCTGAAAAAGTTATAAAGCCTTTTATTATTGTAGAAAATAAAATTTCCCATCTTTTGTTGCCAGTACTTAAACTTTTTTTCGAACTTACCGATTACGATTTATTATGTCAAATTTGATGATAACAATGTAAAAATAATAAGTTGTGAATTCTGTTCCCAGTAGCATAAACATGTCCCTTTTTACCGGAATGGAAGAAGGGTTATGTTTTTCGCGCGTATCTTTTATGTTTGTAAATCTTTTATTTCCACATATCTTCCAAACGGCTGGATGGATTTTGGTAACTAAAATATTCTAAGACTAGTCTGACTCGCCAAAGTGTCCTTAGATAGTAGTAGGTAATATTTTTTTACGTGTAGTTTTTTTTGTTGTCGGGGTTTTTGAATTAAAGTTATTCTATCATATTGCTCGTTGCTCGAATAAACAGCACCGTTCATCATCATGATTGAAGAGTTGAACGAAGAGTTTGGTCTCCACTTTTGTAATAAGAACAACTAAGCTGTGAAACGCATTGCCAGAGTGGGTTTTTGTCGAAGGTTCGAACCTTGGGGTTACGAGGTACACTGTGCTTGTTTCTATTAGAGAAACAAGTTCCATCGTAGACCACATCATTTTTATCCACTATTATCGGCATCATCGCAATCGTATCATTAAATGGGTTATAAATCGTAAACGGTAAGTTTTACAAAAAAGTTTACTAGCAACAAAACATGCAAAAATTTATTTTCTACAATTATTGTCAAAATATATAGTTTCCAAAATATCGGCTAAAACAGTTTTTTTCAATTGGTGTTTGAAGCTCTACCTGGATCTGTGAGCATTTTGTAATTTTATGCTCAGTAAGTGATCTTTACGTCAAAGAAAAAATTGGATTTTGGAAAGTTGACTAAAAAACATTCTAGTTTTACTGGCCTTTCATTACGTTTCAGCACATTTTTTTAATTTTTGACGAACTTATTAATTATTAGGAAACATTTTAAAAAGATGCATGAAATTGGAAAAGCCGTTCTTAACTTATAGTGTGACCAAAAAGAAAAGGTTGAGTTTTGTATATCTACGAGTATAGATAAATTTAATATTTCTTCGTTTATATAAAAAAAACTCTTATCACTTCACAATTCACAAAATTGTTATCACTAACTAGTATAAAGAAATCTTGAACAAAAAATGAGTTTAAATTACATAGTCCAATATTTTAATGTTATTTCTGCACTGTGGCACCGATTCCGCGGTCGGTGACGGTCGCGAGAACAACACAGCGTTAAATGCCTAATTTGACAGAACTACCTGGCCTTAATTTCAAATGTATTTTAAATCAGTTTGTTAAATATTGGTGGGCATTTCACTCACAACACAGTCTGATCCCAACATACTCGTACATAGGAATACCCAGACACAGTACAAATATTTGTATTCATCACACAAACATTTGTACTGGGTGGGGGCTTTGCAGGCAGAACCTTCTTCATAACTTGTTAAGACGAATTTGGCACCCAAACTAAGACTATCCCTGTACGGCACACTACTAATTAATTCGAAGATACAAAATAGTGTTAATATACCCACTCAAAATTGTTACAGTTTTGTATTTATAGTACATTAGCACACTAATGAACAGCTGTGATACCAAATTCAAACAATATTTCACATTAACTCTGCTAATATACCCAATGTTTTGGACTGTGAAGGTTTAGCTTTCCTTCGTTAATTTTCAAACTTTGACATAAATCCAATGCTTAAAAACTAGCGTAACATTTTGAAAAGTTAACCTACAAAGTTGCAAGCATCGTTTCATTCTTTTTGACGATCCACGGTATCGTCCTTTCATGCAACAATGCAGGCGCCTGCAAGACGGTTGGCGTGTCGTTGCGATCACGCTGCGGACCCGCTGCGGTGCCGCTGCGATAGCGAAGCGATGCGCTGCCGTATCGCTCCTCGCATTGTATGATATCGAGACGTATACTTTCTAGATACCGCTAGGGTTGATATACGGAGGTACTTTTGAAAATAGAAATAGGAATGATTTAGCGTTACGGTTAAAATTAATAATAGTCATAGGACTGAAAAAAAAAAAAAAAACATATTACTTAGAATTGTAGTTTTAAACAGCAACAATAATATCGCACAATGTAGCTACATATATATCGCTATTATACGCATACTGTTGGTGACGCCAAGACGCCGATATGCGTATAAACCGGCTAGCGACGAAGACGAAGATGAGGCCATCCGACAACAACGATGAAAAGAGTACCACCAATCGAAGACGCGGATGTCTGGGCTGAACCGGGCCGTGCACGGACCCCAATACCCCACAGGGGGTCTACCGCCGAACGAAGGAACAGACCGAATGTTTCAACCAATCCAAAAAGCTTCGCTCCGCTATTTTGACGTCGCTCGCTACATTAGCATTTTGGTGACGTGAACTGAAAAGATTTTCCCCTACCAAAAAGCTGAAGGCAGCTAAAGAAGTTTTTACCACAATACGAGTACATCTTCAATATAACAAATTCAAAAATAACTCATTATTTAGGATGTCGGGAAACGTAGAAAACTTGAACTGGTGGATAAATGATTTGGACTCTTCATGTTCCAATAGCTGCGTGTCACTGTGCTGTTTATGTGGCGGGCATGTTGCTTACCATCAGGCAGATGTCCTGCTCGTCTCGTCATTCTTTATTAAAAAAAACAGTCAATAAAATAGTTTTAAGCAACTTGTACTAAATTAAAAGTTACACTAGCCACTGATCAAATTTTCGAGAATAGCGAAGAAAAATCTCTATTTTGCCCCCTTCAAGATAGGTCCATTCAACCAGCCCAACACTGCTTACTTCCTCAATACAGCAGTAATACTTTAGTTAGGTATCTGGGTGCATTAATTACCCGGAGAACTCCTAGACGCAGCCCTAGACGTCCGCCGACGTTGCTCGCGCCCGATAGTGCATTGTCCCGATAAACTTGTTATTGAGATAGAAAGCTATCTTTGCATAAATACTGCCAATTAACTGACAAGGTGACTCGATCTATCAGCCTGATGAAATTCTTGATACCATCACTGTTGTCAGCTCAAATAACTCACTCGTTTTATTAGCTGTCACTCTATCATTAGGACATCACTAGCAGTTCATCAAATGAAGCTCAGCCTACAATTACGAAGAAATTATTTAAGCTTCATTATCATGATTAACTACCTTAGCTCACATAGTTAAAGTTCTTTGTTTATCATGTAAATCTGGAAAATGAACAATTTACATTTCATTTATTAATGAAAATCAAAACAATTTACACGTCATTATTAATGAAAAACAATACATTTCATGCAAGTTTTAACATTTTCATTGTTTCTCATTGCCACTTACATAGTTACGTTTATCACCACATTATTTTTCTATCAAATATGCTATCTATCAAGCCGCACTGTCAGTTCTTTTTATAAAGGTACCAAGCGCAGTTCATCCTAGAACCTAGAAGATGGTACGTACTGCCTACCGAACGTAGGCTAGCGCTAGTGGGCTAGCGTGGACGATTTTTTTTTAACTATAATAGGTTCGCACTTGACCACCATCTCGCCTGATGTTAAGCGATTATGAGATCTACGATGGAGCGTGCTTACCTAGAAAAAACCGATTCACTCTCGATTTGAAGACACCAAGATTGTAACCATCACGGAAAACCCATTCAGGCAACGCATTCCACAACCTAGACGTTCTTCTAACAAACGTGGAGTCAAATCTCTTTGTTCGCGTTTTTGGAACATCAACCATGAAACGATGCCGCCCTTTTGTGGAACGAGAAGTCCGATAGAAGAAAGGGCAAGGTGGTATTAGATCATGCAGATCAATTGCACACTCTCCGAAGTGTATCCGATAAAAAACCGATAAGCTAGCGATTTTGCGGCGATGATCAAGACTTTGAAGTCTTTTTAATCTAAGCATGGGTACTTACTATTTATTTTATACCAACGCACGTAGCACGTATCTGAAAGAAAACATAAATCATAACTGAAAGCTTTCCGTATAATTACTACAACCAACAAACGGGTAAGCTATGGAAGATCAGAGGGTCTACCGCTTTACTAAAACTGTCTTAGATTTGATTTATCTTTCTCTTTTCTATTCGTCATCTTCCTCGATTCAACACCAATCCATGCTGCCTAAATATACGAGTAGTTAGAATGTACTGTACTTTTTCGGGTTCTTATTCAGTGCACGCGCACTTAGCAACTGTCGGAAAGGATAAATCATCAAAAGGCGATTAGCACCTTGTTACCTCTCCGCCGGTGCTCGCTGACGCGGACACCTCTGCCCTTATATTTATTGCAAATTATGCCCTTATCCGAGCCATCTCCATCTCCCGATAATGGACTTCATACGGCGTCGGATTTGTGTGGATATTACCTAACTTTTAATAGTCAAATAATTCGTATATTTCATATTCGTAATTTAATCTTACCAAAATTGGTGAAAAAATTAACTACTCTAAGGTATATTATATATCATTTGTGAATATTCTGCGTATGCGTCTCCTCATGTTTTTCCCTGCGACATATATAACCTTGCGCTTATAAAAAACTGATTTTATCATACTATGTACCAGTACAGATTGAAACAATGATGTCATATTACGTATGACATCATTGTTATCTTGAAGTAGTACATAGTCAATAAAAATAGGGATTAAAATATATAATATTTATGTTTACTACGATTACTTGTAATCATGACGATATTAACTTTTAAATAATAATAAATTATTTGTAACAAAAGAAATTACATTTGATAAAATGACATGAAATGTTACATCAACTAAATTATATAATGAGAGCTTTCTTTGGCTACAATGCCATATTACATTACTTTGAGGTTGACAACTATTCCAATAGTCTTCAAAAGTTGATGTTATTATTTCGTCTCTTCCTCAGAAAAATTACACCGTCTCTTCCTAACCTCTTGATGAGTTTTATGACATCACCGTCAACATATTTACCACTGATACATAACATTTCAGCAGCTCAGAGCCTGAACCCGGCGTCATAAAGAGTTGTGTTGACTCGGATGAATACTCCTATAATAATAGGAAACACAAAACGCTTCATCAACGTTACATCAACAACGTCTTAATGTGTCTACGTGGTATTGTATCCTGTGTATCATGTTTAATTGTATCCTGTGGAAGTAGGAAATATACAGATACAAATAATAAATTCAAACAAAAATGAACAGAGGAAAAAAGGAACAAAAATAGAAGAACACAGATTGTTAGAGTGAAGTGGCGAATATTTTCAGGGTAAAAACATAGTGCCGTGAGATATCCTCAAAGACTTTGACTTTGAGGTGGATAAGATTTGACTGCTGCCTTCTGTAAGCATAATCCTTAATTAAGTTTAAATGGAATTTACGATCAAATTCATGTCAAAAAAGAATGTGACCGCAATTCCTTTATTGAACTCACAAATTACTTTTCCCAACTATAGAAAAATCTGTTTTAAACTCATGTCGTATCTTCTCATTTCTCCCGGGCGGTATTGACAGGCGGGTGTGAGCCGATACCGACTGATTTATTCACCATTACCGACTGGCCACCTTCACTGATCCTCAGATATTACAATTTTAAAACACCCTAACGACCTTTTGGACGGGACGATTTATAGGGTCAATCTTTGTGCTAAGCTGAACATTAGTTGATTCTATAGATATGGATTTAAAAGCGATTTTGTTGCGCTCGGCATCTACCTTAATAAGCACCACACCTTGTCCAGTTATTCTACTTCCAAGCAGTAATGTGCAAAGATCACTGTGTTCCAGTTTGAAGGGCAAAATTTTCAGAGAAATTACAAGGCATAGAACGTCATCTTATATTTTTGAGTGACGAGAGCAGTGCAATGCTTGGTAACGAGTTGGACTCTTCGTGTTCTGCTGTTATAGGCAGACATTTTGCTACTTATACTTTACCTACTATAAATAAATAATTGCCGTTTAAATTAATATCTTCACAAGTGAAAATGTTTATTTTAATTTTCGATGTTGATGAAAGGGTTGATGTTAATGTGAAGCATTGACTGATTATCGAACCCACGACCTATGGCAGCGTTGGACTGGCCATACAGTCGAGCTGGCATTTACCAGCTGGGCCCCAGCCTGCGCGGGACCCTGTCTTTGCGGGGCCCCTACGAGCCTGGCTTGCGGGGCATGCGGCAACTGTAGGATAAGGTTTCGGGCCGGGCTTGTGATCTCCATGAAACCACCCGGGGCCTTTCAGCCCGGTCCGACCCTGACGTATGACCCACCGAACAAACTCACTCCTAACCTTTTTGTAACTAGTATAGGTTTACACTTGACCGCCATCTCGCCTGCTGTTAAGTGACGATGCGGTCTACGATGGAGCGTGCTTACAAAAAACCAACGAAGAAACCGATTCATTCTCAATGTGAAGACATCACACAACTTGTCACATAGCGAATCAATCATGTTCAAGATGAGTTGAAAAGTTTGAAAGAACAGGGAATAGGTAAGCCACATACAGGCAATACCACGGGTTTCCGATAGCCATCATATAAGAGAATTATTTTAAAGTTATTCATACAACAATTTATCTCGTCTTAGTATCTGTTACTTAAGAAAACATCGATATGTAAATTTCGTCTCATCATCCCGATATCATAAAGGTAGTCTGTGTGTGGTTTTGTTTTTATGTGTGTTTTTTAATTCTATAAGTAACGTATTTAACTGAGGTGTCTGTTTGTATCATACAGATACAGTGACGAAACGAGCAATACTTGCGAGTGATAGTAAACAACATGCCAAAATTGTACAGTGGCAATCAATTTATATATGAAGAGCGCCAATCGTTGCACTGCGCTTGTCAATCATAGGTTTACGATGATTTTTATTTCCTGTCATTTTTCTGACGCATTGCCTTTCAGTCCTGACCACGGTAATGTTTGAATATTGCTTTGTTACGTTTGCTAATTAGTATGAAAGTGAGATTCTACTGATGCAGTATAATACTACAGATCTTACACCGCCTACTTTTATAAAGTGAAAAACTGATTTGAAAACTTGCGTAAGTATTAAGGATATAAAAATATCTAGGTGATATTTGGCAAAAAGGACAAAAAATCACTTTATCGATTAATCAAACACAATTTCAATTTTATCACAATATTCCACTGTTTCATTTTGACAGACAATGCAGTACACGATAACCTTGAAAGCTGTCAGACCCTGATCTGATGCATGTACCATAATCCATAATATTACATACATTTGACAACATATTTATTATGTTTTAAATACCAAAAATGAACAAATAATATCCATAGATAAAATTATAAGGAAGAAGATATCGGGTAAACCCGTGAGAAACACATGTAAGTATCTCAATTAAAATGTAAACCATCGGTACATAATCAACACTACAATGTTGGCATGATGGCAGAGGCAATTTGTACATTCTATTTTATAGGCACTTCGTAAAGTACCTTCTGTGATTAACATAGCCTTTGCCAAAGGCACTTGCAGTTTGCACTCAGACTTTTCAATGACTCGGATTTTAAATTGCTCGTTTATGTAAACAAGTTACCCAGTTTTGTGGGGAGATTTTGTACAATAATAGTATTTGTTCACAATTTTGTCCGTATGGCATTTAGAAAAATACTAGCTGACCAGGCGAACTTCGTACCAACATACTTTTTTCATATTGCGGCGGCATTGAATTTGTTTTAGAAAAAAATATTGCAGCATCAATAAGCCAAAAAACGCCATCACAGTTAAGTCGGTTCATTCCACCTGTATTATCAATTACATCAAAGTTGCGTACTCTACATGGAGTGGCGACTGTATCGCAGAGGTTAATGGCGCGAGAACGGCTGATAACACCCCCCGACGCTCTGGCACCCCCTGACCCCACCCGGGGTGGCCCCGACACCTTCGAAGTCGAGGCTAGTAATGTACCTGATCCCAGAGATTGGGCAATTGTCTGGCGATAGATAAGTGCGGAAGTGAATTTACGAGAAAATCTTACAATGTGAATGAGTATTATAATAGCACAGCTTACCATTAATCAATTTAATAAATCTTAACAATAAATAATTATTTTAATGGACACATTTTCACATGTCTTGTATGTTGTAAGTCATAAGTACCTCGTAGGAAATTACTACAAGTTGTTATTAAAACAAAAATAAAAATTATAACTACGTAATCGATTTATCTGTCATTTAAAATGTAATTGAAAGAGTCTCATTTAAAATTTTAATTTCGAACGTATCTTTAAGGTGTTATAAACATTGAATATTGTACAAAAGTCGTATTCTGGAATCTTTTTTCCAAATTAGTGATACAGCATCGATAACAATCCGATACGGGCGCGATCCTGACGGACGTTAGGAAAAATCCCGCGACGCGTCCGCGGCGATAACGTCGGCCTCATGATCAATCTGTAGGCCCTTTTCACGTGTAATCTCGGATAATATATTTCGCGATTCACCTGCCTGAGGGAGATACGGTGGGTATTTAATGTGGTTATTTTTGTTAAGCTGCGTGTTTGATGTAATATTTTATGGTCTTTAACTTTACCTACATTGTTTTTTTTTTATTAAAGGAGATGGTTATTGGTCGAACAGATGGGTCAATCATCAACTAGGTCAAATATTTTTTTTTAAATATCATGAAGGTAATCCAGTAATGCATGAAAAATATCAGATATCTAAATGTTATTCTGTTAAATCGTTTATCTAACGTTAAAATTTTATCGAGTAAAAAAATAAGAGTAGGTATTCTTAAATTATGTTTGTGACCTATTTTTGGGTGTTAGATATGTATTACGTCTAAATTAGTCAAAACTCTATAGATTTTTTGAAGTGAAAACTTTTTTTGGCGCACCTAGACAGAAATTTCTTGGGCTGTGAATTGAAATTTAGCATCAAGTTTTTTGGGTAAACTTGGGATGCTAGAGTGAGAAAAATAATACAGTGAACAAGTGCGTCAGAGCGAGAAAGATAATATACTGTGTTTATTATATTATTGTCTTTTTATCGCGACATTGACTTTTTTGGTACTTCCCACATTAAAGTCATTAATTGAACTTGTCACAAAAAATTAAATTTGCATTTCACATCCATTGCAAAAAAGTTTTTGTTGTAATATACTCGTATTACTGTTTTATCACAGCACTTACACATAGGTACACTTTAAACACAACATATATATCCATTTTTAGCAAAATACCTATAAAATAAATAAATATAGCAAAAATACTAAAAAAATTGCTAGTTAAACGCTATTTACGACCCGCGTTTTTTTTATTTATTCTTGGCCTTAGATATTAATCATTCAGCCACATGTTATTCTCGTGTTGTAGTGCTTACCAGGTATATTCAATTTCAATTTATAAATCGTTGTCATTTTTAATTATTAGAATTATATAGGTAGTCTTTAAAGACAAGAAATTAGAATTATATAGGTACAGAATAGATACAAATTACATTTTGATGTATGTTCTCTTTTCATAGCACGAATCCACAGTTATTTTAGACTAAGCTAGCTCGGTGTTGCCATATCGTAGTCCTCCGGGAAAAGGATAAAATAATTGAGTATGATCCGTGTGTGGCGATAGGCGATCGGAACAAAGGCACGTGAGCGCTATCGCATCCCGCCAGCCGCCCGCCCTGGCTGCCGTAGCCGCTGTCAGTCACGACACGACGTTTAATACAACGATTTTAAAATTATCGTCCTACAAAATGTGTTTTATGTACCACATAAAATATACTAGACTTAACACTGTTTACAGTTTTACTGTTTATTTTGTTATGTTACGTGACATAGCAGTAAGTTTGTTCCAAAGACAATTTTTCTGGTAAAATTAATTACAAGAACTGTGTTTCTGAAAACTAATAATCCTACTAATATATTAATGTCAATGTTTGGATGTTTGTTGCTCAATCACATCATAACATATTAATGGATCGGGTTTAAATTTGAAAGAGTTAGATGACAAGCTGTAAGAGGACATAGGCTGCTTTTATCCCAGAAAAATGACTGAATCGGGAACTATGCGGTAAACATCGTGTTTAAATTTGGAACAGTCAGATTATAGTCTGGAAGAGTATACGAGTATAGGCAGCTTTTTATCCCGGAAAATGATGGGAACGGGAACTACGCGGGTAAACCAGCGGGACGCTCCTGGTTATTAATATTAAAAATTGACGAAAACGCTAATATAACTTGATCTACAATTACCCACAACAACAACAAGTTTTGCGGTAAATTTTTACGACTTTCTCATATTTTAACTATTTCCTAAAATACATTTTAAATTTTTGTTGAATGTTCTGTTTATCCTATAAAATCCGTAATACAACGAACACAGTCGACCGCCGCTCGCAAAACTGCGCTAAATGAATCTCTTATGAAAATGCGATACAATGTACCGGCGGATAGCGCGATACCAGATGATGGAATGTTTGTGAATCCACGTGAATAAGCAAGATTACAGACGTACCTAATGTTTTATGGATATTTTTGTAACGGAAAGAGTCTTTTGCTGAGTCCAACTGTCGAAAGAGCGGTTATTTTGCGGCCAAGCAGTGATTATTGTGTTCCTGTTTGAAGGATGCGGAATGCTAGACAATGAATTGTCAATAAAAATATCGGCTAAATTGGCAATTTTTTCCAAAAAATGCACGATCACCCTTAACGTTAGTCTATCCAATTATAATCTAGTTGTAAGACTTAGATTTTAAACACTTAATTTTTTTTATTGATTTGATCAGTTATCCTTATCACAACTAAGTATTGGCCATTGTTTTGCTTGGATTTAACAACATTCAGGATTTCATTCAAGGTTTCTGAGGTATTATTAATCCTATTCCACTACTAACTGACTAATAATAACATGAATAATATAATAATAATTAGATATTTTCAAAGATGTAGAATTATATCGAATTAAATTATTAACCTGAAAGTTAACCATACCTCTGAAAACTAGGTTATTCGATGGTAAAAAGCGTCCGCGCGCGATACGCGTTATCGCGTCACGCGCAATTTGGCGCCGCGCCGTCGAACTAACGACGCGCATCTACATCACTGATAGCGACGCTTTGTGCCCGCTGACGACCGCGAGCGAGCGACCTACAGAATAACGCTCTTTCGGGAATTTTAGTTTCTTCTTACGGTACCATAATTCACGGTCTAAAAAATAAAAATAAAATATTTTATATTTCAAAATATTCATTCTAAATTGCTTGTATGCTAACATGTGTTACATTTCTGCGATATTTAAATATTTTAAGATTAAACACAAATTCATAATGTTAATAGACGTTATAAATTATAGCAAAAACGAACAAAATATTTTTTTTTGTTTTATTAGCTTAAACGTGTAAAATATATCAAATTAAAATCATTTGTAAAAAATCTGGAGCCTACTTTTAAATAAAAAAATATTAATCTTAAATTTCGTTCAACGTCGTAACACAAACATCGAAAATCTCTAATCTTATTTGATTTTACTGAAAAATCAGTCAGACTTTGGGTCGTAAATGTTCAGAATACGTTAGTGTCTTACTCAAGTGTGAAGTCTATAGCTTTTTCCTGGCTATGAAGCCTAAACAGATGTTGAGCTCCGTTAAGTAGCAAACCGCCGTTCGGGCAATTACGTTCTTTGTAAAAAGAACCGTAAAACGAGCGCGGTTAGCTTAGAAATTCGAGTGGGGAGGAAATGGAGGGAAACGCAGTGATGGAGATTCGAACAAAATTTCAAATATGGAACTCGGGTATATGAAAGGAGGTTAAGTTTTGAAAGAAACCTCTACCTACGTAGTATGTGGAATATACATACATGTGGAATAACATAATGCTAAGTTATCATTTCAATGACATGAAGCGCGCCAGATGCATTCCGGTTTTGTTTTATTATTTATCAATTTCTTCTCGGTTAAGGCACTCCATGATGAACCACTTCGTCGCTTAACATCAGGTAAGACGGCGCGGCGATGAAGAACATAACCTATTAACGATAAAAAATGGCTAATATTATGCTATAAAAAATTAGCTAAACTGCAAATATGCATGTCGGTGACGCATGCAACTCAAAACATTCACCCATCCAAATAAGCGTCTTACGCACACGTCCTGCTACATTGCTCCACCGCCACTCTGGCGCTACTCTCCTATGACGCAACGTCGTTACGGCACTATACTTAGCACTGCACTATACGGCACTGATGACGCCATCGGTCGGTTTGTATGGCGAGTGTTAGATGCATCACCGAAGACCATTTGCGAACTACAGATGGTCATCAAGGACAGAAATGTGGCCGTGGCGGATGCTCTGGCCCGGGAGGAGGTAGGTGGCTTAGGCAAAAGTCGATGTCGAGTCGATTACTATCGGAATCCCAACCGGTAGTGATCGGCTCAACAGACGAAATCCGACTGACTAGTACTAGACTTAGGTTCAAAATGTTCACAACACCCCCCTGTTTTCCCCTTCTTCTCCTAATCCAAGAAATATGTAAAAAATAATGCAATTGTAATGACAAAGGTTACGGATCCCGGAGTCTGTGGAGTGAATAAAGTTAATAAAAAAAAACTATACTTATCATATATTGTTTTTAAGCTTTCGCGATTTGAGTTCGGAGAAGCCTAGTGTTGTGTGTGTAATACGGTTAGTGTTGTGTGTCGTGGTGGTAACCCTGCGATTTTCGAAGACCAAATGAGGGTAGATCTAGATCCCCTCATTTCGCAATGAGACGACCCGCAATTTCTTCAGTCTTCTCGTGACCACGGCGGTTGTAACGCTGCCGAAACGTCGAGGTATTTAAACAATGAATTAAATCGTGATTAAGTCCTGTACATTATAAACATTATACTTATCATATCGGTGTCGTGAACTCATAAAAATTTCCCCTACAAAAGTGACTCTAAATTTTCATTTAAAAAATATTTTTAAGTACATTTTTCGTGGAAGATGTGTCTCTGTGTCTTCGCCTCAATGTACCAAGGTGTCTCATTAGAGGCTCAATTGAGCGTAAGAGGGATAAGCTAACTTGTTGTAAGGTATGTGCTTAGACGCTACTTTATTAACAAAGATTGAAGTGCGTCGAAAGGAACGTTATTTTATACGATCCTTTTTCTTAGAACCATAGACAAAAGGACATAGCAATTTATTGTTGGCAAACATGTTATGAGCTAAAAAGTTATTTTTGACAACACTTTTTAAGAATGTTGATAAAATTAACTGGTCTTCACAACTAGGTAATAGGTATACGCCCCTTTGGTAATTATACAATCTACCTAAGGTCTGGTTAATTTAACAATAACAGAATATTCTACATCTGGACTTACTGGCATTTTTTAAATGTTGAATGTGTTCTATAGCATACGCTGGAATTTCACAGACTAATATTTTTAGCGTCATGCATAAAAAGGTTTTCGGGCCAGGTTCGGAATAAACCTAAAATAAAACATTTTTAAATGTTTATGGGATTATTTTACCTGAATTTAATATTTATGTACACCAAAAAAGTAATAAAAGCAATGTTTCCGTATCAAGTAATTTTAAAATGCAGTTATTCTACGAAAAAGCTCAAAAAGATCCGTTTAAAAAGCTAGATCGTTTGTCTGGGAGTCAAAAGGGAAGCTCGAAGGTTTTTCGTCTAAATTCGTCGAAAAGTTTTAAATTTATTTCATACTTATTTGAGTACGGTTATGTATGGTATGGTACCTTTAGTCCCTGCCATAGGTTATTTTAGGTTTACACAAGTTTACCACACCCTACACAAATAAGGAAAGCTTTTTTGGAAAAGCACAGAAAGCACTCACCTAACTAAGTATACTTACGCACATTTGTAAAGGTTCCTGAAAGTAATTCTTTAATTGTAACTATACAAAAGTGAAGATTTTCCAATGGACAGTGTTATTGGAAATTTTACAAATTAAATTGTCAGTTATATATACATATAGGTACTTTTTAAAAGACCTTTACTAATGTATGAAACAATTAAAACCCATTTCTTCCAAGGAAGCCATTACAGCACGTTCCATTAAATAGGTGTTCACATCAAAATATCAGTTATCTGGGGGGCATCGGGGTGGCGGGGGAGGCTAGGAGGGAGGGGTTGAGGCTGCACTCGGCTGATAACGCGACGGCGATACGTTCTCACTTGTTTGGGGGTTTATAATGTGACAATTGAATGCGTGAGGAGGGAAGAATTCTCTAACTTACTAATGTGAGAGCGCCTTGTAAATTGATCTAGAATAAGCGCCGTATTTCGAACAATTACTCAAAACAAGTAAGTTGGTCGAAAAATCGTGTTTTGAGTATTTTGAATAAATTCACACATAAGAAAAAATAGAGCGATCACAAAATACAAGGAGTCATAATACATACCTATTTGCAATGAATGGCGACTTTATCTATACTTATAATAAAACTGTAACGGGTCGAATTCTGTACATTGAAGATATTTTGAATTTTTTTTTTTTGGGGCACTCTATTTTCGATACTGATGGCGAATCTGCATTTTTTTTCTTTCATGTCTGTCTGTCTGTCTGTCTGTCTGTCTGTCTGTCTGTCTTTCTGTATAGAGATCACGCATCACGCCGAAACTACTGATTCAATTCAGCTGAAACTTGGCATGATTTTAGTTTATACTAAGGACATTGCTGTAGGTTACTTTTGATCCCCTAATTCTGATCGGTTTTCTTGCGGGAGGGGGTGAAAGTCAGAATGTGTATTTGGTTGTAACTCATGTTTGCGTTGTTTGATTTAATTAATTCTTTTTGTTAGAAAGACCATATTTTTAGTACTGTCCCGTCAAAATTTGAACATTATCGGTTTGTTGGTTCGGAAATTACACAAACATTAAATAATAACGACACGCGCGGCGCGTTCGGTACATACTAACTTCTAAGTATTCTGTGTCTCACAGACGATCCACAGAATATCTAGATTCTAGATTCAAGAACGTGACCACGTGATCGCGTCGCGTCGTTTTGAATGAAAGAATAATTATCAAAAATATATTTTTGTGTGGAAAAACAAACATCATTCGGTTATAACCGACTTCAAACAGGGAGGATTTCAATCGGGTTGCATGTTTTTTATTTGGTTTGATTTTACGCGATAACTCCGCTAATTGTGAGTTTATTTTGATAATTCCTTTTGTTTGGTAGAAAATACTTCAGAGGACTTCAAAGACTTTCATATATCGAAAACAGGGAGGTAGTTTTCAAATATCAACAAAAACTAAAATCAGCTTAGATATATCTGTACAGAATTAAATTACCTGTCATTGAAGTAGATTTTTGTTCTTTAGAAGAAAAATATTAGCATAATAAATAGCCATTTAATACCCATTAAGTGTTCCCACTGCTGGGCGTCGGGGCCTTCTCTCGCAAGGAGAGAGTCAAGGCTATAATCCACCACGCTGGCCCAGTGTCGGTTGGTGGATGACATATGACTTAGAACTTAGATTCTAGGGACATTTCGGTTTCCTCGCGATGTTTTCCTTCACCGTTTCAATTACCGGCATTACGAATGACTCTGAAAAGATAGTGGTGCACGTGGTTTTGAACCCTAGGTCTCCGGATCGACAGTCGCCGTTCTCCTGACTAGGTCAGCTGTAACTTACTAGACCAGCCGTAACTTATTAGAAAACGTATTATTTCAATCCAAATACTGTTTGAAATTTTAAGGTAGTGTTTAACAAACTTCGGTGACCGAAGCAGACCGTTGTTAGGGTTCCGTACCAAAAGGGTAAAAACGGAAGCCTATTACTGAGACTTCGCTGTCCGTCCGTCCGTCCGTCTGCTACCAGGATGTATCTCAAGAACGGTGTTAGCTAGACAGTTCAAATTTTCACAAATGATGTATTTCTATTGCCGGTTTAACAAAAGATACTAAAAATAAAATAAATATTTATTTAAGAGGGGCTCCCATACAACGTCATATTTTTTACCGTTTCTTGCTCGATACTAATAACTAATAACGTGCCTGTCACAGACGCTTTAACTATTCACATAATATTTAGTTTTATGTTCTCTTTAAATGTAATTAATTAAAATAAATTATGAAGCGGGCTCCCATACAATTAAAGCCGTTTATTTGCTAATGGTTCGGAACCCTTCGCGCGCGAGTCCCACTTGCACTTGCCCGGTTTAATTTTTTCTAAAATTTTGTAAAATCCTATCCTACCAATATTATACAAATATGCCAATGTTTAAATTTTTGCTGCTCAATTACGTTGGAACGGCTGAATGTATTGAGTTACAATTTGAAACACATTATATCTTGGCTAAGCTTAAGTAGCAATGCTTAGCCTATGTGTTCTTCCAAACTATAATCTAATTGTATTGCAAATTTCAACCCGATCACTAAATACGTTCCGCCATGCTTAAGTAACAAACATCCAAACATTGACATTCATAATATTTACAGGACAACGTGGAACGGCTGAACACATTCGGAAGGAATTCGAAACACACGTACTTAGTTTGTACTCAAAATAGCAAATCGGTTACTTATAGGTTACTGTGACGTCAGAAATACTAAGCAAATTTGGTAGAAAAATGAAACAGTTGAATAGCTTATAGTCTGAAATACCACATAGACTACTTATCAACCCGAATAGAAGCATTTGCCCTAAGGAGGTATGTAATCTGTGGCCCTAAGGAAACAAATATTAACGTTAAAACGACAAAACGAATTGGTTTGACTTACGAAATGCAGATAGTTTAGAGTCTAAAATTTCACATGGGGTAATAAGTCTATATTTTAATTTAACTCTATATTATATTAAATATATGCACCCGTTTTGGAGTAGATAATACAGGTGCTTTGGATGCACAATCAAAATAACAAGCAACGTTATATTCTCATTAGATGGCGCTAATGTCAGTTTAAATCTCAAACACTAAACCCCATTTAAATCAATGTTTTGCTATTGTGGTATGTATTTTTTTCTTTCATCACTAGGTGGCGTTACTGGTATTCCTAATTGTACTAATGAGTTTTTTGCTGCTAGAATGATTTTTATGCCGAATTTGGATTCTTTCGTTCTTTGATTCTTTTTCTGTGTTACAATTAAATTTATACATTACCATTTCACTTAGATTTTGCTTTGATTTATAGGTTCAACTTGCTTGCGTAAGATTAAAACTCAAATAAATTAATCATTTTGAAGGCTTCATTCAAAATTTTACGCGGGCGAAGTCGCAGGTAACAGCTAGAGAAAAAGAGATAAGTAGGTATAAGATCATGCACAACAGCTTTTCATAATGTATCCTATAAAAATCCTACAAACTTAACAATTGCGGATGTGTTCATTACTACGAAACCTACTTATTAAAGTATGTTAGATTTTAAAAGAAGAATAATAAAGATGATATAATTAATTATATTTTTTTGTGAAAAAACAAGTTCACTTGGGTTTTCAATAGCTACTTATCCAAATTTAGTTAATTTTGACGTACTTTCAACTAATGTATAAGTCCGTAACATCTGCTTACGCGAACGAAGTAGCGGGTTCAGCTAGTTGCTAATAAAGATTCCGCGCCAAAAATATGGGTCAAAAACAATTTCGGACGCGGTTTTTTTTCATGAGCAGCGCATTGCATTGCATTTTTTTTTTGCTAATTTCCATGTTGTCTTTTATGGATTTTCGTAGAAATTTATAAAACTTTACATCTATTTTATTTATTATTATACAAAATTTAAATGAGAAAGTGTGAAAGTGTGATTTCTAAAGACATCGAAATAATTAATGTTAATTTATTCTTATGGAAAATTCCTTTTAGTACCTACAGTTATCAACAAATGATTTTTGAAAACAAATAATCCCACCTAAATGCTATAAATTTAAGTAATTTTATTTCAAGAAAATTATGTGGACGGAGGAGTGGAAGAATAAACATTTTAATATTTTGCATAAAAGAGTGAAAAAAAAAAAATGGCAGTATAAATATACATGAACAGAAAAAAAATCTCACACAAGTCACTAACACACACGCATAAATACTCTTTTGTTTATTGTTAGTCTTCGGCCAAATTGAAAATAGTTTATTGAATTGCTTATTGGTTTTATGGTCGTTTTTCTGCCACTTGTAACAATAAAAAAGCCGCTAGAAAACATCATTAAAACATACTTTTTATCGTTAATTTTTCGGCCCGACCACTTCGGTTCCGTGGGAGTTTGCATTTTACAATCTACAAAAACTTGTCTCATAACTAATACCGATAGCTGTTGAGATATTGATACGGAGATCATAATTAAAAGATAATAAGCTCTTTGGAATATCCGGAGTATTGAATTAAAAATATTCAATAAACTATGTTCGATAAAACTAGCAGTTTGATAAGATATCACATAATTATACCGTTAATAGTTTATAAGACTCGATTCAGATAGTCCAAGAGACAGTGAAAACAAAACTCACGTCATTTTGGAATAGTCGATTTCCAAACATTTACTTGAAACTATGGGTCGGATCCAGCCAAAAACTTGCAAGATTTTCGAGTATCTAGTATAGATTTTTTGTCAACCAAACGCAAAGAAAGAAAATGGCTAAACCAGCGTTTGTAATACGACGGTATAAGTTTTAGCGCACGCTTCCTAGGAATTTAGGTTATATGTATACTTACATAGGAATAATAAGTTGAACAAAGTTTGAGTTATCGTAGGATTAACGGTTCTAAAAGCACAAATTATTGTGACATAGAGCTAAACGTGTTATTAACTCATCTGAAGTGAAATGCAAAATTTCAACAGCAACGCCATTTTCAACCAATTAGTTAAGATTTTTCATGAACAAATCAAGTAGTATCTGGAAAATAACACATATTTCTAATATTAATATGAAAAAAAAAAAAAAAATTACGCTGTTTCATTTAACCTATTCAGTTCTAACAAAATATACACCCACAAATACACAAACTTTTAACTTCATTGTTCTTAGTTATTAGTGTGATATTTTTTTTGTTAAACACTTATGTTATGAAATGATGAAGCTCTCGCGACTCTTAGTCTATAAATTTCAATGGGAAGACTAATCTGATCTATAATTTATGAATAAACCAGCGATAACCTGTGACATTGTTGGATCGCCAATTTCGAGAAATCCTTAATTTGATTAGCCTTGTGACTTAGTTGGTAGTAAATCTGCCTGCGGAGCTGAAAGCCTGGGTTCAATTCCTACCAAAGGTAATAAACATTTGTGTATTTTTTTACTAATATTTATTACAATCGAATATATTTAGAGCACTGAGGCGCGGGAGCTCGTTAGAGAGTTAGGACAACGCATAAGGGAAATGACAGTGACTCCCGCTCCGGTTTGTACTTGGCACAAAGATTGTGCATCGCTATTCAGCGGGGTAATGCTACCAGTGTAATGGGCACCTTTGTGCCGGGTACCGTTAGGGGTGGGTTATGTGACTGATGAATTTATGATGTTATTTTTAATTGTGTGATTTAGTAGCTTATCATCATCATCAGCCGCAATACGTCCACTGCTAAACATAGGCCTCCCCCCTAGATTTCCACAACGATCGGTCCTGCGCAACCTGCAACCAGCGGTTTTCAGCGACCTTTGTGAGGTCATCTGTCCATCTAGTGGGAGGCCGTCAAACACGGTGTCTTCCGGTTCGTGGTCGCCACTCGAGAACCTTTCTTCCCCATCGGTTGTCAGTTCTGCGAGCGATGTGGCCTGCCCATTGCCACTTCAGCTTGCTTACTCTTTGAGCTATGTCGGCCACTTTCGTTCTTTTGCGAATATCCTCATTACGGATTCTGTCGCGCAAAGAGACTCCGAGCATAGCTCTCTCCATAGCTCGCTGTGTGACTTTGAGCTTCGTTATGAGGCCTACAGTTAAGTTAGTAGCTTATATCTTTGTTTAAGCTTTGTCCGTTTGTAGTCATTAAAATTTACTAATTGTTTTATTCTAATATGTATTCAAGTATAATAAACATAGTAATCTTCTTATGACATGGTTCGCAAAATACGAGGTCAAACTGAAAGTTCTTAGAACTGGCCACTTATAAACAATATAATAAAAAAATAATTCTATAATTTGAAAATAGAACTCTTTGCCAATATTACTGAGGATATACTTCATTCATTTGTCATTTGTTTTACGATTTGGCGGCAAATTGAAAATTGTCTGTGTCACGTCAACATGAATTAATTTAACACGAGAAAATTTTCGTGCAATGATTTTTATGACTTTCGATGTCATTTAAGTCAACAAGAAAGTTATGATAGACTACGATTGGCTTTTCACGATGAAGCCCCATCTCGTGCGACTGTTTACAACTGGTTTAATGAGTTTAAACGTGGTCGCACTAATCTCACTGATGATTTACGTGAGGGAGGGCCTTCTACGGCGACGACTGAAGATAACATCTGTGTTGTGCGGCGTATGATAGGGACTGACAAAAGAGTGACCTATCAGCAGATTCGGACAAGCTTAGGCATCGGTATGAGTCAAGTGCACAAAATCCTACACGAACATTTAGCGGTCAGGAAGCTTTGCGCCCGGTGGATACCTCATAATTTGACTGAGGCTCAAAACTCCATCGTGTGGATTGGTGCCGTAAAATGATTGAAAGATTTAACGGAGGTGACTCAAATGCTGTGTTCGACATACTAACAGGTGACGAAAGCTGAATTTACTGTTATGATCCTGAAACCAAAAGACAATCTGCTCAGTGGGTGTCCTTTCGAGGAGTTGCCAACTAAAGTGAAGAGAAATCGAAGTGCGGGGAAAAAAATGGTGGCCTCGTTCTTTGGAAGGATAGGTCATTTCGCAACAATTGTGTTAGAAGATCAAAAACAGTTTCTGCAGAATGGTACACTACCAATTGTTTGCCACTTGTCTTGGAAAAAGTTCGAGAGAAACGACCTCGCAGTAGGATCCTCCTTCACCACGACAACGCCTCATCGCACACCGCCAAGCGAACGATCGACTATTTGGCGACATCAAACGTTGAATTACTGGGTCACCCGCCGTATAGCCCCGACCTCGCGCCTTGTGATTTTTATTTATTTTCAAAATTAAAGAAAACTTAAAGGAAAGCGGTTTATGAATGCTGAAGAAGCGGTGGCTGCGTATCGCGATGCCATTGAAGAGACCCCTAAGGACGAGTGGGCAAAGTGCTTTTCCCAGTGGTTCCATCGCATGCAGCGGTGTATTGACGTGAATGGACAATATTTTGAAAAGATATAATAAAACTAATAACTGGCTAATGTAATCAGTTTTTGATTTTCTAAGAACTTTCAGTTTGACCCTCGTATGAAGAGTTTGTCTATCTGGCCATCATAAACACTTTTCTTATTATCTCTATAAAGGAAGTCACTTCGTTCATGTGTAATTTGTATAATGAATATAAATAAATGTTGTAGTAGTTTCCGTTTCTATGATTTTCCGCGATAAAACGTAGCCTATATAACATTCTATACTAAACTGTGTTGCTAATATTGTAAGTGTGTAAGTTTTGAAGTTAGCTCACAATAACGTCAGAACGGCTGCACAGTTGAACACAGATAATCTGGTACGCGCTTTCACATGCTACTTTTTACTGCGAGAAAATTACGGGAACAAAGACTACACGGGCAAAACCACACCACTGCTAGTTAAAACACTAGTGTAGTAAGTAATCATGATATCTTAAAATAATGTTTAATTAGTTTCACACGCAATCAGAATCTAAAGATTACGTGTTACCTATAATTACGGGCAGTTCTAATTTACGTGATATTTTAAAGTAATTAATAATGTACGTGGTAGCGCTCCTTGATGTGGGTTTTATGAAAAGCACACAATATTTTTACGGAGGTGTTTGTGGTTATTAATTAAACAGATAACATCTGGGAGAGGTGCGCCTGGTCGCCTCCGATAACGTTGAAGACTGTTTATACACCTTCTCGCGCTCAACTTTGCCACAGTATCAAATGCGTCTATGGCTTTATTTATATTCTAAAGGTGTTTTAGTTCTTTGAAAGTATTTAAACGAAGATATTATTAAAACAAATAGTGGTCGTAATGTGGTCGAAATTTCACCATAATTTAAATAACTAAAAGAGCCCCTATATTGAAATATAAATACCAGTGCGTCAGATACATGGAAGTTTATATAATATTTTTAAATTGATCTAAAAAAATACTTTTTAGAAAAAAATTGAAAAAATGTGTGCATTTTGCGATCTTTCTCTGTATAAACTAAGTGTGGGAAATTCATACTCCACCGTCAGCGCAATTTCGTAAGAAAGTGTACAAAGTGTTTGTTTCACCCAGCAAAATGTTCTTTATTCATTTATATCGTATGCAGTCGTAATGAGAACTTTTTACTATCTTGAAATCGGTTAAAAAACTCACATCTTACCCAAAAGCAAAGTATTTAATTACCGAAATCGTTTCGTGCAATTTGGCGAATTACAGGGCGATTCCGTCAGACGGTGATAGAACGCGTAATATCCGGATAAGCAACAGGCGGCTACACACCACACATAAAACCATACCTTAATGCTCCATACATAAAGTCTTTTTCACATCGTCTTCATTCATTCTCCATTTTGTGTCCGCTGCAAATTATTATGTACCATATGTTGTCAGCAGTAGAGTCGATTTGGGTTTGAAATATGGTGTAATTTGTGGATAAACACAGTATTTGTGTAAAACGTTTATCGATTTTGTTCTTTTAGTGGATTAAAATTAGGTTTATGTTAAACAATTTGTGTCTAAGTTAAATTTTTCGTCGTGATGAAGTTGGAGGTTTTTTTTGACCTGACAACGTCTAATAAATCGATAAACACCGGCTTCATGCACGAAAAAGTGTCCCGTTATGTCCCGTTACGCTCATTGCACGCTTGCGTCGCAGCTGTATCAATGTTTTGTTATGATCTTGTCACGTTAAACTATCGTCCGTAAACCAAACGACTTTCCAGAGAACCAATTTTTTTTGGACTTTCAAATTCAGTTTTAATAAATTCACTTTGTAAATATAAAAAATGTAAATAAGCATACAAATATTTCCCTTCACTTCACTTTACGTCACGTTTCGTTTCATTTCACGTGATAAACTACACTTAGTGTACACACTTACCAAAGAATATGTGCTAATGTGATTTACGATTTTTTTTCTCATTCGTACAAGACCCGTTTACAAATAATGCTGTTGTATGTATTGTTTCGACATTCTCACTCGATTGATAAAGAAGTATTTTGATAACCAGTTTCATCCGCCCACTCTAGTCCACAGCTCGAAAAAATTCCATGACACGCCACTTAGATAAATAAATACCTTTTATTGAGATATCAATGAAAAATTATGTAAAGACATACATAATTATAGCTCACCTTGCAGCGCCCCGCGGTTTTACCCGCGTAATTCATGTTCCCGTTATTTTTTCGGGATAAAAAATAGCCCATGTTTTCTTCCAGACATCTAACTGTGCTTCGAATTTCAGCCCGATTCTTTCAGACGATACGACGACGTGACTGAGCAACAAGCACCCAAACATCCAGACAGAATATAATGTTAGTAGTATTATCGTTATGCACCCAATATTGGTGTCTTTAAATCAAGAGGAAATTGCTTTTAATTAGGTAAATACGCTCAATCATAGATTACTTGGTCACTCAACCTTAAGTGAGATGTCCGCTAAGCCTATCAATTTGTGCTCTTCCTCCGGCGGAAAAGTGTGCTAGGTTACTTTTTTCTAAAATATGGACGAAAAGAGAGACTGGCATTACTGTCACCTTGAAAGAGTTGTGCTTGCGAGAGCTATTTACACGATATTTGAATAGTATAAATTAGGAAAATCTGAATCTTCCTTTTTCATATATGTGTTTGGTAATAAAAAACAAGGACTCAGGAGTCTGTAGAGTTTAATTTAGCACAAAAAAAACAATCAAAGTTTTAATAAAAATAAGTAACTTTAACTTTAACAGCTAGTGTGACAGCTGCCGGTATTGTCGTAGCATGCGCTCTATTCAAGGCAACCTCAAGATAGAAAACAATTACCTTCGTGGAAAAGTTAAATAATAGGTTGACGTTGTAAAAACGTAGTGTAAAATAAGTAGTCTCTAAAAAAATCTAAATCTGTTATGACATTTTTAAATATACCCTAAAAACTACTTATTCTACGAGTATCATTTATTTTACGCGCGAAAGTTGTTTGAATTTTTAAAAACTCTTTTTGGTATTCATTATATATTTTTTTTAGTTTAATTGCAAGTTACATTTTAGAATCTTTATGTCAAAACGCGAGTTTTTTTCTAGACGATTGTAATGTTAATCATTATCATTAATTTTGTGACCTAGTTTCCTACTCATATCAATACTCTACCGAAAGTATCTTACACACTATACGGTTAATCGAAGTTTCAGTACTTCGAAACAGAATAAATAAATTGGCGTCAGTTATCAAGTTATCAGGAAGGCCAGCAACAAGGCCACAATATCGGGAGGAAGTCGTTAAGATCCTTACGCACAACCATACGGTAACGTAACCTTAACTACAGGCTTTTATTAATCAGTAATGGTTTCCGTGTGTCAATCGATCTGTCGCCAGTTCATTTTCGAAATAAATAGTAACAATATATATAATACACTTATTCATTCATTTGGCTTAAAATCAAATTTCTTAATTACTGGAAACAAAAACTTTATTTATGTAGGTATTAGCACCCGTGCTAGGTTAGGAAATACATAAAAATACATTGTAGTGGAGAATTAGCTGAGTATAAACTACCTACAACACAATTTTGCTCTTTATTCTACTCAGGACAAGACTGTTGACTCAAAACAAGACTAAGCCAAGACTGTTCCTTCCACTGGCGAGCAACAGCCTTACTTACTCAGACTTGGTAAACGCTGGACTTGAAGTCAAGACGTTGCTAAATTATCGGATTTTTATCGAATTCATTATGGATAGTGTACAGTTGGTCTGGCCGCCATGCCGCTAACTTAAGACGGCGAAAGAAAACGTCGTGAAGAAACTGACATGTACCTAGAATCTTTTGAGATCATGTGCCAATTTAATCCGCACTTAGCCAGCGTGGTGGACTACGTATTGCCTAGACTTTCTCCTTGCGAGGCAAAGCCCCGAGTCCCAGCAGTGGGAACCCTTAGTGGGCTGCTTATGCAGCTAGTCTGCATATCTTTTTTCTATCGGACTACTCGTTACTCGAAAAAGCATTAGTGCTTGACGTTAAAAAGACTTAAACGACGAAGTTTGACTACACTATAGTAATAAGAAAGTCTAGACGGAATATGATGCATGAGTGGGCTTTCTTTACGTTTAGAATCTTCGTATCTTCAACTCGCGAGTCAATCGTTATTTCTAGGTAAGGATGTTCCATCTTAGACCGCAATTAATACCAGCCGATATGGAGATCATGTACAACCATATTAATGTCAAAGAAAAAGGCGTGTTGAAACTACACTATACCCAACACTATCCAACCAAAATAGGAACGTTTCACATTCAAACTTGTACTCCTTCATACTATAATATTAAGAGTCCCCCATAATTAATGGAACCAATTCATATTTTAGTAAAATCGCCCAAAGAAATAGTCCCTTATGACACAAAAACGACCTTTTGTTGTGTGAAAACGTTTGAATGTGTGACAAAAACATCGTCTGGTGTGTGTGTGTGCTTGATGCTTGCTTGTGTGGGTTGCGATAAGGATGTATTAGCACATTCCGCGAGCCAGTGTTGTTATCCGACGCGGGCAGGTTACACCCCTAGTGACGGGACGCCAATGTGAGGCTTGTTTATTTGCCAGTGCTGTCCTACGATGCACCGATCATCGATATCCTCTATCCTACTAATATTGTACGAGTAAATGCGAACGTTTGGGTTTTTTGATGTTTGTTGTTCAATCACAGCCGAACGGATCGTGTAGTAATTTGGAACACTATTAGATTACAGTTATCTGACCAGTAGTTTTGAGTTATCCTCAATAAAGTTTATTTTGTTAAGTTCGCCGCCGTTTATGAAATTTAATTGTTACCTCACCTCGTACCATTTATAGACCCTAACTCTTTTGGAGATATTATATTTTATTTGAAAGAGTATTATTTCAAATTAGTCTCAGAAGTTAGATTTTTAAGTTGAAGTCAATTGTTGGGGTTTTAAGAGAATCTAAAGGACAATAATAGTTTTTTTACGATCATCTTAGTAGTAAACGTTTTTAACAGTGATTTCCTCATCATTGTGTCGTTTTGATACAAAATTGTCAATTCTAAAATATATTAACTATTGTGTTTCTGGATTAAAACCCTTCTTCGCATGCAAATTATTTTCTTCATAAGTTTTCTTTGAAAGCGAAAACTGCTAAAAGTGATGTTTATAACGAGTTTTAATCGTCTTAGAATTCTAAGACGATTAAAAGTCGTTATAAAGACTAATTTGAAATAATACTCTTTCAAATAAAATATAATATCTCCAAAAGAGTTAGGGTTACCTTGCATTATTAAATTTTTCACATTATTTAATACATGCGTCATTGTGACCTGGTGGTAAGTGCAAGAACAAGAACAAGACGTATTAACGAAAAATTATACCAACTCTAGGTCACTACGTTAAACAAGTCCAAATACGACCAATATTAATAAAGCGTCAAATATTTAATTGTACACAAAATACATTTCAGTTTAATGAGTTAAGGGATATACAGTTTAGAGTTTAAATCAAGGTTTTAAAATGAACTCATAATAATAACATAGCAATATATCGATAGTAAGTCGTCCCATCCTTATGGCTCAGAAGGGGGTGAAGAGGCGCTTGGCGCGGCGAGATAGCGCGAGATACCATCGCGGGTGGCAGCCCTGATAGCGCGAATAATAATAATTTTATTATCGCGATCCAGGGCTGCCACCTCACTGTTGTTAGAGTAGTGCTGGCGTGGCGTATGTCCCTGATCTTGTAGAAGTTAGGACATTGTTTGGACGTCGGATGTTTCATTAAAAAATTGACTCAGGAATGCAGTGTTTAAAGTATTGCATGACCTTTGTGCTTTCTTTACTATGCTAAATTCCGTATTTCGTAAAACTTTAGTTTGGTACTTTTCATATGTTGAAGATAGAGATATAGAATTACAGTGAACTATGCATGAAGTAGCCTTTTGCCGTTAGTACAAAAAACTGTGATCCAAAAGGCTAAAAGGGTTATTTTGATATTCGGACGTTGATAATGTCTAAACTGCTATAATATGTTCTTATCGACACCCATCAAAGCTTTTTAAGCTAAAACACTTCAACGCTTTGCATTGCACTGAATTGTGACTTATGGAAATAATAAGGCAAAGGTTCTTTGATAGAGCAATACGAGAGAGACAGAAATCATACTGTTTGTAAATCTATATTGACTTTGGATCGACCATTTTACAATAAACAAATGAAAAAAACAGTTTTTGAAAAAAAATTATAGAGTACAATTTAACATTTAAAAACACAATGAGGTGACAAATTAAACTTAATTTATCCATTTCACCATAATGCCCAAATACTCACTCAATATCATCTACATAAAACATCAATAAAATAAGAGTAAATCAGAAAAATCATGTGTAAAATAAAAAAGTACCTACTCTCAAACTGGGCAAGACCCCAAAACGGCCAGTCTTGTCACAAAGGAAACTTTGTAACTTTATCGCTATATCAAAATCTATTATTACAAGAAATATAAAAACACGAAGTGACCGACTACGACTCCTGTATCCGGCTTAGGGGTAGTTCCCAGGGGTGTAAAGGGGTGAGGGTAGGCAGGGGTAAGGAGGGCGTTCTTATCTCAGACTCGCAGATTGAATATATTTCATGTAAGAGTTCATACGAGATCCGAGCAAATCGCGAGATTTTATACTGTTTTCCGAGTTTATACTATATTTATTGTATATACTTATGCGAGAATTGCTCGGGGGTATGAAAGATTTTGAGATTATTTGGAAGTTCTTCGTACTTTGTGCGATAATCATAATATATGGATTGGAGCAGTGACTAATGATTTTATTTAAGTAATTACAATTTATTTTTGTAAATAATCAAATGTTTTTATTATTTCACTAGGTTACAATTAGAAAAAAAAATGGACAAAGATAAGTCGTGATACAACTGACCCCATTGCATTGCCATCAATAATCAAGGAGCGCTTTATTGAACAGTCAAATAATTTTCTTAGTGTCTTTAAATCGTGTGAATTGGTTTTTCTAGGTAAGTACACTCCATCGTAGATCACATTGTCACTTAACTTGAGGCAAGAAGGAGGTCAAAAACCTATACAAGTAAAAAAAATATCTCCACTTTTGTGTACATATTTTTCTTGATTGATTTAGTATTGAAGCTTTCCATTGAAGATTTACAACCACCAAGCCAAGGTTGTAATCAATGTAACTGTGTTAATTTAAATTTCAGTATATTATCAGTAAAAAGACCTCAATACAGCGTATTTAAAACAATTAAACTATTTATCGGGCCAGCAGTTGCGTTATCACTGACGCGACTCGCGAATACTTATCAGGTAATTAAGTCTCAGGGTCGGTTTTACCTAACCTTCCTCCTGTGGTGCTTAACTGCTTATAACTGGGCTAGGACTTGTGGAAAATATTGTTACGTCTTTGAAACATTTTGAATTTATTTTTGATATACCTATTCTTACGGTCGATACTGTAGGTATTCTATTATTATATATAAGTTTTATTTTATTTAACAAAAAGTATTTTGGATATCTACGACGTGAATCAAAGACTTATTCATATTGCTTACTATACATTAATTATTTATTTATAGTTCTAAAATGCTTCTGTCTTCTTCAAATGGCAACACATTTCAACACTAGATTAACTCTTGGAACGAAATAGAAATAATAGAATAATAATGAATTACACTTAGTGATTAAAAAAACATTTGTGTCGCGTTAAACAATGTCACACCCCGGACACTCCACTAAAACTCCATACAACCGTCGCTGTGGAGTTGCCTACTCTTCACACAACTACGCAGATGTCGTTCGTACACACGCGTGAATGTGTGCGTTAGCGCTAGGGCTACTGAATTGTTTTATTGAATAGTTGTGCCCCTTGAGTTCACCTGGTGACGTAGTCTATAAACTTGCTATAATGTTGAGTTACATAAATAGAATGGAGCCAAATTACACTATTCTAATTAAAAGGGTGTTTGCACAGATTTCTAAATTGTTTCAGAAATCTGTGGGTGGTTGTATTACCGCGTAAAATTAAACGAAACCGATGATAGATTAGATCAGGTACCTAGATATCTATTTCTGTTAGTAGGTACACATTCGCATTTTATTTTACACTTACCCATGAAGGAAACTTTATTCTGTCACTACAATTATTCCTCCAGGCATTATCAATCCGTGCTTGGGCACATAAGTTACCTGGCTGTGTGAGTTACGTGAGTTAAACACGTTTTCGTTATTATAAATAAATAAATATTGGTAGACAATTCACACACAACACCATCTGACCCCAAACTAAGCAAAGCTTGTAATATTATAAAGCAACGTTATTGAAAAGTTTCTAATCTTACGTTATTTTATCATTAGGAAATTAAATAAAGCTTTTAATCTTGTGCCGTTTAGTTGACGGACAGCTGTAAACAACACAACAACCCACCATGATGATATTTCGTTAGGAATTAGATGTTCGATACCAGCCCTTCGTTGAGTGCTCCTAGAGTATCCGAAACGGCCTGAGGGGTGAGGAAGCTTGAAATTGGCGGGGGGGTGGGGAGTGTCCGTTCTATCTATATTATCTATTCTATGACAATGTAATAAATTGCAAGTATTTTCAAAAAAGGGCCTTACATTTTTGAAGACTGTGTTAGGAACATGATGTGAGATTTGTTTTTTTTTATACAAAAATAGCTGCTACATCTTTTGTAATCTAGTTTATCTACATAGCTTTTAATTATGAAACGTAATAAATATATTTATTAACATATTTGATATAAAAGAGTAAAATCCTCTAGACAATTACTAGACAATGTCACTATCAGCATCAGAAAAACACATTATAACCCCTTTTAAAACGCTTCAATAAACTCATATCGGGGAATCTGGCCGGCGTCCTATTCTGACGGGGGATAGGGTGTTAGTGGGTGAAAACGAGACTCCCCGAACTGAGTAGCTGATGTGCAGAGGAAAACTCACCGGCTACATGTTTATATTAGCCTTTCTACCGCCTAACTAATTTTGTTACCATTGCTTGGAGCTCTGCAATTGAATTGTTATTGTTTATGCTATTCTTATTTTTAATTTCGTAAGTAGCATAATAAATTAGCACGGATGTATGATAATTTATTTGAGTATTGATGTACTGCGCTCCATTGTTCTATGGCACACCGCAAGGGCGGCCTCTGCTTGAATGACAAGAACCAAGTTTGGGCGCTGTAAGTGAGAGGCACGTCTGTTGTATCCTGACTGACTGGGTCCCGGAGGATAAACGGCCACCAGGCCGGCCCAGAAAGAGGTGGAAAGATGAGCTTAACGTCCACAACAAGGATTGGCCCACAATAGTTCTCGATAGAGATCAATGAAGGGAGGGAAAAGAGGCCTTTGCTCAACTTTGGGACAATATAGGCTGATTTAATAATAAGTAATGTACATTATCAGGTTATGAAATAAATTACTGTTACTATAATTCGGCTTTGGTTTTGCTATTGCTGTCTCTATAATTTCAAACCAAAAGAAAAGAGGGTAATATCAAAACTGAGTGAGTTTTAGTCAGGCGATAGACCCTGAGAAGGTTTACCGCCTAAAATAGTTTAGGCCTTGGTATTGTTTTCTTTTCATTTACGCTTTTGTTAGGCGGTAAATGGGCAGGTTTTATTAACTCTGTCGACTTCTTTGTGTTCCTGATCATGCTTTTTAGAATATGATTACCCTAGAATACCTCCAAACTAAGCAAAGCTTAATGGAAGGTTTCTAAAGAAATTACTAGGTTAAGAGAAAAAAAACACCTTATATCTCCGGATAACGAGCTCAGTGCAGTGCTCGGTAATGATTTACTTCATGTTCCAATAGTTGTGTTTCACTGTGTTGCTATGAGCAGGCATGTTGCTGACCATCAGGCACATGTCCTGCTCGTCTTGTCATATCTACATATAAAAATGTTATGTTGGTTTGTGTACGCTTCAAAAACTCAAAAAGTTCTGCACCGATCGAGGTGAAATTTTACAATGATATGTAATCCGCATCAAGGATTGTTTTTATCTAATTTTTGCATCACAATGTGCCACAGCAAAGCGACAGGGAACAGCTAGTATACGATAAAAAAGTAGATAGCTGCATAGCATGTATATCTACTTACTTATTTAGCTTAAGCACATACATTTTTTACTTACATAATTTAATGAATTTTCCTATGGTACTAAATACTAATACTATACGACAGGCATATTTCTGTAATTTTTATTGCTCAGCGGTCGGGAGGCGGGATTGGTGAAAAACGTGAAAAGTGGCCGTGATAAGAGAGTTTTGGCCGCATGGTCGCAGAGATAGCACTCTTGTTTTACAATACTGTGGCCGTGTGTTACGTATTCAAATTGCCTTTCGGTGAAGATACCATTGTATTGAGTGTAAGTCTACTAACAACAGTTTTAATCTTATTTTAGTGCAGTAGAAGAATGTGAGGAATGATATCAGATTTTTACTGGTATAAATATACGGGCAATGTGTGTTGCGTGGTTTCAGCTAAGATAGTTTAGAATACCTAATTCTAACATCGTCCCATGGTTGCGCATTTTCAGGTACTTTTCCACAATAAAAATTACCCTTTTTTTTTAAAAAGAGTGACGAGACGAGCAGGGCATGTGCCTGATGGTAAGTAACATGCCTGCCACATAACAGCACAGCAACACGCAGCTATTTACCTTATACCGTTTGTGACATTTCTGATTATAGTGTAACTTTGTTTTAATTTCCAACCCGTTCCGTTCAGCCCTTTCGACGTTATTGAGTAACAAACATCAAAATATCCAAACATCTAAACTTTCCCATTTAACATTAGATATATATGTATGTATGAATTTAGAAAACTAAATAAAATCAATAATTATCAGTATCACATTTTATTTGAAAAATATTCATATTCACATACATGATTTTATATAAATATGAGTAGGTACATGTTTATAATTATATTTAAAGGCAATAAAAATACTATCAATTAATGTCTGGTGTGGCAAAATAATTTATTATTGATTTTACAGATAAATTAGAAATCAAAAAGATAAATTATCTCATGTATTCTTATCTATAATGAGCTCAATATATGTATGTAAATACTGCCATGAGTACTTTTATAAAAGATGCATTCCAACGCCAGCACCACCCACTGGGAATCGCACCTAACTCTCAATGGAAACAAGTCGAATGCCGTTAAAACTATCTACGATTGATAATAATAATTCGGATGTCATTAACAGTGACCGTTTTCATTCATAAACAGAGAGATGGTAATTTTATACGCTATCTATGTAAATACCGAAAGTCCACCCAGGCCGATGTAGAAGTAGAAGGAAGTAACATATAATTTACCTACTCCGAAATATCAAAAACTGACATCAATTTAAAATTAAATTTTAACACTCGGTCAATTTCATAAGAATCTACCTATCACTACGGCGCCGTCGTACAGATAAATTAATTTAATTAATTAATTAATTATGGAACATTAACTCTGGTTGATTTCTCTGACAATCACTTTACACTTAATATAGTGCATGAATCTACATGGAAATATCGGAAACTCGCGTTGCCATACAACCACGGTAAATAGTCCATAATTATCAGAAGCGTAGTGAACCGTGATAGTTTAAAAAATCTTGATAAAGTGTTCTCCAAAAAAAAAAACATGGGATGAAAACTATGTCACGTTATTTTTTAATGGATAGTCTGATTATTACTAGTAAAATTATAACCCGAATTCAAAAAAGGAGGTCCTTAATTCGGCTGAATCTTTTTTTTGATGTATGTACGAGTACCTATGTCACGCGATAGACTCGCCAATTATTAAATCGATTGCAATGATTTTATTTTAACTTTCACGTTTTGAACTCATTTTGTAACAAAACTTTATCACGATTTAAATTTGTGGGATACACTCGTAATAATATATTGCTACTTATCCATTTAGATATTTGATCAGAGTTTTACAATATTATATTGATCGTGCACGTTTTAAACAAGACAGGAGGGGAAAAACAAATGAAAATACACTTCATTCTAAGTTTGAATTTGACTAGCCACTAGCACTAACGTTATAAATAAATAAGGTTCTTCTGTAACAGGTATGAAACCCCAACAAAATAATCATTTCATAACTCGACTAATCATAATAATATGTAATTTAGATCGATATATTTATAGATTATTTTATAGAATATTATTTTTTGTTTTGTAGATCATATTACGTAACAGGTGGGTTATAATTTGTCAATAAAAATTTAAAATTTGCTTCCCTCGACGACTTAATAATAATTCTTTGTTAAATTTGTTGATTAAATGTTATCGTAGAAAAATAAAAGGTTCGGGAATTATGTGGATAAAACGTAGATCACTGTTTTAATATTTAATTGTTCGAAAAAGAAACCATCTGAAAATGAGTTGAGAATGAGGAAAGTGTGTTTCCTAGGATAATCCTACGAGAGTTTGACCAAAAACATTATTGACAGAATTTTATTTCCTCGTGGTCGAATTTTATTATTTGCTCAGACCCGCATTTAGCCAGTTTTACTACATCATTAAGAATACTATAAAAATTTGATGGTGTTTCCGATACATGAATAACTATTGTAATTGTTATGCTGTAAAATTTGATTCCGATACATGAATAACTATTGTAAGTGTTTTGATGTTTGTTTGTGTCACAGTAAAGAGTTTTCAATTTGTATATTGTGTCTCGTATAATCGACGAATTTGAAATTGTAGTATGTACAAATAAATATTAATAGGTAATTATTCACGTCTGCATCTGCTTAGTTGCAGACGTAAATAATGACAACACACAACACACCAGTAAAATTTTGAGTTAAACTAGTAAAAAACTAGAAACGCGTGTTTTATAGGATTTTAATGGGATGGATTTGAGACCTGTTAAATAGGCTTTGAGTTTTTTAGTTTAAGGTCGGATCAGTTCAGCACTACACTGCGCCCATAACCCAGAGATGTAAGTTATTTTATTGCTAGCCACTGTAATTTTACTGGAAACATTGCTCTTCAAACCGGAACACAGTGATATAATGTCACACTACAGCTTGGCGGTAAAAGAGAGAGAAATGCCAAAGCTCAGATCATTTCAGTTGGGCGGTAGAACCCCGATCCTCCCTAATTATTGTTTCTGCACAGAAACTACTCATGTATACTCATGCTAGCAGCGCCCGCGGCTTTACCCGCGTAGTTCGCATTACTATGTTACAATAACATTCGAGAGTCTCTCCCAGTTCACTTCAATTAATCTGGTTAAATAAAATAAAACCTAAGCTTAAATGGTTATACTTTTTTGAAACGCTTCGAGCTCGTCTCATAAAACGAATAAAAAACGTTCATTTATTTACTTCCAAAAAAGAGCTTTAAAGTATTTTTTTTCTTGTTCCATGATTTTATTTGAATTTCGAGAAAAACACAACTTCTCATACTGTTTCACTCCAAAAACGAAACCATTGAACTTTATCAAGTTTACTATTCATAAATGCAACGGTAACATCCGACAATATTGATATTAATATTAAAATTATACAGACAAAACTAAACAAATACAATAAATAATAGAATCAATGGCATATAGAGACAGTCGACCGTGGCTCCTGCTGTGATGAGAGGAGATATAAAATCGCTGCAGTAGCCATAGAATACACCACAGTTCGTGGGTGGACACGAAGAAACGGTATTTATATGTATTTGTTTAAAAATAGTTTTGATGGTTTCGAGTGGATTTTTAGCCGATTTCAAATAAGGACGAGGTTTTCAATTCGTGTGTATGTTTTTTGTATGTCTGTTAGAAGCAATAGCTCTGCCAATTAAGAATCGATTGATTGATTCTTTTTTTTTTTTTGGTAGATGATTCTCTCTACTTAGGCTGTGATTATAGTTCAGATTTGGTGTCTTATAATATGTAATTAGTCTGTCTGTGGCACCATAGAGCTCAAACCGTTTTTTATTTGAAGGCTGATATCCGTGCGGATGTTCTTAGCTATGTTTGGTTAATATCGAGTCAAGATGGCCGCCTCCACAAAATGGCGGACAAAATATTTCTTCACAACCTACCTCAATATGGGTATCAAATAAAAGGGCTCGACTAGTAGAGTACTTTGCAATAGGACAAATTTCAAATCCAAGCTGGCCGCTACCACAAAATGGCGAATTTTTTTTTTTTCGCAACTCCCTAATATGGTTATCAAATGAAAGGGCTTGACTAGCAGAATGTTGAATGTTGTAAAGATAAAAAATCTGAGGTAGTCGGGGGTTAAGCAAATTTTTATTTTGTTCTTGTACTCTATAATATCAAAAGTACAAATCCTGAAATTAATGTACTACTCACTATTTCATATCAACTTAGCAAAATTATTATAATTACCTAACTATAAAATTATTTTTCAAAATCTTTCAGTACTTCAAATGCATTCTAACTTCCTTTTTCCAACATATTAGGAACTGTAACAACAATAAAATTTTATATATACGAATATCAAAAATGTTGAAAATTTGTACATCGATTTGCTTACACTCGAAAAAAGTTAAACCTTTGAATAAATTACAATCCCGCGGCAAAAATTCGAAAAATGGTTTCCAGAAAGTTCGCAATCATTTCCGCGATAGCAAATCAAAATGGCCGCCATATGTACGTATGAGGCATTAGCGTCACTGCATTTCCCCAGTAGTGGAATAAGCACAACATGCCACGGCGCGTGCAGCCCCGAGATCTAACGATACCGAGATTTGCATAATACTGCAAATTTTTTTTCACAATACATACGTATAAACTCGGCTATGCGATAATGTTGGCGTGGGGCTCAAGTCATAAGCGAGACGAGTCTAAGCGCGTGTAGTGGTTAACCAATCCTTTTTAACCTCCAGCGGGAAAAGATACGTGTTTTAATATAGAAATGAGTGACGGAATGAGCTAGACGACAACACGAGAAGACTAATCGATGACTTATTTTAATTAAAAGCTGTTATAGGACCTCTCCAATCCCAATATTATAACAAAACATCATGCTAAAGAGAACCTCAAGTTAAAACAAAACAAAAAATTGCAGTCATGAGGGAAGATTGAAAACTAATAACTCAGAATTTGTCAGATGAACTACTAGCGAACGGCACGGCAGACCTACGTAGGTGAAACTGGAAGGCGTGGCATGGCCATCTAGATCATCCAAGTTTACCCGAAGAATTCTTTCATCTACGAACGTGACGCTTGAGGTCAATTCACAGCACGAAAAATCTGTATGCGCTTCGCCAAAAGAAGTTTTCACTTTAAAAATAAATTGCACGAAACTTGGAGCTTAAGTAGAGTAGATAGTTAAGCTTTTTCAGCATTTTTTTACTTATTTCAAAAACACAATTATTACAGGTAACCTCAAGAAAGTTTGTCTAGGATAAAAAAATGTGCAATGACCTTTATTGCCCAGCTATACCTACTTGTGTAGTGTGTTCCCACCAGAAACTTGTTGAATAGTTACTATAAAACAAATTAATATTATAAATAAAGTGGGTCAGTTGCTAGTTAGTCTACTTATAAGTCTCAGATTATGTATTCGATTCCCTCCCATGACAAATATTTTAGTGATGAATTGATGTTTATGAAATGAGTAAACATTTATAGCCAAGTTTCTATTCAAATTATATAACTATTAATAGTATCTTGCGGTCTCACCTGCGTAGTTCATGATCTCATTATTTTCCAAGGATAAAAAGTAGTTTATGTGTTATTCCAGACTGTTATCAATTTGTACATCAAATTTCTTTCAGATTATTTTGGTAGTTTTTGCGTGAAAGATTAACAAACATCCATCCTGACAAACATACGCATTTATAATCAGCTATCTGGTTCTAAAAGTGCTTTTCATGGTACACTCCGCGAGGTATAAGCTGAGCTTTGCATTAGTGTGAGTGATCACCAATCAGGCAGGAGCTTGAAATTTTGTCCGCGAGGTATAGGCTGAGCTTTGCATTAGTGTGAGTGATCACCAATCAGGCAGGAGCGCGGCGAGACAGAATGGCGCCGCGCCTAAGGCCGGTTGTCACACCTACACTATCCATGTACACTCACACAAATGCAAAGCTCAGCTTATGCCTCGCGGAGTGTATGGGGCTAAGTAATCGGACCATGAACATTATGAGGATAAGTCTTCATAATGTTCTTATAGTAAAATAGTACAAATATTACTTATAATAAAACAGAAGAATGCTAATTTATAAATGGAACTTGCTCCTAATTATACCTACGGCCGCTTATAACTTGGCCCACGTTCTAAGGTCAATTGCAGGTCACGACCTAACTTTACGATGGCGATGATTATTATAATGTAATTTAATTTTGTTTTTTTTTGCAGGTAAGTAGGCCATCGCCGGCGGTATTTCCATTCTGGGCTCGCGACACGTGAGTACCCCATCATAGGTGTGCAAAGTGAATTTAAAATTACAATAATGACGTTTTACACGCACAACTTTTTTCTCTTTTTGCTATAGCTGGACTCTTTGCAGAGTTGTTTAGGTAACGTACCAGTTATTGTGTGCCAGTAATTCTACCACCAAGCAGGAATGTGCAGTTTCGGAGAAATAATTAACGAGGAAGAAAAGACGAGAAAGAAAGAACAGGAGATAATATTTCGTATTACCGGTGGACGCAGTATAGTACTCGAAACAGTTTTGAAAGCTTCATGTTAGAACAACTACATGGCAGTACACTGTTATTAGCGAGCGAATTTTACCAATTTATAAATCGGGTAGTAAAGAACAAGTAACAAACTACAGGCCTATATCACTTCTATCCTCGTTGTCAAAAATCCTTGAAAAAATTATCAACACCCGCCTTATAAAGTATCTAGAAAATAACGATATTTTATCGAACAAGCAATTTGGTTTTAGATCGAAGCTATCAACAGCAGATGCGGTACACCAACTGACAGACTATGTAGCCCAAGAGCTCGATAAGGGTAACCAGACATTATGTATATTCCTAGATTTGGCCAAGGCCTATGATACAGTGTATGTACCTTCCTTACTACAAAAGCTAGAAGCAATAGGCGTAAGGGGAATTCAGCTTAAACTTTTCACAGACTACATAAGCGACCGTACCCAATGTGTTAGAATAGGCAACGTTGTCAGCGATGAACAGAAAAGCACTAATTTCGGAATTCCTCAAGGCGGGACCCTCAGTTCTACCCTTTTTTTGGTTTATATAAACGATCTTTGCAGTTTAAATCTGGAACATGGCAAATTACTGTCATATGCTGATGACACTGCAACTTTATTTTCCGCCCCAAACAAGATAGAGCTGCACGAATTTGCTCAGCGAGGTTTTGATAAGGTAAATAATTGGCTAACAAATAATCTACTAACACTAAACGCGGATAAAACAAAATACATATACTTTTCTATGCGTAAATCTAAGCAATCTACAACTAACCAGCATCTATATGCACACACGTGCACAAATCCTACAGCCTGTCTAGACAACTGCCCAACCATAGAAAGAGCAAATGACATCAAATATTTAGGTGTTATTATTGATGACACACTGTCCTTTCGGCTACACATCAAAAACCTAGTAAACAGACTTCGTAAGTTGATTTATGTGTTCAAAATATTACGGTATATCGTAGATACTAAATTAATAAAGCAAGTGTATAAAGCTCTGTGTCAATCAATAATTACATACTGTATCACATCATGGGAGGTGCTACTAAGACATTAATGCTTTCTGTAGAAAGAGCACAAAGAGCCATTCTGAAGGTCGCAACATTTCGTCCATTTCTCTTCCCTACGAAACTGCTCTATAAAGCCTGCAACATTCTATCAGTAAGACAACTATTTATTTTGAACACGACACTAAAACAGCACAAAAATCTTTCCTACTGCACTGAGATTACTAACAAGAGACGTAAGGATATCGTATGTAGCTCACTGGCACAGACAAAACATGCTTTCACAAGCAGATTTTTCATATTTCTTGGTCCAATACTATACAACCGACTAAATAGATTGCTATCTATTTACGACCAAAATGTTTATAACTGTAAACAAACTGTCTGTGAATATTTGCTAACACTGTCATATGAGGAAACTGAACATTTGATATTAGTTATAAAATAGTAAAGAAATTTCATACCTATCTTTTTAATAAGCAAAGTAGTTCATATATTTACCGATTTTATTGTTTAGTTTTATTATCTTCGATAATGTAACTCTTAGTTAAAATAGGCAATTTTCGCGCCTGAAACACAGGTTCTACCTAGTTCAGGCTGATAAAATTAATATACCTGTGTATAGCTGTAAGAAAATATTGTATAGTTAAGATCTATGTTATTGAAATAAATTTTTATTTTATTTTATTTTATTTTAGACGCATGCCTTGCTCCTCTAGTCATTTTATATAAAAAAACTGACTTTTACTGACTACCTAAGTTTGGTTCAAGGCTCAAGGCCCTACTAACTTAAACTTAGTAACATACTAACTATTATTACGCACATTCGTAGTGCATATCTAATAGCCATACCTGAAAGCATTGTATTTAAACTTGCCATATAAACTTAGATTCTGTATCTTGATGCTATTAGGGAAAATCGTCCTTCTCATCCTGGATCCCTCTCATCCTCCTATCGTCATGGTGTCTATGCTGTATTGGTCTCCTGTGATTCAGTTCAATTTCTTATAATTATTATTAGTTAAAATAATTATCATTTTACGCTCAGAGAATTCTTCTAAGTACTATTGACGCATGTTTATTTTTGGGGTTTTGATGAACGGGGATCATGTATTTAAGTAGTAAATAACCGAAATTATAATAATATTAACTTTAAAAAATACTAGGTAAAATATAACAGGAGCATGGAGACAAAAACTTTTTTCTTTTTGACTTGATGAGTCTGCCCGCAGAGTCGTAGATCGTGTGTTCAATTCCCGCCTAAGACATGTGTACCAATATTTGTTTTGTGTCTGGGTATTTCAATGTATCATTTTTGAATATATTTTCAATTAAGTAAGTACTATATCAGCTACGGTATCCACAATACAAATTTTGCTAAGTTCCGAGATGAATGGTATTGTGTAAGTAATTTTCACCAATTTTAAATTTGTTTTCTCACCATAAAACATTGTTTGGTGTAAAAGTCGAGCTCACTTCAGACAGGTAGACACATCGGAAGCCATTAGTCCAAAGAACGATTTTGTCATAATTTTAAGGCCATAAATTTTCACGTTCTCTTTTACTATCCTCATAAATAATCACATCCAAAAAGTCGTATCCAAAATTTAACCACACGTAAATCTTATTAGTCCTCAGCTTACTCTTATTACCCTCACTCAAATATATTAAACGCGGGGTGATGTATGTTTTGGGGTGTTTAGGGGTTGGGGTTCTAGGGGGTGGCTAGGGGGTAGGGGTACAAACAGCAAAAGTTCACGTTCCTTATCTCATCTGTTTGACGGATTCGTAGAGACAAGAGTATTCATATTTTGTAGATAAGCGAACAGTAGATATGGGCAATGTTTTGTTGTGGATAATTTTCATTTTTGGAGTTTGTTGTGACTTTGGTACTTAGAAACATTACGTGCAATTGCATTTGGTTTGTAACGATGCTGTCTGTAATATTTCGAACTGGTTAAAAGACAAAAAAACGTCCAATTGGAAACTCAGATACTTGAATTTCTACATTCACGTTTCTCTCCCTTCTCACATTTATTATTATTGATTATGTTATTAAAACAGGTCGATTCAAGATGAATACGTTAGGGATGGTAAACAGTGTTTGTCATAAGGACGTCTAGACTCTGGAATTCATTGCCAGAGTGAGCTTTTCCCGATGGTTAAAATCTTAGTGTCTTAAATTCCAGAGTGAAACGGTTACTTCTAGGTAAGCAAGTTACGGCATTGGTTCCATACAGTTTCAATATCTCTTCTAATTAATTATTCCGCAATGCTGTTCAAAAATCAGATGACAAGGAGAAATTATCGAGAGTTGCAACCAGCTATCTTTATCTGCACTCAGTTGGACAGCTTTCAAGTGACGGCATAGTGCTGAAACTTATTATTTTATACCCTTCTATCACCCTACATAGGTCTCCTGGTGGTTCATTTGACCCATAAATTTTGTTTACGGGCCTGTAGTCTATAAGTCAAACTCCAGCCTCCATATTTCTATGTGTATGTTTTATAATTACTGATTACTGTACAACTAATTATGCTATTTATCTTTATATCGAATGCTAACAAAACTAACTTTTAATTTACACATTACAAATTAAAATTCACATTGAAATCGCATTATTTAGAGACACAATTTAGACTAGATAAATGGCAGTAAATACAACAACTCAAAATATAAGTTTTAAGTGTAATCTGTGGCACACACGCGCTCCGCCCGCCCAAGATGCCAGGCGCGCTGATAACGCCGCTATTTAATCACAGATAGCATCGCTGGGCGGGCGCGTTATCGCCCCGGGCTTATCGGCCGCCCGCCCGCCTTATCACACTCCGTATATATTCTTATCCGCCGCTTTCAAGGGCGGCTCGTGTTTGCGTTACGAATTATTTTGACTGTTCTTTGTTAAAATACGTTCGCTGTAATTTAGCCCGCCAAATTGACAGAGTTAATATCTCACTAGAATTATAATAGTGTTACATTGTTTATGTGATATATGTCGGAGCTGTGTCTCAAAACATGCAGAGGCAGCTCACTTAATGTTCTCATTGCTGGGGCTCGAGATTTTTTGTTACAAGGAGAGAGACTGGAGTTAGTACTAATCCACAACGTTGACCAAGTACTCGTGTGCGGATGACACATGACCTAGAAAGAGTCAAGAAACATGTTGGTCTTCTCACATAGGCAATTTACTTAGGTTTCTCGCAAGAAAATTCCGGAAATTTGAACTACTCTTTACCTTTCTGTTGCTCGTCAGTTTGTCATATCGGTAACTTAGTATATCTAATTACCTTGTCAGTATATTTATGCATGTAAGTATATGATTAGTTTTATTTATTAGTGTATTTCGTTTTATCTGTAGTTTTATGTATTTGTATGTAACACTATTAGAATTTACGTCTGTCTCATAGTCTTATTATATACCTAAAGAGTAATTGTTGCGCACCACGCTTTATGCTTAAAATATTTCTGTCCATCCCAAAGTTGTCTGGAAGAAATCGCTTTTAGCGATAAGGCCGCCAGTTGTCTCACTAGTTTTTACTGTTTTCCAAAATTTTATGTATCTTTTATGGTGTGAACAATAAAGATTTTTCATTCATTCATTCATTCATTCTACTCGGGTAAAATCGCGGGACGCTGGTAGTCTGTACATTTTCATAGTGATACGATATGGTAACGTGTTAAGACAAGCGCAGTGTAGGACATCTTGCAGTCAGATGGAGAGACGACCTGTTTAAAATAGCGGGAAAAAATCAGACAACATGAGCGGGCGGGAGATAGAGCTTAGTAGCAAACATTAGGAGAGTGCTAACTACTCGTAGATTAGACATCTATCCATAAGTAGCCCACTAAATGTTCCCACTGCTGGGACTCGGAGCCTTCTCTCGCAAGGAGAGAGTTAAGGCCATAATCCACCACGCTGGCCAAGTGCGGGTTGGTGGATGACATATGACCCCGAAAGATTCTACGTACATATCGGTTTCCTCACGATGTTTTCCTTCACCGTTTTTAAGTTAGCGGCATTACGCACAAGACTTCGAAAAGACAGTACGCGTGGTGGGATTCGAACCCGGGGACTCCGGATCGGCAGTCTCCCGACTAGACCAGCCGTAACTTCGGACGTCTATGGGCTGGTGATGATTACTATTATTTTTTACATTGTATAAATTCAAACTAAGACAAATTGTTTTGCCATACACATTGCATGCTTCTCGAAGAGGTCAGTTTGTACGGGTCAACTTTTGAAATGTTTTGTTTAATATCTTATCTTACCTGGAAATAGCAATAATGATTTTTTTGAATATAGTACCTAACAATATGTAGTGTTTATTATGCACAATACACCCCTATACGGACGTCGGTGCAGGTCAACTACCCTCACCATGAATATGAATTTCAACATGTGGTATTTTTTAAGATCTTCGAAATGTTTTCTAAAACACCAGATTTAACAAATAACATCCATTTCGATAAAGAATGATCGTCACACAAAGACCATCACCGAGCCCGAGGCAGCAATAAAGCTTGCTCAAGTCACGTTACAATCCACATTGTAAAACAAGATCAATAATGCCCAACTAGTAAACGTTACGAGATCAGAATCGTGTTCTATCGCCACACCGATCTGTTTTCCGCCGTTAAATCTGATAATGGTCCATATCTGTTTACTTCTAAGCTTTGGACACAGTACATCTCCACTGCAGTAACGCAACTGAGTCGTGATCATAGATGACTGCAGTAATTTTAGTTTAGTTTCTTTTTTTTTCGTAAAATACAGATTTTTTTTTATAATGAGACAATTTTTGTAGTGGTAGGACTCTTGGCAGAGTCCACCTGGGGAAGTACCACACCTTTGCCAGTTATTCTACCGCCAACCAGTAATGTGTTCCGGTTTGAAGGGCAATGTTTCCAGAGAAATTACAGGGCTTAGAGATATAAGATCTTAGGTCTCTGGGTGACGAGCGCAGTGCAGTGCTAGGTAATGATTTGGACTCCTCATGTTCCAATAGCTGCGTGTCACTGTGCTGTTATGTGTCAGGCATGTTGCTTACCATCAGGCACATGTCCTGATCGTCTCGTCACTCTTTACTTAAAAAAAAAAAGACAAAAATTGTGTTTTTATTGTAAGCAACACTCTTGTTACTCTTCAACTAAGAAACACTGCGATTATAAAAGTGGAGTGTAAATTTGAACACGGATTACTCTTAAAAAACCATGAAATATTTCGCTCTATAATCAAAACGACGAGGTATAGATTTCTACCTAACCCATTCAGTCAGACGTGATTGAGCAACAAACATCCAAACTTTGATATTTTTACTAGGATCCGTCTTCATCCTTAATTCCTACTTCACTTAAGAAACGTACAAGTTTTATTTTTGACTAGCTGTGCCCGCGGCTTCACGCGCTTTTAAGTGTTTTTGGTTATTTCACGGACCCCTGTTTATTTTCTCCCAGTAAGAGTAGTCTAAGTTACGCATTAGAATATCAGCTATCTAGTAGTGAAAGTCCCATCATAATCGACCCTGCTTTTTCGGAGAATATCCAGAACAAACAGACATATAGACAAAAAATATATTTTCGTCTACATCTATGTATGTATGTCTATGTACCGCCTATTATATTCATATGACATATTAAAATCGGTTATTTTAATATTACAACTAGGTACTACAATTTTATTTATTTGTAAATTTTAACCCTGTAATAAAGTCTCAATTTTATTTTCGAACAATAGTCAATTATTATTTTACAAGAATAAAGGAAGCAATGTACTATGCAAAGAATGCAATCAATATAATATGAGTACGATACAATCAACGAATTACATATTATATAACACAATTCATTTATGAAATATACAATACAATTAATGCAGTCAGTATACAATACAAACAATACAATTAATGGAATTATTCTACATAAATACACGGGTAACTCACGTATAATGTAGTCAGTCAGTCCGACTCAAGTTTCGATCGCGTCCGGCGATCTTTTCAGAAGTGCGCGCGCGGGTTCGCAGCTCGTTTAGCACTGAAACGCTAAACAGTGCTAAACGAGCTGCGAACCCGCGCGCGCACTCTCCTGTCGCCGGACGCGATCGAAACTTGAGTCGGACTGAACTACACCGTGAACCCGTATTTATGTAAATGTAATAACCACGTTAGTTTTCATACTGGAATTATTCTACTGTTCCAATAAATAGAATGCAGACATATCTAGCTGTTTGTCTCACAAAGCTATAAACCCAATCGCGGCTGTATCTCGACAGATAGGGAGCTGTAAATAGGTGGTTTTTATCTCTCGAACTACGGCGGAAAACAGCCTCGGTAGGTGGCATCATGGTCACTTGTGTACTTACTCCAAGATGTGTAGGAAAGTGTACAGATAAGTGTATGAATAATGGTTGACGAGAAACTGATTGCTCTCATACAATCGAATAACTTTTGTTGTGGGGCCCATAGATTCTTTTTAAAATATTTTTGAAGTGACCATTTCTGTACATGCGTTGGCCATTTTTTGAGATGGGAAAAATAATGGAACTTATTTTTTTTAAATAAGAAGTGATGAGACGAGCAGGACATATGCCTGATGGTAAGCAACATGCGTGCCACATAACAGCACAGTGACACGCAGCTATTAGAACATGCAGAGCCCAAATCATCACCTAGCACTGCACTGCGCTCATTACCCAGAGGTCTAAGATGTTATATCTCTAAGCCCTGTAATTTCTCTGGAAACATTGCCCTTCAAACCGGAACAGTAATGTTTTCACATTGTTGTTCTCGCAACTAGCAACTTCTTCTGTAACTCGCGACGCTGTTGCCGTTATCGGTACTTCTGTATGTAAGTAAGTACATATATTATTGTGTTTTCATTTCTGACGGCAACCCCGAAGTGCTACTGTTTTTTTTTAATTTAAGTGCCAACAAGATTTTTTACTATAGGTACATATAAGAACCCTAAGATAGAGAACAAGTATAGATCAAGTTCCTCACGGTTCCTTTGTACCAATCGTAAGCAGATGGCGTGCATAATTGCTATGGCAACAGAGAGAGCGACAAAAGTATGACACTTCCACAGGAGCGACAAGGCAAGAGCGATCAGACCCGTGCTTTCGGTATAAAGCGTTTATTTCAACTCTACTTATACTTAATATAATACACTCTTTGTAAGTAGCATTCATTCTAGCGCCGCGCCGCGCCGGCAGCTCAAGTCTAGGTCACCATCTGGGGTCCCCCCCCTGCGCTAGTCGTAATACGAAGTGTAGTACTTGTTAAGTACCGAATAGATATAATATTTTCAAGTAAGTTACCTATACATTTGGACGTAAGTAATTATTAAGCTTTGATTAGTACGCCTCTGTATCTTTTCCGCTAGCCCATAGTTAGTCGGTAAGCATTAGGGCACTATAAAAAATATTGTGTCACAAAGTCGTGTTTTATTTTAAACTCTAATCGCATCAGGAGCTTTAATAAATCAACACAATTTACGAATGTTATAATTGTGACCAATCCACAGGTCATTAGGTTATTTAGGTCGAATCATAAGCATAAAAATTGACCCAAGTAAGTAGTTGTAACTTATTATTATACCAACCAGCTTTATCCTATACACGTTATCGCACGTACTTCCTGTCTCTGTACTAAGATATAGATTAAATCTAGCTTGTTAACTGCTAATTAGTTTTATCGTAGAACAATTTATTTATAAGCTTATCGGTTCACTGCACCATTGTTCGGTCGAGTTTGTGTGAGACACACACGGCTGTAAGGTATCAGAAACATTAACCTAAGTATTTTATATACTGTGAGACAACTGAGTTTTCATAAACATTACACTACTTTTATTGAAACCACTATACAGGATAAAATCTATTATCCATATCTAATCTAATCCATAATTCAATATTTCTAATCCAATAATATATTTTTTTGCATCTTATAGTATAATTTTAAAAAATGTGATTTTGAAAAATGTTTTAACAACAAAAACAAAATTAAAAATTTTGATTAACCCCCGACTACCTTGGATTTGTTATCTGTACAACATTCTACTAGTCAAGCCCTTTCATTTGATACCCATATTAAGGAAGTTGTGAAAAAATGAATGTAATTCGCCATTTTGTGGTAGCAGCCATCTTGGATTTGAAATTTGTCATAGTGCAAAGTATTCTACTAGTCAAGCCCTTTCGTTTGATACCCATATTGCGGTAGTAGTGAAAAAATTTATTTAATTAGCCATTTTGTGATGGCGGCCATCTTGGATTTGATATTTGTTATAGTGTATAGTATTCTACTAGTTAAGCCCTTTCATTTGATACCCATATTGAGGTAGGTTGTGAAGAAATACTCTGTCCGCCATTTTGTGGAGGCGGCCATCTTGAATCGATATTGTCCATACATAGCTAAGAACATCCGCACGGATATTAACTTTCAAATAAAAAAAACTGCATTGACATCGGCCTATCCGTTTGAGCTCTACGGTGCCACAGACAGACACACACACACACAGACAGACAGACAGACAGACATCGACGTCAAACTTATAACACCCCTTTTTTTGGTCGGGGGTTAAAAATAGATTGACTTCGTCATTAGTACGAGTAATTAATCAAATTAAATTGATATATCATGGTCAAATGATCCCATAACTAGTTTTCCTTTACAGCTTTTTAGCTTTCCTTTTGACTAATTCACTAATACAAGTTTGTGGCATGCGTCATACACCGCAAACGGTAGTTCAAAACAATATGACAAACACACGAACAGGGATGTAGGTATTGGAATTATATTCATCATCAGCCTTCTTAATTTCTGCTCGATCTGCTTGTGACGTGTTTGAGCTACGGACATCTAAACTTCCGCATATATAATATTAGTAGGATTATTTAGTTCTCCTACCCAGATGGAGTCAGTCGGGCTACCTACCCTACTAGTGTCTTATTTCATGCAATGTTTATGAGACATGAATGTTATAACATTAGATCCCTCAATCATTTTATTTATCGTCTCAATCATTAACTATTTTAGTTATTTATCTAAATTTATTGTTAGCTCTAAAAGTTCAAAATATTTAAAATGAAATGGAGTAAAATACAAATCTTCTGTAAAAAATCAAATACGTAGTAGTAAGTAAGTAGTAGTAGTAGCGCTCCGGTCAGGCTTCGTGGGCGGGCTGTTTCCGCAACTCGACGTCTCTGTTCGTCTGTTTTGCGTGTGTAGGAGGTAGGCTTCTCTCCCACCAACCAAAAATCAAATACATATGAAAATAGTTTATTTCCAAAATTTTGTTTCCAAAATAAAACAGACAACCCTGGCCGCTTTAGCGTTAGCTTAGCAATAGTGGCACAGCAAACAATATACGTATTCCCAAAACTTTGAAAAAGGGACGAAACTGAACTTTGAAACTTTATACTGCTGAGCCTAATATTTTGGGCGAAATCAAATCTTATCTACTAAATTATCACCGACCGGAGACACGTCCAAGATTTTATTGGATCCACAGGAAGCGAGCTAGAATCAGAGACAGACACATTTATAAATGGCAGGAAAAACTCATGGCAAAGAATAGTTGCGTATTGCATACTCGTGGTTAGCGGCCAGGACTTATTCCAATGCAATATTCTTATTTCGAAAGTGAAGTTTTCGTTCATGGTTTTGGAACATCAACCATGAAATGATCCCTATCTGGAGCTACAAGTATGTCCAAAAAAAAGACAAGATTATGCAGATAAAGATTGATAAATTTGCAATTAGGTATGCCATGATCAAGACTTTGAATTCTTTATTTCGGTTTTTATGAGGTTAAACAACCACAAAGAAACTGTTTAAATAAAATTACGTTTCAACAAAATCTATATCTCTAAAAACGAATGGGAAAAATACCAAGGTTGGTTAATTACAAACAGCTGAAGTTCTACAGCATATTCCAAATTACAGTCCTCTTGCACTATGCATGTTGGAAATGCCCTAATCGGCAGTTTAACCTATTCTACAATGGAAAGATACATTAAATTCGCATTTTTCCGACCATCAATTGTCCGGAGTAACGTTAAAACGAAACATATTGCCCATAAAAATGTTAATACAGTAATGCAACTGCACATTTCTTGTGTGTGTAATTTGCCACGTCGCTTACTTAAAATGGACGATGGGGTGTGGCTTGTGTGAAAGGATATAGCGGATATTTTTAGAGTTATTTTTATTGCGCCATTTGTACTCTTTGCCGTTTTTTGGGTAGGAGAATTGCATTTATGTACCGTTCGCCATGAAAGGAAACGGTGGGTGTATCAGATCCGACACTATTAAAATCGGTGCCCCTACCAAAGAGTTCACATATACTACGTATAGAGTTAGATTTTCCGCGCGGTTTCTTTGTGTCAATCGTAAGCAGATGGCGTGCATACTTTCTATGACAAAAGAGTGATGTACCGCGAAACAAGTATGACACTTCCACAAGAGCGACAAGGCAAGAAAGATGCTACCCGTGCTATCGGTATAAAGGCTTTGTGCTAACGCTATACGGAGTATGTGTAAACTCTTTGGTCCCTACCGACTAAAATCCCCACAGGTTTCTCCAGCGTAGCATTTATTTTAGTATTTATTTATTTAATTTAAGTTCGAAGCCTAAGTAAATAGTATTTTATAGTCAAATCCCAAATGGGGGTAGATGGAGCTTGCCTCATTTTCCGATTGGGCCCACCTTTGTTTTAGTCTTCCATGACCATTGTAATGCGACCAAAACGTCGGAAAGATCGCGGTTTAGTAATTAGTAATGTTTTCAATATGCCTTCAAAGTTCACATAGCGAAAGCTTTAAAACTATTTATTTATGAGGACGATTTTGATGATGATAAAGACAAACATTGCAGTTGATGATTTTCGTAAAATTTTAAAGTTTTCTATGAATCCCATAGTCGCAAAAATAGGTAAACAGTTTTTGTAGCGTTAGTACTTTTTGCGGGGTTGGACTGGGGTAGTACCATATATTTGACAGTTTTTCCACCTCCAAAAAGAAGAGTACAAATATTACTGCTCCAGTATGAAACAAAATGTTTCCAGAGACATCACAGGGTAAGAAACGATATATGTAATTTCACGGGTTAGACGAGCGCAGTGCAGTGCTACGCACTAATTTGGACTTTTAATTTTTAACACAACTGCACAGTGCACACTGTGACTCTGTTCTTGCTTACGATCAAATGCATTTCCTGCTCGACTCATTATTCTATAGGCCCATAAATTATTATAATTACTTAATGTTTGCACAATTATTTGAATCGCTTTGTCTCGTACCTTGTTCCGTCAGTGTATTACACTAAAAATGGTTGTTAAGGAAATGGGGAATGTAAATTAAGTTTTTTGGTTCACTTGATGCGATACTGATATTTTTAAAACTCATATTAATATATCACCTATTGTGACCATATAGATTGTTGGTTGCAAGCTTTTTTAAATACTAAAAGAGATTTTTAAAAAGAGAAAAAGTATTAATATTTGAGAGATTCGTGACAACGTAACTATGTAACACAATTTTAACGATTTAGTTTAACCATGGTTAAGAAAACGTGAGTTTTATTGACAACTATCAAAGCCCCACTGCTTTGCCTGCAAAGTTCCTGGCCTCGTTATTATGAGCAATTCCAGACTGTTAGCTATATCTGTTACAAATTTCAACCCGATTAGATCAGGGTTGAAATTTCTTTCTTCCTTCTCTCACAAGAAGGATATGAAGGACATAATTCACCAAGCTGATCCAGTGCAGGTTAGAGGCTGAGACATGTTCTCGAAATATCTCTTTCTAGAAGCATGCTAGTTCTCTCACGATGTTTTCCTTCACCCTTAAAGCCAGTGGTGACAACAAACTTTTACACCTACTCTTGCAAAAATAGGGTGGGCGGTTAGTAAACATTACACGGAACTTAGTCATGATTTCGAGCGACATCTCAACGTTTGGACAGCGGTACAAGTCGCAAAACTTTCAAAACTACCCAGCGTTTGCGTTTAATTAGTTAAAATTAGGTCCTACTTTTCGTAGCTAACACTTCATAAATAACTTAATAATGTAATTTATGTGTAATTTATATTTGACATATATTAATAAAATGTTGACATCACTAATAACAGCCATAATATATTTCACGATCATAAATCTAAACTAACCACACTTTAAGAATGTGACAAGTTGAAATAATTTAAAAATAATTTCAATAAATAATAAAGTTAATAGAATTTGGAGAATAAATTATTCTAGTCTATTCACGTTCAATTTAAAAAATCAACATAATAGATTTTACTGTTTATCGTTTGTGTGTTTTAAAAACATTATATTTTTAAAAGCTATTAATGTCTGATAGCGAAGAAATCGTATATTTGTGTAAATTTCGTAAATATGTTAAGTTGAGCATTTAAGTTTTGGATTCGGTTGATTATATTTCATATTATTATCCTTGTGAGATAGTCATAAATGGTCATAAATGGTCATAAGAGATGTGTGTATGTTAAATAAAGGGTCCTGTAGGAATACTAAAATATGTGTCAGAATACTTTTCAAACGTACGCCAATTCTGAAAGTTATTTTGAAATAGCTTAATACGATTCCCGAAAATTAATCTTTTCATTAATAACTCTTGTCAATGTGATAAATTGGTTGATTTGTGATGTAACAGATCTAAAAAGAGAATCTGTGTGTTAATATAGTACAGCGTACAACAGTACTTGCAGCGTATTTAATTATATTCATTGAGACATTTTAAAGATGCAAACAACTTTAGTACCTAAACAAATATTAATATCCAAATTTTAGTGGGATAAAAAGTAAACCAGGTATTAAATTTTGATTAAAATTTCGTTCTATGTATTACTCGTAAATTTCATTCCAATCCATAGTACCGTTATAGAGATATGTGGAAACACACCAATTCTCGCCTTTATAGTTATCATAATTATGAATGTGATTTGTTCTTAACCAAGGGTATAGTTACTAAAAAATGAAATACATCGATTTCCTGAATATTTGAAGAATAATTAATATGATATCTGGTCAAAAAAACAATTGAGGAATAATAATTAACCAGAATAATTGAAAGATTGTATTGGAATTTTACTTGGTAAAGTTCTTATAAAATAATGAAGAAAAATTTTGAACAATCCTGTCATACAAAAATTACATATGACATTTTAAAATATGTCATTTTTTATTCTTGTAAAGATTATATTTATCCGAACAGATCCCTAAAACAGAATTAGCGATGATTTATTGTATACAATTAGACAGTAACTTTCTCAAGATACAGTTTTGCATTTTAATCGTTTATTTACGTTTTGTAATTAGATATGATGATTAAAGTTTATATATTCATTAATGTTGTTTGAATATGTGGTAATGTTGACGCCCGTCGTAGCAGTAACTCGAGTGGCGCCGCAGGGGTTAAATTAGGTGTTTTTAATGAACTGATATGATGGAAATATTTGGAATATTTATGAAGAAACTGAGGCTTAATATGCTTTTAGATAGTCTCACATGGGAATTAATGTCTAGTAGTGGAAGCACTATGAGAATGAAATATTTTTTGTTAGTATAAATAAATGTCAGAGAAGTATGTAAATATCATTATCATCATAAATCTTTCATTACTTTAAATAAATACATGTGAAACTCACGTTTGATATAGTTAGTCTAGTCCGGCTCAAGTTTCGATCGCGTCCGGCAATCTTTTCTATGGAGAGTGTGCGCGCGTATTCGCGTCTCATTTAGGTATTATGTTATTTTTAATAGTTGAGTTGGAGTTTACAGTACGTCAATAGTGGTGATAACGTTCACTTCGCGTGAGATCATATATCCGAAGACCATCTGATCTTTTGGCTGTGGTGAAGATTGTGAGGGAAAACCGTGTGTTTCATGACAAATATCTGTGGAGGCCATGCAAAATATACCAGTCCTAACAGACCGCATTCGAAGTGCCAAAGTCCGCATATTTGGAATTGGTTGTTTTCGCTGGCGCTGAATAGTTGTTATTGTAGTTAGTTTTGTCTCACGCTGTAAAAAACAAGTAGCTATCGTTTATAACAATGTTGGTTCAAGGAAAAAACTAACAGTTCAACTAGTTTAGTTTAGTGATTAAGTTTGGTTCCGCTATGTTTTCCCTGTTCACGTTTTGTGGTTGAACCGCTGTTCTCCCTGTTCAACTTGTTTAGAGAGTTTTACTGGTTTATTCTTACGGTTTTTGTCGGGTACATTTCTGAGAGTGTGCAGTTGATTTGCTTTATACTTGCACTTGCACTTGGATCTTTTTTCTATTGGATTGCATGTTGCTTCAAAAGCGAGATCGTTTTGCTGTTGATGTTTCAAAGATACGTATAGGTTTGACTCAGGTCAGACTCACCTGAGTGAGTATTCTTCTTACGGATTTATCTGGGTGTTCTCAATATTACAGTGAATGTATTTCTTCTAGATAAGCGCTTTTTATCGTAAATATAGGGGGAGAGATTGATGAGATGGCGGTCAAGAGCAAACCTAACATCGACAAAAAACCGATCAAATTTGCTCGACCCACTCTGTTATCATCGATAATTATGTAAATCTTTTCATCCGTATCAAAATCGTAGGCCCTAAATTTCAGCAAATAGTATTTTCAGCAGATTTTTTTGGCACGAGTGTCATGATCGGCCCCATACGTCCTCCTGGCGATTTTGGCAAGCCTGCCTTCGATACACGATACAGTCTGCGATGTTTATGGCCTCAAAACAACATATTTACTGCTAGATAGATGTACTCGTATATATTTACGTTCAAATTGTTATATATGAGACGATAGGATCATCGTAAAACTGTCGACGATTGCGATAGGCGCAATCGTTTGATTAGTTGGCCCAAATAGAACATTACAGAGATTTTATTTGAGGATCTTAATCAAATGGATAGTTTGATTACGTTTAATCAAATATATAGGCAATCTTCTTAGCATTCATGCATTCACCGTGCAGGTGCCGGGTCTATCGTGTGGCAAAGAGAGAAATCCCGAGTAGATATCAAGACTTGTGACACGGTCACGGTGTTATAGTCGAGAAAAAAACCAATCATTTAAGCAAATTACGAAAATCTCCAAAGTGACGCCTAATACGATTTAACTTAACAACTGTCTTTAACTTTCTCTCAAGAGAGACAGATTGACATAATATTTTTTTTTTTGAGAACTTTCTTTGTTTTTAACCGTCTCTACAAAAACGACGGTTTTTATAAATGTCATGTCTATTGCTCTCTGTGCGAGTGTTCATTCAGCTATTCCAACATAATTGAAAACAGTCATCCAAACTTTCATATCCTGTTCATATTATAAAAGGCAATGTGTGGATGTTTGTTGCTCAATCACGTCGTAGCGTCTGATCTGAAATTTAGAACACAGACAATTTTCTGTAAGAATACATAGGCTTCTTTTATCTCTGAAAAATAACGGGTATGGGAGCTAAGTGTGTAATATTAGTCGCATATAATATAGCAAATTATAAACTGACCATAGCATATACATAGTATCTACTTAACAATTTCAGAAATGTATAGCAAACTTAACTTCCACTGTTACTTTTTGAAGCACACATATTCAAAAACATATGAAAAATTTGCATTATTACGAGATTACCCACACAAAAGTAATCTACGACCCCTCATTTCGCATCCGGCATCTCACCCACTTAGCTAAGTATAAATATCGGTTCTTCGATTAGATGCGATATCATTGGCGCCTGGGAGATAACGAAAGTTACCGAAATCACCCGAAAACTGCCGATCCTAATACAACTGGCGCCAGAGCAATCAGATTCACTGATAAATAATTATAATCAAGTGAATTAAGTACGAAATCTAATCTGGTAAGTTGTTTTATTCCAAGGTTTTCGGGTCCATTTAGATACTATCGGAAGCTTTCTGTCAGTATATGAAAATAAAACGTTTGAAATATTGCCAGGAGGTTTTTGAATCATTTTTTGAATTAAGTAAAGTCTGAGTATGTTTTTGCGATTGGAGCTTCTGGGACAATACAGAGTTGGATAGAAAACTTGTATTAAATGAAAAGGGAAGCATTTTACTTATAGTTATGAGTATTTACGATGGAGAAGAGCAATTTACGTATTTCAAGAGAACCTTCCAAACAGGGCGAGTGGTCACTGATTTGCGTAAGCCTCTCACGCGGCACGCCATTCAGACCTATCCTCAATTTTAACACGAAAACTTGACAAGATAATTTTAATTTATATTTTTTATATTAATTTATACAAAACGTACATATAACTTATATTTAACAAAACGAGACAAACAAAATATACGCCAAATAATTAGCAATATACCCTACTAAAATTATTAATTTGTTGCTCAAATACGTCGGAACTTCAGAGTTAAATTTGTAACACAGCTCTATTATAATATTTTGTAAAACTGCGGAGCTTTGCTAGTAGCCTTTAAAAGCACAGTCCAACGTAGTTTCTTGGATCTGAAGAGTCCAGATCATGCCTAAAACTGCACTGCACTGCGCTATTGAAGATAAAATATGATTCATCTCTTTGCGAAATAAATTCACTGAAAAAAAATCCTGAATACAGCACGGTTTGCACGTAACTGTTAGTCGATAGGCGGTACTTCCCCCGGGCGTGCTCTGCGAAGATACCTACGACTAATGATATAAATTTATTAGCCAAATAATAATCTTAACTTATATAAATTTCATTCGTCCGTAGAGTTTAGCTTACTGAGCTTTCAACCAAAAAAAGCGAACTACGAACCCCACTGATAAGGAGTTTCGTTGAACTGATAACGACGTAGATAAGATCCCTGATATGACTGCAGATTAATGCTCATCCTCTATTGTGATGATAACACACTGTTTAGTTCTGTCTTTGTTGTGTTTGAAACATAGAAATTTATAAACATGAAGCCCACTAAATGGCCCCACTGCTGGGAATCGGAGCCTTTTCTCGCAAGGAGGGAGGGAGTCAAGAATTTCTGCCAAAATCTCTCTCTATACATAAAAATGTTATGTTGGTTTGTGTACGCTTCAAAAACACAAAAAGTTCAGCACCGATCGAGCTGAAATTATACAAAATGATATATAATCCGCATCAAGGATTGTTTTTATCTAACTTTTGCATCACAATGTGCCACAGCGAAGCGTGGCAGGGTACAATACAATACAATACAAAAACACTTTATTGGCACCACAAACAAAGTTGACAATAAGTAACAAATAAAATAACAAACACATAATGGGCACAAAAGGCGATCTTATCGCTAAAAGCGATCTCTTCCAGATAACCTTTGATTTACAAAGAAACAAGATTTGTAAGATTTTGGGCAGTGGTGCAACTAACAATATAAATAAACACGTGTATTAATTATATATAAATTAAATATAATAGAACAAAATACATATAATAGGTGTACAATAAATAAATAAGTTTAAATATATAAATACACATACAAATACATATGTATATATATAAAATAATGTATGTATACAATAAGAAACACAAAAATCCAAGAAAAATAAACATAAATCAGTGAACAGGGTAACAGGGTGAAGGGTAACAGGGTGAAGGGTACAGCTAGTTAATAATAAATATAATATACACCAGCAACAAGGTAGCTCAGGTTAGATCCCCTCGTTAGAACTGTAGAACACTCCCTCAGGTATGGTAGGTTCTTCCTGGACTTAGATAAAGATACTCTTTGGTCCTAGATCTCTGCCGCCTTTAGCATTCCGAGGTCTACCGACTGACGCCCTTGCGCTAGGTGTCGTACAAGAAGTAATATTCATGTAGGTATGGTTTACGTACATATTTAGTTGTGTCATTAGTCTGCAGTTCTAAGGGTCGTTTTCTGTTCTTTACAGGCTGTTTGAGGTAAACTCCCATAGATACCTTTTTAAGAAAATGTAACGAAAAATTATAGCCTTTTTCGAACCCTTTGATGCTAAATAAGAAGACCTTTGACTACCAGGTTTCCCTGACTGTAATGTAGCTAATGAAAACCGCTACAATGAATATAAATTTGATGATGCAGATTAAAAGGAAAAATATTACAAATACCTTTCAGTGGAATTGTTTTATACCTTTGGCTATACACGAATAAAATCGATGTGGTGGCGCAAACGTACACATCCTTTAGAAAATGGTATATTATGGCAAAACTACGCATTGGACAAGACTGTAATAAAATAGAAACATTTTATGTAAGTAGGAGGAGTTTTTTTTCCATATTACGGAGCCCTACTAATTTTTAGATACACTTCAAATGTAACGGCTTTTTTTAAAACATTATGATAAGCAAGTACCATAATAAAGATTTTTTTTTAGAGTTTAATGGCTTTTCTGATATAATACATTCGGTTAACTTGTTTCAATTGTATGAATGCTGTTGTTATGAGGTTGTGATGTGCAGTGTTAGTTTAAGATCACCCACGCTATTAATAAAAACGGGAAAAATTAGACAGTGTTGAGAGTATAGCATGTATGTATTTTGTTATTTCGAATAAGTAAATAGACGGCGATGGACATATATGATGCAAATAGGTATAATACACAATGTTTTCCTTGCGGAAAATATGAACCAAATCGGTTTCTATTTACATTATGACATAACACATCATTTCATTTTATACATTTGGAAAGTTATTTTTCCATAAAAAACTACCGAAATCGAAATCGAAAATACCGATATTTTTAAATTTCCAAGTAAACTTCAACATTATTCTTTTTACGTTAGATTTTAAAAACGATTATTGACCTTTATTAATATGTTATTAAAATTATTACAATGTATGCAATTGGATAAGTTTGATTTGACAATGACCAATTATTTGATGATTTGATTTGATGATGATTTGGGCATTCAATGATATCTACACGCCGTATTTAAATTGTTTGTTGCTTTCATAACATACAAATATACCATCACACATGAAGCCATCCATTATCCAGACATTACAGAAGGACACACAAAAGATGAGAGATTTCAAATCGGGAACATAACCAACAAAACTTTTAATAACGTGACAGTTGTAACACAAATCCCGATCTTAATCGAATAAAATCCGAGAGAACAATATTATCGATTCGAATAAAAAAGGAGACACTCGAGTAGTGACTGGTTCACAATAACACAACAAATGAGAGGCTAGTTGATAAAAATTAAAAAGATATGACTACTGTCGCGTGAGCAACATTCGTCTACGACATAAAACAGAATAAAAAAGGCTTAAGTCACCTCTACCCTACGTCACTTAATCCGTTTAGCTGTTGGTGGAATCGAATAGTGGTGGTACTTTATCGGTGATCATCTTGAACATCGAGCGTTTTGTTCGATTGTAATTGTACAGTCTTGTTTTAAGAGAGTAATGGACGTGGAATCGAGATTTAGTGTTGTAACAAATATTTTATTGTTGCACTAAGCGGCGTATTAAATTGAATCAGTATGTGACACAGGTTTGTGGTTAAATACGGGATTACCTTTTTACATAGTTGGACAAAAATGGTGTGTTATTTTAATATCTGGTTTAAGTGTGTCATACATCGTACATGTCATAGGAAAATCCATTTTTATGATTAAGATTGCAAAAAGCCGCGATGACTACCGTGACTAGGTGGTCTCGGTGAATAGACCGTCCGATTCCCAATCATGAGGTCATTGGTTGAGCCCCGTCTGCATCTCCTAGAATATCAGCATCAGCATAAGCAGCCCACTAAATGTTCTCACTGCTAGGACTCGGAGCCTTCCCTCGGAAGGTGACTATCAATTCCATAATTTACCACACTGACCCAATGCGGATTGGCGGATGACGCATGACCTCAATTCAATTCAATTCAATTCAATTTATTTCTTAATTACTGGAACATTCTGGTTTCTTTAAATACATAAACAAGTACTATTTTGTACTTTAACTATTTTTTAAGTTAGGTAGCGACATTACATTTTTGTCCTTAATAAAATCATGACTCTGACTTTACAATATTTTTGAACTTTTTTTCATTGGTGCGCGAGTGATTCGAACCATAGGATCCGGAGTCCGGATCGGTCGTTGCCGTTCACTCGACTAGACCAGTTGTAATTTTATTAGACCAGCTGTGCCTTTGGTGCGAATCCCACTACTACTGTATTTTCAATATCATGTGCGTAATGCTGCTAACTTAAAAACGGTCAGAAGACCGATATGTACCTAGAACCTTTCGAGCTTATGCGTCATCCACCAACCGACACTGGGTCAGCATGGTGAATTATAACTTTGATTCTCTGCTTGCAAGACTTCTCTGGCAAGGAGAGTATCAAGGGTCTAGAGGTCTTCGCCATAAATCCCATAAGTGAGATAATTTAGCAAGCTGCTTATACTGAGTACACATTACGGAGTCCGCCTGGAGAAGTTAATCTACTGCCAAAGAGTAAGTAATGTGTCCACATTACCATAACACTCACTTTTTACAACATTATCGTCTGCTAAGCAAAATTAACAAAGCGTTTCTTGAGAACAGATTGTACGCAGTTCTACAATTATTTACTCACCTAAACACATGTACTTACACGACTAGTAACAAAAAGTCTTTAAACAGAAGCCAGCCCCACAATCGGCGATCCAATCACCGATTCCCAAAACACGTAACCCGAGCGGACCCCGTAACTAATGTGTTAACTCTTTAAGGCGCGAGCACTAGCCATTGTTACAAGATGGCTATCCGCAGACAAAGGCCCATCGCACAGATTAATAACCAGTTTGTATGCTGTGGTGGGGGTGACAAATGGGCTCGGTGGCCCACCCAGAGAGTGGGACTGGAGGTTCTGGCGTCAGGAGTGGGATCGGGCAGAAACGTGTTAATGGATGATATAAAAACTGTACGTGAAGTATGGATGCAATTTTGCATGCATAGAATTCGGGGGGTCGGAAGTCGAAGAAAAAGGGGGGTCGTGGTTTTCATTAAAATATTTTTGTGATGCACACACATATTTGTTTTATGTCTGGGTATTTCTGTATTGCACACGTATGTATTTATAATTATAATATGTTCTTTGTAGTATACTACTATGTAGTAAGTGGCTTCCATGATATAAGCTTTGTTTAGTTTGTGGCTAGTTACTGTTCTGTGAGGAGTTTCCAACAGTTAATTGAAAATAAAGTGCCGTTAGCGGACGCAAAAGGTGCAATGATTCCTATAATAATTGGGATGACGTCAGGATCAAAAATATACCGTTCTAATAAGTTTGTCAGGTAGATTATGGAAAAATATATATAAAAAAACAGAACATGTATTTTTTGTTTTATCAAATGATCAAAAATTGACAAATATATAGGTCAGCAAACTTCCGGAGTGGGGTGTTGTGACGTCACACTATAGTAAAAATCTTACCATATCGTGACGTGACATACGTGTATTTTTTTAATAACCTAATTGACTGACTAATTACTTTTTTTTGTCATCTTGCCTATTATACTAGCGTTCACGCTCCGTACATTTCGTAATATAAATTGAATCTGCTGCTGAAGTTCTCAGTGAAACAGAGTTTGAGGTATTCACTCTTCAGCTCACTGTATAATGACATAATCGTACTAATATTATAAATGCAAAGGTCTATGTTTGTTGCTCATTCACGATCTGAGTACATACTGAATGGATCAGCCTTAAATTCGGAATTCAGATAGATTACAGGTTAAATAGCACGAAAGCTCCTTTTTAACGGACTTCCAAAGGATTATTATGATCGTCTGTATAATTTTTTTTTATCCCGAAAAATTTGGAGGTCCTTAGTCAGCATTTTCTAAACTCTACGCGTACATTATACAATACAGTGTACAATCGCATATGCTAAATAATTGTAAATGTAAAACAATATACAGAACTTACTACAACCCTTCCACTACCACTCTAAATTTACTAATTAAAATTAAAAACTAAATCGGCTTTGCCTTTGCTATTGCTGTCTTTATAATCTCAAGCGAAAAGAATTGAGAGAGCAATGTCAAAGCTAAGACAGAATCAAGATTTAAGTATTTTTGACGTCACGAAGGTCGAAAATTTCTGTACTGGATTAGCTTTACTCAAAAATTTGATAGATTTTTGACTCTCATAAGTAAGTTTTTTTAATATGATGGTTGCTCCCTGCCGTCGCATGCAACCTCCACGATTCTTTTATCTCAGGTCAGGGATCTCGCCCAAGTAACGCCGCGTAACATTATCTGTGTCGGTGTTGCCATTTTTCTTCGCCACAAAGGATGTAATCGGGCGTATGTTGCCATTGGGCACAAGTCACAAGAAGAAGAGTGTAAACCACATTTGATTAAATTCGATGATAGGAATTGAGGCGTTTGAGGATGCAAGTAGATGTCAAAGATATTTCTTAATTTTATTAAATGTGTTGCCAATGTTTAATTATGTCAAAAGCTTGTTTATCTGTAAAGTCGGTTTGTTTACCGAGGATAGTTTAATGTGACAACGTCATAGCAATGTTTAATTATGTCAAAAGCTTGTTTATCTGTAAAGTCGGTTTGTTTACCGAGGATAGTTTAATGTGACAACGTCATAGCAAAACATTGATAGATACGGCGCAAGCGTACAATGAGCGTAACGGGACACTTTTTCGTGCATGCAGCCGACGTTCATCGATTTATTAGACGTTGTCACATCAAAAACTGTAATATTGACGTTAACGATGACAAAATTGATAATTATCTTTGCCAGGTTAATTTGTATCTTGAAAACGCTTCTTTCTATTAGTAAATCAGCTATTTTAAATAAAGAGTGATGATACGAGCATGACATGTGCCTGATGGTAAGCAACATGCATGCCATACGAGGGTCAAACTGAAAGTTCTTAGAACTGGCCACTTATAAACAATATAATAAAAAAATAATTCTATAATTTGAAAATAGAACTCTTTGCCAATATTACTGAGTATATACTTCATTCATTTGTCATTTGTTTTACGATTTGGCGGCAAATTGAAAATTGTCTGTGTCACGTCAACATGAATTTAACACGAGAAAATTTTCGTGCAATGATTTTTTATGACTTTCGATGTCATTTAAGTCAACAAGAAAGTTATGATAGACTACGATTGGCCTTTCACGATAAAGCCCCATCTCGTGCGACTGTTTACAACTGGTTTAATGAGTTTAAACGTGGTCGCACTAATCTCACTGATGATTTATGTGAGGGACGGCCTTCTACGGCGACGACTGAAGATAACATCTGTGTTGTGCGGCGTATGATAGAGACTGACAAAAGAGTGACCTATCAGCAGATTCGGACAAGCTTAGGCATCGGTATGAGTCAAGTGCACAAAATCCTACACGAACATTTAGCGGTCAAGCTTTGCGCCCGGTGGATACCTCATAATTTGACTGAGGCTCAAAAACTCCATCGTGTGGATTGGTGCCGTAAAATGATTGAAAGATTTAACGGAGGTGACTCAAATGCTGTGTTCGACATACTAACAGGTGACGAAAGCTGAATTTACTGTTATGATCCTGAAACCAAAAGACAATCTGCTCAGTGGGTGTTTCCTTTCGAAGTAAACTAAAGTGAAGAGAGATCGAAGTGCGGGGAAAAAAATGGTGGCCTAGTTCTTTGGAAGGATAGGTCATTTCGCAACAATTGTGTTAGAGAATCAAAAAACACTACCAATTGTTTGCCACTTGTCTTGGAAAAAGTTCGAGAGAAACGACCTCGCAGTAGGATCCTCCTTCACCACGACAACGCCTCATCGCACACCTCCAAGCGAACGATCGACTATTTGGCGACATCAAACGTTGAATTACTGGGTCACCCGCCGTATAGCCCCAACCTCGCGCCTTGTGATTTTTATTTATGTTCAAAAATTAAAGAAAAACTTAAAGGAAAGCGGTTTATGAATGCTGAAGAAGCGGTGGCTGCGTATCGCGATGCCATTGAAGAGACCCCTAAGGACGAGTGGGCAAAGTGCTTTTCCCAGTGGTTCCATCCCATGCAGCGGTGTATTGACGTGAATGGACAATATTTTGAAAAGATGTAATAAAACTAATAACTGGCTACTGTAATCAGTTTTTGATTTTCTAAGAACCTTCAGTTTGACCCTCGTATGGCAGCATAGTGACATGCAACTACTTGAACATGAAGACTCCAAATCATTACCTAGCACTACACTGCGCTCGTCACCCGGAAATTTAAGATGTTATATCTCTAAGCCCTATAATTTCTCTGGAAACATTGCCCTTCAACCGGAACACAGTAATGTTTGCACATTACTGCTTGGCGGTAGAATAACTGGCAAAGGTGTAGTACTTCCCCCGGCGATTATCACACATATAGCTCATTCAATTCTTGAACGCGCATCCATATTGCTAACAAATGGCAATCATTGGAACTGCTTATTAAACAATTGGTGACGAGCGCAGTGCAGTGCTAGGTAATGATTTGGCCTCTTCATATTCCAATAGCTGCGTGTCACTGTGCTGTTATGTGTCAGGCAAATTGCTTACCATCAGGCACATGTCCTGATCGTCTCGTCACTCTTTATTTAAAAAAAAAAAAGAAACTGCTGACAGAAGTGAAAACTAAACAGCATTAATGTTGCAGTAACTCACCTGTACAGCTACATATATTATTATTATGCTATATGCATGTTGGGGACGTGAACTTACAACTCACGCTCCACTACTACAGCACTGCTCCGACGCTACGCCGCTATGCCACTACACAACATGTTTAGTGGCGCGATCCCATGCACCTTCCCCACAATAACTAAAACAGCCAAGTCCAAATAGTTAATTTGAGTTCCGTGTAAAGTTGCTGATCAACTAAAAATTTAAATTCTCTCTACCAAAAAATACTCAACTTGGCTCCTACAGTTTTTACTTCAATAAATTTGTGCAATCTTTATAAAAGAAAGATGCAACTTTTATAAAAGAAGTTGTCCTTTGATACAAACTCGCTGTCAGCTTGCAGTTTGCGCCCCGTGCCGTGATAGGGCGTCAGCCGTCACCATCGCCCTCTATCGGCTAATGATTCACGTAGATTCCATCCTGGTCACTCGTAGGTAATATTCTTGTACAATATCTATGTTACTCTTTGAGTATGCACAAATAATATGTTGCTATAAGCCTAGGTAGAGTCAAAATTCCTCGTTCAAGTCATTGGAAAGTCGTCCGTGAAATCTTTCGTTTTTTTGCAGTCATAATTAACAAAACTCATTTAAAATGTTGACAATACTATACATCGTATACTTAGTAGCAGTAGTATGCCAAGTTTTCTGGTCTCCCATCACACTGCGTATTAAGACAATAGAATACAATCAGTAACTGCCTGTCATGAAACAAGACGGCCTTGAAACGTGGACTTAGTAGATATGGAAATCGGCCCATCACCCTCACAACTCATAAGTAGGACGGGTTGAAGTAGAGTGGAGACCACGAATTGATAAATGTAGTGTAGGGTGCGCTGAGATTAGAAGGAATTTCGATTTACAAAAGGCAGCAGGTGGTGGATACGTAAGGCGTAAACGTAAAGCCGAGGATCTAGCTGAGTAGTGTTTGAGAGAGGCATTAGTCCAATGGCTGACTAGAATACGCTAATTATGATGATACTTCTATAGATATTCATGAAGATGTTCAAGCCTAATACCAGTTTCCAGTTTGAAGCCAAATGACAATGTTTATACGAGTACATTAAGCCAAATAAACGTCATTAGTTTGGTCAAGCGTTAAGTTAATTAAAAATGCTCAGAGAGATTTTATAAAATTAATTTAGCCAAACTCAAGGGCTCAATGACTCAATACAAAACGCCTCAAAGTTAGAAAAACATACAGTATTTGATCATTTGATTCCGAATCGAACGTAAAGACTAAACATCGATTTACAACCTTTAAACTAAAGGTTATTTTATCGATGCATGAAGCTCACGTTAAAATAAATGTGAAAAGACTTTATTTACATACTTTAAATCGATATTACAAAAAAGCATTGACATAAAACACGTATCCAAAAACATTTGAAATGAATTGAGTCAATAAAATAAATAATTACGAAATAAATCGATATTAAAACTCAGTTACGATATTGATATGACAAGTGGATATCTCAGTTGGATCTTTTGATTCTTTAATTAGGTGTACACCTCAAGAGATTGTAATCGAAGTCAAGCGATCACGACTTAATACGCATACCGAGGGTTTCAGATAGGGTACAGTGTAATTATTTTCTTAAAATTCTATTATAAACAATCCTCCATTCATAGAAGACCGAATCGTGGCTTAACATCGGGTGGGATGACGATAAAATGCAAACCTATTACAATAAAATAAATTGTAGTCAAAGGGACTGCCAATGCAAGTGAAAACTTATAATTTTAGTACATATTTCCTCACACGGGACGTCGCGGTGAAGAAGAAATTTAGATATTGAAACAGAGTAAGTTTTTTTTTATCAATTTGTTATGTTTCCATTATGTTGTGTAATTTCATCGTCATCAAAGTTTTTTTTTAATGTTGGTGGAGAATTCACACACAACACCATCTGACCCCAAACTAAGCAAAGCTTGTACTACGGCGGCCAGATAGCTGATATTACACAGAGAAACACCCAGACACAGCGCAAATATTTGAATTCATCATACAAATATTTGCACTGTTTGGGAATCGAACCCAGGACCCTCGGCTTCGCAGGCAGAATTACTACTCAATAAGCCACGAGGCCAGTCTTTAAATAATTAATAATAAAAATTAATAAAATATTGTTTTAGTGTAACTGTTCTGACTAACCCTATCAAACGATCAATGTGATAAAGTAGGTAAGCGATACCAACGAATGCATGAGTTTTTTTTCTTAATTATAATTTTCACTGAGACTAGTCCCTTCCTGCTGTTTTACCGGCGTATTTCTCACACTTTTATATCTATACTAATAATTCAAAGAGAGAACAATGAGTTTGCAGTGGAACAAATGAGGTAAACGTATATAGGTTATATCGTGGAATTGCCAACATGTACCGAGAGCTAGCAGCTGATTCTGGGTAGGTATTTAGCAAGCTGAAAACATGTCACATGACTCTCCTATGACCCCAACACGGAGGTTATATTTTTTGCATAACCTTTTTGCACACGTTTGGCAATGTTTAAACTATGACTAAATCGTATGTCCTATTTTTTTAAACATTTTTTTACAACATATCAAATTGTCGTATTGCCTCAAACATATTTATTGAACAAAAAAAATTTTTTTTGACGGGCAGAGCCTTTATTAACAAAACCAAAATACAATGAGAACTACACTACACTACATACCTAACTACTAACACTAAGCGCCAACTGAATTATCCATAGACCACTATAGGTCTACAGATAATTAAGATGTTCAAGCCCACTACCAAAGCGTACACAGCATGCTGGCGGCATTACCACGCTGAATGGCAATGCTTATGCGTTGGGCCAAATAAACGCCAGCATTTTGATCACGCGTCACGTCGACCAAGCGCTCGGAAAGGCTTTTGAAGATGAGGTGAGCTCCCGGCCCCCACGGGCCCAATGTCTCAACCCCAAAGGGCTCAAATATGTAACCACTTCCGAGGGTTGCATATTTGCGTCGTTTGAGTCGCTCAGCTGAATTAGCCGCTGCACCGGCCCTACTATGTGTCTCTAGAAGATGTGATGGTGCCAGAGTTTCGACGCAAGTTGCGTCGATACTCTGGCACCAAAAAGATTAAAAAAAATGATTTTGCTCCTCATCTCACCAACCAGGTTTGCACCTCCATGTTGGGGCATAATATGAGAGTTGTGTCACAAGTTTTCAGCTTTAAACACCTAATTTGTTGCTGGCTATCGGAATATTATATCCGTAAAGTTAAAATAGTAAAGTGACAAACAATTCGCCAACAAATATATAACTTTTACTATAAAAGTTACTTTTACTGTAAAATTTATAATAAAACAAATATGGTTATTTGATATCCAAAATTAATCGATACTATTTATGAATAAACCGAACGCAATATATCACACATGTTAGACAATTATTAAGTCAAGTTAAATTTATGTGTCTGTGTTTTTTATTGGAAATTAAAACATAATCATAAAACTTATTAAAGGCAATTAATCAGAATATTATGTGTTATATAACTTTAAGAAATTGATAACTTGTTTTTTTTACAAGTTGTTTATACCGAATTGCAATTGGATGTTAACGGTTGTATAGAGATCTAATTTCTAAATGAGTATATCCATTCAAAACTACCAGAATATATCAATTCAATATTAAAAAGAGATAAGGTGGACACTGTTAACAGAGGTTTATTTGTATGAGGTAAAACCAAACCACAACATCTTAAACCAAATGAAAGGTACATTTTAGTACATGGCCGTATGTGTAATTTATAAAATGATTATTGATGACGATAGTTCTTCAATCTAGACGAATATTTATAAATTTGAAAATTTATAACCCCACTTTATGTCAGGTGCTCGAATCGATGTCCTGAATAAAGAATGGTTTAGTTTGTGAAAACTGTAGATGCTTAAGGTCCACACTACGCCATGTACATTTCTAAATACAATGAACTACATATGTTTATTTTATGTAGATGATTACTTTTTTATTCCTTATTATTTCAGACTAATTAGTATGTAAATAATCATCTTCATGATATATTTTGCATTCAATTTTCTTTATATAACTGTGCATTTTTTCTTACACTAAACTGAATCACAATCATATCGGATTTTATCAGATTTGTTTTTCCAAACGCAGATGGAAAATTTTGTCATCTATTTTGATTGGACGGTGAAAGAGAGCATAGAAAGGAAATCGCCTCGTGTAATCTTTTGAAGATAAGTATGTGAAACAGCGTGTAGAAAAGTTTTCTTGTGAGATTAGATACTGCGTCTCCCAGCTGTAGAAACACAAGTGAGCTGTTTAAGGTTATGTATTTGTACTTGCAGAAGTAAACCTCACAAGTCCTGTCCAGGGTTGTCTCAGATCGCGCGATACAAGCTATATTTCAGGAAATCAACTCAGACTGAGTAAAACTCGATCGGTTCCAATTTCGCAAAAACTACACAACACGATCCGCTGTTCTGATCGTCTGATAGGGTTGCGGTACGGTGCGCAAAATAAAACAACGAACGATATAAAAATAAAAATATCAAACTATGTAATGTACTAGATATAAAAAAAATAAAACACATTTGTACATTAAATGTCAGTTGTCGTAAAAAAAGTTTAATTAAAAAATCTAATAAGTATTAAAAAATGTTATTGTTATATTCATTTTTATTTTGGATTATAGGATGTTTATGGCTCTATTGCGTCGGAACGTCTGAATAAATCGGTCTAAAATTTGGAATATTGTTAGATCATAGTCTGTTATATAATATAGGTTACTTTTTATTGCGTGAAAATAACTGTAACAGCTGTGTCGCTGGAAACTGCTGATTGCAGGTTGCGCAGGACCGTTCGTTGTGGAAATCTAGGGAGGAGGCCTATGTTCAGCAGTGGACGTCTTGCGGCTGACGATGATGATGATGAACAGTAACAGTAACTCAGCAAGCAAAAAGGCGGGGCGTTGCTAGTATTATTTATGTAAAGAAAAATAATATCAGTCTTAAAGTTTAAAATAACAAACGAATTGAAGAGTTTGCATTAGACAGCATAATATTTTACTTTCGTATCATCATTAGTGTTAATATCAGTGGTAGCTCAATTCCCCCGATTGTTTATTTTTTCCTCTGCACGAAAAAAATCATCTCTGGCCCGGCTGATAGGAGCCCAGATAACCAGTGAACTCTGGAGTTTCTATTCTGATAAATATGATATAGTTAATTTAGATAGTCTTTATGTTTTTCGTTGAAGATAATAAATGGACCTCGATAATTTTGAGTATTGGATATTTCCAAGATTTGGCACTGTACTGTGTTTTTACGTTGCTGTTGTGTGTATTTCAAAAAACGTTGGAGAATGAATAAAGTTACAATATTAATGCATTAAAAACTCGATATACACAGACTTTTTTCGTTGGATGACTATGTGATTGGACGAATTGAGTCTTTGTGTGATGATTCAGAGAATACGAGAGGATAATCCGGCTAACACAGTGTTGTTAGGATACGATCAGAAGTTATAACTGCTATATTATGAGTATGTACCGTTTTTATGTAAAAACGTGTTGTTTATATTCTCGTCCCAGTACATATACATTTATAAGTATATGTATGTCAGCACATATATTTGTATCAAATGAAAAGGTGGTATTAATGTTCTCATTTCGATAACCCGAACTCGTCTCAGTCCGAATTGGTTCGTATAATCGAGGTTCCACTATTTCCCTTCAGTTTTCTGCAGACGCTGCACACAAGCGCGATATCTCGCCATCTAATATTATTCTGGGAACGGCCTTAATAAGTCACTACAGAATGTTATCTATTCCATTTTATCGCGGCGCGATACACATCTCAATCCAATTAGCCTTACAATGCAATATGGGCCGAGCTGTTATGACGGGACGCTTAGGATACTTTGTGTCTTTAAAACGACTATTTGTGTGATTTTTAAGGAAAATCGGTTCGTAGTTTAACTTTAATGTTGGTTTTTGAGATATAAACATTACTGTCTTCTTAAAATAAAAGTTCCATTTTGACGTATGAGAAATACTCGCAGTATTATACTATTTCTTTAATTACTTTAGGATATCTATCAACAATTATTTTATTAAATTGGTAGACATTAAATAACATTGGTGAACATTTTACTTACAATATCATCTAGGCCTCAAACTAAGCAAAGCTACTGTGCATACTATGGAAACCAGATCTAAGATAAAGTACCGTGTCTTTCAGTTTCGTTCTAAATTACATTCTAAAGTCTTTCAGAAATATCAAAGCAGGCCTTTTGTTCGTTTAAGAACTTTAATTAGACATGTTTATGTACAGTCATCAGGCAATGTATCAATTTAATCTTAAGTTAATATGGCAGGGAAGACTAACAGTCATAATGTGCATAAATCTTTAGTCAATAATAGATTTTCACTTGATTTCTTTCTCCTTGACGCCTTGACAGTGACCTCAGTACGAGGACTATCCACCTCAATAGTGCATCCTGCACCACTTACTTAGAACCTAACCGGTGCGTGCTGCTGTGCTATCGACGCTCCTTTATTAAACACCTCGAAAGTAGCCGGAGCATGCGGATTTAGTAAGGAATCTTGTATAGCTCGCTTCGGACCCAAACCGTAGCCTATAGACATGACCGATGCAACTCTTGCGCTATCCATCTCGAATTTAGCCGATGGTTTACGGGCATGGTAGCGACTCTTATAGTACCAACTTCGAAACCAAACGATGACGTACTGGAGGACATTCTAGCGAACTCCTGTGCTACCAACTTCATATCTAACCGACGGTATACCGGCATGGTAACACCTCCTATAGTAACTCTACTCACCTCGAATCTAAAGGATGGTGTACACAGTACAGGCATTATTTCCTACTCATGTGCCATCCCCCTCGAATATTTTCGATGGTTTACAGGCATGGTAGCGTCTCTTATAGTACTAACCTCGAATTCAAACGATGGTGTACTGGCATTGTAGTGAACTATGATACCTGCCTCGAATATCACCGGTTGCTTACAGACAGTACTAGCATTGAAACGAACTCCCGTGCTACCCACCTCGAATCCAACCGATGGTGTACGGGCATGGTAGTGACTCCTGTAGTAACCACATAACCACATCGAACGGTCAGCGAGCGGTAATTTGATCGCTCGATTATCGCGACCACCATCTCGCCAGCGCCTAAATGGAAGTACAGATAGCAGAAGCACTTACGATAATTCTCAAAAGATTGGCTTTTACATTTTTGTGTTACGATCGGATACTGAGTGCAAACCCAAAATTGCGTTATCGGAAACTGTTATTTTATCCTTGTTAATATTTTATCGAACTCAAAATGAACAAAGATAAGTCGGTCGACTTTGAGTGGGAGTCTCTTATCGAGGGTTTCAGATTCTTAGCAACAACCAATATGAGATATATATAAACTCTTTATTGTGACACAAATATATTAAAGTATTACAGAGAAACACTTATGAACTAGTGCCACAAATGGCAGCCTTATTGCTGAGAGCAATATCTTCCAGGCAACCAGTAATACTGATCCAGGTAATATTGATAGAATTTAGCTGTATTTAATTTGAAGTTAAATTGTACACCCATAATTGGCTAGTTTTTGGTATTTATTTTAATAATACGTGGTGAAACGTAGGACGTCCAACGTCACTAATATTGAACGGATTCATATAGAAATTTGGTACACAATGTTTTCGTTTCACTTACATTTCCTGCTGTTAATGGTTTCCTAAAAGAAATCGCTATAAGCCATTAGCTAATTCTGAGACTAAGTATATTACTACAATATATATTTGTATATTATAGGTTTAGTTTTGCTTAGTTTGGGGTTAGATGGTGTTGCGTGTGAAATAACCACCATGTGTTTCATTTTTTTTACTCAGGTGTCCGATGAATTGCTTTTGTCTGTCTGTCTGCTCCAACGGTACACCACCTGTGGGGGCGCACAGGGCGCGGGGAGGGTAGCTAGTGCTGATAACATATCGATTGACCGCCTTATCGCTCCATCTAATGAAGCGACTCCTATCATATTGTATACAGTTAGTGGAGCTAGACCTATGGTCCTGTTGAAGAAATGTTTACAAATAACAAATTACAAAAGAAGACTTTAATCAGCTGACAGCTTTTTCATTTATAAATTAAGATTACAACAAATTGTCTTGCCAGACATACTGCATGCCTCTCGCAGAGGCCAGTTTGTATGCGGCAACTTTTAAAATGTTTTGTATCATCTTATCTTACCTACAAACAGCAATAAAGATTTTTGTATTTGTATAACTTTCTACTCACTTTACTGAACGTACTCAAGCAAGAAAATTAAAAAAAAAATGTTAGTCGTAGTGACTGCCAATAGACTGTAGCTCTTGTGGAAGTGTCATACTTTTGTCGCAACACATCACTCTGTTGCCATAGAAAGTATGCACGTCATCTGCTTACAATTTACACAAACAAAAGAACCGTGCGGAAAATCTAACTAACTAAAATCTAACTAGTTTAAGTATACTAGTATACTTAAACTCTTTGGTTAATTAACCCTACCAAATAGTACTCAAGAAGAATAGAAGGTTGAATAACTTCAAAAAAATATCTCTAATTTAATTACAAAAATTGTTTATTTTATGTTTAAACCTTGGAGTAAAAATAATAATTGAACTGAGGGTTAAACATGTTACTGTTTATTTTTAGCTTAGCGGAGCTTATTTTTTGGAACTTAGGAGAACTGTTGTAGGTATATATGACTACTGACGTCTCTTCTCTTTACTGGCACTTGGAAAAATACTCAAAAGTTTAGAAGGGATACGAACGGACAACCGCACCATTGTGAAATTGGACGTTCTACATAACTGTTTGATTGATTCTTAGACAGCTTATTTTTAACTTTTATAGGTTTACACTTGACCGCCATCTTGCCTCATGTAACGCGACGATGAGCTAGTTTCTAAAATAAAGGCAATTATATTTCAAACGAACAATATTTTGTAGACCGTTGCAGCAAAATAATCAGGAAACGCAATTTTCAAATTTTACCACGAGCTCGATATTGTTATTCAATAAAAGTGCAATAATTAATTAAACGATAAAACCGGTCAATTGGATGAAACAACAAAAGTATTATAGTCAGTGCAGTGAGGGTGCATCGACATTAATGAGATACATCGATATCGGAATAAACATCGTTATCTAAACAACTAAAAACTTGTCTCGTCCACCGGCCGCATTAGGAATCCATTAGGTCCTCACCAAACCGTACTGATTAATTCGTTTTATCTCGCAGAGGACTGCTTATCATCACGAGAAGTACCATCAGTTGATTTATACAAGTTATCTCGGACGATGGCGCCACCGTCGACTCATATCTCCACACACAGCCTTTCTTTTATGAATTTGAAGTATTCGTCCAGTAAGTGGAGAGATAGTGAACTGGAACGTCTAAATGCTCCCGATTTTGTTTTTCTTTTTCTATGCGTGTGAAGGAATGTTGTCTACGTTGTTAACAAGGGGGACTTGATTTTTGATGTGGTTTTTGATGGTGTGGTATGTGGGGCGATCTCGGTTTAGATGTGTGTTGATGAGATGATGTAGTTAGGTCGTCATTTACTTATGTGATAAGTAACTGAACGGGTTGTTTGAGATACGCAGCCTATACATAAACATTTTTAAATTTTACATTACATTAATCTATTTATTAAAAAATTATAATTTAGAGATATTAGATTATAGATAAATAAATATTTTTATGTAAATAGTCTTTATTGTACACACCAAAACCAAAAAATACTTATACATGAGCGGAGAAAAATAAAAACTAGTGTTACAATCGGCGGCCTTATTGCTACAAACTAAAAATAATTCTAGTACTAATATATCAATGTAAATTTTTACGGCGTATATTATTTATTTGAAGACATTTTTGTTAATTTATGAATATAACTAATTAACATACATGAATATATCATTAGCAATAACAAAACCAACAAAAAACACCTGAAAGAAATCGCTTTCAGCGCTAAGACTGCATGTTGTAGCTCCAGTTTTCTATTGTGTGTACGCTGTACAATAAAGAATATTTATCTAACTTAAACAGCAAAAAAAAACAAAAAGCAATAGTGACATTGATAATAAAAATGTCACATTCAACATTTAAAGTTGAATCACGAATTGATCACAATTTACCACATCGTAATAACAAAACTTCTGTTACACAAAAGGAAAAAAAACGAACGAAGTTATCATCATTATTATTTCTGAGAGAGAAAAACTTTAATCGATGGTAGATAAAGGCGAGCGTCGAAAAATAATAGTTTTTATGTAAATGAACGTTGCATACGAGATTGGGACGAGATAGTACAATCAGTAGGTACATCGGAACGAACGCCGTGAAGGTACCTCACTATCTGAAATCACAACCTTGCTGCTATCGTGCCATCGAACAGGCGCGGCGGGAGGATCAGCTTAGCTTACTGTGACGAGGCCTCATGACAAAATGAAGATTCAAATTTGGGGCCCCTTTGAATGAAGCATCACGCATGTAGACAGCATTATCACTTATTTTTTATTATTATTATTTTAATTAATTAACCTTTCGTTTAGTTTCCTGCATAGTTATCTTTCGTTTAACGCAAATGTTGTCCAATACTATTAACTTTGTAGGTAATCGGTAATAAATTGTTATATATTAGTAATACAATCGGGAAAATAATGCAAACTTTTGAAATACCATAATGACGTATAAACAGTATCCTATAAAAAGTAGCAGTATTTGTTATAAATTATTACATACAGCTTGAACAATTGTGATTCTTAACATATTTTATAAATAAATACATAACTACTTATATCTTAGTTACTTTAATAGTTCCGTAATCACTTGAAGTAAACTCGAGGACCTTTAAAATAAAATTAATTTTGTCTATCTACGTAGCATTTGATTATGTTCAATGTCCTTGTTTCGGAACTTATTTCCAATTTTGGATTCCAAAGATTTTGAATTCGCCTCTGTTCAAAGACGAATCTTAGTTGCTTGTGCTAAGTGCGCGGCAGTTATTATGTATGTTATATCGTATATACGCTAGCTGAATCAATTTAACCCGTTCTCAAGGTTCCGTGGCTACCTATTTTGATTAGTTTACAAGATAACATAAACTCTAGCTAAGATTGGCTTCAAGTTAAGCTTAGAATCAAGTTTTTTTTCTACAACTTATAATAAGCCAGCAACCGTTATTACTTTTTTTTCTCATGTGTGCTGTTGGCAATAAAATAATTTTGGACGTGGTTATTTTGCTGTTTTAAAGAACAAATGGCTATCTTATTAATAAATATCAAATTATGCAAATTTAGATGCTTATTAATTTGTTTTGTTTACGAACTGGACGATTCTCAACAAGTACCTAAGAGACGACAAAAAAAGATTCGTAAAATTATATGAATACACATTATTCATATTCGTTTAATCTTTGTTAAAAATAGGTACTTAAGTACAAACAAATACTTATAAATTGTGAACTTTGATACATTAGTGAACTTTCTATTTATGGTATATCAGCGTGCTAGCGTTATAAAAGACGTTCAATAATAATTATTTCCTTTTTATTCTGTTTCAGGTAAGTTTTCAAACATCAACTTAGCAGGAAAGCTATCTGCCAATGTCAAGGTGCTCCAGAGACCGGTAATATCATAAGGCATCTGAAGGTTAAGTTAGCTTATCTTACGCCCGTGCCATTCCTTCTGCATTATAAAAACGTCATCCATAACAAAGATAGCCTTTTAGACACAATCTCGACTTAGAAACCGCTGAAATTAACCTAGCGTACTCACTATCGGGCAATCGCCGGCCGCAGATACGACTTTTATGGCGTGCAGCTTTTTTATTTGACATTTTATACAAGTTTATTCAAACAGTAACGATAGGATCGGAGACGTTATCTTTCAATGCAACGTTACCGCGAGCTCGGCGTGATACCATCTGGGGCCATTGCTAGTTAAACCAACCTGATAAGGGATCACGGGCGGGAGTGTGCGTGCCTACACAGACACGCGCCGCGGCTGTGTGCGGAGAGGGGCGCCCGACTGCCGACCAGCCAGTCACTCACTTTACGCGGCAAAAGAATGACGGCCGAATCGAATATACTCTGTGGTTTACTTTTTTAAAACTAGTGTTGGGAAAAGTGAAGACCAGTTACTGTGATGTTATTGTGGCTCAAGTACCTGAAAGAGCTGGAGCTCGCATGCGCTAGGGCCGCGCAGCTGCCACCAGGTGGCGCTGAAGACGTCAAAACAATGTGTAAGGCGCTTGTTTACTTCTGCTATCTCTGTTTATAACGATGTTTTTACTTGTATTTGGATCATCACGATCATTTTATTCAACCGTTGCGTTGACTAATGAGACAGATAAGCTGCAATAACGATGATTCACTTGTTTTGTCTGCCCACAAACAGAAATACCAACAAAAGCTGCATAATATTTTGTGAGGCAAGATTTTCTTCGAAATTGCGATAAAAACATCGTTAAGATTGCCTTTTTATCTTATTTGTATGAGACTGATAGCCGTTACAGTGGTACTAATGTAAATACAGGATTTTTATTGCGGTGTAGATACTTATCTGTACATGCAACGATAATAAATCATTGATAAGTTTATCCGATTTGAGAAGTAGCAGACTTTACTTGTCATATAAGACTGATTCACTAGTAACTTGAAAGTTAAGATACTGATTATAAATATCATGTATTATGAATTTAAAATCATTTTTCAATCTTCTGTTAATAGTTGTGAATTTAATAATAAATGTAGATTGCTTTTCAAACTGTAGGTATGTATTTAATATGTATCGGCATCAAACCATCTCAATCCATTTGATCTAATTGAAATCTTACAGACATGTCATGAAGTAGTTTAAATACCGGCGGACAAAGTTTCAAAGCTTAATAAAATAGTGCTAACGGTCCGTTGTGCTCAAGTGGTCAAGAAACTAATCTCTGTAGACAAAAGCATGCCTATGCTGACGGTTTGACATTGACAGCAGCTGTCAAAATAAGAATACGCCGCACGCGTTTGGTATTTAAATCCTGCCTCGATTTTATCAGAGATGTCTACTTAGTAAAATATGATCTTGATAATGTTATATGTGACCATTTACTCGAGCTTGAGATTACGAGATTTTTAAATGAAAAATAAAGAAATTAATAACATTAAATTTAGTGGGAAAAGGGGCTTTTATACATTTTGCCAACGTACACATACTTAAATATGTGATTTCTCGCAGAATATTCCACGCCTTTTTTTTTTCCACAATTCTTAATTTTAATTGTATTTAATACTTTTATTATCACATAAGCTGCTTGCAAAATGCGTATTAATAGTAATGAATCAACTGAAGCCAACATTTGCTCTAGATAACGAGATAATGTATCTAAATGTAAACAGATCATTCAATGTGAGATAAATCCCTAATGTGCTTCGAAATTGAAAGTTATATTAAATTGATGATAGCATCGGAGCATTTAATTTGCAATTCTATTATGTACTCTATAAACTTAAATACATATCTAATAGCATTCGTGGAACTTTAATATTGGTATTAGTCTACGCCGCAACAAAAAGTTTTGATCCATCATTGTTTGTGTAGCAATAATAGAATTACTCTGATTATTTTGTCATATCTATTGTACTATAAATAAATAATAATGTTTCCCATTCTAGTTATAGATATTTTATTGATTAAAACTTTACCATATTTATGAGAAAATAAATAGTTTTGTTAGGTCCTGAATTGTCTATTTAAATCATTTTCCTGCCAAAAATTTACGTAGGTAGTACTAAATTTTGGACATGATAATTTCATTCGAAAATAAGCTAACGATATAGTTCTTAGTTTTAACTTTTGTTAAAAGTTTGACGTTTGAAAATGAGTGTGAATTTTACAGAAACATAACCAACAGATTTGAAAAAACGGATAAACAGGTAAACTTATTTTATTTTCCAACATTGATCATTCCAAATACCGACGGCAGCGCCACTAGCGTCGCAATCTGGCACCGCGATAACCATGACGTGTGTGTTTGAATGGGCCCCGATCTAAATGATAAAAACGGGGGAAGGAGCGCTATCTCTGCCAGATTTCACGTTCATTATCAACAGTTTGTATGTGAGGGTGTGTCGGTGTGGGTGTCTATGTGGGGGTGTGTGGGAAACTTTGCCCGAGGGTGCAACTTTATCTATGCATTGCAGTGCGTATAAAACTAGTTTATCAAAATAAATTTCACTCTATGAATAAAATAATTTTCAGGATACATTTTACTCGGCGAACTTCATACTGCCATACATTTTTCGTCAACATTTTCTGCTATACAAACTTTGTCCGGATAATAACAAATACATACAACAAAGAATCATCCAATTTGATTCAGTCTTTCCAAGGTTATGAGCGATTTTTCGAAGATCGAAGACATTTCGAAGATCCATTTTCATAAATACATATATATAGATTCCTTTTTTAACAGTGAGTCTCTGGCGCATCTTTGAGAGTCGAGCTCATATTATGTAATATTTAAAAAAAAATGGTTTCTTAAATCACTCTGCTACTAAATGAGGATACACCAATAAATTTTGTCAAATAAAGTAATTAACTTAATTAATTATAATTGATTTCAACATATTATTAGGTTCTGATGTTTAACTTGATATATAGGGGTTTATTCGTAAACATATATCTAAAAAGAGTAGAATTTTAAATATTAATTTTACTTTTCTTTTTATATTTTTTATTGTTTGTCGATCAATATATTACAGTTTTATTTATTGGAATATTAGGTGGTTTCCGATTACCACATAGTTTTATACCAATTGTATTTAAAATTTTATTTTACATTATGTCATCGTTATCTAAAATGTTTTTTAAAGTTTTATTACAAACATGTAAAAAAGAAGCTTTATCAAGTTGATCTGGAAAAAAACCGTTATTTTTATTTCACGGTATCAATTAGGCAAGCTTATCGGCTACCCTCATATTGTGGAAGTGTGCTTCCTTTGCTGATAACAGACCCGTGATAAGGCTTGCTGATAGCGACTTTGTACTCTTAATTAGCAAATACCTAACGAAGCGTTATCGTCACTTTGGATAAGGGACGATAACTTGACTTGCTTGTCGAGTGCTGAGAAGACAGTCCTAGCGGTCGTGTTTTCAAAGTAAACACGGAGCTTTTGGTTGTGAGCTTTTCAAGCATAAAAAAATAAACTCTTATTTAATATTTCACATTAAAATAAAATTCATAAAGTTTATATAATCTCAGAGAATATTAACATTATTTAAAAACCATTACTTTACTAACATTGACATGCATAATGAATCATGTAATATTAATATCGTTGCATTTATCTTAGAAGTAGAAACGTGCACCTATTTGTTTTCGGTTATCTGTTTTGCAGAGTAATTCTATACTACTCTAAGACCGAGGGTTTTTCTTTATGTTGGTATTGTATAAATAATGAATAATAGAATTAGAACATAATACACGTGAGCATGTGTTTAAAAATTAGAGATTACGAGGAAACTGCGATTAATTCAACCACGGCTCTATTAGGTACCTACGTCGCCCCTATCGGTATTTTGGAATTCGCGATAAAACTGTACCGCGCGATACCGCGCCGTGATAATTCCACTGGGATTTTCGTTTGTTGAGAAAAATAAGTCAGGGTCTTTATTTATAAGCCTACACTGTATACCTCCTCTAATCACATCTGAATTGTCCATAGATATTACAAACTTTGTTCCAATTTTTTTTTTTACTTTTACAGTTTATCAGGCGAGACTCATTTACATCAGGCTTTTACATCGATGTCTCAATTTATAATAATAAAAATTAACATGAAAAAGTTGATACATAATGCTAATAAATATATCTACCAAACTTTGCGGAAGTTTCTCTACTTCTCTGAAAGAGTAGAACTACTTAGTACGATTTACGTCATCGCCCGGCTCTTTAAATCTCACTCTTAGTGATGCCACTAACTTAAAAAGGAAAACATCGTGAGAAAATCAACATATTCCTAAAATCTTCCGTGCGCGTTATCCACCAACCTGCACAGGGCTGGCGTAGTCTTTGACACTCCATACGAGAGAAAGCCCCGATTCCCAGCTGTGAGAAAATTTGCTTTATGTGGGAAAAATTGGATAAAATAATTATACCTTTAAAATTATCAAAATAGCTTTTATCTAAACTTTAAAATTACTTATCAGAAAGATCTTACTTTCTTAGTCCAACTCTATTAGCATATAATATTTTGTCCTTCTTTGAGTTTCAATGACATCATAAATGTGGAAAATCCTTCACTATTTCGAAATTCCAATCTCAGTTTTATTGGCTCGCTCAAGTTAGTAAATAAATATTTAATTTTAGAAAATGTCATTTATTCGTAAGAACATACAATTATTAGCACATTGTTATACATTTATTTATGGAAATATCCTAAAGTAAAGCAATATATTTTCGTAAAATACGCAGCGTTATCGGTTGGAAACATCGGCGGGAATCGAACCCCCTTATCTCCGGTTCGTATCGCCCCCGCGCTATCAGCTGGATCTAGGAGTTTTTGTAGCCGGATGATGGTGGAAATGTTTTATGTCTAGCTGGGTATAAGCGACGCGACGTCGAAACTGAATAGGTGTACGTAGTAAGTAAAACAAACTTGTAGAGTGAAAAAAAGTGTCAGTCGGATTTTCACTCTGAGGGTTCCGTCAAACAGACTTGAAAAGTGGAAAAAAGTGTAGGTTTTCCTTGAGAGTTCCGTCAAACAAACTTGAAGAGTGGAAAATAGAGTCAATCGGGTTTTCACTCTGAGGGTGCCGTCACAACAGATATTCAAAGTTAATTACACTTTATTTGGTTCGAAATTCATGCTGTGCAGTCGATATTCAGTTCACAACCTTTTTTGTTTTATTGACTTAGTAGGTACTAGCAGTGTCTCGCGGTTTTACCTGCGTAGTTCTCGTTGTTTTTCCGGGATAAAAATTAACCTATGCGTTCTTCCAGACTATAATCCCTGTTCCAGATTTCAGCCTGATCCGGCCAGACGTTACGACATGATTGAGTAAGAAACTTTCAATATTAGTAGGATACATTAAAGTATATCTACTAGGGTCCTAACCTAAGTCTGTTTTGTGTATTACCGTTATAGAATACTATCGAATAAAAATAACTCCTTTATCACAATAAACGTGGAATTCCCCTTTTTGTAATTCCGGCTTAACAACACATATTAAAAATACACACTGTAAAATGACTACTCACTGTTAGAATTACTATCTGCAGTGTAACTGATTAATGAAATTAAAAAGTTCAGAGAGCAAGTGTCTGCGTGTGTGTGTGTATGCGTGAGTGTGTGTGAGTGTATTACGATAATACGGTTACAGTTGGTCAGAAAGGTGTTTTCAACATAGAGTTTTGCTGAGGTATTAGCTATGGAACCTTTAAATGTGTTAAATTAGTTTGGGGGATGTAGTATTTAGGTGGTGTTAGGTCTACTTCTTTAAAAAAATTACTATCTTTAAAAGGTGACAAGCCTTAAATCGCGAAAAAACATGAGGTCATACAAAAAAGACAGACAGTTATGTTTCTAGAAGTTACTGTTTTCGCAACAACAGGGTTGATCGTACATTTTCTTTTAGTTTCAGTTGATTATAAATACAACATACATATACCTTTTAGTGTATGAGTTAGTTCCGGTATTTTGCGTTCACAGTTGTAGACAGAAAACTCTTAGTATTGACGCGAGAAATGAGTGCCAAATAAATGTTGCAGACTTATTGTTGCAGACACAATAGACAGACATCCAAACATAAATTTAATGGAATAAAATATTAGGTTGCAATTTTTTAATACAAAATATTAAATATAGGCAAATGCAAGGCCATCATCATAAAACGCAGTCATTAACTGGACAATTCCTGACCTGACTTAACATATTACTACAAGTCGCAATCAACTTTAAATTTAGCATAACATTAAGTGGAAAAAGGTCGTATATATTACGTAATATTGATTACTTATTGTAATTTACAGGGTATTGTTCAGTTTTACTGACTTCTATAACTATCCGACTTGTATTTGTTTTACGTGGCTGACTTCAGTCTCCATCAATCCAGTTTTCGTTCCTTTTTACTGACTTCTGTCATTGTCAGTCTTAGTCTTTTTTTTATGTCGTTTAATTAACATTTTAGGTTCTCATTCTGCGGTTTTTTACTTATTTCTGTATATGTCGGTCATGTTACTGTTTCGTTTTACTGACTTATGTATATGTCGGTCATGTTACTGTTTCGTTTTACTGACTTCGGTAGCTGTCGGTCCTGTTTCTATTATCCGTCGAAAGGTATCACATTGAAATTATAGAAACAACCTAAGTAGGCACTTAGTCATTGTTCACTATTTCATTCCCATATAACTTAAAGAAATAGGACAATATTTATTCCCAGCCGATTTTCACAGTTTTTGCGATTAAAAATACCATTTAGGACAGATTGCTACTTATCTACGAGTATATTCTAAATTTCAATTCGAGAAAATAAAACTAATTGTGTCACAAGTTACAGTTCTTACTTCTGTATTAAAAAATGTTTGTTACTCGATTTAGTGTAAAACCAAGAATACCCAAAACAAGCCAAGTGCGAGTCGTATACAAAGTATGAATATGCAACTGTATGCTGTGACATTATATTATTATAGCTTGTGATTGTACTGAACCCTCGGTACCAGAGTGTACCTACTCGCTCTTAACTGTTTAATTAAAATACATACTGTGACATTTAAATGTTGTTGTCATTCGTTTTAATGTGAACTTTGTTGTCTTTGCTTAGTATTTACCAGTTTATAATATAGGCTTCCTTGTATTTAAATAATTATAAAGCAGACACAATACATAAATTACCGAATATATTTAAATGAATCAAGTTTAGACCTAGGTCTTGATATTTCCGTGTCTCAAACTTCAGCCTAGTTCTAGTATTTCTTATGGGCTTGTTTTTTCCTTGTCCAATCATTTGTTTATATCTAAAAAAATATGTTTGAATGCTACATTTTGGTCAATAATATGCAATTTATGAATTTGATTTTAAATTGCCAATTATCATAATAAAATCGTGAAATTAGATCTTTTTAGTTTCTTAATTTATATGATCAGTATCAAATATCAAGGTTAAATTTCGAGTAGTATTATATATTATTATTGTTGTATTATCGACGGAATAAATTACGTTAATTTCTATGCAACAATACGGAGAGATAAAAAAATATTTGTGATTTAAAAAAAGCGTTAATAAATCAGTCAAATTAAGATGTGATTTAAACTTAATAGCCCCTTTTAAATTTGTTTATCTAAAAAAATATGTATTATAAAAAATAGCGTTTTAAATAAATGACCGTTTAGATAATGACTACTAAGGATTAACAAGAAATATTGACCGTCGAATATATGTATATTTTTATTTATTATTCTTTTTATTTTGTCTATCTTATTTTATTATCTTTTTATTGTTCTTTAGTAATGATATTTTTTTGTAGCTTTTGTACGCTAAATAGTGTTAGCTAGTATTATTAATTACGGCATATTTGTCGTCGTCACAGGTGGTTGTTGAAAATTTCATGAACAACCTCAATAAGGTAGACCAGCAGCCTATCAGCAATATCAAGAAAGCATGGATATATGACAACTACCTCACATCACGTCTCACTTGGCCTTTTCTAGTATATGACATCGGTAAAACTCTCCTGGCAAAGCTAGATGCCAGTGTCATAAAGATATTGAAGTCATGGTTAGGATTGGCACATCCGGCTGATCCCTCTACTCTTTTTAGGGATCACAATAGTTTTGGGCTGAAAAGAAACCGTCTGAACTTTACAAACACCTAAGAGTTACAAAAACGCATGTTTTGGGAAAGTCGCAAGACGACTTAATTACATCTCTCCCAAAAGACAAAACTGCTTCAGACCTAGAATCTAGACTTCAATTCCATAAACAATTTATGGCAGGTGCACAAGTAAATACTGCTGGGTTGGGTGCGAGAAGGAAAAGGAAGACCGAGACTTGGTAAAACCTTTCTACAACAAGACGAAAATAACGGTTACAAAGTGCACGCTATGAATTTAGAAATGCAAAGTGAGTGGTTAGCCATAGGTGAGTTCTGTATCCCATTAGCTCTAAAGTGGCGCACCTTGATCTATGACTGGTCTCCTGCCTTATTAAAATTTTATCTAAATGCATTCCAAATGACCCTCCTGACCAGAGTAACTTGGTAAGGTGGGGAAAAGCCTCTGAAAAATGTTGCTATACTTGTAGAGAGGCGATATGTACAGCAAGGCACATATTGGTGGGATGCAAGGTGCTCCTTAATGGGGGTCATTATTCACGGCGTCATGACAGAGTACTTGAAATCATACGTGAAGCCATGAGCCTTTCAGTGGCTAGAGCCCAAAAGGGATTGACGACAAACAAAAGACAAATCAACTTTGTAAAAGCAGGCTCAACTTCAAACTCCAGGAACAAGCCTTACTCAATCCTGGGTACAGCACCTGATTGGACTATTTTAATGGACACGTATGAAAAGCACTACAAAATCCCAGAGGATGTGGGTGTTTCGTCATCCAGACCGGACATTTTCCTTTTTTCTAGAGCTACGAAACGCATAGTCCTTGTAGAACTTACCGTACCGTGGGAAACTAATATTCCTAAAGACCACGCGATGAAACAAAATAAGTATTACGACCTCCTAAACGAATTAACAAAAACGGCTATGTAGTTAGTTTGTATGCTGTAGAAGTGGGAGCGAGAGGTATACCAGCAAAATCTCTCTATAACCTACTGAAAGACCTTGGCTTATCCAGAAGTGCAATAAGTACTATACTAGAACGAGTATCTAAAGCTGCACTAGTAGGCTCATATCAGATTTGGCTGGGCAGGAGAGAAAACGAGTGGTGAAGGTGAGTGTTGATGTACGTCAGAAAGGGCCCCTTAAACCTACGCCTGAGTCACAAGTCTCGGAAGTACTCGAGTTTTTCTCTCTCTGCCACACGATGGACCCGGCACCCGCACGGTGAATCCATGGAATGCTAAGAAGATCGTCTCAAACAAAAATGACAGCCCGGAGAGACGGGATGACGCTGGAAAGACAGATGGCTGGTGGAAAAGACATCTGACGGATGGAAAGACATCTGACTGTTGGAAAGACAGCCGAGGGTGAAGGCCTAGCAAGCCAAGCCCGGGAATTAAATCGCTAAAAGTCCGAATAAGAGTAATACCCTGGGACAGTCCGAGAGGCGGGGGCGGAAGATCTGTCCACCGTGTGATAGTAATGACGACCCTGGCGCGAATACGGACTTGAGATGCCCTGTGTGCGGGAAAATTTACAAGAGACGAGCCTGGTACCAAAAGCATTTAAAGACACATGATGGTGTTGAAGCACGACAGCCGTCGGTCAGTACTTCGACAAACACTATGGATAGAGTTAACCCTCATATATCCCAAGGTGAACCATCGAGTGAAAACTACCAGGAGTCCATTGTCATCAGGACACGTCTTGGCATTCCCAGTTTAAAAACTCTACCTGGAAAGTTCATGACGAAAACTTGGCGATCTTATTAGAACATCCTGGGCCAAAACAAGACCTAAACAGCCAAGTAGAAACTTTCCAGGACACCATATATACATACTTCTCGGAACATTACCCACCATCAACTTGTTATGCTCAAAATAGCAAGGAAAATATGTTCAAAATGAAATTGCGGAGGAAGAAAAGAGAGTTAATAAAACGTCTGCGTGTAGCTAAAACCATGGGCGATAACCATCTAAGTCACCAACTGTCCAGGGCTCTAAGATCAATCCTTAAATTAATACAAGGAATATCGCTTCAAATTAGTAAAAATCGTGATAATTTTAACAGAGCTAAACACGAAGTAGACTTTGATAAAAACCCTTTCAATACTCCAAAATATTTTCAGGGAGCAAAATGGAAAGCTTATCTTGACTAACGCGCAAATTTACGATCACTTTAAAAGCACATACGAAGTGCCTAAACGCGGGAGCTCGTACGTAGAACCAAACATCCAAAGACCTAATGATCCTCTGACAAACTTTCAAAGCACCCACCTAGTGAAGAGGAAGTAAACTATCAAATTAAAAAGAAAACTACTAAATCAGCTCCTGGCCCAGATGGCATTCCTTACTTAGTGTATAAAAAGTGTCCATCAGTTCGTAAACATATCTTGAATATATTCATTAAGATCTGGTCAAGAAAGCAAGTCCCAGTAGCATTCGGAAGAGCAATTTTGTCCTCATCCCTAAAAAGCAGGAAGTAACTCATCCCAAAGACACCAGACCGATAGCCCTAACCAATACAATTTCTAAAATCTTTTCAGTATATTGCAAACAAAAATGACCACATTTATGACTAGCAATAAGTATTTCAGGCCCAATCACCAGAAAGGGTTCTTGCCTGGTATTTCTGGATGCCTGGAACACAATACATTACTAGCAGAAAGTTTGAAAGATGCCAGAACACATGAGAGGCAAATAACAGTCTGCTGGATAGACCTAGAGAACGCGTTTGGTTCTGTCCAGCATGAACTTATGATATTTGCCCTAAAATGGTATAACTTTCCTGCTGAAATTATTGACATAATTAATTCTTATTATTGCCACTTAAAATTCGTCATAGCAGTAAACAAGGAATACGCAAAACCACTTGAATACAATGTAGGACTATTCCAAGGGTGCTGCTTATCACCAATAGCATTTAATATAGTTATAAATATTTTAGTAGACAAATTAATATCCCGTGAAAAGAAATGGGGCTACCGGTTTAAAATCAACAATAAGTACACTGAGTCAATCTTGGCCTTTGCGGACGACCTTGCAATACTTACACGTAATCCTAAACAGTGTCAAGAATTGTTGAACGAAGTCGATGAGTTCTGTACATGGACGGAGGGAATGAGGACAAAACCATCTAAATGTCATTGTCTTTGTCTGGGTAGACGAAATACCAAATATACGTCTTACGATCCGGGACTCTCCATAAGTGGCCAAGGAGTTGCCACAATTGCAGAGGCAGTACCTTTCAAATTTCTTGGTAGAAAGATAGATCACAAAGGACATACACCATCATTAGAGGTGGTTGTTGAAAATTTTATGAACAACCTCAATAAGGTAGACCAGCAGCCTATCAGCAATATCAAGAAAGCATGGACATATGACAACTACCTCACATCACGTCTCACTTGGCCTTTTCTAGTATATGACATCGGTAAAACTCTCCTGGCAAAGCTAGATGCCAGTGTCATAAAGATATTGAAGTCATGGTTAGGATTGGCACATCCGGCTGATCCCTCTACTCTTTTTAGGGACCACAATAGTTTTGGGCTGAAACTAAAGAAACCGTCTGAACTTTACAAACACCTAAGAGTTACAAAAACGCATGTTTTGGGAAAGTCATAAGACGACTTAATTACATCTCTCCCAAAAGACAAAACTGCTTCAGACCTAGAATCTAGACTTCAATTCCATAAACAATTTATGGCAGGTGCACAAGTAAATACTGCTGGGTTGGGTGCGAGAAGGAAAAGGGAAGACCGAGACTTGGTAAAAACCTTTCTACAACAAGACGAAAATAACGGTTACAAAGTGCACGCTATGAATTTAGAAATGCAAAGTGAGTGGTTAGCCATAGGTGAGTTCTGTATCCCATTAGCTCTAAAGTGGCGCACCTTGATCTATGACTGGTCTCCTGCCTTATTAAAATTTTATCTAAATGCATTCCAAATGACCCTCCTGACCAGAGTAACTTGGTAAGGTGGGGAAAAGCCTCTGAAAAATGTTGCTATACTTGTAGAGAGGCGATATGTACAGCAAGGCACATATTGGTGGGATGCAAGGTGCTCCTTAATGGGGTCATTATTCACGGCGTCATGACAGAGTACTTGAAATCATACGTGAAGCCATGAGCCTTTCAGTGGCTAGAGCCCAAAAGGGATTGACGACAAACAAAAGACAAATCAACTTTGTAAAAGCAGGCTCAACTTCAAACTCAGGAACAAGCCTTACTCAATCCTGGGTACAGCACCTGATTGGACTATTTTAATGGACACGTATGAAAAGCACTACAAAATCCCAGAGGATGTGGGTGTTTCGTCATCCAGACCGGACATTTTCCTTTTTCTAGAGCTACGAAACGCATAGTCCTTGTAGAACTTACCGTACCGTGGGAAACTAATATTCCTAAAGACCACGCGATGAAACAAAATAAGTATTACGACCTCCTAAACGAATTAACAAAAACGGCTATGTAGTTAGTTTGTATGCTGTAGAAGTGGGAGCGAGAGGTATACCAGCAAAATCTCTCTATAACCTACTGAAAGACCTTGGCTTATCCAGAAGTGCAGTAAGTTCTATACTAGAACGAGTATCTAAAGCTGCACTAGTAGGCTCATATCAGATTTGGCTGGGCAGGAGAGAAAACGAGTGGTGAAGGTGAGTGTTGATGTACGTCAGAAAGGGGCCCCTTAAACCTACGCCTGAGTCACAAGTCTCGGGAACTACTCGAGTTTTCTCTCTCTGCCACACGATGGACCCGGCACCCGCACGGTGAATCCATGGAATGCTAAGAAGATCGTCTCTGTTCCTAATATTTCGATGGCCTTTCATGTACGACGGGTCTAACGCACGAGCTTGTCTGTGTAGTGCATAAACAAAATCGAATTATCTGAGAATCGGTCCATTATTTAACTAGGTTATATGTGAGTCTGAAGTCACAATCGTTAATCACATCTTTTCTGAATTGGCTTTACCTAAAAGTTATTCAGATATCTATAATATAAAAATGAATCGCAAAATGTGTTGGTAAGCGCATAACTCAACAACGCCTCGGCCGATTTGACCAATTCTTTTTTTTAAATGTTCGTTGAAGTTGAAGGATGGTTTTTACGGCGAGAAAAATTCGAATAATTGCTGGGAAAATCTTAAACCAGCCCTTTTCCTTTTCCCATACAAACGATTCGTAATAATAATTCAATTTGAACTTTATTACTATACCATAAAGTTCAAGTGTCAGTGGTGTTAGTGGAAATGTTCCAGAAAGGGAAAACAATTGAGTGACGTTCTGACGTAAGCATCGTATTATATTGATGTCGATATTTATAGGTAAAATGTCACTTGAAATATAAACGTATCTTTGATGTGCATCTATACTAATATTATAAAGCTAAAGAAGTAATTTGTTTGAACGCGCTAATCTAGGGAACTACTGGACCGATTTAAAAAATCTTTCACCATTCTTTCATTCGTACATAATCATATGCCATAGGTTATATATATGTACCACGGGCGAAGCCGGGGCGGGCCGCTAGTACTTGATAAAATCTTAATCAAACGTAAATGAATAAAAGTTCAAATAATAAATAATTATTAGAGGTAAGTATTTCTAAACAAAGGTTGCCAAAAATTTTGTACTGTTTACTTAATTTTATAATTTTATTAATATGTTACTTATACAGAAAATGTTAACAATATATTATGATTAATACACGCAAGTATACGAATATGAATGTAAATCATAGCACGTACTCGTATATTTACAGCACTGCTTAGAAAGAAACGAATCATAATTTAAGTTTTAATTTGAAGCAAAGCATTTCACATGTTTTTATAGAGTGCAATCGACACCCGCGTTATCTCTCCGATCTCTATTATACAGCTATCCATACATCTAGCACGACTCACTATCGGCGCATCAGGCGTCGAACCTGCGACCTTTCCTCACCACGCCCCTCGTGGAATCATGGAATCAATTAGCGTGATCCGACCGGCCCCTCGATAATAAGCCCATGTGCAATACATACTAAGACAGGTATTGACGCTGGTGAAAGGCGATAGCAACTAACACTTGTGGCATACATTCAAATACACTGATGCAGCGTTACAAGAATGTGTTTTTGCTGTCTTGTACCTTTGTGAATAAAAGAAGAGATTAATAATTAATACATCGAAAAAAATAGATTTTTTTAAAAAACAAAGAATATTTTCACGTCGAAAATTATGACTGTCGGTATTTTTGTGATGCAAATAAGAAGAGATTTTTACGGGGTCAAAAAACGTTTTACTATTTGACCATCCGCACTTCCGATTCGGTGAATGGTTTCGCCTTGTCATTACCTGATGTCATATTTAAAAAAATACTTTTGAAGTGTTTCGTCACTTACCACAGGCCTGCCCTGGTGTCAGCACCGGCTGTCCCTCACACCGTCATCAGCCACGGCGCTCGGGCGCGTATCACACCGTCACGCTCCAATCCTCCTTCCATTTATTTCAGGATTCTAATCTAAGATGGAAAGCGGGCGACTGATAAGCAGCGCTCGCACCATCGCGATAGCGTCTCCACTACCGTACACACAGTATGGGATGTTACCACGAACAAGAATACTAATTTATTTATTGCTGCACTGTATAAACATAGGTCTTAAAAATATAAATATTAAACTAATTTTCCATTGTAATAATATTCCTTTAAAAAGTAAAATGCCTTTGCTAGGTGCATTTTTTTTATATTATCTTTTGAATAAAAAATGTACTCGCATTATTATTTGCAAATGTTGCAGAAACACAGAGCATAAAGTTCAAATGCTAATAACATAAATCTTCCTAAAAACATGAATGATAAAATTTTGTATGTATGGATGCTTGATATTATTGAAGTCAAAAATAACTGTAGGGAATCTGGATGGAATTTGTTACATATTTAGATTGTAGCCTGCGACGACAAAAAAACTACTTTTATCCCGAGAAAATAACAGGATGCAAAACTATCGAGCGAAACAGCGGGATGCTAATAGTAATAAATAAATATAAAGTATAGACATCACGTGACGATCATTCCTGTACTGATTTGACATTTGTCTAAAATTGAACAGCTTTTGACTCAAAGGAACCCTAAACAAATACTTGTAATTGTTTCCAATTTTCATTACAACAGTTTTTTAGAAACATTTTTGACGTGACAACGTCTTATTAAATTAATTATTAAATTGGTTTGCCGGGTGACACTTCAAGAAACTGCGTTACGCTCCGCTCACGTTATGCGCTCACAACGAGAGCGAGTGAGAGGCACGCGTCCCTTCCACT